>CM042149.1:2347058-2374558 GCA_023376005.1 Doryteuthis pealeii | reverse complement strand
GTCAAATTAAATGAGCGAGAGATAGATGGATAGATAGATAGAGAGAGAGAGAGAGAGAGAGGAGAGAGAGTGGGAGAGAGAGGAAGGAAGAAAGAAGGAAAGGAGAAAGAGAGAGGTGAGTATAGCAAAGTGAATGACAAGAATGATCTTCATAAAAAGCATATTTTAGATAAAGTAAAAAGGGAGAAAGGGAAGAAAAATGAAAAAACGAGAAAGAGGTTGAATGAAAAGAAGAGAAAGAACCATTTTTTATAAAAAGAAAAGTCAAAATAAGCAATTCAAAATAAATGAGAGAAAGAGAGAGAGAGAGAGAGAGAGAGAGAGAGAGAGAGAGAGAGAGAGCGTTGCAATGTGTGTGTGTGTAAATGAGTGAGTGTCTGTATATGTAAATGAGTCATATATATATATATATATATATATATATATATATATATATATATATATAGAGAGAGAGAGAGAGAGAGAGAGAACAGACAGACAAATTAAGAAGAGAGAGGAGGGGGAGTGAGAGGGGAAAGAGGGTGTACGGCAAAGAGAATGACAAGCCTGATCTTCATGAAAAATAACATTTTTAAATACAGAATAGGAGAAAGGAAAGAGTAAAGTAAAAGAAAGGGAGAAACAAAAAGTCGATTTTTTAATGTAATGTTACAATCTTATTTTCTTTGTCCTTTTCTTTTCTTTTCTTATTCTTAGTAGAAAGTAACAAATCAATGCAACTAGTGTTATATCTGCTCGATAGAATCATCTTCATAAAATCACTAGTGTTTTTCTGTGTGATGAATGAGTGTAGATTAAGTTTTAGATTGGCAATAACTTTCGAATAAAATTCCACCAGATAATGGGCTGTATACGTTGGTGCCAATAGGAATGTAGCCGTCTTTACCGAACTCTTTATTTATTTACTTGTGGCTTATTTGTTTGTTTTTATGTTTGTTTGTTTGTTTGTTTTATGTTGTTCTTGTGTGCTTCTTTTTTTTTTTCTTTTTTTTTTTACTCGTATTCCATCTTTTACAGCAAGTTGATCTTTCCCTCTGCCCGCTTAATTGTCTCTTCAAGTTACAGCAAGATCCGAACTATAGAAGCAATAAATAAATGCTTATTACAATCCAACAGTCTTATTGCCCAACCAGGACACATGCTCGTTTAGACGCTAAACTGACTTCGCATCCAGATTCTGATTTGGATCTGAAAACTGATAGAAGATTTGGTGCATGATGGCATCACATGTTTGTCAGCTCAGGTTTTTAATAGAGTTTCTCCTCCGTGACTTGCATTCTGACATTGGCCTTTTCGCTAATCTAATCCACTGCCGTGAATTTGTGAATAAGCCGCAACTGGATGCCTTATTATTTTTGATCATCTTCCAACTTCAGTATATTTCTTTACCTTTTTGTCTATTTTTTTTTCATTTGACATTAAATGCATTTTCCCATTTGCATGTAAATATGAACATGGTTGGTGGGATTTGGATGCATAGATTTCTTTTTTATTTCATTTTTTTGTATTTTGAAAAGAAAGGTGATGTCAGTGACTTTCCAGAATTAATAATAGGGAATTGATATCTCTGTATATATATATATATATATATATATATATATATATATATATATATATATATGCGTATGCACGTGAATGTGGTATATGAACATGTATGTGAGTGTGTATATATATATATATATATATATATATATATATATATATTATATATATATATATAATAAAATAAATATATAAGGGTTTTACATATCTATGTATTAGATGACAAAGGAATATTCACGACCATATTGGTTTCATGCGAGGCAATCATCAGGTGTAGATGTTTCAAATATTTACTTTATTATATTATATAACAGCTCTAATTATTTCATTATATTATATAACAGCTCTATTTTATATTGAGCACTCTACCAATAATACTGCCTTTGGTACGCGATTCCAGCAAAAACTGAAACACTGACCATCCCACACTATATATATATATATATATATATATATATATATATATATATATATATATATATATATAGCAGGGCAGACTGGGCTCTTTAACCATGGCTAGGTAACCAGTCTAGGAGAAGAAAACTCTGAATTCAAACCTGTTAAACTCCGCTTAAGAAATTGACCTTGTGTCACATCCTGCTCGGGCGGAGGAGTTGGTAAATATATATATATTCCATTTATAGGTTATTTCATATAACTCCGACATAAACAAAGGGGAACTACTCTTGACTGATAAATTATTTATTTATTTTCCCATTAGACTAACCCTAAACCCTAACCCTAAACCCTAACCCTAACCCATACTCTAAACCGTAACCCTAACCCCGTCTTCTTTTTTCCTAGTAGATCAATAAATAAATAAATAATCTTTCAGTCAATAAATGGTTCCCCTTTGTTTATGTTGGATTTATAGGAAATAACCCATTTATATATATAATCGATAATGTTTTGTTTTTTATTATTTTGAAATACTAGCAGTTTAGAATTGTGTTAGAGAAGGCTAAAATGAATAGATTTATCTTGAAATGTGTTACATTTCCACTCGATAATGTGAACAGTAAATTCTCTACAAAGGTCACTTCCTTTTCAGACACATGAAATATTAATGAGCTGCCAAAAGCAAAAAGCAAATTTCTCCAATTAGATTCACTTTGCAATTTACTTTTCTATTTCCCTCTTTTTCAGGTTTTGTAACTGAGTTACAGTTCTTTCGAGACGGGTCACAAAAGGATGCAATGCTGAACAACTGAGAAACACCCCCCGCGGTCATCTTGTGAACTGAGTTTTGGTATTGGCTGAATTTGATATGGAAAATAATAAAAAAAATAAAATAAATATGGAAGATCAGGATTGGAATGCCACAGGCAATGCTGATTAGACCATTGGTGATTGTCCTTCAATCTCTGGTCTGTTTGAACAAATACATAGAAAACTTGGTGCAATCATATTCTGGAGATATGCCAACAAAGGACTTGTAGATATTCTCATCAGCTAACCAAGGCATTTACATAGATATATGTATAAATAGTGTTGGCTATTATTATAAAGTATATCTACAATTTACAAAGTTTCTTTGATGTGAGGTTTCCTTTTTACAACAGGTCAAATTACCTACCTACAACATCGCTTATATATACCATTTTTTAAAATAAAAAGTTAATCTTATTCTAAACCATATATAACAGAATATATATGGAGGCGCGTGGTCTAATGGTTAGAGTCGTAGGAATGGACTCGTCAACGCGAGTTCAATTCCTGGACGAAGCTGTTGGCATTTCACATAGCGCTAATACCCTTGGGAAAGGTATGAATCCAATTCTCCCTCCAGGTATGGGTAAATAGCAGGGCAGACTGGACTCTTTAACCATGGCTAGGTAACCAGTCTATGAGAAGGAAAACTCTGAAATCAAACCTGTTAAACTCCACTTAAGAAATTGACCTTGTGTCATATCCTGCTCGTGCGGAGGGGTTGGTAAATATGTATATACCAGAATTTTATGATTTTTGCTGGAATGACCAACAAACAAATAGGACAATCGTATAGGTGATAGGGCTTCACGTAGTCAGCCGATTGATTAGGATTGACTCTCCGTCTAGCTTAAGTAAGGGCCAAAGTGGAGTGCTGCATATCATAGAATGCTCAGCCAACAGGATTCTATCCTTAAGCATCACGGATCACCACCGACGGGCAACAAGTGAACCTATTCAGAGGGATTTCGACGTTCTGCAGAGACCCATTCGGTGTATTCTATTACCCTAACCAAAAGGGCGGTGCAAATGTGTGTAAATTATTAGTATTAGATAGGAATAAAAGAAATCATACAATTCTAGGAAAATTATTAGTGTTGGATATGAATACACTATCTGTTGCATTTCTACCATCTTTTGATGTCTTTAAAACTCTATTTGAGGTCAACGGAGTTCACTTGGTAAATTCCATATATATATATATATATATATATATATATATATATATATATATATTGTGTGTGTGTGTGTGTGTGTGTGTGTGTGTGTGCGTGTGTGTAAATACACACACGTGCATAATGCATCTGGTAGTGAGGCTCCAGTTCTGGAGTTCTGGGGAGTGTGGAGCACCCCCTCAATTCCATTGCTCCCAGTTTCACACTTCGCTGATCTAACAGGATCCGTTGCTTTCATCTTGAATTGACAGTAATAAGTCAATTTGATCATTAATGTAATATGCATAAGATATGCACATGATGCACAACTGACATTGCTGACAAGCCATTGCAGGCGTTTTCTAAGATTACTCTTGTGAATGAAATTTACATACATTTGAATTTTCGCATTAGGGTTCATAGCATTGATATTTACGAGCTTAATCAAGCGCAGAGCCACTTTGATGATAAAAAAAAAGTTTCTCTTTTTTTTTTCTACGATAAGATTGCTATCTGGCCCATTTCTTTACTTGGAGATTTCCTTAAAGTTAAACTCAACAAACCCCAACCGCGGAATAAATACACTCGACATTTTTCCCATTCGTTATTCTCGTTTTAGACTGGAAACAGATTGACGACAAGTAGAGAAGCATTTTTCATTTTCATTATTGCTACGCGCACTTTTATAAGATGAACAAACATATATAAACGGCATAATTCATCAACAATGAAAAATGGAAGTTTTACATGTAATTTAATTTTATACTGATTTTCTCTTAAAATTCAATAAATATTTGAACTTTTTTCTTTTTACTTTAAATTATTCTAACACCGAGAAGAAATCTGTTATTACAAAAAGTGTTATACGTTCATTTATAAACAAAACACATATTTGTAGCAAAGGCCATAAACTTGAATGTGTCATGATTGGATGCTAAATTTGTCTTTTGTTTATGTTTCGCATTTCCTTTTACTTCATGGCAGAGTCGCTGTAAATATTATTATTAATGATAGTTCAAGGCCGTTGTAGAGATAAATGTGTTGTTCTTTTTGGGTTTTTTTGTTTTGTTTTTATTTTTATTTTTTACGGCGAGTGGTTGTATTCCTTTCTTTATTGTGTTTTGTTAAAACAGAACCCTGCAAAAATATTACTAGTGGTAAAATATGGTTGGACGCTGCCACGGCTCTGCAGTTGCTTTGTCTCAGTTAATAAATTACAAACTTGACCAATATTTGATTGGTAGTTTTATGGTTGGTTGTTTTATGGTTTGCTGTTTTAAATAAATATCTTTTAAAAATATCTAAAATAAAATTTAAAAAAACATCTAAATTGTTTTTAGTAGAGGACTAAAGTAAATCGATTAATAATAAAATATCTTCTTTATTTGATAGGACTATTAAATTGAGTGAATATCCGATATAAAGGTTTAATTTAAAAGTCACTTAAGTGTTGCTTTTTTATGTGACATTGCTTCAGTTCCAAATAAACATTTATTTTAGGTTCTGTATCAACATTGTTTAATAGATCTTTACTTCAAAGTTCCTTTCATGTACACATCTAAAGAACATATTATTATTATTATTATTATATATATTAGGGTGTATCAAAGGATTTTCATTTTTTACAGGTGTTTATTCTAAGGCTTATTTTATGTATAGATCTAAAGAAATAATTATAGTGGGGAGCTAATGGTAGGTGTAGCGCTAAATCTCAGATACAAAAATAATTTCCCTTATCTAGTTATAATGAAAAAGGGATACACTTCCTCGCTATCAGACTGATACTGAGAATAGACTAATCCGCCAACACTTAGTATTACTATATTGTCAATATTTTTTTTATTATATAGGAACCATTTAGTTCAGTCGGTAGAGCATCCGCCGAGTAACAACAAGTTCCCGGCTGGATACCGACGATCAACAACTTAGCGCATAATCACTAGATGCAGTTTAAGGTCATGCCTGGGACACTAAGACATTCAGCCACCGCCTTGTAGCACATATATGCTAAAAATTGAAGCGCGTGGTGTAATGGTTAAACTCATAGAAAAAGGACTTGTCGACCCGAGTTCAAATCCTGGACGTGCTAATTGCATTTCACTTAGCGCTAATACCCTTGGCAAAGGTATGAATTCTACTCCCCCTCCAGCTATGGGTAAATAGTAGGGCTGACTGGGCTCTTTAACCTTGGTTAGGCAACCGGTCCAGGAGAAGGAAAACTCTGAATTCAAACTTGCTGAACTCCGCTTAAGAAATTGACCTTGTGTTGCATCCTGCTCGTGCGGAGGGGTTGGTGAATATATATATATATGTTAAAAATTGATGGAAGCACGTGGTGTAATGGTTAAAGTCATAGGAAACGGACTCGTCACCCCGAGCTTGGATCTGTGCGGTAAAGTGATGAGCTGATGGGAGACGTGGTAATCCACCTCAGACGCAAAAACTATCTCCCTCGCTGTCCGGCTGATACTGACAGCCGACTTTACTTTTCTATTGCAAATAGCTTAACATTTTAGTAAATGGAATTAGTGAACATATTGAGTTTCTGGGTATTTTGAGTCATGATTTTAAACTGGGCCTCAAATCTACTAAAACTGCTTACAGATTTCAATGAACGGAAATAAATATATCCCTACCTGAGTGTATTGTCCAAAACTAATTTAAATATTTTAAAATTAAAATCATTGAAAGAATTCATAAAATTGATAACCAATTGTAATGTTTTAAAATCCAAGGTGGAGGAGGATCTGATCTGATTTGAAACTTTTAGAAAAAAATCTTAGGTATAGCCCGTGACGGAACAAAGGAGGGTTTCAGGGAGGGTCAGCTACAATAGGGCGCAGTTTCAGAAATTGCCATAATTGATATCCTATTTGTGCCCGGCAAGGAGCTTCAAAACAGATTTTTCCGAAGATTGAATAACATACCGTTCTTAAAAAAGCCTGAAGCGCTACCTTGATATGCCGCAGTGGTCAGAATTTATTAACTGGAGGGGCCTTTGTTTCCGGATCACGACGTTGTCTATGATGTATTTTTTGGTTGGAGGTTAAGATAGACCATTAAATTCGATGAGCAACAGTTGAAGTTAAAATTAAAGTGTGCTTTTTAAAATATATATATATATATTGCGTTCATTTTTTTTAATTAAATGGTAACATAGAGATAATAGCTTATTTCATGACCGTAAATTTACATTTTTGTACACCTGTTATGAAGCGTAACACAGTTTAAAAACACTTTAAAATACATAACTTAGCATAACGTTGTATCTACGAGGGTGAGTCAAAATGTAATGCCATTTTGTTTAGGACAGGTATAATTACCAACACACGAACATGTATCATACATCAAAAAGAAGCTGGTTCTCTGGAATTATATTTGCCGTCAAACTATCATCTCTTCGGCCCCATGAAAGAGGGTTTGAGAGGCAAACATTATTCCAGTGACGAGGAAGTGAAATCGGTAGTGAAGAAGTGGCTCAAAGAACAGCCAACAGAATTTTACGAGGCAGGAATACATGCTCTCATTCGAAGCTGAAACATTACTATAGAGAGAAACGGTGACTATGTGAAAGAGTAGGGATGCGATCCACAGAGGACCAGCTTCATTTTGATGTATGATACATATTCCTGTTTTGGTAATTATACCTGTCCTAAACAAAATGGCATTACTTTATGACAAACCCTCGTAGATTATCAATTGCGTTTGCATCCTTCCGTCTACTAAAGACGATAGCGTAGTGTCCATTTATTTTTTTAATCTTTTCCGTATCGGCTTCTTTCTTCTCTTTTTCACTCCTTTTTGTTCCTTGTCTGACGAGAAGTCGCCAGGTCGAATGGTATTCTGCACAAGCCTCCCATGTGTTGGTGTTAATGTGGCATGTCTTCATATTTCTCTTACAGACATCTTTAAAGCGCAGACGTAGTCTTCTGACTTTATCAATAGATGGATGGATAGATAGATAGATAGATAGGATAGCTGAGAATAGATAGATAGATAGGCATAGACTGAGACAGATAGATAGATAGATGAAACAGACTAGATAGATAGATAGATAGATAGATAGATAGAACAGACTGAGATAGATAGATAGATAGATAGATAGATAGATAGATATATAGATGGATGTGTATGAATAGACTGAGATAGATAGATAGATAGAAACAGACTGAGATAGATAGATAGATAGATAGATAGATAGATATAGATAGGAACATAGATAATAGATAGATAGATAGATAGATAGATAGGAACAGACTGAGATAGATAGATAGATAGATAGATAGATGGGTATGAATAGACTGAGATAGATAGATAGATAGATAGATAGATAGGCATAGATTAAAATTTTCACACGCTTTTGATACAGCCTAATATAGTAATCTGTGACCATGTTGTTAGTATTTACAAGTACAGCGGAATATTAGTTGACACAGATAATGATCTCTAATTTGTGGATTTCATTCCCTTAATAGCTCAGCGAGCTAATGTGTTGACTGGATACATACATGCTGGGAAAATTAATGAGCCACTCAATGAAGGAAACTGTCTTGTATGTGCGTGTACTTCATACTCGTCTTTGTTTCTCTTCCAGTGTTGTATTTATTACACTGGTTGGGTAGAATTTACTTCCCAGGAATCTTTCATTAATAGTTGGTTGGTTGACTGGTTGGCTGGTTGGTTGGCTTGCTGGTTGGCTGGTTGGTTGGTTGGCTGGTTTGATTTTATACTGAAGAAGTTTTCTTTAATTCATTTTGTTGTGTACTCAATGTTTAAACACTTTTTAAAACTCATTTTCTGATCAATCTAATTGATAGTTATGATCCTAACAGGTAATACTACTCCAAGTCAGAGTGAACCTGGGAGTAATGGTGATGAAGGAGTTCTCCACATTCCACAGGGCTCCAGAATTGGAACTTCACTAGATGCAGTTTAAGGATACTAAGACACTCAGCCACCGCCTTGTAGCACATATATGCTAAAGATTGATGGAAGGACGTGGTGTAATGGTTAAAGTCATGGGAAATGGACTCGTCAACCCGAGTTCATATCTTGGACGTGGCAATTATTTCACTTAGCGCTAATACCCTTGGGAAAGGTATGAATTCTACTCTCCCTCCAGCTATGGGTAAATAGTAGGGCTGACTGGGCTCTTTAACCTTGGTTAGGCAACCGTTCTAGGAGAAGGAAAAATCTGAATTCAAACCTGTTGTACTCCGCTTAAGAAATTGACCTTGTGTCGCATCCTGCTCGTGCGGAGGGGTTGGTAAATATATATATACTGAAGAAGTTTTGTTTTATTCATTTTGTTGTGTACTCAATGTTTAAACACTTTTTAAAACTCATTTTCTGATCTATCTAATTGATAGTTATGATCCTAACAGGTAATACTACTCCAAGTCAGAGTGAACCTGGGAATAATGGTGATGAAGGAGTTCTCCACATTCCACAGGGCTCCAGAATTAGAATTTCATTAGATGCAGTTTAAGGACACTAAGACACTCAGTCACCGCCTTGTAGCACATATATGCTAAAAATTGATGGAAGCACGTGGTGTAATGGTTAAAGTCATGGGAAATGGACTCGTTGCCCCGAGTTCAAATCCTGGACGTGGAAATTGTATTTTCACTTAGCGCTAATACATTTGGAAAAGGTAGGAATCCTACTCTCCCTCTATCTATGGGTAAAAAGTAGGACAGACTGGGCTCTTTAACCTTGGTTAGGCAACCGGTCTAGGAGAAGGAAAACTCTGAATTCAAACCTGTTAAAATTCGCCTAATAAATTGACCTAGTGTCACACCCTGCTCATGTGGAGGAATTAGTAAATATACATATGCTAACAATTTTTAGGGGTTTGCCATAAGGGCAATAGGATCGTGACAATCATACTGGTGCTAAGGTTTGACGTGACTAGCTGGTTGATCGGACTCCGTCTAGCCTAAGTAAGAGTCAAATAGAGTTATGCATGTCATGGACTACTCAGCTAGTAGGATTCCGTCCTGAAGCATCATGGGTCGCCACACATGGCCAATAGGTAGTCCTATTAGAGAGGAATGTTCTACAGCTGACCGAGCGATTCATTAATGTTTTGGATCTACTGTTGCACAAAGTTCTTAGATACGGTATTTTATTATTTTTTGAGACAAAGTTAAGGTATCTTGTAACTAAAAAAAACCCAAAAAACTGGTGTCATTTTTGGTCAAAAGTTAGTAAAAAAAAGTGTCGGATCTAACTTAATGAAAATTGTGTTGCCCAGTGTTATAAATCATCACCATTAAATAGCACAGCAGATTAGTGATTCGAGGAAATGTGGAATTGTTGAAATAATAATGGATCGGTCATTCATTGTGAATAAGAACATGCTATTTTATTCAGCAATTAGAGTGTGTGTGTGAGTTACGTTGATATGCTAAGGAAGGAGGAAAATATTAATCTGCTTTACACTGGCATAATGGGTATCAGCACAAAAAGCTGTATTGCAGAACCAAATTCAAATTTTATCTGCTTATGTTCGCTTTAAACTTATTCCTGGTGAGAGGCATGAATCCACTTCACTTTCTGTTTTGTCCCAGACTAATTTTTCCTCATTAGCATATCATAATTGCTAAAGGATAATAACGTTACACATAGGGTAATGGTAAATTTATACATAACTTGAGGAAAGTATGTTTATTTTTTAAATTCTGTTCTTGAGTTTCAAAACCCTTTTACATATAAGCATCCAACTGCCAAACATTTATAAAACTGGCAAATTAGATTATTATACAGATTGTCGTCAAATTAGACATGGTCAGGTTTTTACCGTCCAGTCAAAAGTCGATTCTATTGTAAGTTGATTCAGTTGCTCAGAATGCTATATAGGTCACATGTAGCTCCAGTACTTTATACCCAAAATATAACGTGGTTGTACGAGATAAAAATAGTTGTCCCCTTGGAGGATGAGTGTGCCTGCTGATGGTCACATGATAGTCCTGGAAGCCTATATCGATCTTTTTTGCATCTGTTCATTGAACAGTAAATATATCGATACTTTATCCTACTATGACCACATGACTCTCTATAATTATCAAGAAAACTTTTTTCTATTTTTGTAGCCCTTCCACATACTGCTGGTTCATAGAACAATATTTGCATATTTTATCTGTTGGGGACACTTTTGTAAATTCATTTCAATACTACTTGTAAGTATATTATGTATACATGAAATGTTTCTGTATGTGTAAATGAGCTTGTCTTCCTTTCGTCATTCGTATTGGTATAACACTGATATATACTAATGCTAATATTTAACCCTGGTGAATGAGGACTGAACTAAATATGCCCCTACTACCAAACAACACAATATGGTTTTGTTCTTTTTATTGTTCGATTCATTCTTGTGGGTTAACCCACTCTAACATTTTCTGGATCAAACACTTCCTTTCAGAACTGGAAATTGCTTGCAGTTTAGCGTCGTATTTCAGCCACTCCTCGTGATCTCTAACTTTTGCTGTTGCATGCATACAATTTTCATTCAATAATAACCTATTAGTACTGTGATTCATCTTCATAATACTTAAGCTGGTGATCATTGTGTTTGTGGTAATTTCAGATTGACAAAGTTGAATTAATATAGATGAAAAAGGTCGTTAAACATAGACATTTTATCCATTTGAAGAATTTTAAACGTAAAAGGAAAAAATATTGAATTAAAATGGAAAAAGCATTAGTATAAAAAGCATTAGTATATTATAAACATGCCATCGTTTTTAATATTGAAGAGTATTTTGTTTAGGCATATGAAGTTAATCTTTTTTAATATTTATTTATCAAAAACAAAAACAATTCTAAAAACACGAGACTGGCATTTTTTATTTGATATATTTTTTAGCTTAATGCAATAATTCTTTTTCCATTTTAAATCAATACTGTTTCATTTCTATAAAAAATATTTTACGCTTAAAATTATTCAAATGGATAAAAATTGTAATTTGTTGCTTTTTTTTGTTTTTGCTTTTTTTTTTTCTTTGAGATTTTATTTCACAAAAAAAATGTTTGTGATAAAAAATAACAACATAAGAAAAAAGGACATTCAAGCTACGAGGTAGATTAAAAAATTATCTGCACTTTCGCCATACCTGTGCGTCTGTGTATGCATGCTTATAGCTTGCACTGTTGTGGTTACGTAATGGAAGTTTGAGCCTGATAGCGCCATTTTGCTTGCTGTCTTTACAATGTAAACATGACCGCTCCACAAGCAGTATGCACCAAGGAAGTGACCCGATTTCTCTGGTCGGAAGGAGTGTCAGAGGCGGAAATTAATCGGAGGCTTTTAGCACATGGGGAGAGTGCACTACTGCATAATGTATAGGAGTGGATAGAAAAGTTTTAAAGTGTCCTGACAACGGTAACGCACGTAGAGAGAACAGGAAGCCCGTCATCTATTACTGAGGAAAAGATTCAGCAAGCTGAAAAGATGGTAACAGAGAACCGGCAAATTATCATCGATGAGTTAGCTAGTTCTGCAGATTAGTCATGGTTCTGCCTATCAGCCACGATGGCTCGTTTTCACTAAAACAAGAGTGCGGATAATTTTTTACTCTCCCTCGTAAAATAGATAAGCCACGAGAATAGTAAGTGTAGACTATGTGAAAAATTATCATTAAAAATTGCAAAATCATTTGATTTCACTTATTAATAACAAACTTCAAAACATTAAACCTACCATTGGAGAATGGAAGTTAAATTACAACAAAAATAGAAGGGAACAGGTTATGCTAACCTGCCTTCACAAAGGCCACGTCTACATCATTTACTAGAGGGCACAGAATCCCCAATATGAACTACATGCCAAGAGAGATTTACAGTGAAACATATACTGCTAGAGTGTGTTGACTTTGATCTAGTGCGAACAAAAAACTACGAAGGAAGTAATGTGAAAAAACCTTTCACGAAAATAAGACCATCCAGGATTTTAGATTGTACTAAAAATATGAGTAATTGAACAATAGTTAAAATCTATACATATACATATTTTTCTCTACCAAACTACCGTTACCAATCCAAAATTTAATTAGTATTAAATGACCCACCGAGGTTGATATACCGTAAAGCAAAATAAATCAAACTATGTGAAAAAAATATGAAATAATATGCACATGGTAAGAGAATAACGACTGGCACAGAGGGAGTACACGTGCTTACATAACTGAGTGGAAAAGATGAACTTCTGGAAATTGTGCTAGCAACTAAAGTTTGATCCTGCATACCAATGGTATATATATTTACCAACCCCTCCGCACGAGCAGGATGTGACACAAGGTCAATTTCTTAAGCGGAGTTCAACAGGTTTGAATTCAGAGTTTTCCTTCTCCTAGACCGGTTGCCTAATCACGAGTCCATATACCAATGGTATATCCACAGACAAGAATATTTCTTGGAAAATGAGATACACAAGATTCTCTGGGATTTTAAGATAAAAAAGGATCACACAATTCCAACCAGAAGACCCGGCCTTGTCAACTCATGAACCTTTCCCTTCCAGCAGACCACAAAGTAAAATTAATGGAAGGAAAACTGCACAAATACCTGTACCTTGCTAGAGAGCTGAAAAACTGATAGAACATGAAGATGGCTGTGATACTGACCATATTTGCAATTCTTGGAATAAATTATTTTTTTAAATGAAAAAGACTTGTTAAACTAGAAATCCAAGAAATAATTGAGAACATCTAGAGCACATCATATTGCTAAAAAGATGGAAGGACAAGAAATATTATGTACAAAGCTGTGAAAAACTGATTAGTTTCTAATATGTTGTCTTTTTCACTATTTACTCATTATGATACAATATACGGCTAGCCATGTGAAAAAAATAATCTGATCTCATCGCTCCACCATTGATAAGGTCAAAATATTTTTACTTTTTTAGTAAGTAATGGGATATTTGATCGGTTGTTCTTAAGTGACCTTATCCCTTTCGCGAGTGGATAATTATTAAAATAATTCTAGTGTGAGCTCATTATATTCAGTAAATTTTAAAGTAGAGGGTATGTTAAAAAAAACAGTACATGGTAATTGTGATTAGCTATTGTCTTTTATAGCACAATAGCATGGAAACAATAAAGCGCTCACTTTAATCTATGATATTTTACAAAATAACCTTTATACAATCATTCTCGAAAGCCTCTTAACAAAATTTCTAAACAGTAACATAGAAATTGACCATAGAACAGCAAGTAGAAAAATGCCTTACATTCAGCTACTTTATGAAAATAACAATAATTTCCTCTGCCTGTGTACTATTGATGACAAATATGTCACTCTGACTAAGAAATAAGACTTACGTAGCCTATGTTGTCAGATACCTACAAGGATAATCCAAAAAGTAAAATCTCCCACGAGCTCCCGATTGATGCTGCCGCCGAGTGTGACGTTCGTGTAGTTATTCGATTTTAGAATGCAAAAGGCATAAAACCAATTGAAATTCATCGCTAATAAACGGAAGTGTATGACGAGTCGTGCATGGAGGTCGAAAACAACCGCACGATGTCCGAAAAGGGTGTAGGGGGTTTCCAATGACGATTAGGGCCAAGGCTTCCGCTATGAAATGTGTCTGACATTAGCATACACAAATTGCCATAGAGCCTTCAAAAATGCATCGTCTGAAAAGGGTGAATGAGTAAAAAATGGATATGTTGAAACTTTAATATGATGTAAACATCATTGACAATAAATGATAAACATTTTGTTATTTCTAAATATTTTGGAGACCTTGCCTTTGGAATTTCTTATTTATGTAGAAAATCAAGTCCCTTGGATTTTTCGCTTGCTTGAGATCCTTGGACAGACATACACACACAAACTTTGGTATAGTAATATAGATTGTATAGTCAAGTACTACATAAATAATTAAAACAAAAAAACATATGAAAGATGTTTCTACTCCTAATCTTTTTGAACTGGTTTGTATTTATCGGCTCCAGCCTGACTGACTTTTCTCAGCTTATGAGTTGTTTTTTCTGTCTGATAAGAATATTGTTTCTTTCAGCTTACATCAAAACTTGGCCGATTAAATAAAAGAGCTGATTATGTATAGAAGTGACCACAATAAAAAGACATGAAAATTTATCTTGATCCATGTGTTCATTCTACTTGGAGTCATAAAAAACAACTGGCCAATCATTAATTTGGACTCACATTTTCTTTCATCCTAATTTTTGTTACTTATTATTATTGCAGCCCACTCTGATCTTGAATCTATTACAAATGAAGAACAGACTTACAGTCAGTGTCCTGGGTATTACATATAAAATGCATCTACTGGTGAGGTTCCAATTCTGGACCTCTGTAGAGTGGGGAGTACTCCTTTATTGCCATTTATTCCTAGGTCCACTCTAAACTGGAGTGGTAGAACCTGTTAGGATTCCATTGGTTAAATAGATGAAAATGAGCTTAAAAAATGGTTTAAAAGATGAGTATAAAAAATGAATACCCAACAAGAATAAATCAAAATGTCTCCGGCATAAAATAACTCAACGTGGATTGACATGACGTAAATTCCAACCAACAGCCAAAGACTTAGAGTCAAGTTATGGTTGAAAGAATTGGTTTCCTTAGAACACTGAACTTAAGCAGCAATAAGCCTACTTATTAGTTTGATAAGTAAACATTTAAGAACTGCAACTCGTGTAATCAATTTAAGGCTGCGAAGCTTAGTATATTTGAATAGAGTACCCCATGCTGTATGATAGTTAGCAAACTGTAAGGATAAAATAAATAATCATCGCCCATAGATAATTTCCATGTCCAGTAGGAGCCTCGTAGGGGGTCACGTAACAGTCACAAAAACCTATTAGTATTCTCTTTTTGCGTGTAGTCTTTGAACAGTAGAGAGGTCTCTGATCCTACAGAAGGCAGTAAAGCACATGGATATCTAACCTATCTTATCCAGTAAGCCTTTTTCTTTTTTTATATCCCTACCATATACTAATTGTTCATGGAACAATAATGTATAATTCGAGCTGTTGTGACACCATTTGTATATTCTTTCCTCTTAATACCATTTGTTGGTAAATCAGGAATATAAGATGTTAAATATTCTTGGTATGTACAAATGAATTTATTATGTCTTTCCTTCCATTGTGTTCAGTGTCAGTATATCACAGATATACTAATGAATAATATTGGTCCTTAGAGAGCGGGGACTCGATTAAAACATATTCCCCATCACCAAGCCATCAAAAGCTCACCTAGGCCCAATATTAGCTTTAGTATATCCGTGAATGTTAACACTGAATAAACGAAAGGAAAGACAAACTAAACTCATTTACACATGCAAAAACATTTAATATACACATAATAATACTTTAAGTAAGTATTTCAAAGAAGATACAACGTGTCGCCAGCAGTTAGAATAATGCACATATTTTTCTATGAACAGTGTAATTGAAAGGGAATAAAACGGACGAAGACTTACTTGAGATTGATGGACCGGAAATGGTCATAGCCATGCTGGCTTTACGGTATAATGACCTGTGGGGAGACACGTCTATTGTTCAGAGCAAAAGAGAATGTGAGAATTTTTTTTTTTAGATGGTCATGTTAAGAGATCATGAGCGCCTAACAGATACACGCATTCTCAAAGGGAGGACAATTATCTATTGTCTCCCTAAACATCTAATAACGGAATACTAAACAATAAAATTCCACTGTTCAACTCATTTATTCTTAACTAATTATAACATCTTCATACATCATTAAGGCGTCTTGCCAGCGCAGAATTATATTGACTCTTTCTTGAAATCCTCTAGAAAGAATCCGATGTCCATACAAAGTTTAATGAATGAAGTTTTTTTGCTGATTGGCCCATACATATATATCCATAGGAGAACGTCACTTATGGAGTTCGTCGTACTTCTTCAGCAGTGCCCAGCATATCTTACTTTGAAGGATTTGAGATGGGAAGGGAGTAACCATGTGGTTGCTGTTTTGTAGGGCACTGCTTCCAGGATTTTATTCAAAACAGTCTACACAATTCTTGTGTAGTTTTAAGGAGGGTTTCTCTTTGTAGTAATTGAATTGATCAATGTGAACTTTCCATATGTTTAAAAATGATTGGAACAGAAGTTTCTGTTTGGATAGGAAAGGATTTTTTTTATTAATCTAAATTTTCACTTTAAGTTTGTTTGTTTATACCCTCAAGATGAATTCTGTCATGACATTCAATTATTATTTTAAAAATCTCTAATCCTGTGTCATCATGATACGAATTTCTACAATATCAAGAAATGAAAGAGGAAAAATAGTCAAGAACAAAAAAAAACACTTTGTATTTGGGTTGGTTTGAAATAACTGTGGTTATTGTTTACACACTGGGGTCAGATTACAAATAAAAGAACCGTTGAATGATCGATTGGGAGACGGCGATCAGAAATTCAAGATAACTCGCCCGAAGGCTCCACATTGCGTAACCCTGCCCACGACTCTCAGCTGTACACAACCGGGGAAAATAAACATCTCTTATATTTTCAAAATACAAGTGTTTTGTGTTTTTTGCGGGTCCAGTGTGTAACAAATAACCACAGTTATTCAAACCAACCCAAATACAAAGTGTTTTTTTTGGGTCTTGACATATTTTTTCCCTCTTTCATTTCTTTGATATTGGTAGAAATTCGTATCATGATGACACAGGATTAGAGATTTTTAAAAAATAAATGAATGTCAAAGACAGAATTCATCTTGAGGTATAAACAAACAAACTAAAGTGAAAATTTAGATTTAATAAAAAAAATCTTTCCTATCAAACAGAAACTTCTGTTCCAATCATTTTAAACATATGGAAAGTTCACATTGATCAATTCTGAATTACTACAAAGAGAAACCCTCCTTAAAAACTACACAGAATTGTGTAGACTGTTTTGAATAAAATCCTGGAAGCAGTGCCCTACAAAACAGCAACCACATGTTACTTCCCTCCATCTCAAATCCTTCAAAGTAAGATATGCTGGGCACTGCTGAAGAAGTCGGACGAACTCATAAGTGACGTTCTCCTATGGAATATAATATGTATGGGCCAATCAAGCAAAAAACTTTCATTCATTAACTTTGTATGGACTCGGATTCTTTCTAGAGGATTTCAAGAAAGAGTCATATAATCTGCGCTGGCAAGACGCCTTAATGATGATGAAGATGTATAATTAGTTAAGAATAATGAGTTGAACAGTGGAATTTTAATTGTTTAGTATTCCGTTATTAGATAGTTTAGGGAGAACAATAGATAATTGTCTCCTTTGAGAATGCGTGTATCTGTTAGGCGGCTCATGATCTCTTACATGACCATCTAAAAAAAAAAAATTCTCACATTCTCTTTTGCCTCTGAACAATAGAGACGTGTCTCCCCACAGGTCATTATACCGTAAAGCCAGCATGGCCTATGACCATTTTCGGTCCATCAATCTCAAGTAAGTCTTCGTCCGTTTATTCCTTTCAATTACACCTTGTTCATAGAAATATTGTGCATAATTCTAACTGCTGGAAACACGTTGTATCTTCTTTGAAATACTACTTATAAGTATATTATAGTGTATATTAAATGTTTTGCATGTGTAAATGAGTTTTAGTTTGTCTTTCCTTCGTTTATTCAGTGTTAACATATCACGGATATACTAAAGCTAATATTGGGCCTAGTGAGCTTGATGCTTGGTGATGGGGAATATGTTTTAATCGAGTCCCCGCTCTCTAAGGACCAATATTAGCATATAGTATATCTGTGATATACTGACACTGAACACCAATGGAAGGAAAGACATAATAAATTCATTTGTACATACCAAGAATATTTAACATCTTATATTCCTGATTTACCAAACAAATGGTATTAAGAGGAAAGAAATATACAAATGTGTCCAAACAGCTCGAATTATACATAATATTTGTTCCAATGAACAATTAGTATATGGTAGGGATATAAAAAAAGAAAAAGGCTTACTGGATAAGAGTAGGTTAGATATCCATGTTGCTTTACTGCCTTCTGTAGGATCAGAGACCTCTCTACCTGTTCAAAGACTACACGCAAAAAGAGAATACTAATAGTTTTGTGACTGTACGTGACCCCCTACGAGGCTCCTACTGACATGGAAATTATCTATGGGCGATGATTATTTATTTTTATCCTTACAGTTTGCTACTATCATACAGCATGGGGTACTCTATTCAAATAACTAAGCTCGCGCCTTAAATTGATTACACGAGTTGCAGTTCTTAAATGTTTACTTATCAAACTAATAAGTAGGCTTATTGCTGCTTAAGTTCAGTGTTTCTAAGGAGAACCATTCTTCAACATAACTTGACTCTAAGTCTTTGGCTGGTTGTGGAATTTACGTCATGTCCAATCCACGTTGAGTTATTTATGCCGGAGCCATTTTGTTTGATTTATTCTTGTTGGGTATTCTTTTTTATACTCATCTTTAAACTCATTTTTTAAGCTCATTTTCATCTATTTAACCAATGGAATCCTAACAGGTTTCTACCACTCCAGTTAGAGTGGACCTAGAATAATGCAAAAAGGAGTACTCCCCACTCTACAGAGGTCCAGAATTGAACCTCACAGTAGATGCATTTTATATGTATAACCCCAGGACACTGACTGTAAGTCTGTTCTTCATTGTAATAGATTCAAGATCAGAGTGGGCTGCAATAATAATAAGTAACATAAAATTAGGATGAAGAAAATGTGAGTCCAAATTAATGATTGGCCAGTTTTTTTATGACTCCAAGTAGAATGAACACATGGAATCAAGATAAATTTTCATGTCTTTTTTATTGTGGTCACTTCTATACATAATCAGCTCTTTATTAATCCGGCCAAGTTTTGATGTAAGCTGAAAGAAAACAATATCTTATCAGACAGAAAAAAACAACTCATAAGCTGAGAAAAGTCAGTCAGGCTGGAGCCGTAAATACAAACCAGTTCAAAAAGATTAGGAGTAGAAACATCTTTCATATGTTTTTTGTTTAATTATTTATTGTAGTACTTGACTATACAATCTATATTACTAATACAAAGTTTGTGTGTGTATGTCTGTCCAAGGATCTCAAGGCAAGCGAAAAATCCAAAGGGACTTGATTTTCTACATAAATAAGAAATTCCCAGGCAAGGTCTCCAAAATATTTAGAAATAACAAAATGTTTATCATTTATTGTCAATGAATGTTTAAACATCATATTAAAGTTTCAACACATATCCATTTTTTACTCATTCACCCTTTTCAGACGATGCATTTTTTGAAGGCTCTATGGCAATTTGTGTATGCTAAATGTCAGACACATTTCATAGCGGAAAGCCTTGGCCCTAATCGTCATTGGAAACCCCTACACCTTTTCGGACATCGTGCGGTTGTTTTTCGACCTCCATGCACGACTCAGTCATACACTTCCGTTTATTAGCGATGAATTTCAATTGGTTTTAATGCCTTTTGCCATTCTAAAATCGAATAACTACACGAACGTCACACTCGGCGGCAGCATCAATCGGGAGCTCGTGGAGATTTTACTTTTGGATTATCCTTGTAGGTATCTGACAACATAGGCTACGTAAGTCTTATTCCTTAGTCAGAGTGAGACCTATTTGTCATCAATATACACAGCAGAGGAAAATTATTGTTATTTTCATAAAGTAGCTGAATGTAAGGCATTTTTCTTACTTGCCTGTTCTATGGTCAATTTCTATGTACTGTTTAGAGAATTTTGTTAAGAGGCTTCGAGAATGATTGTATAAAGGTTATTTTGTAAAATAATCATAGATTAAAGTGAGCGCTTTATTGTTTCCATGCTATTGTACTATAAAAGACATAGCTAATCACAATTACCATGTACTGTTTTTTTTTAACATACCCTCTACTTTTAAAATTTACTGAATATAATGAGCTCACACTAGAATTATTTTAATAATTATCCACTCGCGAAAGGGATAAGGTCACTTAAGAAACAACCGATCAAATATCCCATTACTTACTAAAAAAGTAAAAATATTTTGACCTTATCAATGGTGGAGCGATGAGATCAGATTATTTTTTTCACATGGCTAGCCGTATATTGTATCATAATGAGTAAATAGTGAAAAGACAAATATTAGAAACTAATCAGTTTTTTCACAGCTTTGTACATAATATTTCTTGTCCTTCCATCTTTTTTTAGCAATATGATGTTGCTCTAGATGTTCTCAATTTATTTCTTGGATTTTCTAGTTTAACAAGTCTTTTTTTCATTTAAAAAATAATTTATTCCAAGAATTGCAATATGGTCAGTATCACAGCCATTTCATGTTCTATCAGTTTTTCAGCTCTCTAAGCAAGGTACAGGTATTTGTGCAGTTTTCCTTCCATTAATTTTACTTTGTGGTCTGCTGGAAGGGAAAGGTTCATGAGTTGACAAGGCCCGGTCTTCTGGTTGGAATTGTGTGATCTTTTTATCTTAAAATCCCAGAGAATCTTGTGTATCTCATTTCCAAGAAATATTCTTGTCTGTGGATATACCATTGGTATATGGACTCGTGATTAGGCAACGGTCTAGGAGAAGAAAACTCTGAATTCAAACCTGTTGAACTCCGCTTAAGAAATTGACCTTGTGTCACATCCTGCTCGTGCGGAGGGGGTTGGTAAATATCATATACCATTGGTATGCAGGATCAAACTTTAGTTGCTAGCCCACAATTTCCAGAAGTCTTAATCTTTTCCACTCAGTTATGTAAGCACGTGTACTCCCTCTGTGCCAGTCGTTATCTCTACCATGTGCATAATTATTTCATATTTTTTTCACATAGTTTGATTTATTTTGCTTTACGGTATACTCAACCTCGTGGTCATTTAATACTAATTAAAATTTTGGATTGGTAACGGTAGTTTGGTAGAGAAAAATATGTATTATGTATAGATTTTAACTATTGTTCAATTACTCAGATGGTCTATTTTCGTGAAAGGTTTTTTCACATTACTTCCTCGTAGTTTTTGTTCGCACTAGATCAAAGTCAACACACTCTAGCAGTATATTGTTTCACTGTAAATCTCTCTTGGCATGTAGTTCATATTGGGGATTTCTGTGCCCTCTAAGTAATGATGTAGACGTGGCCTTTGTGAAGGCAGGTTAGCAATAACCTGTTCCTTCTATTTGTTGTAATTTAACTTCCATTCTCCAATGGTAGGTTTAATGTTTTGAAGTTTGTTATTAATAAGTGAAATCAAATGATTTTGCAATTTTTAATGATAATTTTTCACATAGTCTACACTTTACTATTCTCGTGGCTTATCTATTTTACGAGGGAGGTAAAAAAAATTATCCGCACTCTTGTTTTAGTGAAACGAGCACATCGGTGCTGATAGGCAGAACCATGACTAATCTGCAGAGAACTAGCTAACTCATCGATGATATTGGCCGGTTCTCTGTTACCATCTTTTCAGCTTGCTGAATCTTTTCTCAGTAATAGATGACGGCTTCCTGTTCTCTCTACGTGCGTTACCGTTGTCAGGACACTTTAAAAACTTTTCTATCCACTCTTACATTATGGCAGTAGTGCACTCTCCCCATGTGCTAAAGCCTCCGATTAATTTCCGCCTCTGACACTCCTTCGAACCAGAGAAATCGGGTCACTTCCTTGTGCATACTGCTTGTGGAGCGGTCATGTTTACATTGTAGACAGCAAAGCAAAATGGCGCTATCAGGGCTCAACTTCCATTACGTAACCACAACAGTGCAAGCTATAAGCATGCATACACAGAACGCAGTGTGGCAATAATAAATATGGTATGGCGAAAGTGCAGGATAATTTTTAATCTACCTCGTAGCTTGAATGTCCTTTTTTCTTATGTTGTTATTTTTTATCACAAACATTTTTTTGGTGAAATAATCTTCAAAAGAAAAAAACAAAAGCAAAACAAAAAAAAAGCAACAAAATTACAATTTTGTATCCATTTGAATAATTTTAAGCGTAAAATATTTTTATAGAAATGAACAGTATTGATTTAAAATGGAAAAAGAATTTTGCATTAAGCTAAAAAATATATCAAATAAAAAATGCCAGTCTCGTGTTTTTAGAATTGTTTTTGTTTTTGATAAAATAAATATTAAAAAGATTAACTTCATATGCCTAAACAAATACTCTTCAATATTAAAAAACGATGGCATGTTTATAATATACTAATGCTTTTTATACTAATGCTTTTTCCATTTTAATTCAAATATTTTTTCCTTTTACGTTTAAAATTTCCTCAAATGGTAAAAAATGCTATGTTAACGACCTTTTTCATCTATATTAATTCAACTTTGTCAATCTGAAATTACCAAACACAAATGATCACCAGCTTAAGTATTATGAAGATGAATCAGTGATAATTAAAGAAGTAAGAAAAAAGAATAGTAATTTGATGATGATAATGTTTAAAATGTACTAATAGTTTTATCTCATAATAGTTATTATTGAATGAAAATTGTATGCAAATGCAACAACTACTATTAAGCAAAAGTAATACTATCAAATTGGAATTTATTCCATTGAGATTATTTAACAAAAGTTAAAAATATGATTGTTTCGATCATATTGCTCATATAGCAAACCCCTAACTATTTATACCATATATGTGCTAGAAGGCAGTGGCTGAGGGCCTTAGTGTCCTGGATACGACGCTAAACTGCATTTAGCAATGAAGTTCCAGTTCTGAAGTTCTAGGAGTCCTGGAATACCTCTACATGCATTACTCCCATGTACACCTTGATCCAGAGAGGTAGTATATGTTAGAGTCACATCTATGGGTTAAATAGATTAAAAAAATGAGTTTTGAACCAAATGTGTTTAAAAAATGAGTAAAAAAATGAATACCCACAAGAATGAATCAAACCAATAAAAGAACAAAACCATATTGTGTTGTTTGGGTAGTAGGAGGGGCATATTTAGTTTCAGTCCTCATTCACCAGGGTTAATATTAGCATTAGTATATATCATTGGTTATAACAATATCGAATGACGAATGGAAAGACAAGCTCATTTTACACATACGAAACATTTCATGTATAAGCATAATAATACTTACAGTAAGTATTGAAATGAATTTAACAAAAAGTGTCCCAACAGATAAAATATCAAATATTGTTCTATGACCAGCAGTATGTGGAAGGGCTTACAAAAACAGAAAAAGTTTTCCTGATAATTATGGAGAGTCACGTGGTCATAGTAGGATAAAGTATCGATCAATTTACTGTTCAATGAACAGATGCAAAAAAGAAACGATATAGGCTCCAGGCCTACATGTGACCATCATCAGCACACTCATCCTCAAGGGGACAACTATTTTTATCTCGTACAACCACGTTATATATTGAGGAAATACAGTACTGGCTAACATGTGACCTATAATAGCATTCTGAGCCATTGAATCAACTTACAATAGAATCGACTTTTGACTGGACGGTAAAAACCTGAACTCGTCTAAATTTGACGACAAACTGTATAATAATCAATTTGCCAGTTTTTATAACATGTTTGGCAGTTGGATGCTTATATGTAAAAGGGTTTTTGAAACTCAGAACAGAATTTAAAAAATAAACATACTTTCGCTCCAAGTTATGTATAAAATTTACCATTACCCTATGTGTAACGTTATTAATCCATTAGCAAATTATGATCTTTCTAATGAGAAAAAATTTTCTGGGACAAACCAGAAAAGTGAATCTGGATTCCATGCCTCTCAACCCGGAATAAGTTTAAAGCGAACATAAGCAGATAATAAATTTGATTTGGTTCTGCAATTCAAGCTTTTTGTGGCATGATACCCTTATGCAGTGTAAAACAGATTTAATATTCTTCCTCCTTCCCTTAACATATCAACGTAACTCACACACACACACTAATTGCTGAATAAAATATCTTATGTTCTTATTCACATGGTGACCGATCACATTAATTATATCAACATTCGCACTCATTTCCTCGAATCTAACTAATCTGCTGTGCTAATTTAATGGTGATGATTTATACCTGGGCACACAATTTTCATTAAGGTTTTTTAAAAATTCACGAACCAACTTTTTTTTTTTACTAACTTTTTCAAATGACACAGTTTTTTTTCTTTTTTTTTGAGTCACAAGACAGCCTTCACTTTATCTCAAAAAAATAAAAATACCGTAATCTAAGAACTTTTGCAACAAAGTAGATCCAAGAACCATTAATGAATCGCTCTGTCAGGCTGTAGAACATCCCGACCTCACCTCTGAGAGGGATAAAATCTCTCTAATGGGACTACCTATTGGCTGTGTGTGGCGACGGCATGATGCTTCAGGACGGATCCCTACTGCTGAGTAGTCCAGAACATGCATCAATTCTATTGACTCTTACTTAGGCTAGAACCGGAGTCCGATCAAACCAGTTAGTCACGTCCAAGCTTGCACCTGTATGATTGCCGATCCTATTGACCTTATAGCAAACCCCTAAAACATTTTATGCATATGTATTTACTAATTCCTCCGCAATGATAGGGTTGGACACAAGTCAATTTAATTAAGCTAATAGGTTTGAATTCAGAGTTTTCCTTCTCCTAGACGCGGTTGCCTAACCAATGTTAAAGAGCCCAGTCTGTCCTACTTTTTACCCACTATCTAGAAGGAGAGTGGGTTCATACCTTTCCAAATGTATTAGCGCTAAGTTGAAAAATGCAATTCCACGTCCAGAGATTTGAACATCGGGCAACGAGTCCTTTTCCCATGACTTTAACCATTACAGCCACGTGCTTCTCAAATTTTTAGCATATGAGGGGTAAAAGGCCCGTGGCGTGAGTGGTCTTAGTGTCCTTAAAACATGCATCTAATGAAGTTCTAATTCTGCGAGTCCCTGTGGAAATGTGGAGTAACCTCCTTTAATCACCATTACTCGGTTCACTCTGACTTAGGAGTGGGTATTACTGTTAGGATCATAACTATCAATTAAGATAGATCAGAAAATGAGTTTTAAAAAAAGTGTTAAACATTGAGTACACAACAAAATGAATAAAAACAAAACTTCTCAGTATATATATATTTACCAACTCCTCCGCACGAGCAGGATGCGAACACAAAAGGTCAATTTCTTAAGCGGCAGTACAACAGGTTTTGAATTCAGATTTTTCCTTCTCCTAGACCCGCGGGTTGCCTTAAACGCAAGGTTCAAGGAGCCCAGTATGCCCTACTATTTACCCATTAGCTGGAGAGGAGAGAGAATTCATACCTTTCCAAGGGTATTACGCTAAGTGAAATATTGACCAACGTCAGATATGAACTACGTTGAACGAGTCCATTTCCATGACTTTAACCATTACACCACGTACTTCCATCAATTTTTAGCATATAGGTGGTACAAGGCGGTTGGCTGAGTGTCTTAGTGTCTTAAACTGCATCTAATGAAGTTCTAATTCTGGAGCCCTGTGGAATGTTGGAGAACTCCTTCATCAACCATTACTCCAGGTTCACCCTGGCTTGGGAAAGTGGTATTGGGACCTGTTGGGATCCTAACTATCAATTACGATAGATCAGAAATGTATGTTTTAAAAAGTGTTTTAAACATTGAGTAGCACCACAAAATGAAATAAAAGAAAACTCTTCAGTATAAAATCAACCAGCCACCAACCACCAGCCAACCAGCCACCCAACCAAGCCCAACGCAGTCAACCAACCAACTATTAATGAAAGATTCCTGGGAAGTAAATTCTACCCAACGCAGTATATAAAATACAACATTGTGAAGAGAAACAAAAGACGGTAATGAAGTACACGCACATACAAAGGACAGTTTCCTTCACTGGTGGCTCATTAATTTCCCCAGCATTTAATGTAATCCAGTCAACACATAGCTCGCTGAGCTTATTAAGGGAATGAATCCACAACATTAGAGATCATTATCTGTGTTCAACTAATATTCCACTGTACTTGTAAATACTAACAACATGGTCACAGATTACTATATTAGGCTGTATCAAAAGCGTGTGAAAATTTCATCTATGCCTGTCGTATCTAGTCATCTATCTATCTATCTATCTATCTATCTATCTATCTCAGTCTCATTCATACCCATACTACCTATCTATTATTCTATCTATCTCAGTCTGTTCCTATCTATCATATCTATTATCTATCTAATGCTCTGTTCTATCTAACTATCTATCTGGTCTGTTTTCTTGTCTATCTATCTATCCTCAGTCCTGGTTTCTATCTATCTATCTATCTCAGTCCTATTCATAATCACTCCATCTATGCTATCTAATCTATCTATCTATCTATCTATCCTATCTCAGTCTGTTCTTATCTATCTATTTATCTATCTATCTATTTCAGTCTGTTTCTATCTATCTAATCTATCTGTCTCAGTCTATGCCTATTTATCTATCTGTCTCAGTTCTATGCCTATCTATCTATCTAATCTATCCATATATTGATAAGTCAGAAGACCTACGCGTCTGCGCTTTAAGATGTCTGTAACAGAAATATGAAGACATGCCACATCTAACACCAACACATGGGAGGCTTTGTTGCAGATACCATTCGCGAACCTGGCGACCTTCTCGTCAGACAAGGAACAAAAAGGAGTGGAAAAAAGAGAGC
>CM042149.1:2328036-2346958 GCA_023376005.1 Doryteuthis pealeii | reverse complement strand
AAGAGAGGATGATTGTCCCCTTTATATATTAGTAAAGATAAACGACTGATTTTAAGCTGAGCCTTAATTGCTTAAGCGAAATATATAAACCTACAATTACACTTGGTTTGAGTTTTTGTTCTTTGTTTTGCAACATATTTTGCTTTTAATTCCTGTCGGATTTACTTTCATCCCTCCTCATATAAAATATTGTTTATATTAATTTTTTGATATTGTGTTATTCATAATACAAACAAGTAAATTTGTAAACTAATTAAAATTTTGATATATTATGTAAACTTATCCTTGTTTTGTTCAGCAGACTTGTTCTGAAAGTAAATATTTTTTCTCAATATAAAAATTTAATGGCCTAATCCTATAGAAATTAAATAAATTTTTATAAGTTAGGATGATCTTTTTACATATAGGTTCCTGTAGTGTTTTTCTATAGAAAACAACAACACAGGTGTTAAATTAAAACTTTTATTCCCTTTTTCCAAGGTACACATTGGGCTAGTTTCCAGGGCGGAAGTGGTCGGGTGACCGCGAGGGGTTGTTACCTGTGATGTTACATAACATTAATCTCCCCCCCTTTCAAGATTCTTTTTAAGGGGTTAGAATGGCCTGGGGTAGACTGCTTTATGACCATTTTTAATTATGGCCGAGGATTATTCTGCCTCTATTATTGGCCATGTTTGGTTTTAAAGAAAAAGCTTCTTTTTTAAGTGTTCCATTTAATACTTATAACTTTGTGAAATGGATTTCATGCTCCTCACCATGTAGTTGGTTTTCTCATAGAAAAAAACAACAACAGGTGTTCAATTAAAGCTTTTTATTCCCTTGTCAAGGTAACATTTTCCTAAGTTTTCCAGGCCGGAAGTGTCCGGTGAAATCCGCGAAGTGTTTTGTAAGCCTGTGATGAATAACATACATTACAAGGTTTCATATGTTTGTGTTAAGTTGCAAAGTGGTAACAATATGCAAGGGGGAAGGGTTGATTGAACTAGCATAACCACTGGAAGAAAAAAAAGGAAAAGACAAAGAATAAGAGAATAAAAGAATAAATTACTGAAAACTAAAACAAAGTAATCTTTTTTTTTTTGCTTTTTTTCCAAATTGTTTTTTTCCATGCCAAAAAACAGATACCTAAAACAAAGAAAGACTTGAGTTTTTTTGTTTTTGTGGAGGTGTGGGTTTTTTTTCGTATTTCTCTTTTTTGTAAAGTAGTAATCAGTACTTTTATTCCGAAACGTGAATCGTAGCTCAAGGTCCTTAAGCTTTCTCGTAGCTAATTTTTACAGTCCTCTTAAAACTGTCCCTGTAATATTCTCCTTGCTGGTAATACACCATAATGTTAGATGAGATAACATGGCCAATTGGCTTAATCTCATACAAAACCTTCCTGAAAACGGAGAGGTTTTTTTAATTCCCCTCGTCGGATCTAATTGGCTTTCTCCTAAATATCCTTGGGGTTGTTTCTTCGTAAAATGTTGACTGCAAGTCCTCATTTTCCCAATCACTACTGGAAATCCCCTGCCTATGGCCACCTCGGGAATCGACTTCGCTTTTCATCTATGGGTTTTTCTTATAAGTCTCCCCCCCAATATTGGTTTTTAATTTTTCGTGGGAAAAAAATGGAAATATATAGTAATGAATTAGGAATGAAGTTTTTTGTATTCTATAGACAAGACTAAGTGGTTAAGAAAAATATTAATAAGCAATTGTACATATCTTTGGAATTCCTATAGACAGACCTAGTTGGTAATAAATTAAATAAGCATTTTACACTTAATCATTTGGAATTCTATTAAGAACAGAATAGTGTAAAAAAATATTAAATAAGCTTGTACATATCAATCTTGGAAATTCCTCTAGAACCAGACTAAGTGTATATTTAAAAGCATTGGTTTATCATAATCATTTTTGGAATTTCTAAATAGACCAGACTAGTGTAAATATTAACAAGCATGTTAAAACATATCATTTTGGAAATAATTGTACTCATGAATAAATTGTTTATTGATTTTTAATTGTTTTTTGAATTTCCTGAAAAGGTTCAATGTTGGGTTTTTCTATTAATTTGTTTTATAGATACAAAAAAAAAAAAAGAAATCATGGATACCAGTTATTTTTCTTTAAAATTTTTGGGAATTGACTTGGAGTATTTCAACTATATATATTTTCACCAATAACTGTAAATGAACCACTTAACCTTCTTATGGAAAGGAAACAAAAAACTATCGGGGCACTTGCTTCAATCAACAAGGCCCCTCCCTTTCTTTTTAAGCACCTCGTATTTTTTTTATAAGCAAATATTTATTTTCTTCGTAAATTTCTTCAATGGAAACTATTTGGGTGGGAATATTCTGTTAATATCCGGTCTCAGTCTTCAAGTTGTTTTGAGTTGGCAATCAACGAGAATTCGCTCTTGGGGAAAGTGAACATTGGAAATTTCACATTGCAATTGCATATTGCTGAGAGCGCAAACACAAGATAATGAAGTTATGGGTGCGGTGCCGTGGGTGTTTGTTTAATGGGCCAGAGCTTTTCGAACGACGAACAACCTCTCCAAACAAACGGTGGAACAGGTGCCAGTAAAACAAGAAGAGCAAGGGAATAAATTGGGTCCATATTTACTGTAATCACAGCTAGAGAAATATCATCAGGTTTTATTGGACATGTTCTCATTATTAAAGTTTTGATGTCCTCGTGTCAATACATCCTCACAGTTTTTAATCGATATTCAAAAAGCACGATATGCCAGCGGATGCAGGTAAAGTTTTTTCCCAAATTATCTTATACCAAGACATTTTTTGGAAAATGAATATAAGTCAATTTTGTTTTGCCTTTATATGCCCATTATCAACACTGTTCATCGGCCTAAGTATGTATTAACAGTGGTCATTGACATCCATTTCAAAAGGATCTCCAATTAATCAACACCTTTCTCAAATGGAACCATCTCCCAATGTAATGTATATATATCTCATATATTATATATGTGTGTGTTGGGTTGGGTGTGGTGGTGTGGGTGTGTGGTTGTGGGGTTTGTGTGTGGGGTGGGTGTGGTGTTGTGGTGTGCTTAATCTTTCTTGTTTCTCTTTTCCAGTTTTGTTAACCCCTTTCCTTAATTTGAAGTTAAACTTTGTTTCTCTTCTTCTCTCTCTCTCTCTCTCTCTCTCTCTCTCTCTCTCTCTCTCTCTCTCCCATCCTCTTTCTCTTCTCTCTCTCTCTTCCACTCTAACTTTTTTTTTTTTGCTAATTTCTTTTCGTTTCCTTCCTTGCTGCGATTGTTGGTTTCTTGTATTTCTTTTTTTTGTGTGTGGGTTTTGTGGTGTGTTGGGTTGTTGTGTTGTGTGGGTGTGGTGAGTGTGTGTGTTTTGGTGTGCAATGTGTGGTGTGGTGTGGTTTGGTGGTGGGTGTGTTGTGGGGGTGTATGGTGGTGTGGTGTGTGGATGTTGTGTGGTGCATGGTGTATTCTTGGTGGTTTGTGTGTGTGAAATTGGTGTGCGTTTAGTTGGATGGCTTTTCGCTTTTGGTTTTGTAATGTTTGGGTCATGTTCTGATCTGCTACTATCTTCCTTTTTTCTGCCTTTCGAGGTTTTCACTGATTAAAGTTTTGTCCCTCTCTCCTCTCTCTTCTCTTTCTCCGTGTTTCGCTCTCCTCTCTCTCTCTCTCTCTGTTGTCTCTCTCTCTCTCTCTCTCATCTTTCCCTCTCCTCTCCTTTCTTTTTTTATTGTATTTTTTCTAATTTCTTTTATTTTCCCTTTCAACTTCATAGCCTTGTTTTCTTTGTTTTCTTTTTCTCATTTTCCTCTTTTCTCCCCTTAACTTGTTATTTTCTCTCTCTCGTTTTCTCCTTCTAGAAAATCTTTTCCACATCCTTTATTTTCGTTTATGTGTGTGGTGGTGATGCGTGGTGTGTTTGTGTGGGTAATAGACCTGAAACTTGAGAGCCACCATCTACCCTATCTGTGGAAAGCAATTTTGAGGTCCAACTGAATTAAACCACCAAAAAATTAAAGCGGCTAAATTAGAAAGGGTAATTTTCAATCCAGCAGCATTTCAAAGTGGAAAAAGTTCCAACATGTAGTTTTTTTTATGTGGGAAGAGTAAAGTCTCTCCAGGGATTGCCTGGTGGAGTTCTCTTGAGAAACACAAGAATTACACTGGTTCCCAAATGCTACTGGCGCCTACAAGTATAATGAACCAAAAATAAGAAGCAAAAAGAAAGGAAAATGGTCTTTACTCAATGCCCACGGCCTGAACCGGCGCAACATATAATATATATATATATATTATATATATATATTCTAGAGCGTGGGTGTAATGGTTTAAAGTCATGGGAAAATGGACTGGTTGGCCGCTGTGTTCAGCTTATGAAAATAAATAGTAGGGCAGACTGGGGCTCAAATTAAGCTTTGGTTAGGCACCGGTCCTAAAGAGAAGGAAAACTGCTGAAGCTTTGGCGACATACAACACCTGTTTGAATCCACTTAAGAAAATTGTACCTTGTGTCAACGCCTGCTTCGTGGTGGAGGGGGTTGGGTAAATATATATATATATATAATAAATATATGCATAATGAATGTGTGGTGGTGTGTTTGGTGTGTGTGTTGTAATGGTAATCTTGTTGGAAATATAGAAACCCTTCAAGTTGAATTCAAGTTCAAATCCTGGAACTTGCTGGTTTTGCATTTCAATATTTCACTTTTCGTTCAAAGTATTTCTATTGAACACTAAATTAGTTTATACACAATTATATGCTTTAAAGTAAACTATTCCAATCTAACATTAACAATAAATTGTTTTTAACAAACAGTTTTCCAATGGGTCTCAAGTATTTCTATTTAATTCCTATGAAAAAAAAAAGAGAAAAGAACAGGAAAATCACACACACAATCACACACACACAAACACACACATTATTATAACTAGTATATTATTATAATATATATATATATATATATATATATATGATTAAATTGATATTTTTAATATCATTTTTTAAAGTTGTTATTTTTTTTTACAGATAATTTTTTATATTATAAAATAAATATAGAAAATCCCTTTTCCCTTATTTATGTTTCCAAGTCCCCCTAAACCAGTAAAGAATGACTGTAAATTAAAATGTTTTGAACTCACAAAATAAATCGAAAAATATAGTCCTAAAAAAATGTCCTAAAAATTGAAGTTTTTAAAAAAACAAAATTTTTTGAATGCCCATCAACTATGAAAATTGAACAAAATGTTCATTGGCATAGAAATTAACCCACAAGGTTGAAAATAATGCATAAAAATCCAACATCCAAACAAACCCATTTTAACCATGCAGATGGTGGAGAAGCGCAAAACCGTGGATTCAACATCTTGCACCAACACCTGCTTACTCGAATCTATACTAATTAAACTATGTTTTTTTTCCCAGGAGTTGCCTTCAAAGTCATTGGTGATTCATCAACCATCAGCAAATATCATTCTAAGTCCAACTTTTTGAATCAAAACCTGGTCCCTACATGACTGTATGTATTTTATATTAGTTTTTTCTATGGGATTAAAAGGCCTAACTTAGATTTTAGAATCCTACAATCTTCTTACAAAAATGATAAGGTAAGCCCTATTCATTTATGTATACATTCAAGATATCACTACAATGATTTTTTCCTGTCCTATTTTAGTCCTGGGATTAAACTTAACATTTTTAAACAGCTTTAACAATGTTTTTTTTTTTTTATCTCCTTGAAACTATTCTTTCTTGTAAAAATCATGTGTGGGTGGGGTAACTTGAGGGGAAACAAATGTTAGCAGAAATGTCTTGGAAAAAGAAGAATAAAACGTTTCCAAAAAAGATATTTTAATTTCATTTTTTTTAAGTGCTTATTTTTTTTTTAAGCAGACATTTTTATAATAATGAAAATAAAATAAAATAAGAATCCCTTCCCTTATTTTTTATTTTCTCAGTCCCTAACCAGTAAGAATGACTGTAAATAAAATAAGTAGTATTTTTGATAAATTTGGGTATGATATGTTGTATAACCCGATCTAATCCTTTAAAAATACTCCTTAAAAAAATCCTTAATATCGTTGAATATTGTGATTAATATCATACCTTATATATTCTTTAAAAATCTTTATCTTTTTTTATAATAAAAACTCATTATCATCCTTAAATATCCCTTTTAAAAAATCCTAAATTTAATCCTTAAAAACAGATACTCATGGTGTTAAGTTTATCTGACCGGCATCTTAGTTCCAGATGCGGTTTAATAAGTAAAAGAAGCCAAGCCAATAAGAATCCGGTTTTTTATGAGTATTTTTTTGTAAAAGTCGTCGTCCAAGAGGAATCCAAAGTGTCAAATGACATAAGCTCAGAAATGGGGTTTTTTTCCTATCTAATAAGCAGCAGAAGCAGCAGCCAGCAAGTGCCATGATTGGGAGCAATAGAAAAATCTTTTCTCGGGTCACGTTGGGTAAGTTGGCGAGTCCCTATATTTTTAGGAGTAGGCATCTATCACCCGCCTTATATCACAAAAACAAGACTACTCATGTAGCATATCTTGGACAGAAATAGCCTAGTGAATCCCATTCCACTCTAGGTCTCGTTTTTAATTAAAAGTTTTTTCTTTTCCTTGACGAGTTGCCCCTACCAAGTTCTAAAGAGCCCAGTTTTGCCTTACTATTTTACCCATAGATTGAGTGATAATAGCTGGATTCATAAATTTTGCAATGCTGTTTGGGAAAAAGTCTTGGAAGCAGCACCCAACAAAATATCTGTATGGCCACTTAGCTCCCATCCTCACTACCCATCTAAATTAGAAAAGCAAGAAATGCTGTTTCTCTTCTAGAGAAGTAATAGCAAAACTCATAGCAAATCATTTTTTTTTTATTCCTAACCATGGACACACCAGCGTTGGCTGAAACCAGCAAAAAACTTCAAATCAAACAACTCTGTGCAGAACACTGGATGGGCCAAGAGGACCTCGCCTAGAACAATGACTGATCAGGCACAAGAGAGAGTCAAGGCGAATATGTTACTGTCAGCATAGCTTGATGATGATGATGATGATGATGATGGGTGTAAGAAAGAAATGTATAGGAAAATAGTTAGAATTCATACCATAATGGTTAGCAAGCTAGTCTTTACACATCCATTAATGCTGAATAGCAATGTTTAATCCTTTGCTGGATGCCACATTGACATACTTGCAACCTTGTGTCATATCCTATTCATAGCAACCCATTGGTTAGTTAGTTGTTTGGATTTTATGGCATTGTCAACCCTTGTTGGATATTTTATGCCAAATACATTTTTTTTTATTCATTCTTGATGGTATTCAATTTTTTTTTTCTACTTAACCATAGAGGAGAACCTTAACAGGTATTGCCAATCTGCAAACCATTTGGTTTTGGGTAAATTACCTACTCTCCTGAATCTAATAATGATCCAGCCAGATAACAAACAAAACAAAAAATGAATAAAAGTAAAAAAAAAAAGAAGAAAAAAAAGGTTGAAATATAAAAAAGTGGGGCAAAAGTAATAGGCCAAGCAATGATGATGATAGGCTTAGCATGATGATGATGATGGAGGGAAAATAGATTCATACCAAATATAGTATTAGTACTATAATGAAAAGCAAGTATCTCATTCAGGTAGCTGGGTCCAATTCCTACAGCAATAACCATTACTCCACAAGCACCTCCATTTATACATGAGTGCCTCTATTTATGTCAATGAGGAAGCCACTAGACCTGCTCCTTATGTAGCAATAAAATAGATCTATCTTAAGTTCACTATGCTTGACTGAAACAAAAGCTTATCCTGGCACAGAACAAAAAATCAATGAAATGCTAGCAAGGCTTAAACACTAATTCAGCAATAACAGAAAGTTTATAAATGGCAGTTGGGAGTGATTAAATCGAGCATGATATTTAATGACCAGAAAGTGACCAGTAGATGAAATGCTGATGGATTATTAACAACTAATTTGATCTTGAAATGCTTTAAGAAACTGAATCTTCAGCCAATTACAAACAAATGCCTACAGATAAAAGTTCTCTGATGGGAAAACTCTCAGATGTGTCTGGCTTCAATTTACTTGGATTTTAACCTCTAATTTTTTTGAATTTGGGGCTCTTCAGCCAGAAAATCTCTAAAGCAAGGGTTAAGTGCAGAGTCAAAGTGATAACCAAAGGGTTAGGCAGAATTGAAAATCTATATACTTAGCAATATATAAACTGTCTCAGGTTTGCAATAAGGATACGGGTTCAAGTACATCAGTTTGCACTGACTGAAGTGATAAGTCAACACTCTGAAAATGCTTCAGCCACTTGTAATGGGAATACTTTCAGAAATACTATTGAGCTGGTCACCAAACTCCCTGATCACTATCAGAGTACTTATAGGGTAATGTGGTCCGACAAGTCCGTTCTGCTGAATATTGAATATGGAAATTACTGTTAACATGTTGTATCTTATCACAGAGAAATATTTTGCAGAGTTTGACAGACAGGCGTTGAACCGAAGTTGATCTGCGATGAGAGTCTCTCATTGGTTAAGGGAATCATGTGACGACACAATCTGTGGGAAAGTTAGGAGAGAAGCGACAGAGCTCTTTGGAGTTGGACGCATAATGGCGTCCTCTGAATTCTCCAGGCGTGTGTTGAAAAATGAAGTCTCTGGAAATGAATAAAAATGTATATCTCAAAAACAAATAAGTTGCTGTGTCCCGGCTTTATTAAGAACTATCAAAGATGGACGTTGAAAGAGATCCAACACCCCAAGACGGTGAAGAAGACCCAGAGGATCCAACATGGTCAGCCGAGGTTAGAAAACTTAGAAGATAGAACTAATAAGAGTAAGCAATACCAGGTGCGATGACCGACAGGGACGGGTGGCAAGAGGGAATTCATTGGAATCCGTGCTGTCAGTGCAAACCTGATGTTTGATGATGTCTGGATGAAAAATTTGTATCCTGAAATAAGCTGAAAATAAATTGCTGAACAAAAAAGATTAATTGATCAGTAAGTGTAGATATATTAATAAATTTATTCTGTATCACTAGCCCGATTTTATCATTTATCTTCTTTTATTTAAACGACTGAAATTTCTAAAATTAAGGAATTATAATTTTTTGTCTGAATAACATCATGCCATATGAAAAATTCCTCACATCAATAAATATGGTTGATAAGTAATTTTTTCTCTCATTTTTCTCTCTGATAATTGTGTGATCCACATCAAATTTTTAGATAATGGGCTGTACGGATACATAGTCTAGAATCTAGAACTCTAGATATTTTCAGTTTTAAACATGCTACGCCATAGAAGCATTATGCACATTTTTATATACTTTTTTTTATTTACATTTTCTTTATATATATATATATATATATATATATATATATATATATATACATAAAGTGTGTCAAAAAAGTATTAACATTTTGTGTACTTTTTGACACACCTTGTATTCTGAAAAATGTCCATTCATTGTTCATTTCTATCTTGGTAAATTCAGCTTCAATCTCATACTTTTAGGACACACCTTATATATATATATATATATATATTTATATATATATAATATATATTAATACACAACACACACACACACATATATATATATATATATAGTTATTTAGTGTAGCTTCGTTGTTTTTATGTAGTGCTTTTTCCTTGACGGTACCAAATAGATATATAGTGCATACCCTTCTTTACCGGCCCTATATATCTATATGTTTACATACTTCTCTTACTTCATATTCTGGTCGTCTATTCTTCTGGCCGGCTTTGGTATATCTTCTAAGGTCTGGTCTTCTTGGGATTCCGGGTCTGGTTTCTGTTGGGGATCATTCTTATCAGAAGCCCTGTGCTATTGTTAGCTTTTAGTAATAACCACAAGACTTCCGATTTACGATGATGTTACTTTATTTGTAGAACCCCAGACCAGACAATCACGCAGTGAGACTCACATCTTGCTAGCTTCGCTTCTAAGTTCTAACTCTAACTAACTGAGTTGCTTACACCTTAAACCAGAAGGGGGCTTTTTCTATCGGGGTTCCGTTCTCACGATTCTCCCCAGAAACGCAAGGTGAGATCGAGGTCAAGTGCTGTCACTCACCCTCAAGGCCATCAGCTGCACTAATATGATTTCTACACTATTTTTCATAATCATTAGGTAATTACTGATTATGTAACAGTTGTGGCCAGAAATATGGGGCCAGAAAAATGGGGCACAGTGAGAATCAAACTCACAAACAGTAATTCTGCTAATATATCTAATATATATAATATATATATATATATGTGTGTGTGTGTTGTTGTGTGTGTGTGTGTGTGTGGAGAGAGAGAGAGACAGAGAAGATAGAGAGAGGTGGAGAGAATGAGACTGAGGGAAATATGTGCATATATGTATACACTGAAGCCAAAATAACTATGCACACCCGCGTGCCTACGCACGCGTGTATATAGAAGAGAGTGAGATAGAAAGAAAGAGAGATAAAAATGAGAGAGAAGAAATGTATATATAAAAGAAAGAGGTTGACGGATAGGTGAGTAGTAACACAACATACAGATCTAAATTTGTGTTGTGTGTGCATGCATTTGGAAGTTGATGTATCCAGAAATATCCTTAATTGTTCTCCGGTCACACTGTCAAAGGTACTTTCCAGTATTTTACATCTCAATGAATTTACCAAAGCAATATTTTTTTTATTAAAAAAAATGAAAAGGAAGAAAAATTTAGAGAATTTTTACATTTAGAATAAATTAAATAAATTTTTATCCAAACATTGGTTTCTTGATTTCCTGATTAGAATGTTAACACGAAGTCATCTTGTTTGCCTCATAAATTTCATGTAATTAGGATGAATTTCTTCGGTTTTAAGCCCTCTTATTCTCTTCTCATTATTCTTTCTTTTTTCCTTTTTTTTTTTTTTTGCTTTGGGTTCTTCTACATTTCTCTGCTGGGCTTGTTTACTGTTGTCGTTTGTTGTCAATTTATTGTCATTAATACTGGCCGCGTTTAAATTCTTCCAAATTAGTGTTTGGCATGCTGCTGATGTGAAGTGCCGAGCCACTTGTCAATTAATAAAATTCAAAGCAACCAAGATTCTTCTCAGCATTTGCGTTGGCAATTTGCTTTAATGATAAAGAAAATAAACCGCTAGTTGCAATATGCTGATAAGATTAACCCAATAGGTGCCATTGATCCATTATGGAATATTTACAAAAATTGATATATTTATATCATTTAGACTATTTAGGGCCGGCTTAGCTCAGTTGGTAGAGTATCCGGCTGGGAAACTCGAGGTTCCTGGTTTGGTTCCAACCCTTGCCAACTCAGCGTATGAGTAGCACATGGATACTTGCGGTACAGTAAGGAGCTGATGCTAGGAATTGCGCTCCGCCTCAGACGACCAAACAATCTCGTTGGTCTAGCGCTAGTGAAAAGGGAATATATACTTTCTCGCTGTCTGGCTGATACCGACTTTAGGTCACCCCGACGACTTTATTGTCCTTATCTTTATAGTTATATAGAAAACGTTTCAGTCCATGTGCCTGTGAGGATTTAGAAAAACAATTCAAATAAAATTCAAATAGAAAAAAAAAATAACAAGCTCCCATGAGCCTTCACCGGAAGAACCTCCTTGTATGTGCGGAAAAAAAGGACCGATTTCCGACCCCATAGAGAATCTCTCGGCCATTCGAGTTTAGGGCTTAACTGTGTCTAGTCACTACTACTGGCCAGGGAGATATTTTCTTACCAAATGGTGGCTATGACCGGGGAATAAAACCTAAATCATAAAACCACTTTTGTCTCTTTCTTTTTCGTTCGTTGAATTAGTTCCTTTCCAGTGCGACCATCAAATAATATGGGGTTAAAAGCAAACTCTAGGCATATGCAGCAAGAATAACCACAGCCACCTTTTAAACCTAAAACATTAAACCCCTTGTAACTCCATATGCCCTCCGGCCTTCTTCAGGTGTTTTTTGTGGAACTCTGGAACCTTCTTGTCGAACTGGGAAGCCTTCGTATCGTAATCGTTTGCCCTCATGGAACTATGAAACGAACACTTTATTTAATCCATCAATAACCTTTTATTTTTCTCATTCCGTTAGCAAACAAACAAAAAAATGAAAAAAGAAAAAGTATACAAATTATCGAACGTTATCTCAAAAATTAAGACAAATGCTATATTTCAGATCAGGCATGAATATTTAAACTGACTGTATAAGTTGCTGAAAGGTAAGACCCCACCAAAAAAGGGTTTCCTGTCTATGACCCTCTATCAAACTGCTTCCTTCATGTTATCAGACAGACGAAGTCGTCGTACGTAATTGCTTGACTCTGCCAACTGGCCGTCACCGTATGCTTATATGCACGCCCGATCTCGAGAGAATTTGCATACGTGCAATCCCATTCTCGCTGGTTCGAGATCGCCCATTGTTAAATATAGTGCATAAAGCAGCCATATTTATTTCCTGTGGTGACCCTGCAAGCCAGACACGTCCGCGCACTCTTTGAGTTTCGAGGTATGTTATTTTCATTACATCCACAGACACGAAACTGCATCTGATACCGAGGCTCTAGTGCTGAAGATGTGGTGAGTGATAAGTACATTCTCATTGACATCACTCCCGGTTCAACTCTGAACAAAGGTGGTAGTACCAGTTAGAATCCCATTTATGAATTAATTAAATCTGTTTAAATTTATTTCATGTTTGTGAGCAAAAATAACTCTTAAGGAACTATAGGAAAATGTAAATATAACCGTAAAATGAATGCAATAAAACACTTTTCCTGGTCTAGCGCTTGTGAAAAGGGGAGAAACTCCCCCACCATTTGGTTGATACCAATAATAGATCACCCCACCGACTTTACTTTTTTAAAAATAAAAATAGTACCTACTGTTAGTAAGTGGTCACCCATCTCATAACTGAACTGTTTATTAGCTACTTAACTTCGATGAAAACGTTTCTTCAAGCATGATGCGACCGTAAAGACCTATGTAAATGTAGATGCAAGACGATATCACTTGAGGAAGAGCAACATCTTCCTCTTAATATTCGCCAGTGACATCACTGATGAATCCAGTGTTACGGAAAAAGACATAAGAAAGATAAGGAAGATAGTGTTTAATGAATCATGTCGAAAGTCTTGTTATATCTCCCGGCGCAAGTCACATCGTTCTAAACGTGGTCAATACAGCACTTCCAAAGCAGAGCTTACTTTCACTATAAAAGTCACATCTAACTCATTTTCATTCGCTCTCAAATTTCTGTTCTATATGCTCAAACCAAGAGGAGGCGCATGGTGTAATGTTTATCGTCATAGGAAATGGATTCAGGTCACCGAGTCCAAATCCTGGACAAAGCTGTTTGCATTCTACATAATGCTAATACACCCTTGGGGAAGCTATTCATCCAACTATGGGTAAAAAGGATATTTAACTTTGGTTAAGCAACCAGTCTAGGAGGAGGAAAATTCTAAATTCAAACCTGTTAAACTTCGTTTAAGAAATTGACCATGTTTCGCACCCTTACTCGTGTGGATCGGTGGGTAAATATGTCTATTTTCTAACCAAGTGTCACTAATGTTCTGGTTCTCTTCCAGTGGGCATTAACAAAATCCCAGTCTGTCATTTTGGGTGTGTTTTTATGTGCATGATAACTCATATATATTCATAAGCGATAGCAATATTAAGAACTCGAAGCCGCGCATTCGCTCAAATCACATTACAAATGGCTGCTTACACGAAAGACAAGTAAAGCAGCGCATTCTTTTTGCTTTAGGTTACTGAAAATCATCGCACACAGAATCACTCATGAACAACAACACCTCTGTTGCGTTATCCTTCTTATTAAATTTGCTGCTATATCTCCTATCCTCTTATATCTTCTGATTTTCTCTTCGTCTCAGGCTGTGTCGGATTGAAGAAATTTGTGTATCTCTCTGCATTCTGAAATTCATTTCTGTTAGTTCGTATAAATCAGGAACATGAAATCTTACTTGGTGTAAGTAAGTAAAGTCGCCGGGGCGGTCTAATGTCAGTATCAGCCAGTCAGCGAGGGAGTCTATCCCCTAGTGCTAGATCAAGAAGATTGTTTTGGCTTCTGAAGTGGAGCGCCACGCCTATCATCAGCTCCTCGCCTTACCGCATACATCCCTGTACTACTCATACGCTGAGTTGGCGAGGACCGGTATCGAACCTGGAACCTTGCAATTCCTTGGCAAGTGCTCTACTGACTGAGCTAATAGTTTATTTCCCGATCCCATCTTAAACATGCGCGCACGGGAGATAAAAGCAGCACATACGGAACATCTGTCATCACAACATGGTGGTTGGCTCGAGTGTCAATAATTCTAACTTTTTCGTTGAGTCGCCCGGTCTCGTGATTCTATAAACTAATGTTACATAATCATTAGATACCTAATGATTATGACAATAGTGTAGAAATCATATTAGTGCAGCTGATGGCCTTGAGGGTGAGTGACAGCGCTTGACCTCGATCTCACCTTGCGTTCTGGAGAGACCGTGAGAAACGGAACCCCGATAGAAAGCCCCCTTCCGGTTTAAGGGTAAGCAACTCAGTTAGTTAGAGTTAGAACTTAGAAGCGAAGCTAGCAAGATGTGAGTCTCACTGCATGATTGTCTGGTCTGGGGTTCATGAATAAAGTAACATCAAAAGTAAATCGAAGCCTTGTGGTTATTACTAAAAGCTAACAATGACACAAGGCTTCTGATAAGGAGTGATCCCCAACAGAAACCAGACCCGAAGTCCCCAAGAAACACCACGACAAGACCAGACCAAGATAGATGATAGAAGAACCAAGCCGGCCAGAAGAATAGACGACCAGAGTAAGAAGAAGTAAGAGAAGTATATAACATATAGATATTTAGTGCCGGTAAAGAAGGCTATGCAACACTAATGAGAATCTCGTTCCAGGTCAACTTGGCTTCAAAACCTGTCGATTAACACTCTGGTGATTTTCCATTAGTTTACTTACGGTCAAATTCAAATCCTACGCATCGTTACAAAAAATAGTGGACTATGCATATTCATTACGTAACACCTCTACAAATAAAAAATGGAACATTATAAAGATGTAAACAGATATTAGGTATTACTTATAAACAAAATCTACAGCAATGAAACTCTAACCAAGAAAAAAGCAAGCCACAAGGTTTTAGGTCCAATACCCACCTCTTGCCAACTCAGCGCAGTAGTAGCACAGCTTGGATCTGTTTGGTAAAGGCACTAGTGAAAATGAGATAGACTCCCTCACTTTCCGACTGATAATGACAATAGGCCACTTCACTGACTTTTACTTTTTTACATGTTCGTATTTTTGGTTAAAGTGATTCAATGCTAAAAATTTGATAATGAATGATACCAATTGATATACGTCTTCAGAGTAGAAATGAAAATATCCTAGTATCTTTGGTTTTGAAGAAAATAATTTTTTATCAAAAATATATGGAAGATATCAACGAACTTGGAACTTGTAATCTGAGATTCTTCTTATTGTTTACCGTAGACCAGTTTTGTCTTATATGTTCAAAATGGGGAGTTTCTCTCTCATTTCTTACAAAGGATAAAGAAGTTGTACTTTTTCTATATATGTACTTTGTTTTCCTTTAGCAATATAACATGGGTTACATCCATGGCTTCTGTACGTGATTTTTTTTCATCTATTGCCTTTTTTCTATATCTGTAGCCCTAGAAGTTGCCTTGGAAATATTGGATAATGTCCAATACCCCTGAGAATGACAACAGCATTTGATTCCGAACAAAACTGCAATTAGATAACATGGCCATACCATAATGATTATCATTGTCATTACTGCTTAGGATTTGTGACTGAGGGGCATATGAGGGGCAGACAATGCTCAGATTTAAGGATACATTTCCCTAGGCAGCAGCATCGTTTTATACTAAAAGAAGTTGGATTAAAGTCCCCGATGCCTAATATACAACTACCAGAGAATGCCAATAAAATAGCTACTTTTTGTCATTGAACCCAATGCGTAGTGTTTTCCTTCTTTAACCAGACTAATTTCTTCTACGATGTTAATCTCAAAGGTAAGGTCTCCAAAATATTTAGAAATCACAGAAACGTTTATTGTTTATTGTCAATGATGTTTACATCATTTTATGTTTAAACATTTATCTATTTTTCTACATCACTCCCATTTCAGTCGAATCATTTTTGTAGGGTGTGTGTCAGTTTGTTTATGCCCATGTCATATCAGCTCGTCACCATATCATTGACGAAACGAAGAATCTCATTGTCTTTGCAAAATCCCTACACCACTATTGGACATTTTTGACATCCATGCACGACTCACCATGCATTTCAGTCAATTGGCGAGGAATTTCCACCACTCTAATTCCTTTTGAATTCAAAAACAGAATAACTGTGCAAACTTGACGATTTGCAGTAGCCTCAAGTGGGATCTCCATCAGAAACGACAGCCGAGGCACATGCACAGCAAACACATCAGTATGCACAGCAAACACAATAGCATATAGACTAGTTTCCCTATATCACCAGAACTTTATAGACCTTACCTTTGTGATTAGTCTCATTTATTTGCACCAAATTTATGACACAGCTGACTGGGAACAGCCAAATGATTTCACCACACCCTACTGGGGATTGTCTTCTTGAATGACTTTTACAATCCTCTCTATTGTTTCAATTGACAGCTCTTTTATTCAAGCCAGGTTTCTTTTCGCTGCTTGTTGAGGTCTGCAAGAAATATCTTTTAACTCTATAATGATTTGCATATCAACGTTTCTGCAGTTATTTGTTTTAGGAATGAAAATGACGATCATTCCATATTTTCCAGACAACGTTGGGTTATTCAATATTTTAGGGGGAAGCGCGTTGGTGAACTGGTTAGAGTCGCAGGAAATGGACTCGTCGACCCGAGTTCAATTCTTGGACAAAGCCACAGTTCCCATGGCGCTAATACCCCTGCGAAAGGTATGAATCCAACTATTCTCCCTCCAGCTAAGGGTAAATAGTAGGGTAGACTGGACTCTTTAACCTTGGTTAAGCAACCAGTCTAGGAGAATAAAAACTGAATTCAAACCTGGCCACTGCTAGAATAGACTCAGGCCTACTTAGTGATCTATTTCAATTTTAAAAAACTTCCTCGGCTTGGAAAAAAATTATACTATTTCTTTAAATCATTTAATAAAGTTTGTTTAAGGAATAATCTATATATATATATTTATATAAAGATATATATATATATATGCTGTCCTAATATATATAGACATATGTATAAATGATTTCATTATATATATGTACATATATATAAATATATATCTATGTTTTATTTATGTACGATTATCTATTCATTTGCTTACATACATATCCTTTATATTACACAAAGACATACGCATAGACACACACACACATTCACTCACAAATATATATACATACATATATATATATATATGCATATATATAGATGCTTTCCTTATATATATATAGACATATGTATCTATGGTTTCATTATATATATATATGTACATATATATCTGTTTTCTTTATATTTATATACATACACATATATACACATTTCGTATATATATATATATATATATATATATATATATATATATATACGCTTTCCCTATAGACATACATACATATACATATATACACATATATATGTATATATATACATATATAGATATATAGTTATTCTGTTTTTCTTCTGTTATTCAACCAAATGTCTTATAGTTTGCTTTGTATGCCATTTATTTCAATAAGTCATTTCTGTCTTTTGTCATTCTAGTTCATTTAAAATACCCCTATCACCTTAGATTGATTCTTTTAATATTGTCTCGTATAAAATAGAACATTTTAGATAATATAATATAATATCGCCATTATAATCCGTTCGTGCTGACAGCATAGATTCCCATGATTCTCTCAGCACCCGTTCCTACTCACGGATATACTAATGCTAATATTTAACCTTTGGGGAATGGGGACTTAACCAAACAAGTCTTCGGTGCCTTGTTTGAACAGCAGTCAAACTATTCCAAATGATTTCCTATGCTGAAACACCCGAGGAAGGCAGCAGGATGCAGCAGCTGAAACGTTGTGTTTATACATACAACAATGAATATGAGTACAACAGTTCGAAAAATCAAAATTATACAGCTCCATAATGTTTTGTCTTTTTATTAACCCACATTTCCGGTAATAATTCAGTCTATTTAGAATATTTTAGTTGATTCTATAAGTATTATAAGTTTTTATCATTTCCTTAATGTATTTTATCTTATGATATCACCATTTACATAAGAAGCTTATAATTTAATAAGAAGAACTGATGTGTTTCTAGTATTGTTTGGATTATTCAGATTATTGTCCTCCTCATCATTGTTATCAGTACAGATAATAATGAAAATGAGGACAATACTCCCAATAGTACAAATAATACTAATTATCAAGCCTCATCTAAAAGATTCAGAGAATGTTGTGCTTCTATTTAGTATTCATAAAAAACCCGTTACAGTTGGATTCTTACTTACCTTGGGAACAAGGTAAATTAAAATCTTTAAAAAGAGTATTACTCAATCAACAATAAAAAGACTATGATGAAAAGAGACCGTTTCAGTTGGATTCTTACTTAACTTGGGAACAAGGTAAATTAAAATCTTAAAAAAGATTATTACTCAATCAACATTAAAAAGATTATGATAAAAAAGAGGCCGTTTCAATTGGATTCTTACTTACCTTGGGAACAAGGTAAATTAAAATCTTTAAAAAGATTATTACTCAATCAACATTAAAAAGATTGTGATGAAAAGCGGGCGTTTCAGTTGGATTCTTACTTACCTTGGGAACAAGGTAAATTAAAATCTTAGAAAAGATTATTACTCAATCAACATTAAAAAGATTATGATGAAAA
>CM042149.1:2225536-2323036 GCA_023376005.1 Doryteuthis pealeii | reverse complement strand
TCTGATTTGGATCTGAAAACTGATAGAAGATTTGGTGCATGATGGCATCACATGTTTGTCAGCTCAGGTTTTTAATAGAGTTTCTCCTCCGTGACTTGCATTCTGACATTGGCCTTTTCGCTAATCTAATCCACTGCCGTGAATTTGTGAATAAGCCTCAACTGGATGCCTTATTATTTTTGATCATCTTCCAACTTCAGTATATTTCTTTACCTTTTTGTCTATTTTTTTTTCATTTGACATTAAATGCGTTTTCCCATTTGCATGTAAATATGAACATGGTTGGTGGGATTTGGATGCATAGATTTCTTTTTTATTTCATTTTTTTTGTATTTTGAAAAGAAAGGTGATGTCAGTGACTTTCCAGAATTAATATTAGGGAATTGATATCTCTGTATATATATATATATATATATATATATATATATATATATATATATATGCGTATGCACGTGAATGTGGGTATATGAACATGTATGTGAGTGTATATATATATATATATATATATATATATATATATATATATATAAATAAATAATATATAAGGGTTTTACATATCTATTATTAGATGACAAAGGAATATTCACGACCATATTGGTTTCATGCGAGGCAATCATCAGGTGTAGATGTTTCAAATATTTACTTTATTATATTATATAACAGCTCTAATTATTTCATTATATTATATAACAGCTCTATTTTATATTGAGCACTCTACCAATAATACTGCCTTTGGTACGCCATTCCACCAAAAGCTGAAACAGTGACCATCCCACACTATATATATATACTATGCAGGGCAGACTGGGCTCTTTAACCATGGCTAGGTAACCAGTCTAGGAGAAGGAAAACTCTGAATTCAAACCTGTTAAACTCCGCTTAAGAAATTGACCTTGTGTCACATCCTGCTCGGGCGGAGGAGTTGGTAAATATATATATATTCCATTTATAGGTTATTTCATATAACTCCGAAATAAACAAAGGGGAACTACTCTTGACTGATAAATTATTTATTTATTTTCCCATTAGACTAACCCTAAAGCCTAACCCTAAACCCTAACCCTAACCCATACTCTAAACCGTAACCCTAACCCCATCTTCTTTTTTCCTAGTAGATCAATAAATAAATAAATAATCTTTCAGTCAATCAATGGTTCCCCTTTGTTTATGTTGGATTTATAGGAAATAACCCATTTATATATATAATCGATAATGTTGTGTTTTTTATTATTTTGAAATACTAGCAGTTTAGAATTGTGTTAGAGAAGGCTAAAATGAATAGATTTATCTTGAAATGTGTTACATTTCCACTCGATAATGTGAACAGTAAATTCTCTACAAAGGTCACTTCCTTTTCAGACACATGAAATATTAATGAGCTGCCAAAAGCAAAAAGCAAATTTCTCCAATTAGATTCACTTTGCAATTTACTTTTCTATTTCCCTCTTTTTCAGGTTTTGTAACTGAGTTACAGTTCTTTCGAGACGGGTCACAAAAGGATGCAATGCTGAACAACTGAGAAACACCCCCCGCGGTCATCTTGTGAACTGAGTTTTGGTATTGGCTGAATTTGATATGGAAAATAATAAAAAAAATAAAATAAATATGGAAGATCAGGATTGGAATGCCACAGGCAATGCTGATTAGACCATTGGTGATTGTCCTTCAATCTCTGGTCTGTTTGAACAAATACACAGAAAAGTTGGTGCAATCATATTCTGGAGATATGCCAACAAAGGACTTGTAGATATTCTCATCAGCTAACCAAGGCATTTACATAGATATATGTATAAATAGTGTTGGCTATTATTATAAAGTATATCTACAATTTACAAAGTTTCTTTGATGTGAGGTTTCCTTTTTACAACAGGTCAAATTACCTACCTACAACATCGCTTATATATACCATTTTTTAAAATAAAAAGTTAATCTTATTCTAAACCATATATAACAGAATATATATGGAGGCGCGTGGTCTAATGGTTAGAGTCGTAGGGAATGGACTCGTCAACGCGAGTTCAATTCCTGGACGAAGCTGTTGGCATTTCACATAGCGCTAATACCCTTGGGAAAGGTATGAATCCAATTCTCCCTCCAGGTATGGGTAAATAGCAGGGCAGACTGGACTCTTTAACCATGGCTAGGTAACCAGTCTATGAGAAGGAAAACTCTGAAATCAAACCTGTTAAACTCCACTTAAGAAATTGACCTTGTGTCATATCCTGCTCGTGCGGAGGGGTTGGTAAATATGTATATACCAGAATTTTATGATTTTTGCTGGAATGACCAACAAACAAAAAGGACAATCGTATAGTTGATAGGGCTTCACGTAGTCAGCCGATTGATTAGGATTGACTCTCCGTCTAGCTTAAGTAAGTGCCAAAGTGGAGTGCTGCATATCATAGAATGCTCAGCCAACAGGATTCTATCCTTAAGCATCACGGATCACCACCGACGGGCAACAAGTGAACCTATTCAGAGGGATTTCGACGCTCTGCAGAGACCCATTCGGTGTATTCTATTACCCTAACCAAAAGGGCGGTGCAAATGTGTGTAAATTATTAGTATTAGATAGGAATAAAAGAAATCATACAATTCTAGGAAAATTATTAGTGTTAGATATGAATACACTATCTGTTGCATTTCTACCATCTTTTGATGTCTTTAAAACTCTATTTGAGATCAACGGAGTTCACTTGGTAAATTCCATATATATATATATATATATATATATGTGTGTGTGTGTGTGTGTGTGTGTGCGCGTGTGTGTGTGCGTGTGTGTAAATACACACACGTGCATAATGCATCTGGTAGTGAGGCTCCAGTTCTGGAGTTCTGGGGAGTGTGGAGCACCCCCTCAATTCCATTGCTCCCAGTTTCACACTTGCTTTCATCTTGAATTGACAGTAATAAGTCAATTTGATCATTAATGTAATATGCATAAGATATGCACATGATGCACAACTGACATTGCTGACAAGCCATTGCTGACAAGCCATTGCAGGCGTTTTCTAAGATTACTCTTGTGAATGAAAGCTACATACATTTGAGTTTTCGCATTAGGGTTCATAGCATTGATATTTACGAGCTTAATCAAGCGCAGAGCCACTTTGATGATAAAAAAAAGTTTCTCTTTTTTTTTCTACGATAAGATTGCTATCTGGCCCATTTCTTTACTTGGAGATTTCCTTTAAGTTAAACTCAACAAACCCCAACCGCGGAATAAATACACTCGACATTTTTCCCATTCGTTATTCTCGTTTTAGACTGGAAACAGATTGACGACAAGTAGAGAAGCATTTTTCATTTTCATTATTGCTACGCGCACTTTTATAAGATGAACAAACATATATAAACGGCATAATTCATCAACAATGAAAAATGGAAGTTTTACATGTAATTTAATTTTATACTGATTTTCTCTTAAAATTCAATAAATATTTGAACTTTTTTCTTTTTACTTTGAATTATTCTAACACCGAGAAGAAATCTGTTATTACAAAAAGTGTTATACGTTCATTTATAAACAAAACACATATTTGTAGCAAAGGCCATAAACTTGAATGTGTCATGATTGGATGCTAAATTTGTCTTTTGTTTATGTTTCGCATTCCCTTTTACTTTATGGCAGAGTCGCTGTAAATATTATTATTAATGATAGTTCAAGGCCGTTGTAGAGATAAATGTGTTGTTCTTTTTGGTTTTTTTGGTTTTGTTTTTATTTTTATTTTTTACGGCGAGTGTTGTATTCCTTTCTTTATTGTGTTTTGTTAAAACAGAACCCTGCAAAAATATTACTAGTGGTAAAATATGGTTGGACGCTGCCACGGCTCTGCAGTTGCTTTGTCTCAGTTAATAAATTACAAACTTGACCAATATTTGATTGGTAGTTTATGGTTGGTTGTTTTATGGTTTGCTGTTTTAAATAAATATCTTTAAAAACTCTAAAATAAAATAAAAAAACACTAAATTGTTTTTAGTAGAGGACTAAAGTAAATCGATTAATAATAAAATATCTTCTTTATTTGATAGGACTATTAAATTGAGTGAATATCCGATATAAGGTTTAATTTAAAAGTCACTTAAGTGTTGCTTTTTTATGTGACATTGCTTCAGTTCCAAATAAACATTTATTTTAGGTCTGTATCAACATTGTTTAATAGATCTTTACTTCAAAGTTCCTTTCATGTACACATCTAAAGAACATATATTATTATTATTATTATATATATTAGGGTGTATCAAAGGATTTTCATTTTTTACAGGTGTTTATTCTAAGGCTTATTTTATGTATAGATCTAAAGAAATAATTATAGTGGGGAGCTAATGGTAGGTGTAGCGCTAAATCTCAGATACAAAAATAATTTCCCTTATCTAGTTATAATGAAAAAGGGATACACTTCCTCGCTATCAGACTGATACTGAGAATAGACTAATCCGCCAACACTTAGTATTACTATATTGTCAATATTATTTTTTTTATAGGAGCCATTTAGTTCAGTCGGTAGAGCATCCGCCGAGTAACAACAAGTTCCCGGCTTGATACCGACGATCAACAACTTAGCGCATAATCACTAGATGCAGTTTAAGGTCATGCCTGGGACACTAAGACATTCAGCCACCGCCTTGTAGCACATATATGCTAAAAATTGAAGCGCGTGGTGTAATGGTTAAAGTCATAGAAAATGGACTCGTCGACCCGAGTTCAAATCCTGGACGTGCTAATTGCATTTCACTTAGCGCTAATACCCTTGGGAAAGGTATGAATTCTACTCTCCCTCCAGCTATGGGTAAATAGTACGGCAGACTGGGCTCTAACCTTGGTTAAGCAACCAGTCCAGGAGAAGGAAAACTCTGAATTCAAACCTGTTAAACTCCGCTTAAGAAATTGACCTGTGCCACATCCTGCTCGTGAGGAGGGGTTGGTAAATATATATATATGCTAAAAATTGATGGAAGCACGTGGTGTAATGGTTAAAGTCATAGGAAACGGACTCGTCACCCCGAGCTTAGATCTGTGTGGTAAAGTGATGAGCTGATGGGAGATGTGGTAATCCACCTCAGACGCAAAAACAATCTCTCTCGCTATCCGGCTGATACTGACAGTTGGCCACTACGCCGACTTTACCTTTTTATTGCACATAGCTTAACATTTTAGTAAATGGAATTGGTGAACATATTGAGTTTCTGGATATTTTGAGTCATGATTTTAAACTGGGCCTCAAATCTACTAAAGCTGCTTACAGATTTCAATGAACGGAAATAAATATATCCCTACCTGAGTGTATTGTCCAAAACTAATTTAAATATTTTAAAAGTAAAATCATTGAAAGAATTCATAAAATTGATAACCAATTGTAATGTTTTAAAATCCAAGGTGGAGGAGGATCTGATCTGATTTGAAAACTTTTAAAAGAGATAGGATCATCGGAGACATCTTAGGTTAGCCCGTGACAGAACAAAGGAGGGTTTCAGGGAGGGTCAGCTACAATAGGGCGCAGTTTCTGGTGGAAGTAAAAATTGACCTAATCCTTTGCGTTGATATGACATTGAAATAGATTGCCTAACATTTGCCACTATACTCCTGAACTAGGAATACGTAGAATTTGAAAGCGGGTTGGTAAGTGAAACTTTAAAAAATCTAAGTCAGAATTTATTAGCCACTGGAAGGAGCCTTTGACCCTTCCGGATCTCGACGTTGTCTTTGATGTTTTTTTTGGTTGGCCTCATATAATTTCCCAGGTTAAGATAGACAATTAAATTCGGATGACAACAACCATTGAAGATAAAAACATATATTCAGAAAGGTAAAAAATTGCAAACTTAATAGTTTTTGCAACCAGATTATCTGCTAATTCTTTTGAAGGTATTGAGAGTGATTGTCTCGCAGATATCTGCTCAGCACTAACTAAGTGACTAAGTCATAACATTCAATTTAGGTGCCAATATCGTACATAATTAATCCCTAATTTTTCCAATATGTCACGCCATTGTGTATAGCATTAAATAAGCTCCAGAAATATAGTTGATTAAAAAATGAAAATTAATTCTATAGAGCAGCTCTGATCAATCCTGAAGAGGGACGTTTATGAAAGTGAACGTAATAAAGCGACTGGAGTTCGAACTTGCTTACTATGATGTCACAGTCCAGCACATTAACCCCTAGGACCATCGAATAATTTTAGGCATAACTTGGACCTTACTTAGGCTAGATGGGCGGTTGGAAAACCCCCCTCCGATCAATCGGCTTGTCACGTCATGCTATAGGAACAAGAGGATTGTCCTAACTCTATTGCCCTTATTGCAAACCCCAACCCTTTTTATCATATACGTGCTAGAAGGCGATGGCTGAGGGTCTTAGTGTCCTGGGTATGACGTTAAACTGCATCTAGTGGTGAAATTCCAATTCTGGAGCTCTAGGGAATGGAGAACTCCTTCATCGACCCTGACCCTAGTCCCATCTATGGGTTAAATAGAACGACACGAGTCTTAAAAAAGGTGAGAAGTTTTCATCGAAGGGTGTCCTGTGGGAATATATCAAAACCGTTGCTGGTAGCGTAACATCCAATCAAATTAGTTGGCTAATAACAGTCGTGTGTTTGATGTCATTTCTAAATATGGCTGTAACGTACACAAATGAAATACATCACCAGCAATCAAATTGTGCTTTTTAAAAAAATATATTGCGTTCATTCTTTAGTTGTGTGCTCCATTATTATAATAAAATGGTATCATGAAGATAATAGCTTATTTTATGACCTTAAATTCATATTTTTGTACACCTGTTATAAAGCGTGTTTAACTTTGCGTAGATATGACATTGAAATAAATTGCCTAACATTTGTCACTATACTCCTGAACTAGGAATGCGTACAATTTGAAAGTGGGTTGGTAAGTGAAACTTTAAAAAATCTAAGTCAGAATTTATTAGCCACTGGATGGGGCCTTTGTCCCTTCCCGGATTACGACGTTATCTATGATGTATTTTTTGGTTGGCCTCACATAATTTCCCAGGTTAAGATAGACCATTAAATTCGGATGAGCAACAGTTGAAGTTAAAATTAAAGTGTGCTTTTTAAAATATATATATATATTGCGTTCATTTTTTTATAATTAAATGGTAACATAGAGATAATAGCTTATTTCATGACCGTAAATTTACATTTTTGTACACCTGTTATGAAGCGTAACACAGTTTAAAAACACTTTAAAATACATAACTTAGCATAACGTTGTATCTACGAGGGTGAGTCAAAATGTAATGCCATTTTGTTTAGGACAGGTATAATTACCAACACACGAACATGTATCATACATAAAAAAGAAGCTGGTTCTCTGGGATGATATTTGCCGTCAGACTATCATCCCTTCGGCCCCATGAAAGAGGGTTTGAGAGGCAAACATTATTCCAGTGACGAGGAAGTGAAATCGGTAGTGAAGAAGTGGCTCAAAGAACAGTCAACAGAATTTTACGAGGCAGGAATACATGCTCTCATTCGAAGATGAAACATTACTATAGAGATAAACGGTGACTATGTGAAAGAGTAGGGATGCGATCAACAGAGGACCAGCTTCATTTTGATGTATGATACTATATTCCTGATTTGGTAATTATACCTGTCCCAAACAAAATGGCATTACTTTTTGAAAAAACCCTCGTAGATTATCAATTGCGTTGGCATTCTTCCGTCTACTAAAGACGATGGCGTAGTGTCCATTTATTTTTTAAATCTTTTCCGTATCGGCTTCTTTCTTCTCTTTTTCACTCCTTTTTGTTCCTTGTCTGACGAGAAGTCGCCAGGTCGAATGGTATTCTGCACAAGCCTCCCATGTGTTGGTGTTAATGTGGCATGTCTTCATATTTCTGTTACAGACATCTTTAAAGCGCAGACGTAGTCTTCTGACTTTATCAATATATGGATAGATAGATAGATAGATAGGCATAGACTGAGACAGATAGATAGATAGGCATAGACTGAGACAGATAGATAGATAGATAGAAACAGACTGAAATAGATAGATAGATAAATAGATAGATAAGAACAGACTGAGATAGATAGATAGATAGATAGATAGATAGATAGATAGATGGATGTGTATGAATAGACTGAGATAGATAGATAGATAGAAACAGACTGAGATAGATAGATAGACAGAAACAGACTCAGATAGATAGTTAGATAGGAACAGAGATAGATAGATAGATAGATAGATAGATAGGAACAGACTGAGATAGATAGATAGATAGATAGATAGATGGGTATGAATAGACTGAGATAGATAGATAGATAGATAGATAGATAGATAGATGACTAGATAGACAGGCATAGATTGAAATTTTCACACGCTTTTGATACAGCCTAATATAGTAATCTGTGACCATGTTGTTAGTATTTACAAGTACAGTGGAATATTAGTTGACACAGATAATGATCTCTAATTTGTGGATTTCATTCCCTTAATAGCTCAGCGAGCTAATGTGTTGACTGGATACATACATGCTGGGAAAATTAATGAGCCACTCAGTGAAGGAAACTGTCTTGTATGTGCGTGTACTTCATACTCGTCTTTGTTTCTCTTCCAATGTTGTATTTATTATACTGGTTGGGTAGAATTTACTTCCCAGGAATCTTTCATTAATAGTTGGTTGGTTGACTGGTTGGCTGGTTGGTTGGTTGGCTGGTTGGCTGGTTGGTTGGTTGGCTGGTTTGATTTTATACTGAAGAAGTTTTCTTTTATTCATTTTGTTGTGTACTCAATGTTTAAACACTTTTTAAAACTCATTTTCTGATCTATCTAATTGATAGTTAGGATCCCAACAGGTAATACCACTCCAAGCCAGGGTGAACCTGGGAGTAATGGTGATGAAGGAGTTCTCCACATTCCACAGGGCTCCAGAATTAGAACTTCATTAGATGCAGTTTAAGGACACTAAGACACTCAGCCACCGCCTTGTACCACCTATATGCTAAAAATTGATGGAAGTACGTGGTGTAATGGTTAAAGTCATGGGAAATGGACTCGTCAACCCGAGTTCATATCTTGGACGTGGCAATTATTTCACTTAGCGCTAATACCCTTGGGAAAGGTATGAATTCTACTCTCCCTCCAGCTATGGGTAAATAGTAGGGCATACTGGGCTCTTTAACCTTGGTTAGGCAACCGGTCTAGGAGAAGGAAAAATCTGAATTCAAACCTGTTGTACTCCGCTTAAGAAATTGACCTTGTGTCGCATCCTGCTCGTGCGGAGGAGTTGGTAAATATATATATACTGAAGAAGTTTTGTTTTATTCATTTTGTTGTGTACTCAATGTTTAAACACTTTTTAAAACTCATTTTCTGATCTATCTAATTGATAGTTATGATCCTAACAGGTAATACCACTCCAAGTCAGAGTGAACCTGGGAGTAATGGTGATTAAGGAGTTCTCCACATTCCACAGGGCTCCAGAATTAGAACTTCATTAGATGCAGTTTAAGGACACTAAGACACTCAGCCACGGCCTTTTACCACCTATATGCTAAAAATTGATGGAAGCACGTGGTGTAATGGTTAAAGTCATGGGAAAAGGGACTCGTTGCCCCGAGTTCAAATCCTGGACGTGGAAATTGCATTTTCACTTAGCGCTAATACATTTGGGAAAGGTATGAATCCCACTCTCCCTCTAGATATGGGTAAAAAGTAGGACAGACTGGGCTCTTTAACATTGGTTAGGCAACCGGTCTAGGAGAAGGAAAACTCTGAATTCAAACCTATTAAGCTTAATAAATTGACCTTGTGTCACACCCTATTCATGCGGAGGAATTAGTAAATATACATATGCTAAAAATGTTTAGGGGTTTGCTATAAGGTCAATAGGATCGGGACAATCATACAGGTGCTAAGGCTTGACGTGACTAACTGGTTGATCGGACTCCGTCTAGCCTAAGTAAGAGTCAAATAGAATGATGCATGTCTTGGACTACTCAGCCAGTAGGATTCCGTCCTGAAGCATCATGGGTCGCCACACACAGCCAATAGGTAGTCCCATTAGAGAGATTTTATCCCTCTACAGAGGTGTAGTCGGAATGTTCTACAGCCGACAGAGCGATTCATTAATGTTTTGGATCTACTGTTGCACAAAGTTCTTAGATACGGTATTTTATTATTTTTTGAGATAAAGTGAAGGTATCTTGTGACTCAAAAAAAAGAAAAAAAAACTGGTGTCATTTTTGGGAAAAAGTTAGTAAAAAAAGTGTCGGATCTAACTTAATGAAAATTGTGTTGCCCAGTGTTATAAATCATCACCATTAAATAGCACAGCAGATTAGTGATTCGAGGAAATGTGGAATTGTTGAAATAATAATGGATCGGTCACCCATTGTGAATAAGAACATAAGATATTTTATTCAGCAATTAGTGTGTGTGTGTGAGTTACGTTGATATGTTAAGGAAGGAGGAAAATATTAATCTGTTTTACACTGGCATAATGGGTATCAGCACAAAAAGCTGAATTGCAGAACCAAATTCAAATTTTATCTGCTTATGTTCGCTTTAAACTTATTCCTGGTGAGAGGCATGAATCCAGTTCACTTTCTGTTTTGTCCCAGACTAATTTTTCTCATTAGAATATCATAATTGCTAATGGATAATAACGTTACACATAGGGTAATGGTAAATTTATACATAACTTGAGGAAAGTATGTTTATTTTTTAAATTCTGTTCTTGAGTTTCAAAACCCTTTTACATATAAGCATCCAACTGCCAAACATTTATAAAACTGGCAAATTAGATTATTATACAGATTGTCGTCAAATTAGACATGGTCAGGTTTTTACCGTCCAGTCAAAAGTCGATTCTATTGTAAGTTGATTCAATTGCTCAGAATGCTATATAGGTCACATGTAGCTCCAGTACTGTATTCCTCAATATATAACGTGGTTGTACGAGATAAAAATAGTTGTCCCCTTGGAGGATGAGTGTGCCTGATGATGGTCACATGATAGTCCTGGAAGCCTATATCGTTCTTTTTTTGCATCTGTTCATTGAACAGTAAATTGATCGATACTTTATCCTACTATGACCACGTGACTCTCCATAATTATCAGGAAAACTTTTTTTCTGTTTTTGTAGCCCTTCCACATACTGCTGGTTCATAGAACAATATTTGAATATTTTATCTGTTGGGACACTTTTGTAAATTCATTTCAATACTACTTGTAAGTATATTATGTATACATGAAATGTTTCTGTATGTGTAAATGAGCTTGTCTTTCCATTCGTCATTCGATATTGGTATAACACTGATATATACTAATGCTAATATTTAACCCTGGTGAATGAGGACTGAACTAAATATGCCCCTACTACCAAACAACACAATATGGTTTTGTTCTTTTTATTGTTTGATTCATTCTTGTGGGTATTCATTTTTTTAACTCATTTTTTAAACACATTTTTTCAAAACTCATTTTTTAATCTATTTAACCCATAGATGTGACTCTAACATATACTACCTCTCTGGATCTTCATAATACTTAAACTGGTGATCATTGTGTTTGTGGTAATTTCAGATTGACAAAGTTGAATTAATATAGATAAAAAAAGGTCGTTAAACATAGACATTTTATCCATTTGAAGAATTTTAAACGTAAAAGGAAAAAATATTGAATTAAAATGGAAAAAGCATTAGTATAAAAAGCATTAGTATATTATAAACATGCCATCGTTTTTTAATATTGAAGAGTATTTTGTTTAGGCATATGAAGTTAATCTTTTTTAATATTTATTTATCAAAAACAAAAAACAATTCTAAAAACACGAGACTGCATTTTTTATTTGATATATTTTTTAGCTTAATGCAATAATTCTTTTTCCATTTTAAATCAATACTGTTTCATTTCTATAAAAATATTTTACGCTTAAAATTATTCAAATGGATAAAAAATTGTAATTTGTTGCTTTTTTTGTTTTGCTTTTTGTTTTTTTCTTTGAGATTTTATTTCACAAAAAAATGTTTGTGATAAAAAATAACAACATAAGAAAAAATGACATTCAAGCTACGAGGTAGATTAAAAAATTATCTGCGTTCTGTGTATGCATGCTTATAGCTTGCACTGTTGTGGTTACGTAATGGAAGTTTGAGCCTGATAGCGCCATTTTGCTTGCTGTCTTTACAATGTAAACATGACCGCTCCACAAGCAGTATGCACCAAGGAAGTGACCCGATTTCTCTGGTCGGAAGGAGTGTCAGAGGCGGAAATTAATCGGAGGCTTTTAGCACATGGGGAGAGTGCACTACTGCATAATGTATAGGAGTGGATAGAAAAGTTTAAAAGTGTCCTGACAACGGTAACGCACGTAGAGAGAACAGGAAGCCCGTCATCTATTACTGAGGAAAAGATTCAGCAAGCTGAAAAGATGGTAACAGAGAACCGGCCAATTATCATCGATGAGTTAGCTAGTTCTCTGCAGATTAGTCATGGTTCTGCCTATCAGCCACGATGTGCTCGTTTTCACTAAAACAAGAGTGCGGATAATTTTTTACTCTCCCTCGTAAAATAGATAAGCCGCGAGAATAGTAAGTGTAGACTATGTGAAAAATTATCATTAAAAATGGCAAAATCATTTGATTTCACTTATTAATAACAAACTTCAAAACATTAAACCTACCATTGGAGAATGGAAGTTAAATTACAACAAAAATAGAAGGAACAGGTTATGCTAACCTGCCTTCACAAAGGCCACGTCTACATCATTTACTAGAGGCACAGAATCCCCAATATGCACTACATACCAAGAGAGATTTACAGTGAAACATATACTGCTAGAGTGTGTTGACTTTGATCTAGTGCGAACAAAATACTATCAAGCAAGTAATTTAAAAAAAAAAAACTTTTCACGAAAATAAGACCATCCAGGATTGTGCATTTCCTAAAAGAAGTGGGATTGTACTAAAAATGAGTAATTGAACAATAGTTAAAATCTATACATATACATATTTTTCTCTACCAAACTACCGTTACCAATCCAAAATTTAATTAGCATTAAATGACCCACCTAGGTTGATATACCGTAAAGCAAAATAGATCAAACTATGTGAAGAAAATATGAAATAATATGCACATGGTAAGAGAATAACGACTGGCACAGAGGGAGTACACGTGCTTACATAACTGAGTGGAAAAGATGAACTTCTGGAAATTGTGCTAGCAACTAAAGTTTGATCCTGCATACAATAGTATATATATTTACCAACCCCTCCGCACGAGCAGGATGTGACACAAGGTCAATTTCTTAAGCGGAATTCAACAGGTTTGAATTCAAAGTTTTCCTTCTCCTAGACCGGTTGCCTAATCTCGAGTCCATATACCAATGGTATATCCACAGACAAGAATATTTCTTGGAAAATGAGATACACAAGATTCTCTGGGATTTTAAGATAAAAAAGGATCACACAATTCCAACCAGAAGACCAGGCCTTGTCAACTCATGAACCTTTCCCTTCCAGCAGACCACAAAGTAAAATTAAAGGAAGGAAAACTGCACAAATACCTGTACCTTGCTAGAGAGCTGAAAAACTGATAGAACATGAAGATGGCTGTGATACTGACCATATTTGCAATTCTTGGAATAATTTTTTTTTAAATGAAAAAAAGACTTGTTAAACTAGAAATCCAAGAAATAATTGAGAACATCTAGAGCACATCATATTGCTAAAAAGATGGAAGGACAAGAAATATTATGTACAAAGCTGTGAAAAACTGATTAGTTTCTAATATGTTGTCTTTTTCACTATTTACTCATTATGATACAATATACGGCTAGCCATGTGAAAAAAATAATCTGATCTCATCGCTCCACCATTGATAAGGTCAAAATATTTTTACTTTTTTAGTAAGTAATGGGATATTTGATCGGTTGTTCTTAAGTGACCTTATCCCTTTCGCGAGTGGATAATTATTAAAATAATTCTAGTGTGAGCTCATTATATTCAGTAAATTTTAAAAGTAGAGGGTATGTTAAAAAAAACAGTACATGGTAATTGTGATTAGCTATTGTCTTTTATAGTACAATAGCATGGAAACAATAAAGCGCTCACTTTAATCTATGATATTTTACAAAATAACCTTTATACAATCATTCTCGAAAGCCTCTTAACAAAATTTCTAAACAGTAACATAGAAATTGACCATAGAACAGCAAGTAGAAAAATGCCTTACATTCAGCTACTTATGAAAATAACAATAATTTCCTCTGCCTGTGTACTATTGATGACAAATATGTCACTCTGACTAAGAAATAGACTTACGTAGCCTATGTTGTCAGATACCTACAAGGATAATCAAAAAAGTAAAATCTCCCACGAGCTCCCGATTGATGCTGCCGCCAAGTGTGACGTTCGTGTAGTTATTCGATTTTAGAATGCAAAAGGCATTAAACCAATTGTAATTCATCGCTAATAAACAGAAGTGTATGACGAGTCGTGCATGGATGTCGGAAACAACCGCACGATGTCCGAAAGGGGTGTAGGGGGTTTGCAATGACGATTAGGTCCAAGGCTTCCTCTATGAAATATGTACGATATTAGCATACACAAATTGCCATAGAGCCTTCAAAAATGCATCGTCTGAAAGGGTGAATGAGTAAAAAATAGATATGTTGAAACTTTAATATGATGTAAACATCATTGACAATAAATGATAAACATTTTGTTATTTCTAAATATTTTGGAGACCTTGCCTTTGGAATTTCTTATTTATGTAGAAAATCAAGTCCCTTGGATTTTTCGCTTGCTTGAGATCCTTGGACAGACATACACACACAAACTTTGGTATAGTAATATAGATTGTATAGTCAAGTACTACATAAATAATTAAAACAAAAAAACATATGAAAGATGTTTCTACTCCTAATCTTTTTGAACTGGTTTGTATTTATCGGCTCCAGCCTGACTGACTTTTCTCAGCTTATGAGTTGTTTTTTTCTGTCTGATAAGAATATTGTTTCTTTCAGCTTACATCAAAACTTGGCCGGATTAATAAAGAGCTGATTATGTATAGAAGTGACCACAATAAAAAAGACATGAAAATTTATCTTGATCCATGTGTTCATTCTACTTGGAGTCATAAAAACAACTGGCCAATCATTAATTTGGACTCACATTTTCTTTCATCCTAATTTTTGTTACTTATTATTATTGCAGCCCACTCTGATCTTGAATCTATTACAATGAAGAACAGACTTACAGTCAGTGTCCTGGTTATTACATATAAAATGCATCTACTGGTGAGGTTCAATTCTGGACCTCTGTAGAGTGGGGAGTACTCCTTTATTGCCATTATTCCTAGGTCCACTCTAAACTGGAGTGGTAGAACCTGTTAGGTTCCATTGGTTAAATAGATGAAAAAATGAGCTTAAAAAATGAGTTTAAAGATGAGTATAAAAAATGAATACCCAACAAGAATAAATCAAACAAAATGTCTCCGGCATAAAATAACTCAACGTGGATTGACATGACGTAAATCCAACCAACCAGCCAAAGACTTAGAGTCAAGTTATGGTTGAAGAATTGGTTCTCCTTAGAACACTGAACTTAAGCAGCAATAAGCCTACTTATTAGTTTGATAAGTAAACATTTAAGAACTGCAACTCGTGTAATCAATTTAAGGCTGCGAAGCTTAGTATATTTGAATAGAGTACCCCATGCTGTATGATAGTTAGCAAACTGTAAGGATAAAATAAATAATAGATAATTTCCATGTCCAGTAGGAGCCTCGTAGGGGGTCACGTAACAGTCACAAAAACCTATTAGTATTCTCTTTTTGCGTGTAGTCTTTGAACAGTAGAGAGGTCTCTGATCCTACAGAAGGCAGTAAAGCAACATGGATATCTAACCTACTCTTATCCAGTAAGCCTTTTTCTTTTTTATATCCCTACCATATACTAATTGTTCATGGAACAATATATGTATAATTCGAGCTGTTGTGACACATTTGTATATTCTTTCCTCTTAATACCATTTGTTGGTAAATCAGGAATATAAGATGTTAAATATTCTTGGTATGTACAAATGAATTTATTATGTCTTTCCTTCCATTGTGTTCAGTGTCAGTATATCACGGATATACTAATGCTAATATTGGTCCTTAGAGAGCGGGGACTCGATTAAAACATATTCCCCATCACCAAGCATCAAGCTCACTAGGCCCAATATTAGCTTTAGTATATCCGTGATATGTTAACACACTGAATAAACGAAAGGAAAGACAAACTAAACTCATTTACACATGCAAAAACATTTAATATACACATAATATACTTATAAGTAGTATTTCAAAGAAGATACAACGTGTCCCAGCAGTTAGAATATGCACATATTTTTCTATGAACAAGGTGTAATTGAAAGGGAATAAAACGGACGAAGACTTACTTGAGATTGATGGACCGGAAAATGGTCATAGCCATGCTGGCTTTACGGTATAATGACCTGTGGGGAGACACGTCTCTATTGTTCAGAGGCAAAAGAGAATGTGAGAATTTTTTTTTTTAGATGGTCATGTAAGAGACATGAGCCGCCTAACAGATACACGCATTCTCAAAGGGAGACAATTATCTATTGTCTCCCTAAACATCTAATAACGGAATACAAACAATAAAATTCCACTGTTCAACTCATTATTCTTAACTAATTATAACATCTTCATCATCATTAAGGCGTCTTGCCAGCGCAGATTATATTGACTCTTTCTTGAAATCCTCTAGAAAGAATCCGATGTCCATACAAAGTTAATGAATGAAAGTTTTTTGCTGATTGGCCCATACATATATATCCTTAGGAGAACGTCACTTATGAGTTCGTCCTTACTTCTTCAGCAGTGCCCAGCATATCTTACTTTGAAGGTTTTTGAGATGGGAGGGAAGTAACCATGTGGTTGCTGTTTTGTAGGGCACTGCTTCCAGGATTTTATTCAAAACAGTCTACACAATTCTTGTGTAGTTTTAAGGAGGGTTTCTCTTTGTAGTAATTCAGAATTGATCAATGTGAACTTTCCATATGTTTAAAATGATTGGAACAGAAGTTTCTGTTTGGATAGGAAAGATTTTTTTTATTAAATCTAAATTTTCACTTTAGTTTGTTTGTTTATACCTCAAGATGAATTCTGTCATGACATTCATTTATTTTTTAAAAATCTCTAATCCTGTGTCATCATGATACGAATTTCTACCAATATCAAAGAAATGAAAGAGAAAAATAGTCAAGACAAAAAAACACTTTGTATTTGGGTTGGTTTGAATAACTGTGGTTATGTGCTATATACTCTTTGACTATCTCTCTCTATAGATCTGTGTGTATGTGTGTATGTTATAGTAGGAGGGAGAGTCGAAGTAGTTCAACCATACAATAGTATAGACACGGCTACAGCTTGAAAGAATTCCCGTTTTATTCTTTGTTTTTTTGTTTTTTTGTTTTGTTTTTTTGGTTTGTTTTGTTTTACGGCATATAAACCTCACTGGGTCATTTAATGCCGATAATGTTTTGAAATAAATCAATTCTTAACGATAATACAATTTTTTTTATAAATACATTGTTCTATTTAACCCATAGATGGGACCCTAACAGGTACTACCACTCCGGGTCAGAGTAGACCAGGGAGCAATGGTGATAATGGGGTTCTCCACATTCCCCAAACCTTCAAAACTGGAACCTCACCATCAGATAGAGTTTAACATCATTCCCAGGACATGTAGACCCGCAGCCACCGCCTTCTAGCACCCATATGATAAAAAGGGGTTGGGGCTTACCATAAGGGCAATAGGGTGTTTTATTCTTTCAGAGAGATCAGATTTCCATATGGTCGTTTTTAACCTTAAGAAGGGGTATAATTATACACCCTTAAAATTTATGCAACTATATTAGTCCAACACTATATTTTGAAACTGAAATGATTGCACCATAAGCTAGCTTCAATCTTTTTGTGCTGAGTCAGCCATGTTTGTTTTTTTTCAAATATATTTCGTACATAAATCTTACAAACATGTGAGAGGCGAATTTATTATGAAATTTCCCAATTGCGCATTTCCCAAGAGGTTGACAATATTGCGTTTGGTTGATAAATTTCGCGAGAACGGGGTGTGTACGAGATTGAAAGAGCTCCAGATGTAATAAAATGGTTATGAACCCGCAGCTAGCTCAAAGAAAATCTCTTTCAACATTTATTATAAAGTTAAAATGTATGTGCAACTTGCATCTTTTGTAATGTGTCTCTTTAAAAAGAGTTTACATTCGAAATTGTCAAAAAAGTTTTAAACACACTGCACACACACACACACACACATATATATATATATATATATATATATGTGTGTGTGTGTGTGTGTGTATGCATATCTCTATATCTATGTATATCTATCTATATATATACGTGTGTATTTATATATATATATATATATGTATGTTTGTGTGTATATATGCATATATATATACATATATGTATATACATATATGTATATATATGTATATATATATATATATGTATATATTGTGTATATGTATATGTATAAATAAATATATATATATATACTTATATGTATATACATATATCTATATACATAATTATATATTTTTATAAATGTGTGTATATATATGTATATATATGTATACATATATATATACACATATATGTATATATATGCATATATATTGTATATATATGTATATATATATTGTATATATATATTGTATATATATGTATATATATATATATGTGTGTGTATGTGTGTGTGTGTAATATGTATATGTATATATATGTTATTTATATATATATATATATATATATATATATATATATATATATATATATATTATATATATATAATTTTGAAGAAAGTTTTTGCATAATAGGACCCCGAGAAAAAATAAATTGGTAAACAAATGCTTTGAGGTGATATCCAAATGCAGACATGAAAGTAAAAAAAAAAACAAACAATCAAATATCTCCTTTCAAATTTGCCACCTGACTAGTTTAAGTCACGCAACAAACATTTTAACAGGTGACAAGTACTCTAAATCTAAATGAAATATAAGTCCCTCCTGACTAGTTTAGATCACGTGACAAACATTTTTAACGGTAAAAATATCTAAACGGGAAGAATTATTACTTCTTTAGTAATTCCATTGATTTTACTGCTGACTTGAAAATTAAGATTTATGAAACCTAACTAGTAGTGACATTCTGTGAGTTTTAACATTCAATATTAACTGCATATTGCTCGACGTAAAGAATGTCTGTCACTTTTTTTTAATAGTTTTTTTTTTACCTAGCAAATGATAGGTTCAGTTTAGTCGGTAGAGAATTGGCCACAGGGGGTCTGGGTTCGGTACTGGTCTTCGCAAACTCAGCACATGAGTAGCCCACCTTGGATAATCTGATCTGTGTCGATAAAGTGAGAAGCTGACGGTAGAAGTGGCGCTCCACCTCAGATGCAAAAAAGTCTCTGCATCCTAGCGCTAGTGAAAAGAGGATAGACTCCACTCACTGTTAGGGAGGTGGATAAGATTTAGAGTTTGTACATCGGTTGGAAACACGGTTAGCCGACATGCACGATTATTTATCAGCTCTAATCCTCCTATCATTAAATATAAAGTGAAAGACAAGCTTTTTAAATTAAATTTGAATTTAAATTTTGAATTGAAATAGATCAGTAAGAAGGCCTGAGCCTATTCTAGTAGTGACCATGTTTGAATTCAGAGTTTTTCTTCTCCTAGACTGGTTGCCAAACCAAGGTTAAAAAGCCAAGTCTGTCCTACTATTACCCATAGCTGAAGGCAGAATAGTTGGATTCGTACCTTTCCAATGGTATTTGCACTATGTGGACTGTGGCTTCATCCAGAAATTGAACTCGGGTCGACGAATCCATTTCCTACGATTCTAATTAGTACACCCCGCGCTTTTTCAGTTGTGAAATCGCTTCTATCAAAGTAAAGATAAAGAGGCATGCTACTTTAGAATTGGTAGACCTGTTGGAAACACGTTTATCCGACATGCGCGATTAGTTGAACGAGTACATTTTTCTAGGCCGGTGTTAATAAAGCAACACAGAAAAAAAGAAGTAAAACAATAACGTGCAGAAATAAAACGAAGACAAGCATTAACATTATAACAATGAGAAATGTATTTTCAAAATTTGTACTTTTAGTTGTTAAATAAAAGAAATAATGTTCTTTTCATGACAGATCTCCTCAATAGAAGGTAAGGCCCTGTAATTTGTAGACCAGGTCACATACCTATGTATGCACTTCGACTGAAGGCGATGTCAATACACGAATAAGAAAGACATGGACTGCTATAGGCAGATTATAGGAATCGTATCTCTCTGATAAAATAAAGGGAAAATTCTTTCAAGCTCTAGCTGTGTCCGTGGTACTGTATGGCTGCACCATTGGACCATAATGAAACACTTAGAGAGAAAAATAGATGGAAACTGTAAAAGAATGCCGCGGGCTGTCTTGGACAAATCCTTGAAGCAGCACCGGACAAAAAGACAGCTCTACTCCACTTGCCTCCAATCACACAAATCACCAGATATGATTGAGTCTGCTGAAGAAGAAAGGATGAGCTCATAAGTGACGTTCTCCTATGGACACGCCGGCCAGCAAAAACCTACATCAGTCAGCTCTATGCGGATACTGGATGCTGTAGAGAGGACCTGCCAGGAGTGACGGATACAGGTGGCAAGGAAGAGTCATAAAGATCCGCACTGTCAGCACGAATTGATGATGATGATGATGATGATGTTTTAGCTTGACGCGGTCATGGTAGAGGAAGGGCCAATCCCCACATATAACTTCAAACGTCATAGACCACACTCTCATATCCAAGCTACAATTGTGTACAATTGTGATATATATTTACCAACCCCTCCCCAGGAGCAGGATGTGACACAAGGTTAATTTCTTAAGCGGAGTTCAACAGGTTTGTTTTCAGAGTTTTTTCTTCTCCTAGACTGGTTGCCTAACCAAGGTTAAAGAGCCCGGTCTGCCCTACTATTTATTCATTGCTGGAGGGAGAGTAGGATTCATACCTTTCCCAATGGTATTAGCGCTAAGTGAAATGCAATTACCACATCCAGGATTTGAACTCGGGGCGACGAGTCCATTTCCATGACTTTAACCATCACACCACGTGCTTCCATTTGTGATATGTTATAGATTTTAGTTTGAGTTTTATATAAACGGGATACTTTTTCCACTCAAGTATTGGAGATTTTCAAACCTATTGTGATATATGAGTACTTAACAATTCATTTATTCATGTATGTAAATACACTTTTTTCTCAGTGTCCTCTGTAGAATCAATGCTCAGTTACTGGTATTTTTGAAAGAACTTTGGAAATCTGATGCTGTCCATTATCTCGAAAGGAATTTAAATCTCGTACAAGTTTCAGGTGGGACAGAACAATAAAGTGCTTATAAACATAAAGCTAAAAGCCTGGAACATAATTCTTTATTCACTTATTTTGATATAAGTTTGATTATTGGGGATGACAAGAAAGTGAATCCCAGCTATTGAAAATGGAGATGTTATTTTAAATTTCTTAACTGTTGGCCATTGTATCTGTGGTCAAGGACAAGGCATAGATTGCCTTTTGCAATAAACTATGACCAGCTGATACTTACGTAAAAATAAAAAAGATAATTGAGAATAATAAAAAAGGTTGAGGGCTTGCATATAGGCAATAGGGTTGGAACAATCCTATAGATGCTAGGGCTTAATAACGAAATTAGATAAGAACGCATATAAAAAGATTACACTTATCTTAATTATATTTTAATTGGTTTCTATATAAAATCCTTCATAGGATTGATTTTAATACGTTCGGGAATAAAACAATAACAGTAGAGATCAATAACAACAATTCATTATTTATTAGACCCGGTTTACTCTGAAATGTATCCCTCCAATTTGTTTCTATGGAAACGAAAACAAATACAGAATAACAATATAAACAAATACGAATAATGATATAAAGAATCATTATCATTATCGCCGCTCGTCTTTATTGGTCATCGCTCCTGACAATTCCTCTGCACAGCATTCAGTATCCGCAAAGAGCTAATCAATGTTAGCTTTTGCTAGTTGGCCTTATATGGTGTTCACAAGATGATGTCACTTATGAGCTCGTCCTTACTTCTCTAGCAGTGTCCAGCATGTCTTGTTTGTCTTATTTGGATGTTTTGTGTGATAGGAGGTAAATGGTCGCACAGCAGCTTTCTAGGATTTGTCCAGGACAGCACACAGTATCATTGAGTAGTTCCTATCTAGTTTTTCTCCAATCGAACTGCCTCCTATATCCCCATAATGGTAGTGAATTGATAATTGGTTGTTTTTCGATATGTTGAATGTCCCAAGCCATTTGTTTTCAGAGTCGTTCAAGGAAGATCATATGGTTACTACTTAACTAGATAATATATGTTGCTCTGTAAGAAGCTAGAATGATAGTCTCTTTCTATCACTTTCGAAATTTCTTGATACTTGGAGCTGGACTGTATCTCTTTAAATGTCAAACCTACTTATAAATGGAATACAGCTTACACATTTGGAATCCGACTAGTATCCTTTGATTCATCAGCTTAATCACTTTTTTTCAAATATTCTACAACAGAAGCATATATCCTATGTTTCTCTCGTGGAATATTTGAAAAAAGTTATTAGGCTGATGAATTATTAGTATAAACGTTATAGATTACAGACTGCTCGTTTTAAGAGGCTTTAAATACTAGTGGATTTATAAGGCACTGAGAGAAACTTTGTTCTTCTTTTGGTAGCGAAATTCTGACTTTTAAAAAGGAGATTAGGAGTATATTTATTACTTTATTGTATCTTATTTTTTTTGTATTATTTGTTTTATTTTCGTACTTTATTATTAGTGCTATTCTTTAATTCCATATTTAATTATTTGTTTTATCTTACACACCAGTGTAGGCCGACCAGGAAAAACATACATCATCCAGCTATGCACGGATTCTGGATGCCGTGCAGAAGACCTCTCAGGGGCGATGACCGATAGGAATGATTGGCGAGATAGGGATTCATGGTATCCGAGCTGTCAGTGCGACAAGATGATGATGATGATGATGATGATGATGATGATGATGATGTATTTATTGATACCCACAAGGATACAGAATCAAATGTAAGATATGTACACATTTCCTCACTTTAACCACACTCCTGGCCGATAGAAATTGTTAGTGAGAGAGGATCCTGTGTATCACTGCTGTCAGCGTGACATGACGATGATGAATGATATCCGAGATATACTAACACTAAAAAAACGGAAGGAAAGAATAATGCACTCAATTAAACATAGATATTTAATGTTGCTTGTCTGTCACTTTTCTATTGTTACTTTTATGGAAGTCGTTCATATGAGCTGCATACTTATAAGTCTCATCCATGCTGTTGTAATATCTTTCATTTTCAACAAAAGTTCCGTACTAACAGCTTCTTCATAAGATTGACTGAAATATAAAATAAACTCCCCTGTGAATGGTTTTCAAAAGCATCTAACTTTCAGCTCTTTAAATCTAAAGTCAATAAGTATCTTATTGGTTTCTTGGTGTTAAGAAAGACTTTTAGTCAAGTCCCCATTCTCGAAAGACCAATATCTGATATCTCTGATAAAATAAAGCGACAATACATTCTGTGTCACTGCACTATTTGGACTCTAACAAAATTCTTAGAGAAAAAGATAGATGGGAACTGTACAAGGTTGTTGCGTGCTGTCTGTAACACATTTTGGAAGCTGAAAAAGCAACTGTGCAGCCAATTGCACCTCCGGCGCACGTGCTCCAATTAAAACAAAGAAACATGCTTTTCACAGCTGGAGAAGCAAGGAAAAAGCTATTTGGTGACGTTTTCCTGTGAACTCCTACGCATGGACACAGCAGTGTAGGCCGACCAGCTAAAACCTACATCAAACAGCTCTGTGTATAGCCTGGATGTCGTGTGTGGGATCTGCTAGGAGGGATGACCAATAAGGATTGTTGGTGAGAGAGGGTCATGAATATCCGTGCTGATGACGATCATTATGGTATCTGAGATATACTAACACTTAAAAGAACAGAAGGAAAGAATAACACACTCAATTAAACACTATAATATAAATATAGATATATATAATAGTATAAAAAATAGTCGGAGTTAAAGTCAATATTAGCCAGACAGCGAGGGGTCTATCCACTTTTCACTTGCGCTAGACTGAGGAGATTGTTTTTGACATCTGAGGTGGAGCCAACACCTATCATCAGCTTAGGGCAGCGAAAACCTAAAGTTACCAAGTGTTGTTCACTTTATATCTGGGCTATGCTTACACATCTAAGAAGAAGAGTATATATAAGTTCAATTGTTTTTATTCTGTATATCTATCTGCAAACAGGTTTTTTTTTTTCTTTAACCTTATCATTTTACCATTTTATGATTTTACCATTTTTCTTTTTGAGTGAAACCATATGTTGTTTACCTATGTATGTGGAAGAGCTAAATGGTTTTATATCTTTTCCACTTTTGTTGAGCTTCTTCATATTCCACAATTTTCTTCCTTTTTCCCTTAATTTCATTTTTTTATCGTATTCATTTTCTAAACATTCGGTATTGTCTCCTTTAGTGTTAATCGTGCTTGCATCAATCTAATCTTGAAAGTTAGTTAATATTTCCATTTGCCTCACATACTTTCCCCAGTGAAGGCCCGAGGCGTAACACTTATCGTCTTAGAAAATGGACTAGCGACACAACTTAAATGCTGGATGTTTGCATTTTACATAGCGCCAATAACCTTGGGAAAGGTATGAACCCAACTATTCTCCATCACCCTAGATATGGGTAGTTAGTTATTTTTTGTTGTTGTTTTTTTAAAGATCCCTAATTAGGACTGAGCCTATTCTAGTAGTGACCACCCCAAGCGGAGTTTAACAGGTTTGAATTCAGAGTTTTCCTTTCTTACACTGGTTACTAACCAAGGTTAAAGAGCCTAGTCTTCCTACTATTTTACCCATAGCTGGAGGGACAGTAGTTGGGTTCATACCTTTCCAAAGGTATTAGCGTTATGTGAACTGTAGTTTCGTCCAGGATTTGAACTCTGGTCGATGTGTTCATTTCCCACGACTGAGATCTTTAGCATTACTACGGTAACTGGTCGAGAAAGAAAACTTGAGTTGAAATCATAGTCATTTCCTCGAAAGGTATGAATATAAGAAAATTCACGATTAAAGTGATAACACGGATACTTATTGCCCGAGTATACTTGATAAAAGTAAAAAAAACATGATAGAAAATATAAATAATGATTTATGCAGATGAGTATAGAAGGAATTTCCTATAGGCAAAATCGTCTTTTATATGTAAAATCATTAGGCTGTTGGTTAATAGAATAAAGTATAATACTAACTGGTTTGAGCATGTTGTCGCGTGCCATGCACACAGAACACAAGTGGGGAAAGTCCTATGGACGGGAATTGCAACTGGTGCCTCTGAAGGTTGAAGGATGCCATGCACACTGAATTGTATGGGGAAATCCCCCTGTCCAGGGGGCAGTATGCACAACTAATGCGTGTTACCTCTAAAGACTGGAAGGTCTAAGAGAGAATTTGACTTTGGCACTACCATCTTCATAAGACTGCTTGCAATGCAACCTAGTACTTAATGGAAGAACCATGGCAAGTAAGGAATATAATTTCTACCTTAAGGATAGAACCCAGGTGGATGAGCAGTTCATGACTTGCAATACTCCACTTTGGCCCTATCTTGGGCTAGACAGGCGGTCGGAGAGGCTCCGTCCGATCAATCGGCTGGTTACGTCGAGCCCTAGCACCTATATGATTTCCCCAACCCTATTGCCCTTATGGCAAGCCCCAACCCCTTATCATATGGGTGCTAGAAGGCGGTGGCTGGGGGTCTATATGTCCTGGGAATGACGTTAAACTCTGTCTGATGGTGAGGTTCCAGTTTTGGAGGTTTGTGAAATGTGGAGCACCCCTTCATCACCATTGCTCCCTGGTCCACTCTGTACCACACCAAAACTTAGTAAATAACGATTGGGACTTATTTTATTCTTGAGAACCTTTTTTTTCATTTCATACTCTTCACTAGTCGTTCTTAAAGTGGGCGTTAATGCCCCGGGGGCGGTGGAACAAAAGAGGCAGTGGGATCGACTGGCAATATTAGGAGCAGTAAATAAATAACTTTTTTTTTAAATAAAATCTAAATGACAAAATATATATCATAAATATTAAAGTATAGGAACAGTATGCAGTTTATACTGAATAAAAATGACATAAGGATTATAAATAAATGCTTAGTTTGATTTACCTTTCCCATTGCCGACACAGCAAAAGGGGCTAAATAAATTGGTTTAATAAATAAGATTTTATTTGTGAAATATATCTTTGTTTAGTCTTGTTGATTTCAATTTGAAGTATACAAAACATGTGCATATGAGAAGGGGGTGCTAGGAATCCACTGGGAAGACAAAGGTGCAATAGCCTGAGAAACCTTGGGAGCCACTGCTCTACACTCACCAAGCTATCAAAACAGTAAGTATTATACTTTACTCTATTAACCAACAGCCTAATGACTTTACATTTCAAATATTATTCTGCCTATAGGAAATGTCTTCTATAATCATGTACTATAATAATACTATAATACTATGTATTAGCTATTCTTTCAACTTTCTATCGTGTTTTTAATCAACTTCTATCAACTTTACTCGGGTAATAAGTATCATTTACTTTATTAAGTATACTCATTACTGTTACATAGTCACCTAATACATCTTAAATGATACCAATTGTTCTGAAACTGTTACATAATTATTAGATATCTAATATTTATGTGCATTAGTGTAGAAACAAGATGGCGTTTTAAGTGCAGCTGACGGCCTTGAAGATTGAGTGACAAGCTTGACCTCAGTCCTAACCCTATCTTCCGGGGTAGCCGTGAGAACCGACAGAGAGGATCCTCTATTCCGGTTTAGATAGTAAGTAAGTTTCAGTCAGTTAGAAGGTAGCAGCGAGCACGAAGGGGTAAGTCGCGTTATACGCACGTCCTCTAATCTGCGCAGATTGTCTGGTTAGGGATTTGAAAATAAAGTAAGATCAAAGCGAACTTGTGTTATTACCTCTAAAAACTAACAATGACACAGGCCTTCTGATAAAGAGAAATCCCCAATAGAAGACCAGACCCGAAGTCCCCAAGAAAGTCCAGACCTTAGAAGATTCCAGACCAAGATGTTATAAGATTCCAAAGACGGCCAGAAGAATAGAGTAAGTAAAGAAGTAAAGAAGAAGGGTATACAACAAAACATGTACATCTCATATTTTATCCATATTTCTGAAATACCCGGTATTTTTAAAACATGCTCTATTATATGGGAGGAACTAAACTCTTAATTGTATTATATATCTATATATAAATTCTATTTTACGGCGTTGGTATGTGATGGTGTGTGTGTGTATCGAAAGGAAACATTGTGCATTTTTTAGGTGTGTGGTTGTGTGTGTGTGTGTATAAATTTGACGTCACATTTCAAAACCGTTCTTCTTTCAAACTTCAAAAATTTTTAAACTGAATAACACATAACTACCACTCGCTTTTCTCGTTATTCTGTGATAAATAATTTATTATCACCTTCCATATACCAACAAATGCCCTGAAGATGATCTAATTAATAGATCGAAACACTGCAGCGTCGGCCAATAAACTCACCACTTAACCCATTTAAACCTGTGTTTTTTCATTTTTCCTAATATACTACATACCGTCGGATTCACTTCCTTTCTTCACATATATATATATATATATATATATTGTATTAATATTGTATATATATTTACCAACTCCTCCGCACGAGCAGGATACGACACAAGGTCAATTTCTTAAGCGGAGTTCAACAGGTTTGAATTCAGAGTTTTCCTTCTCCTAGACTGGTTACCTAGCCATGGTTAAAGAACCCAGTCTGTCCTACTATTTACCCATAGCTGGAGGGAGAGTAGGATTCATACCTTTCCCAAGGGTATTAGCGCTAAGTGAAATGTAATTACCACGTCCAGGATTTGAACTTGGGGCGACGAGTCCATTTCCCATGACTTTAACCATTACACCACGCGCTTCCTTAATATTTTATAGGTTATATCCATATTTCTGAAATACCCGGTATTTTTCAAACATGCTCTATCTTTTTAAAGCATGCTCTATTATATGGGAGGAACTAAACTCTTAATTGTATTATATTAGTTGTACTGTATTTCCTAACTGTATTATATGAAAGATGCTATGTTTTATAATACTATTATATGAAAGGTGAAATGAAGCAAAGCAACAAAATAACAAAAAAGAGAAAAGGAAAAAGAAATGAAAGGAATGTTTGATCAGAAGACATAATTTACTAACAGGTTCCAATCTGTCTGTGACATTATCTCTCTTTGCCTTGTCAAGAAAAACATCATTCAAAAATTCCTGCGGAGAGACAATTTTTTTCCCTTTTAACAACTTCCCACGTTAAAGTCTTCACAATAAGTGCAAACAAAAACAAACAAACAACAAACAAAACAACAAAACAACAAAAGAAAAAAGAAAAAAGACAAAAAAAGTAGAATTTTTAAATAAAACATCTTTTTTCTCCGGTGGAATTTCGCCTGACTAATGTGTCTGCCCATTTACGCATCCATCTGTCTCTCCTATTGCCGGTCTCCCCCTCCTCGCTCTCTTTCCCTCTCATCCTCCATCCCTCCCTCCATCCATCCATCCATCTATCATTCAATCTATCCAAATTTCCGTTCTTGTTTCCAACCCACGGACATTTCCAATCCATCCATCCAAGCATACATGAAAGATTCGCATTGAGCAAATTTCTCACTCTGGCATGCATGTTCCTGTACACCACTCGGACTGACCACTTAGGCTCCAATCGAAACATCCATTCAGGCACATTGGAAATTATGCCGAGGTGTACTGAGAAAGTCGGGGTTCCTTACAAGCACCTGGTAATAGCACCATTCGTACAGAACTCCTTGGTAATGCAAGCAGAAAGTGGAAGTAGAAGGAGGAGGAGGAGGAGGAGGAGGAGGAGGAAGAAGAGGAAGAAGAGGAAGAAGAGAATCACAATTCCATATCAGCTTATCATCACAAGGATGGGAAATTTTGCTTATGCCTTCATCAGTGTTAATAGAATATTGCAGAATACTTATCAGTGAGGCATCGCCTACAAGGGTTAATCAAATCATTGTGTCCACCTGTGATCTCATGGGTCACTCTCTCTCTATCATATTACCGCAGTTTAGATTGCATAAATATTAGCATATACATCTGAACACACACACACACACACACACACACACACACACACACACACACGTGTTATAGAATAATCCATGACAGAAATAAAAGGAATATATACACAGTAAGAATATTTAGTTTATAAGTGCTCCGCATTGGATCAAAGTGTAAATGCCAACACGTCTGTAGCATGTGTACACGCAGCAATATTACAAATCATATTTACATCACTGTAAGATATAAAATACACTAAAGAAAACAATATATATATATATATATATATATATATATATATATATTATATATATATATATATATATATATATATATATAATTAATAAAGAAACGGATTAGATATCAGTCATGTTGGCGGTTATAAATTCATTTAAACTAAAATTCTGATCTTTGAGAACTGGAGCCTTTTTCAGACAGCATCACACCACAAATCGAATGGAAAATTTATCAAAAATCGAGAACACCTGGAAATCTCAAATGCAGATGCAACCTCTGTCTAAAAGTAAACATTCATATAATGAAATGCAAAATAACAACAACAAAAATACAGTTATTGAATCAAAGAAATGGAAGTAATATTCAAGTGCCGCCACAAAAATAGATTTAAACCATCGTGAAAACACACTATCTCTTTATGCGGCTTTTTATGACTTTTTCCGTTTTTATTTTTTCTCATTAATTATAGCTCGAAATTAGTTGTTGATATGACTCCATAAATAAAGTTAAAGAAGAGAGGGCTTAGGATGGATCATTGTTTATGCCTTATACTTTTTACTCTATAATTTTAACTTAAACGAACCAACAAATTTTTATAGAGTCATCCCCACTAATAACTTATCTGATTATATATATATATATATATATATATATATATATATATATATATTATATATATATATATATGAAATTCATTGCTAAATAAATTGATTTGTAGGTTTTCATTGAGATCTTTTAGCGGTCAATTTGTAGATTTCCTAATTATTCACACTGTCCATGTGAGAAAGAGTGAGAGGGGGGGAGAAATAATTCTGATTTTCGCTTTTTCTTGTTTAAAAATTAAAAAATTAGCGGGTTTACTAAAAAAATCATTGCAATTTTCATAAATTTAATCGGTTTAGCTCAGTCTTGTTCGATACCGGCCCTCGCCAACTCAGCATATGAGTAGCACAGCGATCTGCGCGGTAAAGTGAGGAGCTGATGGTAGGTGTGGCGCTCCACCTCAGATGCTAAAATAATCTCCTTTTCTAGCGCTAGATGCTAAAATAATCTGCTTGGTCTAGCGCTATCTGGCTGATACCGACATTAGGCCGCCCCGATGAATTTACTTTACTTATATACAATAATGGATCATACCCTCTATTCATATATGAAGCGTAGTTGTCCGTCTATCTTTCTGTCTGTCTGTATGTATGACCGGCAAGAACTACAAAATTAAAACAATTAATGTTAAAGTAAATATATATACACATTCACTATCACTGAAACTAAATTTTGTTCAAAAGATTATGAAAATTTAAATTATATTCACTAAAATATTTCAAAATTAAAATTTACGTAGTTATAGCATTGAATTATATTTAGTCTGTTGAGACTTGTTAAGAGCGTTTGCTACTGTTAAATGTAAATAAATAAATATCTTGAACTAAAATATATTATTGTTTAAAAGCACTAAATAAAAATGCAATTATCATTTGAATTTTGTATTAAAACCATAGAAAAATTAATATTTTTGGCCATTGGCTACGTTTCAGAAATAATTAGTAATAAGACTTGTGACAGATATATATGTATATGAAGATAGATCTAAAATGGGTCGGTCATTTTGGCCTCATCGAAAGAGAGAGATAACTAAAGACATAAATGAAAAAGGAGTCCGAGAGAAACGTATTATTGATTTCTCTTGTTTCTGGATTTGTCTGGGCGATCTTTTACTGGACATTTCGGGAACCATTATAAGTCTTCATTATTTTATATCTCATTCAAATTACCTAAATAAAAGAGTAAATATTTTCATTTTCGGTAGTCAACTTTTTTTTAATATTCTAATCGGGCCATCTACTCTCTGATTTAGATCGTAAATCTAAAAGTAAATCTTTTGGGGCATCTAATATCCATCCATTTTCTTGTTTTAATGTTTATCATGTTTGTTAAAGGCCACCAGAGGAAAATTACTTACATTTTACTTTAAAACCCTTTTTTTTCTTTTAAATCCCTTTTTCCGCTTTGAAATATAATATTAATCATATTAATAGCCTCATATAAAAAGAAATTTAATAAAATAAAACCAAAGATAATATATATTAAATTAAATATAATAAAATTTAGTTTTGTTAAAGACTTAAAAAAATAAATAAATAATGCGCATGGTTTAGAATTATGGAAATGCAAGACAATCAATTCTTTAAATCTTAAAAAAAACTATATTGGTTTGATAATTATACATTTTGAATAATAACACAACAAATTAGAAACAAATTATGAGATAAAATTTCAATAATTAAGATTTTAATTAGATCTACGATTTTACTGACTCAAAGTTGTAATATATATTCAATTGAACAATTATACGAGATAACAATAATTTATCTAATCTGTTTTTATTATACACATTTTATGGATGGTTTAAAATGTAATCACTTAGTTTCCTTTTGAACATCCATATATAAAAAATCAATAATTTAATTTGATATTTAACTTTTAAACGAATACAATCTTTTTCAAGGATAAGTTTCAATTTTTTTTGTATTTAATATTTTAAATAAGAGATATTGATTTTTCTTTTCAGAGTGGCCTGTACATTTTTTTAATTTAAAAAGTAATGTATTACAATACTTTGAATAAATAAAAAATATTCGATCGGCTATAGTTTGAAATAATGTTGTTTATAATTATCTACTAAATTTTACATAAAAATTTTACATAAAAAGTTTTTACATGAAAGATTTTACATAAAAATGTTAATTGATTATCAATCAGTTTCAATATCAAACGTTGATCTTATCTGATTAGTATCCTCACTTTTGTCACATATTCTTCGGTTCAATCGGCGACCAAAATAGATTTAATATGTCATTATGGTGTAAATTAAGGAACCAAGAATTTCACGGTAGAGTTTGTTGGCTATTTTAGGGCTGTAGGTGAAAGCAGTTTTACAGTGGAGATCCCTTGTGGCATAAAGTTTGACCCTTTCTTAAACTAGAAACATGTAGTATCAGTTTTAATCCTTGTCCGCTGATCCGTCCTGAATTGTAACAAAATTTATCATGTCTTGAACTAGAGAGTTGTATAATACTCGTCTACTTGTCTGTGCTTCCAGCGCCTTTAAATAGTAAATTAAATACATGTTTGGGCGTTTTTGATTGGCCGATTTAGCCACTGCTGTTTTGGAACTGTTTATAAATATGTTGTGATCTTCATCACACCTTATAGGAAAATGTGAAAATAAACACCATATAATTGCGTAAGTGTTTTCAGAAAATACAATTTTCCTTCTCTGGAGAGGAAAATTTTAGTCTTAAATGTCTTTACTTTTTTCTTTAAAATAAGTAAACATAAATTTTTAGAGAAATTTTCTTTTCCTTTTGGGGAGAGAAAACATAATACCATTTCATCTTCAAAAATACTTCTTCTTAGAAATCTTACTGTCTCGGCATTTTCCGATCCAAGAGGCTCAAAATTGACTTGTATTTAAAAAAGATATTTTCGTAAACTTCTTCAAAATATTTCTTCGTTTCCTCTCAATCTCTGTAATTGGTCGTCTGCCAAATATTTCTCTTCTGTCTTTAATCAAATATTCCCTACACGGCCGTTCATTGAATAACAGTTCCAGGGTTGAGACTCTTTTTATTTCTTAAAATTTGATTAAATTTAGAAATAAACATATATTGTAAATTATCTTTTTTACTTCTTCACTTTTAAAACTATCCATAGACTTCTTTTTCTTCTATTTTAACAAGTTATAACAGTATATATATATATATATATATATATATATATATATATATATATATGTGTGTGTGTGTGTGTGTGTTGTGTGTGTGTGAACATTATTTTCATATTAAAAAGGAAATTGTCTTCTGTACAGAGTTAAACACGATTTCTTTAATTCATAACATATTGTACATGTGTTTTAATAGAAGAATACATTTCTTAAGTAAGTTCACGCTCCTTTAATAGTATGAAATTTGTATTGATTCCTTACTTAAATAAAGACGTTGTCTTCTTCGTCTTAAAGAAACTGTGAGGGAATTTCGTTCATTGGTTGAGGAAGTCATATGGCGGTGAAATCTGTGGGAAAATTAGCTGTATGCATAATTGCATCATCGGATTCTTCTACATGCGCATATGAGGTCCCGGGTAATAAAGATGCACATTAGAAACAATCTAATTCACTGTGTTCATAATTACTAATAGAAATGGATGCGGAGAGATGCGACCCGAGATACTACCCGATATTACTCGATGAAAGAGAGAACTGACCAGTAGAGAACGTTCGAAGACTTAAAAGAATTACGTAATAATAATAAAGTAATAAGAAATATTCAACAATTGTTGCCAACCTGAAAATTAAAAGATCTATTTCTTTATCTTTTAAAGTGACCAGTTATTTTTCTGGATTGAAATGATATTTTATCATTGCAACTCAAACCCTCAATATCAGTTATGACTCAATAAGCTTTTCTGTCCCTGGGTGCACATAAGTGCAATAATGCATATGCATGTAGTTGCAAGCATGTCTATATGAGCATGTATGCGTATAGTATGAACAAATCTTGAAAGCAGTACACCACAAGAAAGCAGCTAAACGACCCCTTACTTCCTATTACACAATAAGGAGAAACTCATACGTGACGTTTACTTGTGGACGCTTACTCATTGGCACATCAATGTTGGCCGACTAGCAAAAACTTACATTGATCAGTTCTATGCGGATACTGGATACCGTGCGGACGACTTTTCTGGTGTGATGGCCGATAAGCGGATGGTGGGAGAGTCATGAGAAAACGAGCTGTCAGCAGGACTTCATATAAAAAGAATTAATATAAAAATGGACATCAAGGCCAATAAGGAAATCCCGATCATTTATAAGAAATTATCTTCTGATAAAACAAGGGATCCCATTTTAAAATTGCTAACTGTGAAATTGTTACGATTTTTGTGGCCATCCTTAGGCTTCAAGCAAGAGCACTCCCCAGCAGAGATCCCTTGTGTTAAGCAGAGCGCAATCCCCAGTGAATAAACCTGTGCTTGCTCCTTGGTGTCCCTCGGTGTTGGGCATGATCCTTTGGTTGCAAGTCCGTTCGTCAATGTCGAATAACGTGCCAATGAACGGCTCTCCATATTGGCGATTAAATAGTTAACCAACCACGTATTTGAGTTGTTGATTGGCTGTGCTTTAACCCACGTGACCGTGCCGAGTCTATAAGTTTAAGTACTGGATTCCAGCACGCCTTATAATACAAAAAAATTGCACAGCCTGAATTGGATATTTTACCAAAACAGTGTTATTTGTGTTCTATAAAGATGAAGGCAAAATTCTGGCTTTTTCCTCAGTGGAGGGAATATGTACTTTTACGAAAGAAGCTTATTGTTAAACGGGCTTTGCATGACACACACACACACACACACACACAACACACACATATATATATATATATATATATGTATATATATATATATATATATATATATATATATGAGGTAGGTGAAAGGATAGTGAACAAGAAATGATAACTCAAAACAAATCTAAGAGTTGAAATATTTCGTCCGATTTATACGGACAGCATCAGTCAAATGATTTTTATTGAAAGCAAAATTACGTGCAAGTACAAGTGATTTGGTGAGGGGGGTGAGTTAGTAGCGGAAGTGAAGGGAGGGAGGCTAGGGGCAGACATCACTCCCTTCACTTCCGCTACTTACTCACCCCCCTCACCAAATCACTTGTACTTGCACGTAATTTTGCTTTCATTAAAAATCATTTGACTGATGATGTCCGTATAAATCGGACGAAATATTTCAACTCTTAGATTTGTTTTGAGTTATCATTTCTTGTTCACTATCCTTTTACCTACCTCATACTGTCGGATTCTACTACATCCATCCTATCTTCATATATATACAGTTTTTTTTCTTTTTCAACCTAAGTATATAAGTATATATTTCAACCTTTTTTAACCTAAGTATATAAGCAAAGTTTGTAAAGAATAAAGGAAAATATGAAACTATAGAATAAATAGGTTTTACAATTCTGGCCGCCATTTTAGGCTTTTAGGTCTCTTATTGGTAAATCAAATGGTAGAAAAAGATGTAGTCTTGGTAGTAGAAAATATAGTAGTAGTAGTCTTTGAAATCCCAGGTATAAAAGTGTGTATTGTAGCAGAGGATCTAATCATAGTCTTTAGAATGCTTGATAGAACAAGAGTGTACTCGTAGCAGAGAATCCAGTCGTAGTCCTTGTAATCCTAGGTAGCAGAGAATCCAGTCATGGTCGTTTAAATTCTAGATAGAAAAAGAGTGTAATTGTTGCAGTAAATCCAGTCATAGTCCTTAGAATCCTATATAAAAGAAGAGTGTACTTTTAGCAGAGAATCCAGTCGTTGTCCTTCTGATATTAAGGCGAGTTAGCATCTGATTGACCCATTAGGAATCCATAGGCTAACTATCGTAAGGAGTGATATAATCCTAAATATAATATTAATTAACAGGAAGAAACTTTTAATCTGGTCAATTTTACCATTCCAGCGGAACACGGTGGAAAGAAAATACATTTTTACAGAAATCTGAATAAGTTACATAATGGTAACGGTGATACGAATTGTTGTATGAAACGGTGCTCGAAGGACAGGAAAAGTGACTGTGGGAATTGGAGGCCAGAGAAAGAATCTTGACCACCCAGACCACAGCACTGTTAATATCTTCTAACTGAGATTGGGTGGTTCGTTTGTATCAGAAACCTTAGGTTGCTAAGTATATATTTCAACAAACTTTGCTTGTAAAGTGTACAACCATCTTTATTAAAAGAGTTTATCTTATGACCATAACTGACACGGTCAGTGAAAGAGCCAATCACACTGCTTGAAGAACTTCATTACTGTGCCTTAAGCTTACAAATGTTCAGACCAAGTGAAGCATTGTAGTCTGACTAACTTGCCCAAGGCGTGTGCGCTGATTCTCAAGGTTATCAGACAAATTGACCTTGTTTCAAACTTCAGCCACATTACACTTGCCAAGAGGAATAAAAGTTTACAAGGAACTCATGACAGATATAAATAAAAAGCCATAAAGAAAATGGCAGAAAATTCTTTAACTTTAGCTGACAATGGCATGAGTAAAGTAAAGTCGTCGGGGTGGCTTAAAATCGGTATCAATCAGACAGCGAGGGAGTATATCCTCTTTTCACAAGCGCTAGACCAAGGAGATTGTTTGGGCGTCTGAGGCAGGGCTCCACTCGTACCATCAGCTCCTCACTTTACCACACACATCCATGTGCTACTCATACGCTGAGTTGGCGAGGGCCGGAATCGAACCAGGAACATCGAGGTTCGCAACCGGACATTCTACCGACTAAGCTAAGCCTGCCCTCTACAAAGGCATAAAGTTCGAAATAAATGCTCTTTATTTATTTCTATGGTTACTAGTGAACATCCATGAATAAATTATGAATATATGTAAATTTTAAAAAGATTCCCTTAGAGGAAATAACTAAATAACATTATATAAATAGTTGGTTGGTTGGTTGGTTTTGTTTTACAGCATATCAACACTTTTCGGGTCATTTAATGCCGCGTCAAGTTATTTTGCTATTCAGTTTCTTAGCGTACCCGCAGTTGATTAATTGGTCACCCAAGTAGGTATTAAACAGGTTCATCCCTGCTTAACTTCGGTGATCTAGCGGAAACTGGTGCTTTCAATGTGACTTGATTATATACCTTATAAGAAATAAATCTTTTTTTATTTACATAATTATAATCCATATTTTTAAGTATTTACACTTTAGCAAAAAATGTACTAATGTTTTAGATTTATATTTTGTTTTCTTTCCCCCTTCACATATTCCCACACTTTTTCTCTCTCTCTCTCTCTCTCTCTCTCTATATATATATATATATATATAATATATATATATATATATATATATATATCTGTCTCTCTATCTATCTATCTCTCTCTTATATATATAATATTCCTTGCCAAGTGTGATAACATTTATGGATCATACGACAAACATGGATAAACTAACAACTTTGGATGTGCTTTCCAAGGAGCCAGGATTTTCCCCATGGGTGTAATGGCTGACTGGACAGCGACATCATAGTGTTTGAACCCCAGTCATGCTATTACGTTCACTTTCAGATTAATGCCCTTGGGAAAGGTATGAACTCTATGTTAAATAGTATTACTACTGTTCTTCTAAAAGGGTGGCTGTATCAGTAAGTGTGCTTTTCAAGGAGCCATGAGTGGGTAGGTTGTCCCTATGGGCGTTATGCCTCCCCCAAGCTATAAGTTAAATAGTACCACTACTACACAGAAACCATATATATATATATATATATTTCTCTCCCTGTTAAGTTTGACTTCAACATATTGTCATTCTTTCGCATTGGTTTCTTTTTAAACCAATCTCCATGTATACATTTACAGTTATGTTGTATCTGTTTAATGTTTCTAATTGTTTCACCTTTTTTTACAAAAACTGTTACACTAAACGAACACGCTTTTTGGAAAAAATAAAATGATCACAATTGTCTGCCTATCAATATGCTCTGAAGAAGATTTTTTTAATAAAATCGAATTATTGCAATATCGGCAATGCAAAATTGTAGAAATAAATTCAGTTATACAACATCTGTGTTTTTTCATATCATTTTATTTATATATACCGTCGCATTCATTTCCTAACACTTAACTAATATTCTGTCTTTTATATATATATATATATATATATATATATATATATATATATATATTATATATGTGTGTGTGTGTGTGTGTGTGTGTGTTGTGTGTATGTGTGTGTGTGTGTGTGTGTGTAGGGTAAGAGAGACAGAGACAGAGACGTGGAGACATTGATTTATTGATTAAGTGATTAATTCATTTTAATGGCATGTCCACCCGTCACGTGTTATTTCATGCATAGAGGTTAGGGAATCGCATTCAGTGTATGTTCATATTTAGATTTTTTGTGTAGTCATTTGTTAAGACGTGTTCTATCAAATATGAATAATTTTAAAATTAAATTTACATTTAAATGGGACCATAACAGGCATTAGCATTCCGGGTCTGAGTCGACCTGGGAGAAATGCCAATAAAGAGGTACTCCACATTTTCAAGATATTCAAAAATGCAGCCTTGCCATCAGATCCTGTTTTGTGTCATATCTAGGATACTCCTTTCTAAGTGAGGGGTCTTTGCAGGGTCTACAGTCAGTGTATTCTAAACTCTGCTAATAAGGTGTTATATACATACACAGAGACACACATACAGACACATTATTTATTCTAATTATATTTTAGGGGTTGAATATTACTAAAGTTAGTAATATTCAACCTCAAAAATATAATTAAGATTACATTTTACTTGTTTTTATTAGCTATTATAATTAGAATTAAATTAATAACAATACAGAAATGAGAACTAAGGAATAAATACACGAATTGAATAAGCTGACAACCAATAATAACACAAGATACTAAAGAGAACAACAGCCAACAAAAAGAGTCACGTAGGCAAACAAATATATAAGAATGGACATTCCAAGTATTTCTTCATAGGCGCGTTGTTGTTATGAAGGGTAGTAGCAAGCATGCTGCCTGGAAACCAATGGTAACAATTGCACCTTAAATGTATTGTACACTATAATAAATAGATAAATATATATATGTGTGTGTGTGTGTGTGTGTGTGTGTGTGTGTGTGTGTGTTTGGCAACCTTCCATCTATTAAAGACGATGGCGTAGAGTCCACTTTTTTATCTACAGCTACGTGAGTGGCTGAACAAACCAATTTTTGAATGGCAGTCTCTGGTACAGTGATTACAATTAAAAGGTGATGCTTTCTGGAGATGTTGGAGATGCTGTTGTCTCTCCTTCCTTTTAACTCTCTTTTCTGTGGCGGCTTCTTTCCTCTCTTTTTCACTCCTTTTCGTTCCTTGTTTAACGAGGAGGCGCCAGGTCTTACGGTCTTCTGCACAAGCCTCCCATGTGTTTATGTCGATGTGGCATGTCTTCATGTCTCTCTTGCAGACATCTTTAAAGCGTAGGCGTGGTCTCCCTACCGGTCGGGTATATAATATCGTAAGATTTCTGTATTGTATATTATTCATAGTTTTATCAAATCAGCAATATCCAGTAGTTTAAATATGTACCGCTGTGTACTTTTAACTTGGCTGTCCAAAACAAACACCTATAATGTCAACAGCTGCATTGAAACAGTTTACTTTAGAGAGTACATAATGTTCATTCTAGTTATCTATGTTCATCTCCTTTGGGTCTTTGGGAAGATAATAGAATTGCGGAATTACCTTTTCTTGAGACACTGGTAGAAATCAGAAGTGTTTGCGCAAATTAGTTGCCATCAGCAACATTGTAAATCTAGTGAAATTTTCTTCCGATTCCTGCATGTCTGGTCACCGAGAAATCGCCAGCTGCAACAATTTCACCGCTCCAGACAAGTTGAAAAAGTCATTAATCATTTAACACAAGATTTGCGTTCGGCATTTGTTTCTCACTGAGCTGAATATCTATGTGACACCTATTGGATAAAATCTTTGTCAGTGGAATGGGGTCCTGCATTTCCTCTTTTCAGAAAGATTCAGAGAAAATCACCAATTAACGATGTTATTGGCCTTTTCTCTGCCTTTGGCCTTCTCTAACACTAAAGAGATAACACAATGTGCAAATGGCCTGCACAGGTATTATACTTCAGGTTGATTTGCTTTTATATTGAGTTAACTACCAATAAAATACAAACAGTCAGTGTATAAAGGGCAGTGTCAGCATTCGTTCAATTCTCTTCGTGACCTTTTCCTAATCACTGTCTTATATAATCAAGTACTAGTTGAGGTACTCATCCACGTCAAAAGCCTTGTCACCTAGTATATATATATATTTACCAACCTCTCCGCACGAGCAGGATGTGACACAAGGTCAGTGTCTTAAGCGGAGTTAAACAGGTTTGAATTCAGAGTTTTCCTTCTTCTATACTAGTTACCTAGTCAGGATTAAAGATCCCAGTTTGCCCTGCTATTTACCCATAGCTGGAGGGAGAATTGGATTCATACCTTTCCCAAGGGTAGTAGCGTTATGTGAAATTCAAACAGCTTCGTACAAGAATCGAACTCGGGTCGACAAGTCCATTTCCTATGACTCAACCATTAGACCACGCACCTCCACCTAGTATACGCCGACAGTACCTCTTCAGAGTGTTACGTTGTAATACTCACGGTACTAAAACGATACAAGCACCGTAGTCCTCTTTTTTCTTTCTTGGTACTAAGACTCCGATAAAAAATCATAACGCGAGAAACATGTCGTCACAACTCCCAGCCTTTATTAACGTGCTCGTCTAGTGGCTTCTACCAGGGAGGAGGGGAGGCAGAGAGAACGAGAGAGAGAGAACACTACTAGATTACTGGGCTCTAATGAGGTCTGTCCCCCACGACGGACGCCGGCAAAAAGAGGACGAAAACTTTCTTCCTTCCCCCACGTCACCACGTGACTTCCGGTCAACACCCGACTTCCGGTCAACACCCGACTTCCGCTTGCCCCTCAATTCTTCGTTCGGGGTCACGCTACGGTCAAAACCATCGCTCTCCTCTTTTGGGTCATTACTATTTTTTAAGCCTTTGTTATTTATTCCTCCTCCTTCCATTAGCAGTTCTAGCTCACAAGGGTCATATTGCTACAATTCCTCCCTTACCATCATTCTAAAATTTTTACCCGTAAAAATTTTCAAAAGTATCTCTTTTTTTTTTTAAGAATATGCGTAATTATTCATTAGATTTTTTTTTTTCCCTTCTATCCGATATAGACCTTCCTCTCTCCGATAGAGCCACATGAGCATTCAATTTTACAATAATACAAAAAAACACATACATATATAAAGTAAAAAGAACATTTACAAAATCATTAAAGCAGGTGATATTCTCCTCTTGCTCCACACTTGTGCTCTGACCTTACCTACTTATTTGTTCATTTTTTTTTTTCTTTCTTTTTTTTTTTTTTTTTTTTGGAAATACTCTCTCCAATTTGAATAAAAAAAAAAAAATTACTCATTTATTTTTCATTCTTATCAATTGCAGACCTATACTGATTTATAGCTTTTTTTCAAGCAACGGCGTTATCGTCGCCTTCTTCAGCTGGTCAATAATTCTTTTCTCTATTATTCCTTTTCTTTTTGTATCTATTCATTTTAATCCCTTTCAGTTTTTCATTTATTTATTTTTTTTTTTTTTTTCGTCATTATTCCATCTCATATTCCGTGTAATTCGTATTTTCATTTACTCATTTTTCTCATCCTTTTTCTTTTCTTTTTTTTTTCATTCATCTATCTCTAATTTATTTCCGAGCGCCAAAACTAGGTTTTTCTGGAAGGTATCTGCTGTGTGAACAAACACTTGAACCACAGGCCTTTAAAGCTATCTTCATAGTCGCTGTTTGGTGGAGTATCATGTTTCCTTGTGGGCAGTACTGGTTGACCCCGGGTGAGCTCGCTGCTACTACCATAATCATTTGTACTCCCAGCGTTTTTAATGCTTTCTTCCATTGCAACTCTAAGCATAGCTATTTTCCTTTCCATTAGGGGAACATATTCTTTTATTTCTCTGTAGTCACTATCTGACGGTGTGGTATTTACCTTAGCCCTTACTGTTTTAGGGGAATCTTTTGTGATGCTATTCACTGTTGGAGTTATTTTGTGGCTTTCCATTTTAGCCATTACTCCAAAATTATTATTAATGTCCACCTGTCTGTTCAATTTCTCTTTCTTTTCTTTTTTCTATTGGGACATAGTTGTTCATTGTTCCTATCACCTTCACCCGTGTGATTTGTACCCTCGGTATCCACATCACTATGTGAAGTATTACTATCCTTATCGGAGTTTTCTCTCTTAATAGCTGTATATTTATCTTTATTTTCTGAGATATGTTCCGAGGACGTAGAATGGACTTGTGTGCCCTCCTTAGTTTTGCCATTCATATTAGACAAAGCGTGGTGCTGATTTTTGAGGGCTATCCCATGCTTGTCTCTATTTTTAATTTGTTCGGATGTGCTTTTAGGGGTAGGTGCCATCCACTTTTTATTAATTTTTACGGGACAATTTCTAATGAGGTGATACTTGCTATTACACCCCCAACAACGTCCAGTCTGGTCTCTATTACCTATCTGAGGATGCACATTGCAATTCCTCACTGTAGGTACGTTTCTACTCCGCTTGTTAAATTTTTTCCTATTGTTACTTGTTCTTAATCTATCCTCTAAAAGTGTTCTTTGATAGGCCCTATCCAACCCCTTTTCAACACTTTTTAAAGCACTCGTTACAGAATTTAATGCATCAACCAAGCCTGCGGTGAGATTCTGCAAAAACTCTTTAATAGTCTGAGACTCCATTTCGCATAAACAATTTCAGTCACAGAATAATAGAAGACTTATACTAATATTAATGATATCAATAACTAGTGAAGAGAAAAAAAACACACAACTGTAGAACAAGAGAAAAAAAAATTATCACCTACCTTGTCACTTCTACGTATATTTTCCTTTTTTTTTTTTTAAAGTTCTTTTTTCTTGTAAAGTTCATTAATTCCGTCTTTTCTTTTTTTTTTTTTTTTAAATTCACACGTGGACGTATATTTTTTCTACACGTGGGTTTCTCCTTCTTTTATAAGTCCTTTTCTTCTTCTTTAATTGTTAGTTGCTGTTGTTTTTTTTTCTCGTCCTTTTTTTTCTTCTTTAAATCTTTTTGTTTTCTTCACACGTGGGTCCTTTTTTTCTTTTTCTTTTTTTTTAAGTTCTCAATTGTTTGTTGACTCGTTGTTGCCGTTCATCTCCTTTAATAAGATTTTAAAAGGTTGCTCCCTTTTCTTTTTTCAAGGTGGGTCTTTCTTTTTTTGTTTGTTTGTTTTTCTTTTTAAGCCCTTTTTTCTCTTCAAATGCTCGCTGTTGTTGCTCTTTCTTTTTTCTTTTACTTCTGTTTTTTTCTTTCTTTCTCTCTCGTTTCTCAACAGGTCACTCCCTTTTTTTTTTTCGTCACACGTGGGTCCTTTTTCTTTGTTTGTTTGACTCGCTCTTTCTTTCGTTTACGTTAGTTTCTGTTACAATTACGGCCGATGTCTTTTCTTTTTTTATCCCCTCGTTGCGTTGTGGTTAACTGGTTCCTTATGAGTCCGTGTTTGAACTCCGAGGTCAACGGGCACCAAAACGATATATGTTACGTTGTAATACTCACGGTACTAAAACGATACAAGCACCGTAGTCCTCTTTTTTCTTTCTTGGTACTAAGACTCCGATAAAAAATCATAACGCGAGAAACATGTCGTCACAACTCCCAGCCTTTATTAACGTGCTCGTCTAGTGGCTTCTACCAGGGAGGAGGGGAGGCAGAGAGAACGAGAGAGAGAGAACACTACTAGATTACTGGGCTCTAATGAGGTCTGTCCCCACGACGGACGCCGGCAAAAAGAGGACGAAAACTTTCTTCCTTCCCCCACGTCACCACGTGACTTCCGGTCAACACCCGACTTCCGGTCAACACCCGACTTCCGCTTGCCCCTCAATTCTTCGTTCGGGTCACGCTACGGTCAAAACCATCGCTCTCCTCTTTTGGGTCATTACTATTTTTTAAGCCTTTGTTATTTATTCCTCCTCCTTCCATTAGCAGTTCTAGCTCACAAGGGTCATATTGCTACACAGAGAAGTAGGACCTACCCCACATTCATACTATTTGTTGGTCGTAGGTGGCGACAGGTGATACTTAAGGACGGAATCCTGGTGGCTGAGCAATCTATGACAACCAACACTCCATCTTGGCCCTTACTTGAACTAGACTGTTGGTCGGAGGCCTGCTCCGACTAATCGACCTAGCGCCTATATGATTGTCCCGACTGTATTACTCTTAAGTGGGACCCCCTACTCTTTTATCCTAAATGTGCTAGAAGACAGTGTATGAGGGTCTTAACGTTATTGGTTTAAGATTAAACCGTATCTAGTAAAGTTCCAGTTCTGGAGCGCATTGTTATTACTGCCTGGTCCACTCTGACTGTTGCATAGCGCGTCGTCACTGTACTAAATTGCAATAGTTTTATCTTCGTTGTAAGGGATGACAATAACACCAAAGTTATCCTCCAGAAGTTTATTGAAATAAATTCAAGCTTCTTAACTTCGAGAGAGAGGGTCAGTTTAATTAATATATTCAGTCTTTAGACTTTCGGTCCTTCGATTAAATTTCTGGGCGACAAGCTTTTTCAGTTGGTAAATATTAACGCCAGCTTTTCCGACACCAACTACACGAGGTCCCGCTCGGCCGACTACTGACCCCGATCACCTCACTCTCTCTCCGGGTGACTGCCTCCGGGGCTAACTGACGACTGACCTGTCTCGGGCCCTCGGTTCTTTTATATTCATAGCTACACCCACGTATTTTTATCTCTTGATCTGATAACGGGCAGTTGTAAAAACTTCTTTGTTTAATAAAACCGGAAATTCATATTTCCGTTTGTACAATATATAACATGACCTGGATTGGTAGTATCTGTCAGGATCTCATCTATGGGTTAGAAAATAAGTTTTAAAAAACGTGTTAAAAATCAGTTTACAAAATTGAATACCCAACTAGAATGAATAAAACAAATACGTTTTTGGCATAAAATAACTCAAGAGTGGATATGTAATGAAATCTAACCAATATCTACATCAAGTAAGCAGTCTTTGACGGTGAACGAGAAAGGAAAAAGAGCAAGACATTGACTTGCCTGCCCGGATCGAACCCGCGTCCTCCCGCATGCAAAACCAAATGCGATTTAGGAACTGGACGGGTGCGAGGTTCGACTGATGTGCCCTGATGTTTGGGTAATATGCCCATAAGTAACCAAAGCGAGAAAAGGTGACAAGGAGAGAGGCTTTCGGCTTACGTGAGACGGCAGTCAGAAAATATTATTTTGACGACGGCGGGGATTTTCAGCTGCTGGTCGAAGACTGTGTTGACCAAAAGAAAGATTGGCCTTCGAGAAGACAGTGAATTCGCTTCTTTTGGGTCCCCCCTCTCAGCAGGAACTTGTTGAAGCAAATATCTATTTTCCCCCTCTATTCCCCCCCTTCTATACAGTCAAAACTTGAATTGTAGTTCACCCTTTCAGTGAATATGCTGACTGTATCCCCTACAGAAAAATAGCGTCCTGGGTATACTGAATCTGATGGTGAGGTTCCAGTTCTGGACATCTGGAGAGTGTGGGGTACCCCTTCATTGCCATTACGCCCATCTCCACTATGATTCTAAATTCTCAAAATTCTTTAAACTTTGAAAAGAAATATATATATATAAAGGATTATCATTTCCTTGGTTTGATTAAACAGTTTTCTGCTTTTCCTTTGAATAGTCGGTAAGTTCGAAAGCAATCCCAAAAGTAAGGTCTTCAAAGTGCTTGGGAGGTAGGGAAACTGTTTATGGGGCTATAGGCAACACTGTTGTATTTGTTTTTCATACGCCTGTACCTGCTCCTATGTGCGCTGAGCTACCACGTTCAGTCTTGGTTTGGCATTCGTTTCCGAGTGAGCTCCCGATTAACGCTGCCATCAAATGTGAAATTCAAGCAGTTGTTCGCTTTTTCAAAGCAAAAGGCATTAAACCGATTGTAATTTATCGCCAATTAACAGAAGTGCATGATAAGTCATGTATGCACGTGAAAATGTCTGCAAGTGGTGTAGGGAGTTTTCAATGTTATTTAAGCAACAGCAAGTATTGTAATCCAATAATAGGTAGAAAAGATAAATAAATTAAAATGTTGAATTAAACCATTCAATTGTGCATGGACATGGAATCAATGGTGCCTGGTTACTGATAGTTTCTCGCCTATATGATCTTCAGATCAAGTGGAAATATATAGGGTGTCTACAAAGTCCATGTGCCAGTCTGAATAGAATTAAAAAAAATAGAATAAAAACGTGGTCGGATGAAGCTCGGTGGGCATCAGATACCCACGAGTGGAAATGGTCCATAATCACGATACCCATGGTATTTAAGGCCTTTATAAAAATTAAACATTGAGCTCTCGTATAAAACCTGAACTCTACAACAAACTACTATTAGAGAATAGGACCAGTCTAGAATCACCCGTGTACCAAAGAAACCGAATATTAAAATGACTTGATTCGGCATAAAATTACCTGGAATAGCGTGAGAGACCATAAAACAAAACAAAAAAAATAATAATAAAAATAAGGCCCCCAAAGCGTTTCTCCTTTGAATAAACAACCCTTGAATGTTTCGATTCATTTAAATCTTAGGTCCACTGTTACAAAAAGCTTGAAATAAAATATTTTTCTGACATTTTTGTAAAAAATTGTCAGTTCAATGATAAAGCAAATTCTGGACTTCTTAAATTCTCTCGTGCTATTCCAACAAATAAGCAGGTGATACAGATTCTTCTGCATAAACTTCAGTTGACACCTGAAAACCTTTAGTAATATCTAAGTGCCTGGTTCTAGGGAAGACATTTAGCCGTGTCCCAAATGACCAAGCACCAAAATTAGCATTTGTAAATCCATGATATACTAATAATAAAGGAGGCGCGTGGTCTAATGGTTAGAGCCGTGGGAAATTGACTCGTCGACCTGAGTTCAATTCCTGGACGAAGCTGTTTAGATTTCACATGGCGCTAATACCTTTGGGAAAGGTATGAATCCAATTCTCCCTCCAGCTATGGGTAAATAGCAGCGTAGACTAGGCTCTTGAACCATGGCTAGGTAACGAGTCTAGGAGAAGGAAAACTCTGAATTAAAACCTGTTAAACTCCGCTTAAGAAATTGACCGTGTGTCACATCCTGCTCGTGCGGAGGGATTGGTAAATATCTATAATAATAATGAACTTAATAGGGCAGACTGGGCTCTTTAACCTTGGTTAGGCAACCATTCAGGAGAGGGAAAACTCTGAATTCAAACGACCTTGTGTCACATCCTGCTCGTGCAGAGGGTTTGGTAATTATGTACAATGATCTTAACAGAAGGAAAAACAAGAAAAGCCTCTTTACACATACAATATTACTTAACGTTTGATATATCGTTATTATTCGTGAATAACACGCACTTTTTTCCTCAGAATTAAAATCTGAAATTAGGGGTGCGTATTATGCGCAGGAACAGAATGTTAACTTTTTATCCGGATACGTGCATTACCCTATTGAGGATAGTGTGACCAAATGTAAGTTATATCTATGATCCAACAAACTAATGTATAACAAACACTTCTGTTTTATGAAATTACTGAATGTTAACTTTTGAATTTGAATATCCTACACTTCAATACAAAACGGTTTGGCAACCGCGTTCATTATTTAACAGACATGCAAATTATCCAAGGGAGATAATTATCATTGCATGCTAAAATATTATTCGTGTGTGGCAGATCCTTTTTAGGGCATAAAAAAAACTTGTCCGCTTCAAGCAATCCAAAACCACAAATTGAAAGGTTCACCCTGATTCTAAATTCTCAGAATTTTTTTAAACTTTAAAAAATGTATAACCCTAAACTGAATTTGATGGTGAGGCTCCAGTTCTGGACATCTGAAGAGTATGGAGTCCTCTTAATTTTCCTTCCACCCCAGGTCCACTGATTCTAGATTCTCAAAATTCTTTAAATTAAAAAAATATATATATAAAAAGGATGATTATTTTCATGGTTTGATTAAACAGTTTTCTTCTTCTCCTTCGTATAGTCGGCAAGTACGAAAACAATCCGAAAAGTAGAGTCTTCAAAAATTCAAGAGTCGTTTATATTTTTCCGTGGCTTAAAACATGTACACTGCGGTCTGACTTCTATAAGCTCGATATCATTATTTAACGGTCACGTCTTCTACAGTGTTTAGATATTATGTCAAAGCATGAGGTTCATATACAGACTGTGTTACGATATCAAAGCATTATGAAATGAATAATTTGTGTGAGATAAAATCCTTCAACATTTATATTATTGGCTATTTGATGAATGATTACAAATTATGCTTTGCTTAAAAAAGAAACAACAAAAAAGGAGACTCATGAGTGTATGCAGGTGCATATAAAGAAGTCTTGTGCGCATGTGTGTATGTAAATACCAGGAAATATCTCGGTACATTTTTCTGACATTTCAAAATTAATGAGTATTCAAGAACATATGCAGATTACAGATTTGGAGATATGGAAGTTTGGGAAAAGTTTTGGAAGAAAAGAAAGGCAAGCTGGAAAGAAAGAAAGAAGAAAGAAAGAATATTTTAGAAAAGATATCAGAAGAAATAAAACTATGAACTAAGAAAAGTGGGGTAAATTTGGAATAGAAAAGTGTTGGGAGGAGGGTAAGACAAAAGAAATAAAAAAGAGGGGGAAGGAAAATACATCTAAAATATCCTAGTGGGAGAGAAACTGAGGTGTAAATGAATAAAAAAGAAAGGAAACGAATAAAGAAAGTACAGAAAGGAAGAAGGAAAATGCTTAGAGAAAGAAAGTGTTGAAAAAGAAAAAAGTCAAATAAAAAAGAAAGAAAGAAAGAACTGTAAAAAGAAAAAAGGTGATAGTTTTTTTAAATACAGTAAGAAATAATACGCATAAAAAGAAAGCAACTGTGAAAAAGGACTTAAGAAAAGAAAGAAAAAAAGAAAGAAAAGCAAGAAAGAAATCTAAAAGGAAAGAAAAAAGTAAAAAGAAAGATATTGCAGAAAGCAAGCAATAAAAAGGAAATTGCAGAAAGAGAAGAATGTCAAAAAAAAGAAAGAAACAAAAAAATGAAACAAAAATGCAAAAAGAAAGAAACAAAGAAGGAAATTAGTTGCAAAATAAAAGAAATATATGCGAAAAAAAAAGAAAGAGAGAGAAAGAAATTGCAAAAGAAAGAAAGGAAATACAAAATAAAGAAAAATAAGAGAAAAAAAATGCAAGAAGAAAGTAACAAAATTACAGAAAGAAAAAAACGAAAGTGTAAAACGAAAAAAAGAAAATGCAAAAAGAAAGAAAGAGTAGAGAAAGAAAGAAAGAAAGAAAGAAAGAAAGAAAGAATGAAAACACAAAAAAGAAAGAAAGAATTTGTGGAAAGAAAAAAGTTCAATCAGAAAGAAAGAAATAAGGGAAATACAAAAAGAAAAAAAGAAAATGCAAAAATAAAGAAAAAAGAATGATAATGAAGAAAAAAGTGCAGAAAGAAAGGAAGAAAGAAAAAGAATATATGCAAAAAGAATGAAATAAAGAAAATACAAATATTAAGAATGAAAGAATTTTTTTTAAAAAGAAGGAAAATTCAAAGAAAAAATAAAATGTAGAAAGAAAAAAGAGCAAAAAAAAGAGAAAAAAATATAAAAAAAAGAAAGAAAAAACTCCATAAAGATAAAAAGAATGATTCACAAAAAAAGAAGGAAAATGCAAAAAAGGACACAAGAAAAAAAAAGAAATGTTGAGAAATGACAAAAAATGATGAAAGAAATCATTTTTCTTTTATCACCGGACACTTTGAATTATTTTCTTTTTGACAGTTTGAAAGGTAAAACCAAACATTTTGATAACTTTCTCAGCCAACAGATGAAAAAATATTGCAAAAGCAGAACGAAATCTATTTCATGATTTATCAGATGCACTCAAATTTCAATGGAGAGTATTTTAAAAAAAATGAGACTTTTGTTATATCTAAGGATTTTGTGCTTGTTTTGATTTGTATAGAAATCAAGTCTGTGGATATGCTGACATGAATGATACTGTCATCATCTTGAGATTCTTTCAGGAGCTCAAATCTTGAAGAAGAGAAAATCCATCTTGAAGGAAAGAAAAAATGAAAATTCTAACCTAAATGTTAGAGGTTTCCTAAAGTTTCTAAAAGTTGAAGGAAAAGTTCCCATAAACTGTAAAGTCTTTTTAGTTATCATTTATCTTAAAAAAATCTTTGGGATAAGGTTGAAAAAAGAATCTTCCATTGTTGGATTTGCATATATTCAAGCAGAAAAAAAGTAAAGACAGTTATTCACAATAAAATTACAGTTCCCCAAATCAAATTTTAAGGTAATGCTTTAATGTATGTGGCCAAGAATAGTTTAACACCTCCTTGTCAAGTTTCCCTTATTTAACTTATGAACATTTTCTAAGATTGAAAAGTTACTATCACATCACCCTACTGAAAGTCTTTTTTGGCTTCCTGTATGTTTATTATCATATAACTCAAAGTTAGATGAAACCATGTCAACTAAAGTGTCTGTTGTTACTAATGGGAGCCGCGGGCATGTTTCTCGAGTATCACTTTTTGGAAATTTAACAAAACCTCCTAAAAAATTTTAAAGAGTAATTCAATTTAGAACTTTTGAATCTTAATCCTAAACTAAATAGATTAGGAATTAACGGTATAAAATCTTAACAAGAATATTCGTTTTTTATCACCAGTTTGTTGTTGCAAGACCGATAATAATGTCAACCCAAAAAACGTTGAAAAAAGTGACAAAAGCTAAGGCAAAGGGAAACAACAACGAAGACGAGCTAAGGAGGAAAATGTAAGGCTATCAATTTGAATTTCAAAATGAAGGTAATAAAATATGAAGGAGTAAAAAAGTATGTTGTTTTCGCGGGGCTCGTCTAATTTCCCGGATGAAGAAGACGACAACAACAATTGCAGATTAAAAAAAAACATATATTCAAAAGGCACAAATTGCAAACTTAATGGCGTTTGTGACAAGACTTATCTTGGATTCATGCGTTCATGTAGAGATGTTGCTAAACCATTTCTTAAAAACAAAAATAATAACCTTTCTATCCATTACTTTTTGCAACTTGGTTACTACTGTTGTAGTACAAGCAATTACAACCAGAATGTTATATATATATATAATTTATTTTATTTTTAACACAGAACACGCATTTTTTTAAATTCCAGCATTGAATAATGGCATTTTGTTTGTACCCTTTCTTCTAACGGTTGTTCATCCCGTCTTTCTCTCATATGTTTGCTCTTGATGATGACCGATCTATTAAACCGATCGAAATAGATTTCTGTCAGCAATTATAAACAACATTTGTTTTTTCAAAAATGTTAAATTCATATATATATATATATATATATAATATATATATATATATATATATATATATATATTAATGTTTCAAACTTATGATAACTTATCTCACTGGTCACTTAATCTAGTTTGGTTTTAAGAATGCTACTCATGCAACATGTATTGGGCAGGGTTGGAGAGAAGTTTATAAGAACCCATCTCTCTTCAGCCCCAGTCTACTCTACTATTTACCCATAGCTGGAGGAAGAATACTTAGATTCATAACTTTCCCAATGGTATTAGCTTTATAAATGTAAACCGCTTAATTCAAGATTTGAAATTTGTGGTCTAAGTTCCTCCCCCTACAACAATAACCATTATGCCACGAGTGCCATATAACTTAAACAAAAATAAATGTCATGCATGCGTTGTAAGAAACGGTTATACCTATTATAAGTCCGTATCATATACAGTTAAAATAAATAAATTTAAAGAATTAAATAAAACTATATTTATAAAACTTTGATATATTTTTTAAATAATGGCATTTTTCAAAGAAAACTCTCTTTGCTTTTTGTAGTTAAAAAAAGTTTACACATTTTTCACTTGAGATGGCTCGAAGCCAAATTGAACAACTGCTCCCAATGCGCCTATGTTTATGTTGGCCCATAATACTCTAATCAATTGTAATCTTGTCAAATACTCACAACATCACTTTACAATATACAATGTACACCTGTGTCCTGGGTTTCAGACTAAACTGTTCAAAACTTTCTAAAGTGGAAAAAGGTTAGTATATTTTTTATCTTAGATTCATGACAAACAATAAGATGAAAATATTTACTTTATTTAGTTAGATCAGTTTTTATCAATCTGAGAAAATAAAATGGGAATTCTTAAAAGTTGTAGCTGTTTCAGTACTACTGCTTGGTTGTACTACTTAGATCCTATTAAACGCTGGGAGAAAAAGTTAAATGGGAAATACACAAGAATATTGCGTGCCTGGAGCAGATCCCTACAAAACAGTAGCTGTACGGCCACTTATATCGCATCTCACAAGCTATCCAAGTAAGATGAGCAAGACATGCTGAGCACTGCTGAAAAATCAAGAACGAACTTATACGTGATTTTCCCCTATTTACTCAAAAAAGTACATTCAACAGCTCTATGCTCACACTGGATGCTGTGTAGAGGACTTATCAAAAGTGATGGCCTATTATGACCGATGCCAAGAGAAAGAGAGAGAGAGAGAGAGAGAGAGAGAGGGGGGGGAGAGAATCAAAGGAATCTGAGCTTCTGGTACGTCTTGATGATGATGATGATGATGATGATGATGAGGGAGGAAATAGAATAGACATTTTGACTAATCTATAATTGGCTAAAAAAGATCGCCCTTTTAATGTTCTGTTTCATAAACCTTTCACAACTTAAATATTTGGGGAAAAAACAACAGACAGTGAAAACAATTACCATTTTTAATTATTGTCACAAATAGGAATTAAATATCAATGGCTTAGATACACATAGGAAATGATTATTTTACTTAATAATCATTGTTAAATTTCCCTTAGTTGTAGCAAAATATGATATCCTAATGTGTGAGTAATCTTTTGCTAATAGGCAGTTGTCAGTTTTTTAAAAAAATCAAATCTTAGCATGCAATGATTGTGGACGGTAACTTTAAGATATTGCAAAGGAATTGAATTACCAGCATTCATCAGTTGATATTCCCCTGAAAAGGTTTATGAAAACTGGAAATTATCATCAAAACTTTATCGGCATTAAATAAAAATGACATTATTCTGAAGTTGATATGCCGTAAAACAAAACAAACCAAAACCAAATACTGAGATGAACACAACTTGGCAACTAATAATTAAAATGACTAAATCAAATTGTTTTTTTTAAGTAAATTACTTTAAAATAAAAATAGCGAAAAAGGCTGATGTCATTGGATTTTACGCTTTCAATTGTACAGGAAACGCCAATAAACATTTTTTTCTAAATGATCATGATCCTTCTCATGACACATGTCCGATTGATAGACGTACAAAAAAAAACAATGACATCATCTTTTGAATGAGATCTTCAAAGTTCTTTGACGCGTTTTTGATCAACAGTCAAAGAAAAGAAAAAAACACTGAAGCCTTTGATGCAATCTGTTCTTATTCTTCTAACCATGACTGGGTCCAAGTGAATAAAGAGTTCAGTTCAAAGTTCCATTAAGGTTCCCAACTTCAACAAGAAGCTTCCAAAGTTTGACAAAAAAAAAAACACCTGAAGAAGGCAGGGGGGCACATTGGCTAAAATGTAGTGTGTATGTATATATACAAGTTGTGTCAAAAAAGTATCGAATTATTTTTGTAATTTTTGACACACCTTGTATTCTGAAAAAATTAACGTTCCAGTCATTGTTCATTTCTATCTTGATAAATACAGCTTCAAACTCGACACTTTTATGACACACTTTGTATTCTGAAAACATTAACCCTACCAAATATTGGATGGTCATAAATTATCCCAACTTGTCATGAACTACATCAATTGTCATCAATTGTCTTAATATTTTTATGTGCTTTTTTTCCCAATACTATTTCAAGGTTGGTTGCAAAAGTTTATAGGTTAACCAAGATATTCTCATCGAATGTACCCAAATGAGGGTCTTTTTTAAATATAGTCCCCGTGTGTTCCATAATCTTCTTCCATGGTTGTTGCAATGCTTGGATCCCATTAGTAAAAAAAAGTCATCAACAACAGATGGGATGTCATCATGAACTTTTCAGCCTATGAACTTTTCAGCCTATGAACTTTCCAGCCTATGAACTTTTCAGCCTATAAACTTTCTAGCCCTCTCTCATGTATCAACTGTAACGAGTGTACCATATATGCTTTTGGAAACACAAAATACGAAAGTATATATTCTTTATATCATTTCACTGATAATCTTTCTTTAAAGATATTCGAGAACTTTATTTTTCTTGCATGAATATCTCAATTAATAGTGCCAGTGAATAAAATCAAAAATAGAACATCTGATATCTTAGTCTGCGATCTTCTGTGTAAAACTCAGATCCGCAAAAGAAAAGGAAATAGTTTGAGGTTTGACGTGAAACAAACTCATATCTATATACAAGAATTTATTCATATTCACATCAGCAGAAAATAAGAAAAAGAAAACAAAATGATTCGATAAGATTCCTTGTAATTACCAAAATGTCAATTGATAAAGAATTTGTCTGCTTAGTATGCAAAGCTGAACGACCATAACGATGGCATGAACGTGTCAGAAGACAGTTTTCATTGCCTTAGTTTTAGGTGTTTGTAATTGAACTGAAAAGGCTTACCATTTATAGGGAAATGGCATCAATTCATTCTTCAGACCTACACAATCATTCTTTAAATATTTTCCTAAAAATAATGTCTGACGAATCAACAAAATCTCACTGGACTTGTTAATTCAACTTAGCAATTGTTAATTACTCTGTTCAGTTTGTATCTTTGCTTAGTAAACCTTTTCCATTATTATTATTATTATTATCATTATTATTATTATTATTTACTCATTTTGAGTTTTCACATCAGTGTTAGCTGATGGTCTTTCACTGGAGTCTGAGTGACAGCAAGTCTCCTCAGGTCTCCAGGACTCTTCTGAGTATTCTGGCAGATTGCAGCAGTGCAGTGTTCTGAATGGTTTCAATCCTTCCTCTGATATCCAAACTTTCCAAACCCTTTTCTAATCCTTTTGGGACTGTTCCAAGTGCACCAACTACAATTGGTATAACTTTCACTTTCATATTCCATAACTTTTTCAGTTCTCTGGCAAGGTCCAGATATTTGTCAATTTTTTCATTTTCCTTTAACTTCACCCTGTGATCCGCTGGCACTGCAAAATCCACCAGTTGACAAGTTCTTTCTTTTTTGTTAATCAACACTAGGTCTGGTCTTCTTGCTGGGATAAGGTGATCCGTTTTAATTTCAAAGTCCAGAGAATTTTGTGCGTTTCGTTCTCAAGAACAGATTCTGGTTTATGCATATACCATTTTGTTGTGTGGTCAAAAATTTAATTTCTTGCATAATTCCCAGTGGATCACCTTCCCAACCCAGTCGTGTTTAGTTTTGTATTCTCGTTGTGCTAGTTTGCTACATTCGCAGAGTGTATGGTTAACAGTCTCATCTCTATTACCGCAAAGTCTACATTTACTATTCCGTTGGGTCTTATCAATTTTCGCTTTGATGTAGTTTGTCCTTATGGCATTATTTTGTGCAGCAATTATAAGTGATTCTGTTTCTCTTTTGAGGTTTCCCTTTCTTAACCATGTCCAAGTCTTTCCTCATCTATTTGTCGTTTGAAGCGTCCATATAATTGTTTTTCTTCCCATTTTTGTTTTCTAGTCTTTGTCGTTTTTCTGTTTGTCCATCTGCCGTTTCTACTATTGTTGGCCGCCATAAGTAATTTGTCTTTGCTCTTCCTTGTGTAATCTTCAAGTTGTTGGATTGTGGTTTCTACGCATTCCTCTATGTTGGCAAGACCTCTTCCCCCTTCCTTTCTTGACACATACAATCTATCTCTATCATCTCTAGGGTGGAGAGCCTTGTGCATGGTCATTAATTTTCTCGTCCTTTGGTCTATCTGTCTGAGTTCTTCTTTTGTCCATTTTAAGAATGGTCCTGAGTATCTTTATAATGGGGACAGCCCAGGTATTAATTCCTTTGATCAGATTTCTGCTGTTAAGTTTCGTTTCTAGAAGTTTTCTAGTTCTCCTGAGATATTCTTTTTTAACTTTTCCTTTCATTTCCGCTTGCATGATATTGTCCGCTTCTAAAATTCCTAAGTATTTGTAGCTTTCATTTTCATCAAGAGATTTTATAGTTTCCTGATTTGGCAGTTGTATTCCATTCATTAGTTTTCTTTCACCCCTTTTATTACAAGCATAGCACATTTTTCGATTCCAAATTCCATCCCTATATCCTGGCTATATAGTCTAATAGTTTACTAGGCTCTCCAATTCTTTTTCATTTTTTGCAAAAATTTTAATGTCATCCATGTACATAAGGTGGTTGATCTTTTCTTGTGAATTACTAAATTTGTATCCCCCGGTACATTTTTTAAGTATATGGTTTAGCGGCGCATCATTGCAATAATAAAGAGTAGTGGTGATAATGAGTCTCCTTGGAAGATACCTCTTTGGATTTTTACTTCTGCCAGGGATTGTTTTCCAGCTTTTAATTGAACTCGCCAGTTTTCCATGGCTTTTTAATGAAGTTTATAATGTTGTTGGAAATTTTATACATTTGTAGGCATTCTAAAATCCAGGTATGTGGGACCATGTCATAGGCTTTTCTGTAATCGATCCAGGCCATTGCAATATTTTTCCGTTTATTTTTGACTTCTTTAAGAATGTATTGGTCTATATAGAGTAAGTCGTGGGTTCCTCTTTTTCCCTTGCGACATCCTTTCTGTTCTTCTGGGAGAAGTTTCCGCCAATTGAGTGAAAAGTATACTTCTTCTCTTACAACAGCAGTTAGAATTTTCCACATCATGGGTAGACAAGTTATTGGTCTATAATTGCTAGGGACATTTCCTTTTTGTGGGTCTTTCTGGATTAGTGTAGTTATTCCTTTTGTCATCCATTCAGGTACTTCCGTTTCTTGTAGGCATCTGTTCAGTTGCTGGGCCATTCTTTTGTGGATAGTCGTAAATTTTTTGAACCAGAATCCATTTATGCCATCATGGCCTGGTGTTTTCCAATTTGTTACTTTATTATTATTATTATTATTATTATTATTATTATTATTATTATATATTTTTATTATTATTATTATTATTATTATTATTATATTCTGGTGTTTTCCAATTTGTTACTTTATTATTATTATTATTATTATTATTATTATTATTATTATTATTATTATTATAGGTTATTCAAGAATTAACTGGTGGTCTTGTCTAATATCAAATCATTATGCAAATGAATTTTCCCATCATTAATTCTTCTGCAGTTTTTCTATGTGGTCTTCTGCCAAAATAACCTACGGCCAAATAGATAGGAATGATAACTTTAATTCTCAAATAATCTGTTTTATATGTGTGTGAGAGAGCGAGAGAGGGAAATCCTCGGAAGAAAGAAACAAAAAAATCTCACTGGACTTGTTAATTCAACTTAGCAATTGTTAATTACTCTGTTCAGTTTGTATCTTTGCTTAGTAAAACTTTACCCTTATCTTTAATAATAGTTGTGTTTCTTGCTATCATTTCTCTGTTAACTCTGATATTTGAATTACAACAAATAGAAGACAGATTCCAAAATGTATAAAAAATATCTAATGTATTGACACTCACGATACACTATTTTGTAGAGAAACATTTGAAGTTTATTATTAAGGGTTTCAGTACTTTTCATTGCAACTTACTATTATTATAATTAGTTATTACTTATTATTTTATGCTTCGAGGTTAACCAATTGCGTTCATCGTATATTTGTATTTACATATTTCGTGTAGTTGTTTCTTAAGAGCTTTTTGCACAAGACAGTGCATGTTAAACCATTATGAAAATTAATTTTCCCATTCTTAATTCTTCTACCGTGGGAGAATGAAACTCATTTTTGCACAAATATTCATATAGCATTATTAAACACTGACTGTATATACTGAATTTACATTAAGGTTCCTGCTGTTTAAAATATACCCTACTCCCTGAATTAATGAACAAAACATGTTTCAAATGTGGATATCTGGACATTTTTTCTGCTGCCTGTTCTACATGTTATTTTTCAATCACATTGATTGTACTTTTCTAGGGAGATTAACAGTTCTGCTGAGTGCAATTTTCTGTATCTCATATACTTTTGGAATGTCAGGTATTTTGTACTTGTGTTTATCTGTCCCTTTCTTGATCATATTCAGGGCTCCGACAGTTATTGGCATGGTGGTAGTTTTAAGCTGCTACATTTTTTCTGTTTTCAGGTCTTTCTATTTACTTATTATTATTATTATTATTATTATTATTATTATTATTATTATTATTATTATTATTATTTATAGGTTATTCACACAAGCATTAACTGGTGGTCTTGTCTAATATCAAATCATTATGCAAATACATTTTCCCATCGTTAATTCTTCTGCAGTTTTTCTATGTGGTCTTCTGCCAAAATAAACTACAGCCAAATAGATAGGAATGATAACTTTAATTCTCAAATAATCTGTTGTATGTGTGTGAGAGAGCGAGAGAGCAAGAGAGAGATTTGATTAAACGTTTTCCCATCACAAACGAGCATTTTTACCCTGATGTTTCAAAAGAATATATCCTATCTACTTAAATAAAAACATAACTTTATATCTAATCAGTGCATGGGACCTGAAGATCCCATAACTTCGAGGTGGGAGGGAGTGCTGGAGCTCTGGATGGGGTTAGTGCGATATGTCTGAGGAGATGCTAGCTTAGAAAGCAGGATAAAGAATAAAGGGGAAACGGGAAGAAAAGGAAAATAAAGTAAGAAAGAAAGAGGTAGAAAAAAGGGAAGAAAAAAGAAAGAGAACATGGTAGAAAAAGCAAGAAAAGGAAAAGGAAAAAATAGTAAACAAATAAAGAAAAATAAAGAATATAGAAACAAAAGAAAAAGAAAAAGGAAGAAAAAGGAAGAAAAAGGAAAGTAATAATGAAAAAGAAAAACAAAGAAAAAACAAACAAAAATAAAGTGAAAAGGAAAAAGGAAAAGAAATAAAGAAAAAGAAAAAAGAAGGAAAAAAGAAAGAAAAAGGAAAAGAAAAAGAAAAAAAAAAAAAAAAAAGAAAAAAAAATAAAGAAAATGAAAAGAAATAAAGAAAAAGAAAAAAGAAAGAAAAAGGAAGAGAAATAAAGAAAAAGAAAAAAGAAAGAAAAAAGAAAGTAAAAAGAAAGAAAAAAGAAAAGAAATAAAGAAAAAGAAAAAAGAAAGTAAAAAGAAAGAAAAAGGAAAAGAAAAAAGAAAGAAAAAGGAAAAGAAATAAAGAAAAAGAAAAAAATAAACCGAATAGGAAGAAAAAGAAATAATGAAAAAAGAAAGAAAAAAAGGAAGAAAAAGTAAAAATGAAAAGAAAAAGTAAAAGAAAAACAAAAAGCAAAAAAATAAGTCAAACGAAAGAAAAAGAACAGAATTAATGAAAAAGAACAAAGAAAGAAAAAGTAAAGAAATCAAGAAAAAGAACATTAATGTAAAAAGGACGAAAAAAAAAAAAGAAATAAAAAAAAAAGAAATAAAAAGAAATAAAGACAAAAAACAAAACAAAAGAAAAAAAAGAAAATAGAGAAAAGCAAAAAGAGAAAAGAAATAAGAAAAAAGAAAACGGAAGAAAAAAGAAAGGAAGAAAAAAACATAAAAAGGAGGGAAAAAAATAAAGAAAAACAAAAAATAAATGAAAGCAAGAACAAAAAACAAAGTGAATAGGAAGAAAAAGAAAAGTAATAAAGAAAATAAAAAAGAAAGAAAAGAAAGTAAGTAAAAAGAATAAAAGAAAAAAAATACGATATCAGAAATTTGGAAGAAAAGAAACAAATGAATAAAGATTGGAAAACAAAGGAAAGAAGAAAAACGAAAATGTGATAAGATAAAGAAAAAAAGAAGAAAGAAAGAATGAAAAACGTGATAAATTAAAGGGAAGGAAACTAAAAAATAACATGAATTATAATAAACAAAAGAATGAATAGGAAAAGAAATTAACTAAGAAAAAAGCAAAAAACAAAAAAGAACAGAAGAAATAAACAAAAAAAGAACAGAAGAAAAAAAAAGAAAGAAAAAAGCAGAAATTTAAAACCAAAAAAGGGAATAAAAAAAGACAAAACGATCGAAAAAGAAGGAAAATGATTAGATCTTTAAAAAAAGAAAAGAAAAGAAACTCATCTACATGAAATACTGCATACTATGAAATACGCACCATCCAATTCTTATAATTATTTACCGTATTTGATGGTATATAGGACGCACTTTTTTCCAAAATTTTGGCTCAAAAAATTGCCCTCCGTCTTATACATCATACGTGAAGTTTGAGACCTTCCGTAGTCCTAGGCTAATCTTCTCTATGATTATTTTATCATTTGTATTAGTAATATTCTTATTGCTTGCCTGTACTGCAAATTGCTTTTATACGGCTATCTTTCTGCTTATGTAATGCATAGCTAGACTGTTTTCAACAATATATGCTTAAATACACTAAAAACTTTTTTCCTGTATCTGGCCTGCTAAAAGGTCTTATATGCCGTCAAATACGGTAAGTCTTTGTGAGTTTTTCACGCCAGTTTTAACTGGTCATTCATTGCCGTCAGACTGACATTAAGTCTCCTCAGGTCTTTAGGATTTCCTGAGTATTCTAGCCAATTTCACTAATGCTGTGGTCTATATAGTCTCGATTCTATGTCTGATTTCCAATTGCTTCATTCTTTTTTCCCAAGTGTTGCATACCCTCTTCATTACTTCTTTACTTCCTTCTTTCTTATTCTATTCTTCTGGCCGTCTTTGGAATCTTATAACATCTTGTCTTGGTCTGGAATCTTCTAAGGTCTGGACTTTCTTGGGGACTTCGGGTCTGGTCTTCTATTGGGGATTTCTCTTTATCGGAAGCCCTGTGTCATTGTTAGTTTTTAACGCGACTTACCCTTCTGTCGAGCTCGGCTGCTAGTCTCTAACTGACTGAAACTTACTTACTATCTAAACCGGAAGAGAGGGTCCTCTCTACCGGTTCTCACGGCTATCCCCGGAGGATAGGGTTAGGACTGAGGTCAAGCTTGTCACTCAATCTTCAAGGCCGTCAGCTGCACTTAAAACGCCATCTTGTTTTCTACACTATTGCACATAAATATTAGGTATCTAATAATTATGTAACACAAGCCCTTAGGGACCGTTTCAAGTACACCAACTACGATTGGGACCACCGTCACCTTTTGACTCTCTAGCAAGATTTAAGTATTTGCTATCTTTTCACTTTCTATCATTTTAAACTCTGTGATCCACTGGAGCAGTAAAACCTAATAAATGACAAGTTTTTTTTACTTTTTGTTAGTTAACACTTATTATTGATATGTTAGCTCAGTCGTTAGAGCGTTCGGCTAGAAACCACAAGGTTCCTAGTTCGATACCGGCCCTCGCCAAATCAGCGTATAAGTAGCACATGGATATGTGCGGTAAGGTAAGGTAGGTGTGGCGCTCTACCGCAGATGCCCAAATAATCTCCTTGGTCTAGCGCTTGTGAAAAGGGGATAAACTCCCTCGCTGTATGGCTGATACCGACTTTAGGCCACTCCGACGACTTTACTTTTTTATTGATATATCACCCCTTGCGAGTTTTTCACATCAGCGTTATCTAGCGGTCTTTCACTGGAGTCTGAGTGACAGCAAGTCGCTGCAGGTATCTAGCCGCTCTACCGACTGGAGTGGTAGAATACGTCGACTGCACCTCTACAGATGTTTAAGATCACGCCCATTGGGTGCACGTTGACCATTGGTGGTGATCTGGGATGCTTAAGGACGAAATCCTGGAGGCTGAGTAATTTATAACATGCAAAACTACTCTTTGACCATTACTTGGGATTGACGGTCGGTCGGAGAGGCCACCTCTGATCAGTCGGCTGGTCTTGTCAAGACCTATTATTTTCCCAACCCTATTGCTCTTATGACAATGCTTCAATCCATTTTTATCATATGTACTAGAAGGTTGTTGCTGAGTTTCCTGGGTATAACGTTAAACTGCAATTCTGGAACTCTGGAGAAAGTGGAGTACCCCCTTATCGCCATTAACCCCAGGTCCACTCTGACCTGGAATGATAGTACCTGTTAGAGTCCAATCTAAAGGCTGAAAAGATATTTAAAAGATTATTATAATTATTTCACTCCATTCGAGTTTTTCACATCCGCCTTAGCCGGTCGTTCACTTGCGACTGAGTGATAGCAAGTTTTCTCAGATCCCCAGGATTCTTCTGAGTATTCTAGCCGATCTTTCCACGGTGTTCTCATTATTATTATTATTATTATTATTATTATTATTATTATTATTATTATTATTATTATTATCACTTCTTTTGAGTTTTTCACATCAGCATTAGTTGATGGTAATTCACTGGAGTCCGAATCACAGCCAGTCTCCTCAGGTCTCCATGACTTTTATGAGTATTCTAGCCGATTGCAGCAGTGCAGTAGCCTGGATGGTCTCAATTCTTCCTCTGATTTCCAGATCCTCCAGTCTTTTTTCCAAGTTTATTGGGACCGTTCCAGGTGCACCAACTACAATTGGTATAACTTTCAATCTCAATCCTCTGGCAAGGTCCAGGTATTTATCCATCTTTTGATTTTCCTTCAGCTTCACCCTGTGTTTATTATTATTATTATTATTATTATTATTATTGCCATACCAAATTAGAAGAGCCCAGTATATCCTACCCTATTTAGTTTCTCGCCTATGCGATTTTTAAACCATGACTTCTTGTCTAAATTACCCTAACATAGATACACATACTCTACCAATGATATTAAGCATTCTTTACTTATAAATATATCAAACAGTATTATCAGTATATATATATATATATATATATATATATATATATATATATATATATATGTGTGTGTGTGTGTGTGTGTGTGTGTGTGTGTGTGTGTGTGTGTGTGTGTGTGTGTGTTTGTGCAATTTTGAGTGGTAGGGGTCCGGAGTGTCGCAAATTTATTGAATTTATTATTTTCAGAAATGAAAACTTTTCAAACTTTCTGCAATCAATAAGGGCGTGTGTATGCTGGTCATGTAACACCACCACCAGCAGCAGGAGCAGCAGCAGCAGCAGCAGCAGCTGTTTCTATTTTAAAAGTTCAACACAAAACAGACAACATATGTCTTTCCCTTTTTTTTTTTTTTTCCCCCTTTTTATATTCAGCAATGAGCATACAACGAGCCTCCATATTTTTGCAACAATACCAAAACAGCAATATTTCTATCTGCCACATTCTGCTCACTTAATATCTTGACTTTTGACATTCCCTTCCTATACATAGCGCTTTTTTAGAAGACCAAAAACAAAAACAAAAAAGTTTTCTTCTGAATTATATGAATAAAAGATATAAAAATAAACACTCATTTTACTTTTCACTGTCATTTGATAAATCTTACAAACCTGTCAATAAAAATCTAAACTTAAAACAAATGAAACTGTTTGATAATAAAATCTGCTTCTTTCATGTACATATTTTTTCCCTATTAGTTTTCCTTTATCTTTCGCTCTGCACATAAAAAAAACTGACAGCTTTGATCTCGACTCTTTACTTTTCTATTAATACTAGCTAAAGACCTTTGCACCTCTGACCAGAATTTTGAACTGGGTGCTAATTTATTATAAACTGTAAGCTTAATATTTCTGTACCGCTATCGAAAAGTACATATCAGTTAATACCATTGTGTTTGTAAGAGTATTAAAGGCACATAATAGGGTGAAAATGATGCCACAATTCAGTCTTTAACCAGAGGGCATTGCAAGATGATAACGGTTGTACAATTAAGGAACACGAGCAATGATAATAATAATAATAATAATAATAATACTTAGACCTTGCCAGAGAACTTAGAAAAATGAAGGAAACATGGAGGTTAAGGTAGTACCAATCGTAATTTGTGCCCATGGAACGATCCCCAAAGCACTGGAAAAGAATTTGGATGAACTGGAAATCAGAAGAACAAAGACCATCTACGGCACTGTTGGGATCGGCTAGAATACTCAGAAGAGTTCTGGAGACCTGAGGAGACTTGCTGTCAGTCAGCCTCCCTGAACCACCAGCTACGGCAGGTGTGAAGAACTAATAATAATAATAATAATAATAATAATAATAATAATAATAATAATAACTAGCCGAAACGGTGTAAATTTCATGATTAATTTGAAACGACCAAAAGGATTAAAGATAATTATGACTACTAGCAAAATAAAAAACGCCCTCTGGGCGACGTAAAATGAATATTGCCTGAGGGGATGGGAGTTGAAAATATAATATCAGAGAGTTTGTATCATAAGTAAAGTAAAATCATCAAATGTATTAAAGGAGTAAAAAATAAAAAAATTGAAATGGAAACCTAGTTCTGACAACTTTAAATATATATTAAAATAAAACAAACTATATATAGATATATAATACCAGTCATGTATTTATTAAAACTTGTTTTAAAGAACAATGAAGACTGTCTAATGTTGCATGTTCAAATTTTGAGTGTATTTATTCTATGTTATGATGATTTTGGGTGACGTAAGCAGTGATGTAGTTTTTGTTACAAACAAAAACCGGAAGCGAATCTCCATTATTAATAGATGATATATGATTATGATTTAATTATTTATTATTTAAGAGAAGTAACAAGAGAAAGAGAAGTTGAGAAAGGAAAGAGATAATGAAGGTGAGAAAGAATAAGCAAAGGCAAAGTGTAGAGTTCTTTTAACTCTGAGAATACTATCAGCAAATATCTATTCTGCCACCTAAAAAGTACAATACCCTGTGAGAGTATTATTATTGAAGGAGCGTAGTGTAATGCTTACAGTCGGAAAAAATGGAGATGCAGTCGTTTACATTTCACATAGCGCTAATACCCTTGGGAAAGGTACAAATACAACTACCTCGAACTATGGGTAAATAGTATGTCTCACTGGGCTATTTACCCTCAAGTTTTATCTATTTATGGCAACCGGTCTAGGAGAAGGAAGAAAATCACACCAAAGGGGCTCTCTTCTTATTAGTCACTACTACTTTGAGAACTCCCCCTCCTCTATCATTGTTCAAAACGATGGTGAACACCGGAAGATACAGAGGATGGTAAGAGTAATTTACAAAAACTCACAAAATTGCCTAAATAAAACAAATAAAAAATATTTTTTATTTATATATCTTATCATAATGGAGATTGTGTGTTTTACTGTCTGTAACTGAAACTATATTACTACCCAAGTCACAATTCCCTTAGTTATTTACATCACATTCACCATGATTTCCTTTTTATTTAAATCTGTCTTATTCATAAATTTAGCTCAGTCGGTAGAGCGTTCGGCTAGAAACCACAAGGTTCCTAGTTCGATACCGGTCCTCGCCAACTCTGTGTATGTGTAGCAAAGGGATCTGTGCGGTAAAGTGAGGAGCTGATGGTAGGTGTGGCGCTCCACCTCAGACACCAAAACAATCTCCTTGGTCTAGCCCTATTGAAAAGGAGATAGACTCCCTCGCTGACTGGCTGATACCGACTTTAGGCCACCCCGACGACTTTACTTACTTTTTTACTTTACATTAAAAATACTATTGACCAGATCTACATACTAATAACATGCAATTTTATTCATATATACAACAAAATAGAGGTTTACAGTGTAAACTTCCCGTTTACACTAATTTACCTATTGATATTATTGATTTCAAATTGTTTGGTTTTATTTTAATGAATAGGAGCAGACATTTCGAGGATAAATCTTAAAAGAAATCCATTAACAAGAAGAAAAAAATGTAATGTTATTGTTTACTTCCTATTTTAACTAAATAGTTAAACTAGGAAGGTTTAACAATAAAAGACGGGAGAGATGTGTGAATAGTTTTCAGTTGTTCTATTTTCCGATTATCGATTATACCCCCCTCTGTTTCAAATCTATTTATCTGCATCTTTGGTTTCATTAGCCTTTCTAATCTAATTTGATATTTTATTACATTAATACTTAAATACTTGTACTCGGAGGGTGCATATATTTTCTAGTTCTTATGAAAATAGTTTATTACAAAGAATAAAAAAGTAAGAATCTGATATAGGAGATTCAAGATGTCTGCAAGAGAGACCTGAAGACATGCCGCATCGACATAGACACGTGGGAGGCTTGTGCAGAAGACCGTGCAATCTGGCGCCTCCTCATCAAACAAGGAACAAAAAGAAGTGAAGAAGAGAGGAAAAATGCTGCCACAGAAAAAAAGAGCTAAAAGAAAGGAGAAACAGCAGCACCCCCAACACCAACAGAAAGCATCACCTTTTGTTTGCAGCCATTGCACCAGAGACTGCCATTCGAGGATCGGCCTGTATGTGAGTGAAAGAAAAAAAGAAAAGAAAAAAAACAACAACAACAAAAAACTACGCCATTGTCTAAAATAGACGGATGGTTGCCAACAACTTAAATACTTGTACCCGGAGGGTGCATATATTTTCTAGCTCTTATAAAAATAGTTTATTACAAAGAATTAAAAAGTAAGAATCTGATATAGGAGGGACATTTGTTATAAGGTTTACGAGTAGAAATATGTGTGCGTAATCACACAAACACACATACATACGCATAAACACACAGAGACGTGCACGCACACTGGAGCACACAACTATTCGGAGAAAAATATATTTATATGTGAGATTTGAATGTGCCAAGAATTTCTTCAATTGTGAGACACTTATTTTGAAAGCTTAATTTCAATATTCAGGTCTTGAATAGCTGTTTGCTGATGTTTTGGCATCAAAACATTTGAAAACATCTGGCTAGCACCCAAACATTACAGTCGTTTAATGAAAAACAAAAAAATATATATGTGGTTAAAATATTTAATCAGTTCTGATAATTTTCTATTCACTGGTCTTAGGGCAAAACAATATCAATAATATCAATCTGTGGACATTAATCTATCTATCTATCTATATATCTGTCCAAACTCTCTTTCTGTCCACCCTCTCTCACATAATCTCTCTCTATCTCTCTCTCTCTCTCTCTCTCTCCCTCTCTCTCTGTCTCTCCCTCTCTTAATATATATATATATATATATATATATATATATATATATATATATATGAGAAGAAAATATTTTAAAAATATAACAAACACAGGATGTTATGATTAGGGGATACAATTTTATGTGTCAATAGTTAAGCATTTCGGTATATTGTACCATCATCAGGACACTGTTAAGTAATGTTTATGTGAGGGACAAAATGAAAGATGTTAAGTGTAGAGTGAATGTGTGAATATGATGTTATTAACCGTTAATTTTCATATGCGCGTTTGTTTACGAAAGCCAATGATGTGATCAATGTATGTGCAAAAATGGAAGGTGAAGATCATATGATGACGCATGGATGAACGTGAATAGGCGGAGAACGATGGTACAATATACCGAAATACTTAAGTATTGACACCTAAACTTGTTTCCCCCAATCATAACATCCTGTGTTTGTTATATTTTTTAAATATTTTCTTATATTGTCGGATTAATTTCCTTACCGTATTTCCATATATATATATATATATATATATATATATATATATAATAAATATATATATAATAAATAAATCCACAGTCCACAGACACGTGTTTCGAGGTTTCACCTCTCATCAGTGTGGCTACACTTTAACAGCTACCACTAGCCGGGATGTGTGTGTGTGTGTGTGTTCAGTTGATAGAGCATCAAGGTTCCTGCTTAGATACCGGTCCCCACAGACTCAGCGTATGAGTAGCTCAGATTGAGTAATTTGATCTGTGCGGTAAAGTGAGGAGTTGACGGTAGGTGTAGCGCTCCACCTAAACAAAAACAATTCCTCTAGTCAAGCGCTAGCGAAAAGGGGATAGACTCCCTCCCAGTCCGGCTGATACCGACAATAGGCCACTCTGCCAACTTTACTTACTTACTTTACTTTATCTATCTATCTACCTATGTATTTGTCTGTTCACATCTATCTATCTATCTATCTATCTATCTATATATATATATATATATATATATATATATATATATATATATATATATTTCTAACACGTATATCTCTATATCTGACTGTTCACAACTATCTATTTGCATAAATTTATCTATCTATCTATCTATCTATCTTGGCATAATAAAGTACTTATATTCGATTTATTTTATTTGTATGCACATAAACTACATTAACAATCACAATGGGTTGAATCGACCTTTCAAGAGAATGTTAATAATTATATGATTTTTAGAAATCATTATTGATTTTATAAACTCTGTGTTGTATCAGTAAGCATCAATACGATTTCAGAATATATTTTAAAGGCAAATATAACAGAACTCTTTTGAGGTTATTGCATAATCAAGTGTTTTCCTTCTGTTGCAATATCAGATGACTGCATCATCATCGGAAATCTGATTGAGAATTATCTTCCCCTGTCGCTAGGGGGAGAATCGCCAACAGGAGGTTGGCGCGAGAATCAAAACCTTCACTTATCAGGGAGCAGTTATCGAGGAGAGACGCTAAAACAAGCGCTCCCATCACCTTGCCCTTAACCAGCATACTTTCTAGGCTGTCTCAATAGCATACTACTGAAGGCCGTTTCGACAGCATACTTATCAGAAGGCTGAGGACCTAAATAGTCAACTTAAAAAGGGCCCCATCCACCGTCATTTAAAAAGGGTAGTTACCCAGGCGTGTAGCTTCTAATAAGCACTACACTTTTACTTATCGTACGAGAACTGTCCAAAACGGACGCGTCTCTACAGAACTCTACAACCACAGCGACCAGAATACCCTTGCTAGTGCCACTTCTCCACGAACAGTATTTCACCTCACAGATAAGTCTCGTAGCAAATGCCAACAAAATGTGCAACATATTCTTGTACTATTTGTCAATACATGTGTTAGACCCCATTATGTGTTTGTCTTCTCTCGTCCGAATAATTTGCCTACAACTGGGATAAATAAGAGGCTCCCATAAAATTCTAATTTTTCTCTTATTCAACCGGCCAAAATTTGGGGTTTGGATTCGAAAGAATCGTAAAAATGACGGTTATTTGATAATTATCCCTGCTCACTAACTATTGGTGTATGCATATAATGGTATATCAACATTTTCGCCCTATTTTTCAACAGTGTGTCTTTGAAACTTATATAATGGTTTATATACATATGGTATTATTCAATAATAATATCTCTGAACTGAAGTTTTTTTAAGAATTGTTGGTTGAAGTCTTCTGTATCATACATTTGAAAGCATCATAATTAATAAATGATAGTAATCCATTTCTGGTTGGGTTGAGTCATAGATCAAATTTAGATGCATAAAGGAAATATACTTCGGAATAGTTTAGTAAAAAATGGTTTGTTAAAAAGAAAAAAAAATATTAGATTGTTTTTCTTTTTCTGAACATACTGAAATAGGAATAGATTGACTTAAAATAAAAGTGAGAGATAGATATGAATAGACTAGGATAGATCGATAGATAGATAGATAGGTGTCAAAAGCCTATGGGATATATGTATGAGCAGATTGAGAAAAAATGATAGATTGGGACAAACTGGGATTGATTGATAGATCTGAAAATATCGGGATAGATAGATAAATAGATAGATAGATAGATGTCAAAAGCCTATGGGATATATGTATGAGCAGATTGAGAAAAATTGATAGATTGGGACAAACTGGGATTGATTGATAGATATGAAAATATCGGGATAGATAGATAAATAGATAGATAGATAGATGTCAAAAGCTTATGGGATATATGTATGAGCTGATTGAGAAAAATTGATAGATTGGGACAAACTGGTATTGATTGATAGATATGAAAATATTGGGATAGATAGATAAATAGATAGATTGACAAATGTAGCAAGATTGCATTGAGCGAGAACTACTATATTAAAAAAGGAGGAGGAAGAAATAAGAGATGATAAAGGTTTAAAAAATAGTGATGAGCCAAAACAGGATGAACGATGGTTTGACCGGGGCGTGACCCCGAATGGAGAATTGAGTGTCAACCTGAAGTTTCGGGAGTTGACTGGAACCGGATGTCATGTGGTAACGTGGAACAACGAAGAAAGGTATCGGCCTCTTTTTGCTTTCGGAAGTCGTAGGGTACAGACCTGACCTTGGGTCCCTTATGGGATCACAGTAATCTAGAAGTATAGTTCTCTCTCTCTCTCTCTCTCTCTCTCTTTCTCTCTGCCTTTCCTCCTCTCCGATACAGCACACGAGACGAACCTACCCTGGAAATAAAGGCTAGCAGTTGTGACTACATATTTCTTGCGTTGTAATTTCTATCAACACCATTTTAGCACTGTAAATTCGGAGGCACGTGGACGAGAGCCGCTATACAATATACGCCGCCGCCGCGTTACAGTTATCGTTTTAGTACTCGGAAAAAAGGACAACGGTACACAAATTTCTAAGACGAATAGGATCTGAAATCAAATAGCAGTAAATCTGCTAATCAATTTCTCGCATCATTTCAGAATAAAAAAAGTAGCAAAGATCCCAATTAAAATTCCTAACTATTAAATACTCTCTATATCTGCCAATAAGACTTAATATTTCCTAAGCTTTGCCCGCCCCGTCGTCTGGAACAAAAGAACACTCCGACTGCGCCTCTGCAGCGAAGTAAAATCCCCTCAATAGGGACATCTGGATGGCGACCCCATGATGCTTAAGGGTGGAATCCTGGTGGCTGAACAGTTCATGACTTGCAACATTCCACTTTAGCACTTACTTAAGCTAGACAGGCAGTCGGAGAGACCCTCTCCGATCAACCGACTAGTCACGTCAAGCACTATAATTTATATTAATGTCCCAACACTATTGGCCTTTTGGAAAATCCCCTGCAACACTTTTTATCCTGTATGTGCTAGAAGACAGTGGCTGACGGTCTTAGTTTCTTGGGTATGAATTGTGGTATCTAATTTTGAACCTACAATTCTGTAGCCCTGTCCCTGTGCACCCCTCTCTGTCAGGCTTAGCTTGGTGGACGTCTTTGATTGATCTCCCGATTGGCGCTACTGCCAAGAACAAGTTCATTCAATTATTTGGTTTTTTGAACGCAAAGGGCATTAAATCAATAGAAATTCAATGTCAATTAACGATAGTTTATGGTAAGTCATATTTTTAAAAATTTATTTTTAAAAAAAGTATATTATTATTATTATTATTATTATTATTATTATTATTTTAAGAATATCTTATTAAAAATTCATTTAAAAAAAGTATATTATTATTATTATTATTATTATTATTATTATTATTATTATTATTATTATTATTATTATTATTAATAATAATAATAATAATAATAATAATAATAATAATAATAATAATAATAATAATAATAATAAAAATAATAATAATAATTTAAGAATATCTTATTAAAAATTTATTTTTAAAAAGTGTCTATTATTATTATTATTATTATTATTATTTTAAGAATATCTTATTAAAAATTCATTTAAAAAAAGTACATTATTATTATTATTATTATTATTATTATTATTATTATTATTATTATTTTAAGAATATCTTATTAAAAGATTTATTTTTAAAAAAAGTGTCAGTTAAAAATATCCGCAAGTAGTGTAGTGAGTTGGCAACGATGACAAGATTTAATGCTTCCTCAACGATATTGGGATTACGTCAATGCCTAAAAAAAGAATCGACCGAAACGGTGATTATATAAAGAAATCGATACATGTTGAAACTTTTAAAATGATGTAAACATCATTGACAATAAGCAATAAACGTTTTTGCGATTTCTAAATATTTTGGAGACCATAACGTTGGGATTAACCTTGTAATAAGAATAACAATGTAGAAATGTTATTTAAAAAGTTACACAATGGTTGATTACAATTGGCAACCAAAAATACAAAGGAATTTTTCTAATTCTGAAAATGTACTCACAATTCGCCAAGTACAAGAGTGCCAAACATAAACTGTATCTAGCCAGTAGTCATTAACTGTATCTAGCCGGTATATATATATATATATATATATATATATATATATATATATATATATATATATATATATATATATATAAGGTGTATCATAAAAGTATCGAGATTGCAGCTTTATTTACTGTTGTGATGTTTTAAGGGGTCAAATAGCCGGTAGTCCTGAACTGTATCTAGCCGGTATATATATATATATATATATATATATATATATATATATATATATAAGGTGTATCATAAAAGTATCGAGATTGCAGCTGTATTTACCAAGACATAAATGAATAATGAATGGGACGTTATTTTTTCAGAATACAAGGTGTGGCATAAAAGTGCAGAGTTTGATGCTGTATTTACCAAGATAGAAAGGAACAATGAATGGGACGTTAATTGCTATTTTCAGGATACAAGGTGACGTACCTTGTTATATTTCTATATATATATATGTGGTGGTGGTGGGGGGTAAATCTTTAATGTTAAAACTTTGAAATGATGTAAACGTCATTGACAATAAACAGTAAATGTTTCTGTGATTTCTAAATATTTTAGAGACCATACCTCGTACATAACTTATAGTTATTTGTCATCTAATTGTTCCGACTTTTTTGACTAAGAAATATTTTCCATATTTCTTTAGACAGAACATTTCGTTACTGTCAACATATGTTTTGTCATGTCTACACTTTATTTACTTTTCAACATACAAGTGTCTCTTTCTGTTTACACAGTAAATGCGTCTATTCTTTATGCTCAATTCTTATTTTTTTCCATTTCTGTTATTAATACTCTTGCGAAATTCCTATCTTTCTATTGTGTTGTGTTTATTCACTTTCAGTGGTTTTGTTGCCAACACTTCTACATCCTGAAGTCAATGTAAGTCCCATTCTATAATATCAATATTTTCCTTTCTTTCTTTCTTTCTTTCTTTTTAAATACTTCTTCTGTCTGACTTTCTCTTTCTCTTTCCCTCAATCTTCCGGTAGGTTTTTGTTCGCATTATCAAGATGATATTTCCTTTTTGTTCAAGTTATAATAAAGTTAAGTCAATGAAAGACAGCTATGTCTTTTGCTATTTATTATTTTAAAAGAGTTGAATGCCAACTCATTTTCTTAGTATAATGCAGACAATTCGCTTTTTTTTCAAGCAAACACTAGTCTACTTAATAATGAAATATGAGCAACTCCAGTTTTATAATGGTTATCAATAGGGACACCTGTTGGGCGTGGGGTGGGGGCGACCCGTAATGCTTAAGGATGGAATCATGGTGACTGAACAGTCCATGACTTGCAACACTTCACATTGGCACTTAGGCTAGTTTTATAATGGTTATCAAGCTAGGTTAGCATCGACTATCATACATACTTACCAAACCATCCACACGTGTAGGTTGTGACACAAGGTCAATTTCTTAAGCGGAGTTTAACAGGTTTGTATTCAGAGTTTTCCTTCTCCTAGGCTGATCACATAACCAACGTTAAAGAGCCTAGTCTATCCTACTATTTACTCGTAGTTGTGGAGAGAATCGTTAGGTGCATATATTTCCCTAGGTTATTAGTGCAATGTGAAATGCAAACAGCCTGGTCTAGGATTTGAACTCGTGTCACAATCTCCGTTTCCTAAGACGATAACCATCACACTGACCATTATAACTAACTTGAATCTTACTGAATCCTACATACCTCTGACCTTGTACCAAACCACGCTGAGTAAATGAATATTTACAAGTGAAACATTATACAATATCCTCCATAAGTATGCACACGTCAAGCAATTTTCTTTTAGAATGTTAATTTTCTTTTAAACCAAATCAGGACTTTATTATTTATCAACACTAGATAGCGCTGACAGCACAGATATCTATGAATCTCAGCTCTAAGTTTGCGAAAGCCGGTATAGAACTTGGAACCTTGTGGTTACTAGGTGTCTATTCAATTGTTTAACGCAATCGGCGGAAACAGAACTTTTCTCATTAGCTCTCCTTGTGAAAACTGTTACCCGACATCTGACCCAGTCAATAATTTCTTCAATATTCTCTATTTTAGCTGAACTACAATAATTATATTAAACTTCTAATTAACACCTACTTTATTCTTTAATTACATAACATAAAAAATCTCTCTGGTCTAACCCTCGACTTTACTTATTTGCATATTGTAGAATTGTATCAGTTGAGCACCAAATTGATAAGTCCATAATTACCTTCGATGATCTAATCCTTATTGCCACATCTAAAGCCCTGACTCTGTGAATGAGATGTCCATGTTTCGATAATTAAATCTGGGAATCCCTAGAAAAGGCAAGAGACACTTTCTCTCGTTTGGACACTCGGCTCTATATTCACAGCCTCCAGAGAGTTTTGTGCAAACTATTTGTCCAAATAAAAGAATGCTGATAGGTGAAGCTCGTCTGCAAGAAACCTATAAACCGATCAACTTATTTCAATTAATGGTGAGATTACAGCATGATTCTAATAGTTAGCACTTCAGCTGAAAGGGGATTTCAGATGTGGTGATCTCATCCGGAACATTGGAAACTTTTGCCGTTGTGCAGGAATAATATCCTTAGGTCATGCTTGGCCCTTTCCACTTTGAACTATGAGAATCTATTGAAGCAGTTAGAATTATGATGGTCAAGGGTTGGGTAGGGGGTAATAAACCTGCAAATAAAATCAAAAGGATAAGGACATATTTATTCTAATCTCACGTTTAAAATCTGTACGCATACAACTTAAAAGAATTACAGAAGTTCTTATTGATATCTGAGCGTTCCAGAGTTCAATTCTAGATAACACTCGGCAAGTCTCACGAATTGGACTCCAATATTTAGAAGTCAACTTTAGATCTATTTATATGATTCTATATACAGTACTGTTCATAAATAGCCACCCTGTTGACAGAGTTTAGACTACACTAACTGTATATCCTGCAGAGGGTTCTGGCCCGACAAAGGAGTCTTCTGGGTATAACACTAAACTGCATCGGATAATGAGGTTCCATTTCTGGAGATCTGGGGAGAGTTGAGGACCGTTTAATTACCATTATTCCCAGGTCCACTCTGACTCGGAGTGGGGATACCTATTAAGGTCCTATCTATAGATCAAATAGATTTTTAAATTTCCATTAGATAGGAATCATTGATTTAATCTGACCAAATTATTTGTATTAAGAATAGGTTCGGTAGAGCATCCGCCAGGGTACCACAAGGTTGCAAATTCGATACTGGCTCTTCACTAACCCAACGCATGAGTAGCACAGCTTGGATTTGTGCGGTACAGTGAATAGTTGACGGTAGGTATGGCGTTCCACCTCAGACTCAAAAATATCCGTGGTCAAACGCTAATGAGAAGAGGATAGGCTTCCTCGCTGTCTGACTGAAACCGACAATAGGGCATTACGTCGACTTTACTTGAAGCTATCCGTGCTGTAACCATGACCTGATGATGATGATGATGATGATGATGATGATGATTTTTTACTCAGGATTATTATTATGAGTTAATTGAAAACGTATAACTGTGCAAATGAATGATTATATTATCATAGTGCAAATGAATGATTATTGTTAAGTAGAAATACTCGCTTGAAACCATATGTTAGTGTTTAACTTATGTGTATTAGATAGGAATACTTGTAAACTATACAACCGTGTGCAAATTATTTGTTTTATGTTAAGTACTCTGTGTTGTATACCCTTTCTTACTTCTTACTTCTGTTCGTATTTTCCTCTGGCCGCCTTTGCTATTTCTTCATCTATCTTGGTCTGGTCTCTTCTAAGGTCTGGACTTTCTTGGGGACTTCGGGTCTGGTTTCTGTTAGGGATTTCTCCTTATCAGAAGCCCTGTGTCATTGTTAGTTTTTAGGTAATAAACACAAGACTTCGATTTACTTTGATGTTACTTTATTTTCCACCCCCAACCCAGACATCAGCGCAGGTGAGACTCACATCCTACGAGCTCGGCTCCTACCTTCTAACTGACTGAAACTTACTTACTATCTAAACCGGAAGAGAGGGTCCTCTCTACCGGTTCTCACGGTATCCACCGGAAGGTTAGGACTGATGTCAAGCCTTGTCACTCATCCTTCAAGGCCGTGGGCTGTAGCTTATAACGGCCATTTTGATTTCTACACTATTGCGATAAATATTAGGTTCTAATAATTATGTAACATCTGTATAAAAAAACTATTTAGAAACAACTACACAAAAATGTTAATATAAACGTACAATGAACGAAATTCCCTAACCTCTAAGCATAAAGTGACCCTAGACGTTTTGATATGCCGTTAAATCAATCAATCAATTAATACTCATAAGTACTTGAACAAACATAATTAAAAAACAGAAACATTATAGTAGGGGAACCAAAGGGAATTAAGAAAGTAAGGCATGCAGCTTATGGCCAAGTCGCTCTTATAACACTAGTTCATGTTCGATGATCAATAGTTAAGCAGTGATAAGTGTATTAGTGTACTTAAATAAGTAACCCCTTAGACGCATTTGATACTGGGAGCTTAAATGCGTGACAATGCTAAACTTCATAAATTGCAATAGAGTATGCATTTAGCCATGTGTAGTGGATTTCCCTTCCTGGTTTAGCGTTAGTAAAAGGGGATCGTCTCTCTCGCTGTTCGACTCGTACGAAAAATGAACGACTCCGCATTTTACTACTTTCTCTGCTAAAAATCATCAATAGCCCCCGAAAGCTTGGGCATTTAGATGTTGTGTTAATTAAGATACTTATGATCAATACTTTTTATAGTAGTAGTAGTAGTAGTAGTAGTTGCAAAAAATATGCACCCTCCGGGTACAAGTATTTAAGTTTTTATGTAATGAAATATATTAAATTAGAAAGACTAATGAAACTAAATGAGAATGCAGATAAAAAGATTTGAAACAGGGGGGGGGGATATATCGAAAATAGAACAACTTTGAAAGTAACTCTTTCATCATTTTCCATCACTCCCATCTTTCATTGCTAAATTTTCCTTATTTAAGTATTTAGTTAAAATAGCATGTAAAGAATAAAATTACAGTTATTTCTTCTTGTTAATGGAATCCTTTTAAGATTTATCCCCGAAATTTTTGCTCATATTCCTTAAGATGAAACCAAACAATTAAAAATCAATAATACCAAGCACATATTTATCAGAATCAATGGCCAATACGTACTTGGCTTTAAAAAAACATGTAAACGATCAGTCTACGCTATTCTTTGTACAGTTTGAGACCATGAAAATTAACCCTGTCTGTATTTCATCAAAACTGTACCGTTCTTGCAAATAGCTGTTTCTGCTGAAGAAATGCCACATGAACAGCGCCATTACGACAAAAACCAGGATATAAGACATGTGAGTGAGGGTAAATTGGTTAAATAACCGATTACATCATTTTATATTTTCAGCGATTTTTCAAGCCAGTGTTGTATACCCTTTCTTAAATTCTTAACTCTGGTCGTATTTTCTTCTGGTTCTATCTTCTATCATCTTGACTTGGTCTGGTCTAGCGTCTCGGATCTCCTAAGGTCTTTTTTTCTATTGCTATGTTCCTGCTGGCTGGTCGTCCTGGATTCATTTCTTAGTCTTGTTACCAAGACATTCATCAACCACAAGAACATATTACTTATACAGACTTTTATTTCCTTAACTATACATTTCATGTAACTAAATATCTGACTAACATAGCGGGCGTGAGTTCCAGTTTTAGGCAGGACCTAAAATGGCCGACTTCTCCGCCTGACGTCTAACTGAAAACTGGGGACTCAAAAGGTCCCACGTGACTTCACGTATTTTGGCGGGCTTCTGTTATTTTCCATGGGGACCCGGCCATGGTATGAAAAGGGTCATCCCCTCAGAATTACAGGGGATTGACAATAATCTTATGCAACCGCATAGATTATGTAACACCAGAAGTTCAGGGTGAAAGGCCTTACAGGTCAAGGGAGGCTCAGAGTTCTTCGCGTTAAAAGTGTAAATGTAAATTAAAATCAAATCATTTGAAATTAATTGATAGTTGCTGATTAAGAAATAAATTTCCATATGGATACAAAACCCTACATTTTTCAGCCTTTATGAAAATAAATTCTAGAATGTTGGGTCTAGTAAGCATCTTTTACAAGACATTGACAGTCATGCATTTGAGAGTTTTGAAATGTTGCTTTTATGTTTTAAGTTAATAATAACTGGAGATTTATCTTTATTTAATAACATTTTCCGTTCAAATGTTCTCAAATTTTGACACCATGTTTAGAATCAATTATTAAGTCAAAGTTAATATTTCATGTTCTTTTTTCCTTTTCATGTATAGAAATGCCATTCATAAGGGAAAAAAGCGTTTAAATATTAAACATAGAAGTTTTCAGACACAATCTGTATATACATTAGTATTATCTGCGTTATTCGGACTATTGTCCTCATCTTTATTGTTATCTGTACAACGTTTCGGCCGATATGCCCTCCGGCCTTCTTCAGGTAATACTTGTCAGACTCTGGAACCTTCTCGGACTCTGGAACCTTCTTTTCGGACTCGGAAAATTTCTTTTCGAACTCGGGAACTTTCTTGTCGTAGTTAGGAACCTTCTTATCGTAATCGAGAGCCATCAAATACCTGAAGAAGCCCGGAGAGCATATCGGCCGAAACTTTGTACAGATAACAATAAAGATGAGGATAATAGTCCGAATAACGCAGATAATACTGATCTTCAAGCCTCATCTCAAATATTCAGAGAAACTGTATATATATATATATTTAAGCAACCACTCCATACGAGCAAGATGTGACACTAGGTCAATTCCTTAAGCGGGGTATAGTAAGTAAGTAAAGTAAAGTCGTCAGGGCAGCCTAACGTCGGTATCAGCCAGTCAGCGAGGGGGTCTATCCCCTTTTCAATAGCGCTAGACAAAGGAGATTGTTTTTAGTATCTGAGGTGGAGCGCCACACCTTCCATCAGCTCCTTACTTTACCGCACAGATCCATGTGCTACTCATACGCTGAGTTGGCGGGGACCGGTATCGAACTAGGAACCTTGTGGTTTCTAGCCGAACGCACTACCGACTGAGCTAATCCGGCTCCATAATTCAGAGTTTTCCTTCTCCTTGATTGGTTGCCTAACAAAGGTTTAAAGAGCCTAGTCTGTCCTACTATTTACCAATAGCGAAAGGGAGAATAGTCCAATGCATTCCTTTACCTAGCCACGTCCAGAATTTGAACTCGTGTCGACGTATCCATTTTCAACGACAATAACCCATTACACAATGGGACTCAATGCCGATGAAGTATGAGAGAGGGAGAGAAAGAAAGAAAGAAAGAAAGAAAGAAAGAGAAAGCGAGAGATGTAGAGGTAGGAAGGAAGAAGAAGGAAATAAGTGAGAAGTGGTATAGGGCTGACAGTAGAAATGATTAAAGATCCATTGGAGACCATAAGTCTTCTCGTTTCTTTTTTATGCATTTGGTCTCAGCCACGCCCTTTTGACTATCTGTCCACGTGTCTTCCCAACTTGCATCATGCCACTATGAGTTAAACACTCTCAAAGTTTGCACACCCCGCTCCATTTGAACACCTACGTGCCTCTTTCAGTTGTTTGAGTTATATTTACTATTCCACGGCTTCGGGTTCAAGATGGATCAATATCCATCAATATCCATCGTCCGTGACAATGAGTGCTAATTTTCCTTCTCGGCGCAACTGTTATACAGACTGTATCAAAGATTTTAGAATCATTTAAAATGTACAGTTATGTAGGTTGATTTTTTTTTCACTTTTTAACATCAAATTCTCTCAAACTGCAAAAGTTGTATATTGCTATAATACATACTGATACCAAAAACTAGATCTCTTACTTGAACTATTGTTTGAGGAAATAGCATCAAAGATCGTAAGTTAATATGCACTAAAATCCTCGGCCCTGAAATTTGTTAGAGAATTTAGCAAATTCAGTATTTAAAACAGAAATTTATTTTACTAAGATGAACCGAACAAGATATCATAACTAGAAATAAAATTGAAAATATCCCCCATCATCACTGACACCTCCGATAAGCTGCTTTTTATCTCATTGAGTAAGCTGTAATAGAGATAATATTTTAAAAGATTGAAATCTGTTTTCACAAATGAAGGCAAAGATTTAAAGAAAAATATTTTGTGGTATAATTCTGTATGTTATTGAAAATAGCAATCACGTAAGCGGCCAGTACTTTTGGTGCTCATATTCAATAGACACCCACGGAACAGTTCCACGGGCTTACGGTCAAGTCCTATTGAAAGCACCGGTTACTGCTGGATCACTGAAGTTAAGCCTGGATTAGATGAGTGACTAGATGGGGGATTATTTAAGCAGCAGCAGGTACTGTAAGTAGCCGAATATAAAAAGGATTTGATTCGGCATTAAAATGACCCGAAAAGGATTGATATGCCGTAAAACAAAGCAACCAACCAACCAACCAGTTCTACAAGTCGATCACAATATATCTCTGAGAGTCTTGACTCAAATAGAAGATACCAGATATCCTGAATTTGCCTCTCCATCCGACTGGTAGGTCTCCCAAACTTGAGTCTATATATAGGAAGGACATTAATATTTTTAGTCATTGTTTTATGTAGTAACGAGTCGAACTTACCTGACTCAAAGCGTCCTAGATGCCTGGCCTGCGAAACTGTCCCTGGCTAGGAAAGGAATGTGGTTGGGGGAAGAAGGAATGTGGTACGCCATTATGCCCACTCTGAGTAAGAAGTGTCAAGAAATTGGAGGGCGTACTATGGACTTTTTATAGAGGTTGCGAGGAATTATGGGTGACTACCCATGGTGCATTGCAACTTTTATTTGACTATAAAAGCGACCTATTTTGGCCTGAACGACACAATTTTTGTTCTTCAGTAACAGTGTTGAGAGAGCAGAAGATGAAGTGAAAAGAAGAAGAAGAAGAAGAAGAAGAAGAAGAAGAAGAAGAAGAAGAAGAAGAAGAAGAAGAAGCTGGTAGACAATTTTCATATTTTTAGTCATTGTTTTGTTGTACTCTAGTTATAATTCGTTTCTTTGTTGTTGTTAGTTTTAGAATAAATACTATACTAACATGATACCCTGTATATAAAATATATGTTCAATAAGTATCTGTTTGCATCAACGGCTATTAAACTGTTTGCTAAAGTTTAAATCAATTTCACGTAAAGAGAACTAGAAGGAAAATCACTGGTGTATCATGAAGACCTCTTGCACGTTAACACAATTTCTTTCTTTTGACTTCTTGGCCAAGGTTAACACAATTCTTTCTCCTTTGGCAATATAAATATGTAGATTTAATGGTTCTGTTGTATTGATAATAAGATGTATAACCTGCTGAGATGTTGGAGTAGAAACAGAGGAGACAGTGTAAATATCAGTGTTATTGCACAATGATCGTCTATTCTCGCGTAATGATTGGCAAAAGATAATGACAGTATTTTCGAGTCTGTCATAAAAAGAATGGCTGTTAAGTGCTGCTAATAAGGAGAATTTTATTGCAGACAGAATTTCGAAAACTTCTTCCTAATAGCTAAATAATCAAATCAATTACTTCCTATATTTATGTAACATAAATGTATATACACCTATCAACACGTATTTCCAATACGTACGCACACACACTCACATATATATAATCAAATTAAAATTAGAATGTCTACTGCTCATTAAAAACTAAAACGGAAATAAATTTGATATTAAATTAAAGTGCCCAGTGCACACACACACACACACACACACACACACACATATATATATATATATATATATATATATATATATATATATATATATAATTGTAGAAAAATAATGTTACAATCAGGGTTTCGATCTTAATAGATCTCATCAGGACAACGGGCTGAGTTACATTACTGATATATATATATATATATATATATATATATATATATATATATATATATATGATGAGTCGACTCTTCAGCGTTTCGGTTTATTCAGCTAATCATCATCGGGACTATCATTTATATAGAAAGAAACGTTTGAGAAAAAGAAATTTGTAAGCCTTTGTTTTTGTCAGTGTGTTGCGACTTCTGTTTGTTCCTTAAATATGAAAAAGAGATGAACTAAACGCAACGTAACCGTTGTTGTTCCCATTTAAACTGTTATTTTTTTCGAAAATATTGCCATTACATGAACCAAAATATTTGATATGCCATTGAACAAAAAAAAACTTAATAGTTTATAAGCACAATTTCGATCGTCCTTTTTATCATGAGCGTTTTTAACTACGTTGCCGTGGACAACCTCTTAGACACTCGCAATATTCCCTGATATTTTTTCTAAAATAAATCCAAAACCTTATCTGATGAAGCTCAAATAAAGCAAAATGTCATCTATCTATACATATATAAAGGGCAGTTGTGTGTATCTGTATGTCCGGAGGAAACTTCGAAAATAAAAACAATTAATGACAAATTAAATATATATACACATTAAATATCACCAGGGCTTGGTTTTCGAGCAAGAATAATGAAGATTTGAGATATATTTGGGAATACATTTAAAAATTCAAATTTGAAAAGTATCAGAAGAGAAAGTCATTTGCATTTTATTTTGTTTATCTTTTTTTGTATGTTTTTTTTTTTTTTTTTTTTTTCGTTTTGAAAATATTGATTGATTGAATTAATTGCATTTTATATCTTTTTTTAAAATTGCAAATCATTGAATGAAAATTTCTCACTATATTGTTATATATTTCCGTGGGGATTTTTATGGGGCAACCAGCGAGGATCTCACTCGCGATAAGTAATAATGGATCTGCGAGACTAACTCTTTAAAAATACACCCCTCTACCCAGGCGAGGCCGGGTAGCCACTTCTAGTAATAAATATATTCATATTCCAATAAATTTAATTTCCATGACTTATTTCTATTCTGCATAAAAAAGTAGCACTGTGTTGGGTCTCTCAAAGCAATTGACCAAAGAACACAGCACTTGACGCCACGTTCTCCTAGGAGGGTTATATGCTCATACATTGATGTGATAATGTATCAATATCAATGCTGAATATGTGAAAAACTAGCACAGTAGTTTTGGTAACATATGCACATTTTTTTTCTATAGAAATGAACATTTTGAAATAGTAAATGAATGGTGTAATCAGTATTTCCTGAGATAGATAATGACATACATTGTTAAAATCATTATGCAAATTATTCCCACCATACACTATGTAAATCCTTATTTCTCAGAGATATAAAGCAAATATTTATGGAATTTAAATGCATTAATAATAGGAATAGTTTTGCGGCAAATTCAACTCAGCTAGAATTTAATAGAGACATAGCTAATAAATAATTTGGTTTGGTTTGTTTTGTTTTACGGCATATCAACCTCAGTGGGTCATTTAATGCCGATAAAGTTTTGAAATAAATCAATTAATGGATAATACAATTTTTTTATAAATACGTTTTTCTATTTAACCCATAGATGGGACCCTAACAGGTACTACCACTCTGGGTCAGAGTGGACCAGGGACCAATGGTGATGAAGGGGTGCTCCACATTCCCCAAACCTCCAAGACTGGAACCTCACCATCAGATAGAGTTTAACGTCATTCCCAGGACATGTAGACCCGCAGCCACCGCCCTCTAGCACCCATATGATAAAAAGGGGCTGGGGCTTGCCATAAGGGCAATAGGGTTGGGAAAATCATATAGGTGCTAGGGCTTGATGTGACCAGCCGATTGATCGGAGTGGGCCTCTCCGACCGCCCGTCTAGCCCAAGATAGGGCCAAAGTGGAGTATTGCATGTCATGAACTGCTCATCCACCTGGGCTCTATCCTTAAGCATCACGGGTCGCCACCCACAGCCAACAGGTGGCCCCATTTGGGGGAGTCTTACCCCTCTGCAGAGGTGCAGTCGGTGTATTCTAACGCCCCAGCCGACAGGGCGGGAATTTAATAGAGACATCGCTAATAAATAAGTAACTAATCAAGATCAACTAATGACTATTTTAAGGGCCGGGTTAGCTCAGTCGGTAGAGCGTTCGGCTAGAAACCACAAGGTTCCTAGTTCGATACCGTTCCTCGCCAACTCAGCGTATGAGTAGCACAGGGATCTGTGCGGTAAAGTAAGGAGCTGATGGTAGGTGTGGCGCTCCATCTCAGATGCTAAAAATAATCCCCGTGGTCTAGTTCTAGTGAAAAGGGGATAGACTCTCTCGCTGCATGGCTGATACCGACATTAGGCCGCCCCGACGACTTTACTTTACTTAATGACTATTCCATAACCGTTGGTAACGAATAGCTTAGGAAATCGTGACATCATTGATGGCGTAGATTTGGTTACAGATACAATTACATAATCTCTGTTATAATAAGCTGAATGTAATCATACATTTACAAATTAAATAACCCATTTAATATGGCACAAAAGAAATTAAACAAAGAAAAAGTTTACTTAGATTTTCAAAAGTGATCAAGTTTGCTTTTTCACTTTAAAGTTTTTCTGTAAATCTTTGCTAAAAATATGCCCGGAATTCATTGTACCACTCTAGAAACAGGCTTATAGTAATAATTCATACGGAATTTGATCGTCTGAAATCTCCAAGAGATAAGAACCAATGAAAAATGTTAAATGATTCTCATATTTGTATCTTCCATAAAGATCTGAACTAGAAATGAATAATGTTAAACTCAGTGTGTTCTTCTAACTCTTGGCATATCCCATGGTGCATGCTAAGCCATAAGTAAATTTCAAATATATATTTATGGATTTGCTTCGGTGAATCTCTTTATATATGAAAAATTATCATCATAGGCAGATAGTGTTGGGATATTTTGGTGATATAGTAATTTACTTAGCTTATCTTAGATGTGGCACAAGGCCAGAAGTATGGGGCGCCCAATGAGAATCGAACTCATTAGCAATGGTCTGCGAATCTAGATTGCTAATTGTTACACCACGGAAGGTGTCCATATCTTGGTGATATATATATTTACCTACCCCTCTGCACGAGCAGGATGCGACACAAGGTCAAATTCTTAAGCGGGGTTTAACAGGTTGGAATTCAGTCTTCCTTCTCTTAGACTCATTACCTAGCTATGGTTAAAGAGCCCAGTCTGTCCTGCTATTTACCCATAACTGGAGGGAGAATTGGATTCATACCTTTCCCAAAGGTATTAGCGCCATGTGAAACCCAAACAGCTTCGTCCAGGAATTGAACTCGGGTAGACGGGTCTATTTTCTACGATTCTAACCATTAGAACACGCGCTTCCATATTTTGGTGATATAAGGCGGGCCGGAATTCACCACCTAAACTTATAGACTATGCATAAACGTGGGAATTAAAACCAGCCAATCAACGACGTCGTTAGTTAACTATTTATTTAATCACCGTTCTAGAAAACAGTTAATTTGCATGTATTCGCCACTGACGAACGGACCTGCAACTATGGACTTTGTTCAACGCAAGGATTTTACCCAACACAAATGGACACCGAAGGATTCTAATTATCACTAAGGGACACCGAGGAACAATCAAAGGATTTTACCCAACGATAAGGGACAGCGAGGAACAACCAAATTTATGACTTCTCATGAATTATAACCGGATTACAAGGTTATTCTCTAAGTCCTAGAGGCAAATTCAGAAAGTAGTATCCGGTGTGTATCAAGCGAGTTCGGCGTCCCACAATCCAGTGTGGTTTGTCATTTTAACGGCCTCGGCAAAAGCATCCAAATCTGCTTAATTGTGCCTCACCTTACCAAAATATTGCAAAACTTTTGACTCACCCAGCATTTAGCTTTTAAAAAGTATTAGTTACTATAAATTTATATGAGGTGGGTGTTAAGTTTTTAAGGGCCATCCTTGGCCAGTGGATACTTGGTAAAGAGGCCTCCGATAACGAATCCTTTGGTAATTCTCTCGGGTAGAGAATACTAGGTTCTTTCGACAATGGTCGCAAGTATACTGAGAAAGAATCAGTGCTTAATTGATGTACAAGCCACGGAGTATGGCCAGCGATGGACTAAGGAATAGACCACATGGTCTCGCCTAGTCTATAAATCCAGGCGGGGAACTAGAGTACACCTTATATGTCCAAAATTTCCAACAGGGTGGATTTTTGTGTGTTCCCAGACCTTAAAATATGCTTGCATAAGCTTTTTGCTTTGACTGACAATGTTGCAATGACTGAAGAAAAAATAATCTTTTCCAAGACATGTAGGTTTAGTAGTGTAATGATACAATAAATAATTATCTCCCTTAGATTATTGGCATCTCAGTCTCGGGACACTCTAAATATCACATGACTGTCCAAGAAATCACTTTTCAAACTCTAAATGTTTTGGTATGTGTAAATGAATTTATCTTGTAATTCCTTCAATTTTGTTCAATTTTAATATATAACAGATATACTATGTTATAATGGAACCTTTAATAAAATATTTTCCTCTGAATATCTCGTTTTTCATATTTTAATGCTTATATATATATATATATATATATATATATATATATATATATATATGTGTGTGTGTGTGTGTGTGTGTGTGTGTGTACTCACTTTACTCCCTTTCCACTATGTCATCCTATCAGATCTGCCTTATCATAAGCTCCAGCATGCTTTCGTGAATGTGTCTAAGATTATCCAGTTTCACATTATCATAATATATATATATATATATATATATATATATATATATATATATATATATGTGTGTGTGTGTGTGTGTGTGTGTGTGAATGTTTATAAAGTTACATACTCACACAATCTTTATAACAATTGCAGCAGGTTTGATGTCATACTGTTTGTTCTCTATTAGAAAGGTATACTTAATAGTATATAACTGTATGCCCGAAAGAAAAAATGAAAATGAATCCGACAGTATGGTGAAAAATGAGTAAGAGTGAAAAATAAGAAAATGGGAATAATTCTTTGATAATTGGTAAAAATATTTGAACAGAAATCAAAACCAACACAAGATATGTATTACTCTGAAGAAGATTAGAGACACTTACTAAATACATATTTATTTCAAATAAGCTAGTATATATATATATATATATATATATATATATATATATATATATATATATATATATATATTTGTGTGTGTGTGTGTGTGTATTTTTTCATCTCCCGTAATTAAAAAGCATCCATCATTGATCAGACAACACCTTTTCCATCCTAATGACCTGATGAAGGTTTAATAAAAAACGAAACGATTTAACGTCAACTTCACTATTTGGAAAAAAATCATCTTCAATTCATATATATATATATTAATTTATGTACATATATATAAATTGATATATATATATATATATATATATATATATATATATATATATATATATACTGCCCATAAACACTATCATACATTCAATTCACCTTCACATACATACACACATCATTTTATCCAATCATACACATCCCATGTCTATTGAATTTTTTTAAATTTTTTTAAATTTTTTCGATTTTCCTCACATTTGAAACATCTTCACCTGATGAATGCATCGCATGAAACCAATATGGTTGTGAAAAGTTCCTTTGTCACCCAATAAATAAATATGTAAAACCTATATATTTATCTTATTATATTATATAACAGCTCTATTTTATATTGAGCACTCTACCAATTAATACTGCCTTTGGTACACCATTCCAGCAAAAGCTGAAATAGTGACCATCTAACACTACAGTATATATATATATATATATATATATATATATATATATATATATATATATATATATATATATATATAAGACAATTAAAAAAGACATACACACATACACATACTCATTCATCTTGACCCATCCCATCATCAAACTTTCTTGACCCACACCTACATCACCATATAAACACTCCCCATCTAGAGAGAAAAAAATCCACTACCCACCCCTATAGTACTGTGGATCAATTAACCGAAACATGCGGTGTTAGAATATATTATCAAATATAAAAAAATCATATAACTGTATGCAGAACCTCTTAAGAAACAACTACTAACATATAAATATAAGCGTGCAATATACGCGATTCTCTTTTAGGCATAAGATAACCCCAGGCAGGTTGACATGCAGTTAAAATCAATCACAGTAAGTTGAAATTAGTATTTAATAATTTTAACTTAATCTGGTACAATCCAACCAGTGAGAACTGATGTCATAACTGTGCACTAATATGTATTTGCTTAGCTTAACTTCTGTAGATGTGGGACACCCAGTGAGGTTTGAACTCAGTATGGTCAATAAAACTATCTTGATAATCATTAAACAATGGAATGCAGTGATCCTGATAGCTTTTTAATTAATTGCGTCCTGAGACGCACATATTTGTTTTGAATGAGTCCCCGGAAAAATTTATGGGGCCTAACTGAACCGTCTAACTCCTACCCTGTAACTTATCCTGTGTAATTCATTTCTAAGAAACTATTGAAATATATTTACAGTTAGCTTGAAATGGTGAGGGAATTAAAAAGAAAAAACACTGGGACGTATGGTTACGATTTTACTGAGTCCTTTTAGATTATTGCGTGTCTGGGACGCAGGACGCGTACCTATCAGCATATCTGAGAATGGGTAGTCTAGTGACATTGAAATTTCTTGAAAATAAATATAACCCTTTCTGAGCGCTCAAATTTCATGGCCTTGTGCTGTTTTAGGTGTCATTTTCAAAGTATTTCAATAGTTCTGAAGAATTCTGACTCATGGGAAATACTTATTCTTGATTTTTCATTTCATCCAATGTTTAGCCAAGCCAAAATGCAAATATCAGATCCTTTGAGAGTTCCTTGAAATTCAAATCATTTCTAATTATGCCAATAAAGATCTGGCGATAATTTATTTCAAGCAAATTATACAAGATTAGTTAAGTATGATGTGTACTTGATGAAACCTTTAGAGAATTTACAACATTACCAAGCATTATCACTTTGGCTACTATATAACAGAAACTCCATTTATTTATTCTCGACACACACATTTATGTATATATATTATATATTATATATATATATATATATATATATATATATATATATATATATATATATATATCAGAAAAGAAATTGTAAGAACACACAGATGTTATTAATTAATGTTGTATATTTATTAATTATATTACTTTTATCAACACACATCTGTATGTTTTTCAAATGTCTTCTTTGATATACTGTCGGATTTACTTCCTTATTTATATATATATATATTATATATATATATATATATATATATATATACATATATATATAAATATTTACCAACTCTCTGCACGAGCAGGATATGACACAAGGTCAATTTATATATAATATATATATATATATATATATATATATATACAATGGTACCATGACTTACGAGTGCTCCAATATATATATATATATATATATAATATATATATATATATACATACATATATATACATATACATGTTTATATATGTATATATATTAGTATGAATTAAACATGAAATTCTTAATACAATTGTATATATATATATATATATATATATATATATATATATATATATATATATATATATATATACCTTGTTTCGAATATAACTTTATTTCAACATACTGAAATATGTCCTAAAAGGTTCATATTCTAAACAAGGCATAAATCCTTGTATTTATTTATTTATTTGTTTATTTATTTATAATACTCCACATAAGTAAAAAATATATACGCAACTCTTTATTTGTATGTTTGAGTTCTCAATTTTGGTTGAATACTATCAAATTAACACTTAATATCATCCACTACAATTCTTATAAAGATTAATATATATATATATATATATATATATATATATATATATATATATATATATGTTGCATATACACGCATAATCTTTATAACAATTGCAACAAGTTTAATGTCATACTGTTTGTTTGGTCTGAAAGTATGAAATGAAAATTGATATTGTGTAAGGGAACTTGAGTGGATCAGATATAGATATACAAATATATATATTCCTTGTTTTCTATATCTGTCTATTTATCTTCTAATCTACCTATAATTGTGTCTAACTGCTGTATTCTAACTTATTTTTATATATTTTTATAGATCGATATATGTTATTTTTGCTAGTTTAACTACAAGAGAAAGCAGAAAAAGAGAAAGAGAAAATATTTATTTCCTTTAATCATTTGTGTGTGTATTTGTGTATGTGTGTGTGTGTCTGTGTGTGTGTGTTGTGTGTGTGTGTGTGTGTTTGTGTGTGTGTGTGTGTAAATATAAATACTGATTTTATCAATCAAAGCCAAATACTGTCCCTTCAAAAAGAAAATAATTTAAACTTGTGTAGTAACAATAAAAGACAAACTGCAAACCACTATTTGCTTGTATATATAAATGCATACATGTTATTAGTTTTTTTTTCTTAAGTCAACAGTATTAAGAATATAAACCAATTTTCTTAAAAATTGAGATATAAATAAATATAAAATCAACGAAAATGTGATAGGAATTATGACAGTGATAAGATAGTTCTGGTTAGAGACAGACACATAATCTCCATTATAATAAGAGGATTTAAACAGACTGATATAGACTGAAAAATAGTTACATACATATATTCAAATATATTTAAATAGATTTGAAAAGACGGGGATAGATACAAAATATAATTTGAGATGAGTTGAATAACTAAGACAAAAAATCCTGTTTATTTCTGTATAGATAAAATTTATATATAGGATATGATTTTTATGTTTCTATAGATTGATAAGTAAAGTTGATTCTTTATACATAGGTGGGTGTGCATATTTGTCTCTGTGTTATATATATATATATATATATATATATATATATATATATATAGTCATCCACCGACACCGTGTTTCAACGTTTAAGTCTCAGCAGTGTGGCTAGAATTAATAACTACATCTAATAGAGAGCAAAAGAACATTTTTCAGCAGTCCGATCTCCTCTCTCTCTCGGCCCTCCGTAGCTGTCAGTAAGAGGCGAACATTTTAACTGATAAATACATACACTGATAGATTACCGAGAGTACTGAAAGCTCATTAAAGACGCCTCTAGAGAGCTCTACCGGGCTCCGGGAGTATATAACAGTCATCCACAGACATCATGTTTTAATATATATATATATATATATATATATATATATATATATATATATATATATATATATTTCGTTCGTCGTTGGGGCGGCCTAATGTCGGTATCAGCCATGCAGCGAGGGAGTCTATTCCCTTTTCACTAGGGCTAGACCAAAGAGATTATTTTAGCGTCTGAGGTATAGCGCCACACCTAACATCAGGTCTTACTTTACCGCACAGATCCCTGTGCTACTCATACGCTGAGTTGGTGAGGGCAGGTATCGAACTAGGAACCTTGTGGTTTCTAGCCGAACGCTCTACCTACTGAGCTACCCAGCATTCGGGGGTGGGCAGCATTCTTCCATTTATACATGTAGAATTAACAAAAGGCACGTCTCCTGTTTAACAATTTTATTAATGATCTTTTCAAGCTTTCTGGCCAACATTTTATATTTGGATGGAATCCATAGATTAGTCCACCGGAGTTCGTATCCCGAGTAAAAAAAACAAACAAATAAACAAAAAATAAAACTGGAAAACATCACCCTTGATGATGGCACTTCGAAGTGCCGAAAGTACTCGGGATACGCACTTCGGTGGACAAATCCACGGATTCCATCCAAATATTAAAAAAAGTTGGACAGAAAGCTTGAAAATATCATTAATAGAATTGTTAAACAGAAGAGTGCCTTTTGTTTATATATATATATTTATATATATATATATATATATATATATATATATATATATTGTGTGTGTGTGTGTGTGTGTGTGTGTATGCATGTATGTATTTATATATATATATATCAGAAGTACTTGGTTGGTGAGAGCCGGTATCGAATTAGGAACCTGGTGGTTTTCTACCAAACGCTCTACCGACTGAGCTAATACAAAAGGAAAAAAGGAACAAGCAAAATAATCAAACATGAATATGAAAAAAAGATTGATAAAAAAAGCAACTCAACCAAGAGTGAATGAATGGGAAATGAAGAAGCAGGAAAAGTGCAATAAAGAAAACTCAAGAAGTGGATTTAGAAAGATAAAACGAGATTACAAAAAAAAAAAAAAAAAAAAAAGAAATACCCACAATGCATCAAAAGGAAGGAAATCTGTTCAGCCATGTTTGCTGACTGCTTACCATCAGCCAACATTAAAAGATGACAGCATTGGTCAACAGAGACAGTTGAAAGTACTTTATCTTTTGGATGGTAGTGGTCAGTGCCAAGTTTTAAAACCTATACCGGATGTATCTAGTTTCCCAATGACCACTGGATCAATAACCTATCTTTTCTAAAAAAGATTTCTGCTCTTCTTACCCTTAGGGGTATACAGTTATATCTTTCATCTCGTCTTTGTTCTTTTATACTTGTATCTACCATTTCTTCTTAAGTTATTGGTTTCGTTTCTTTAACTTTTCATTTGTCTTTCTTTGTATAAATCAAATTGGTAAAATAGCCGTCTTGGCCTCGTGCCCCAAAATGGATTTTATCCAGTGCATAGAGCCGATTTATGCCCGGGCAAAATCAACAATATCTATAAATGATACGCTGAATAATATTGGGCATGTACATTAAGATTAAACGCAAATAAACTCTATCTTGATACGTGATATCTCCAGAAGAGATGCAAAAAAATGAATAAAATAAACATTTTATATTCAATATTATCTTGTGTAAACAAAAGAATATCAAGGGAGTTAATTCTGATCTTCGACTTTAAAAAAAAATCCTATTTACATTATTAACTCTTTTCAGTGCTATACTTCCCAGCAAAAAAAGTTAATATCTGAAATAACCTTAAATCACCATCAAATCAATGTAAGCAGGGTGTCCTGGTGGTGTGGTGGCTAATGTACTGTACTGTAACATCGTAGTAATGAGTTCAAATTCCAGCTATGCTGATATGCTCACTTATATACTAATACCCTTGATAAAGGTATGAATAGCATTATATATATATATATATATATATATATATATATATATATATGGTGATTGCAACTTCTTCACAGAAGAAGGCCATTTATACAATTTCGGGTGTGAGCACGCAGATGGCTCAGAAATCCATCTTTTACGAGACATGTCGCACAAAAACTCCATAAGCTTGGTCTGTCCCACGAGGACACCCCATCTTAAAGTCATCATATATATATATATATATACATCAACCCCTCCACACGGGTAGGATGGGACACAAGGCCAATTTCTTTAGTGGAGTTTGCATTCAGAATTTTTCTTCGCATAAACTGATTGCCTCGCCTAAGTTAAAGATCCAAATCTACCCTACTATTTACACATGGGTGGGGGTGGGGAATTGTGGGTTGCCTACATTTCCCAAGGCTATTAGTGCTATGTAAAATGTAAATAGCCTTTCCAGGATTTGAATTCGCTGATTCCATTTCCTACAATGATAACCGTTACACCAAGCGCCTCCTTATGAACCACCTTATCCTCCCAGATATAATATATAGAAAGCTGAATAATTTTAAATAGCACCACTAATGTTCTTCTACAAGGATTGCTTTGGCATCAGATACCCACGACGGTTGATATGACATCAAACAAAGATACCCAGACACAAATCAATGTAAATATTATCAACTGGTGCTAGAACCAGTTTTTGTTCTTCTATGGCAGGGGTCACCAAACAATGGCCTGTAGTCCGGATCCGGCCTGTGAAGGAATTTTATCAGGCCCGCCGACGTTTCTGCTAATGTTGCATTATTTGCTAATGTTTTGAAAATAAATATGCTGGTTAAATTTGTTTTTGTGCAACTTACGCCACTCATCCATGAATATAACATGGAAAGATTAATTTTGCTTTACATCTTTTTCTCAGAGTTTTCATTCTGGCTAGTAAGTATTTAACACAATAATAATGTGGCTCGCACTCGTTATTTTTTACTATAATCCAGCCCACTGAGAAAAAGGTTTGGTGATCCCTGTTCCATGGTAACACTCTGCATTAAAAACATATCAACAAATAGTCACACTTGGTAATAAAATATCCAGTAATTTCTTGGCAACCTTCACCTGGTAGAAAATACAAATCCGTAAAGGGGCCTATTGGAGTCGACTAGAATATGCAGGCTGCACCTCCCTCTTGCAGAGGATTAAAACCATCCCCAAAAAGAGTGTCCTGTGTATGGTGCCGTTTTGCAACATATTTTATACAATATTTAGAGCAAACACACGGACATTTTTACACAAAAATTTCATAAAGCTTGTGGTGAAAATATGCTAACGTGATGATAACACAATTATAAGTGTTACATAAACAAAAATAGATATCTCTCGATTCACTAATTAGCAATTCAATTCGCGCACACACCGCAATAAAAAGATACACATACTCGCCAACAAAACAAAACTTAAGTTGCTGACGCCAATCGGAAGTGAACTCTATGGTAGCCTAAAAAGAAGTGACCAAATTAACACGATTCTACGCATGGGCTTGAGATAAACTTCCATTTGGAAAACTAGAATTCCTAAACATTAAAGAAAATAATTTTGTAAATAAACTCACATTTTCGTCCAATTGTAAACGCCCCGACCCCCAAAAAAAAAATAAATAAAAAAGGCTTGTGTGATCCGACTTTGAAGAACAGAAAACTCAGACATCCCCAGCGACAGCAGCAGAGCATATCACAGGCGGTCGATTTACATCCTCACCTACCTCTACCCAAAATCTGACCGACCGGCAGTCAACAAACGAACAATTCCACATTGTTCAGCGATACCCAATTTACACCAACTATCATACATAAACAAAAAGTTCAGAATACCAAAACACAAAATTCTGCCTACAACAACAACAAGACTACGCCGACTGATACACGATACCAACCGCTAACGACTACTAAAAACACAAGACTCTGCCCACCTAATCCACACCTAATCACTACCACTGGTTCATCTGCCCACTTCTCCACCTACACTACTACTGATTCGGCCACCGGACATTCACCGACTTTATTATTCATAACACAACTATCACCAAAAATATCCTTTAAATTCATTTTTATCTTTTCCTCGCTTTTCATGTTCCTTTTTCCAATACAATTTTGAAACTTAAAATCTGTGTTTGTTTTTCCTTGCCACCATACTAACCCTGTTTATTACATAAGAAAACACATATCCCAGTGATGGATGACTATTTCTCTGTAGTTGCATAACAGAGAATTGTTGTCAGTTTCGATCATAAATATAACTTACTTTCTTGGATTTCTTATCGGTTGCAGACGGTGTTAAAGAATTATACTCATAGAAATTCTCAATCCATTTTTTAAAGTTTTTATTTTAAATTTATTTTCCAGTTTTCAGTATTTATTTTTTACCAGGATAGCTCCGTTAATTTCTTGTTGTTTTTAGTCACACCTTTGGTCTTTTGTCTTTTTATTTATACAGTAATTAGTTTCAACTTTGTATAACTCCACCGATATTTTGCACCCCAAAATAATGGGGAGGAGGTCAAAGTTAAGTGACCTGAAAAAATCAGAAGGTTTTCAATAAAATAACTGATGCTTTATAAAAATGCTTTCCTTGATAAATCAACACTGAACATTTATATGCCTGTAGTATTTGCTCCATCTTTTCTCTATGTATGGAGGCAAATACCCTGGTGAAATCTACAAGCAATAGTTTTTTAGGGGAGGTATCCTTGTCTATGATTCAACGAATAGTTAGGATCTAAGAAGTTGTGGATCGAATTTTTACAAAACCCGTTTTTGGTATTTCCTAAGGATTTTCTCTAATTCAAGTTGGATTTCTTATCGGCAGCAGAAAATGTTAAAGAATCATACGCATAGAAACGATGAATCCAATAAACCTTGATTAATATCTTAATTATAAGAAATTAAATTATCATTTTTAGGCTCATTGATTAATGATAAATCTTTCTATATATAATTCAATCATGAATCTCAAGAGCTTCTGTTCAATACTCTGACCAACAAGCTATAAATATATTCAATAACAATTCTTGGTTATAATCATTACTTAATTCTTAAATAAAAAGGGTAAAGGAAATATGCTTAATATTAATTAATTAATTAATCAATTTAGATCCAGTGAAATCAATATCTCTAATTATAAGTAATAATTAATGATTAATTAATAATCCTCAATTATTTATTGTTATTGTTATTGTCGACACTGATCAGAAGAAAGTTTTAACATGTATCAATTTTTCTGTATCGAAGCATTTAGGAAGCGCTGTGGCAGGTTTTGTATGTCCATATCATACGAGCTTGCCACCATGTTGTTGAAGGGGCGTTGAACTTCGTTGTTGTTGCAAGCCTTTCATAGACCACATACGCCTTCTGAATACATAGCTGAATTCCAGTATCCAAAGAGCCATCAGAGGTCAATGTACTTCCCTAGTAAGTAGAGGTTTCAACAGTAGTTAACGTTGAGAAATATAGGTTAACTGTCCCTTAATCGGGACCAGAAGCAAGTCGGAACCGGAAGGGTGGGGACGAGAACCTAGAAATCATCATAACAGTTCAAGCGCGCGACGAGGTCGGACGTGCCAACTCTGAACAGAATCAAACAGGGGATGAAGGCGGACGTGCCCAGGAAAACCAGCGCTGACTACTAGAACCAGGCAGAAACAAACAATAACGAACCCACTACAAATATATTTCACCCTTGGAAACAAAGATAAGTACATGAGTTGTTATTCAATATATTGTTTATATTCAAAGACCGCTGAACTATAAAAGTTTAGCAACTATAAACTCTTACACTCTTGCGCCGTAATAACATATTACCCTCTTTTATACAAATTATATTTGTCTTGTCCTCCTTCCTTTCTCGTGACAGAATTTTTATTTCTGTTATAACCTAGTGCCATGAACGGTTATAACTGGCTTAATATACGGCTCACTTGCTACGAGGGTAAATTAGTGTGTAAAATGTTTTCGACTTGAAGTTGAATCTCCTCAAGTTGAAAATCCTTCCTGTGGTTCTGAATACCAAAAGGACACACATCTTACAATGCTGGAATGCATGAGGTAATATTACAGAGAATAGTATTGAGAATAATGTTGGGGCCAAAACATCCCCCTTCGTAACCCAGTTTATCTATTGGAAGTTCATGCAACCTACAACTCATGATAAATCTAGCTTTCATACCTTACCACATAGATAGATATAAATGAACAGATTGATGAAATAGGTAGGTAGATTGATATCTAGTGAAATAGATAGACATGAACAGATGGTCATAAGGACATAGAT
>CM042149.1:2193036-2223036 GCA_023376005.1 Doryteuthis pealeii | reverse complement strand
GTTGTTTGGAAAATAATGGATAATGTAAAGTCACCCATTATTTTTCAAATATTTTACTTCAGTTATTAAGAACAGTATAGGGAGACAATAAATAATTTAATAAATAATAATAGTTTAGAAAGTATGAATCATTAACTCAGGGAATAGGTTTTATTATGACTGTCCCAGAAACCCATTTTCGACCTCTTTTTCCTTTGTTCTTTGAAAAGTGTGGACGATGTCTCCTGTCCTAACCATGGAACTGTAAAGTCATATAGCTATGGTATTTTCACTTTCTTTCTACGTCGTCTGGGCGTCCTAATGTCGGTATCAGCCAAACAGCGAGGGAGTCTATCCCCTTTCACTAGCGCTAGACCAAGTAGATTATTTTAGCTTCTGAGGCAGAACGCCACACCTACCATCAGTTCCTCACTTTACCGCACAGATCCCTGTGCTACTAATATGCTGAGTTGGCGAGGACCGGTATCGAACCAGGAAACTTGTGATTCCTAGCCTTATATATATATATATATATATATATATATATATATATATAATATTCTTGCATGTGTAAATGATTTATCTTGTTATTACTTCAATTGTGTTCAGTGTTAGCATATCCTGAATATACTAATGATAATATTGCTCATTGTTGAGGGGAGACTCAAGTAAATATCTTCCCTATAACCCTAATACCAATATTTTTGTGTTTTGGGTTTGAATCACAATGCACACTTCGATATTTCCTTAACTGTACATCAAATGGAGCAGCATTTGAGCAGCTTTAAATGCACTTTTTTACTTTAGTCATTTTTTTTTTCTTTCCTGTTATATCTGTGTTAGTGGTACTGTATAGATACACCACTTTGACTCTAATGAAATTCTAGAGAAAAGGCTAGATGGGAACTACACAAATATGCTCTATGCTGTCTTTAATAAATCTTGGAAGCAGTATCCCTCCAAAAAGCAGTTGTATGGCCTAACTCAAACCCTAAACCTAATTTAGTATTCAAAACGTCAGCTATAAAGCCAAATCCCAGACACAAAGAAAAACTTATTTAGAGAACACAGCAACTTTTAACGTTAGGACATTAAAAACAATAAGTCAATTACCCTAGCTAACAGTGTCTGCAGCCGCAGAAAATATAGTCATCATATGAATACAAGAACATAGATATTAACATAGTGAACTAGAATTATAATATCATGAAATTGGTAATGGGTGGATTTTGTGTTGGCATCTGCATGGAAGAACTCCATTAATGCCACCATAAGAGGTGTCGAAAGTTCTCAGTTGTCGTGACTTAAAATCACGAGACAGTACACAGAAAATCTACCAAGGATGATGTGTACCACATTTAATGGCAACCCCTGTACAACAATCGTTTTGTTCTACAGCCCCATAAATGTTTGCGATTAAACAGACATTGTCACATTTTACAATAAACTACCTTGCCTAATACAGCACATTACTAAACACAACTTCCTAATCATTGAGTGAATTCTCAGATAGGCAAAAATAAAAATTCTGGTGAATTTCTAGCTGATTTCTCTGTTGAAAACAGGCTTGTATGCTTAAAGACAAAATGTCCGAAGAGTAAGGGTAAACTATGGATTTACAACATTACGTTCAGGTTACAGACACACACACACATACACACACACACACACAAACACACACACACACACATACACACACACGCAAACATGTACCCATACATACATACATACACATACACACACGAAAACAGATTTAAAAAATACACACAAACAGGGACACACACAGACACATGCAAAAACACATTACACAAAATCATACATACAAACACGAATACACACATACACATACACACACGAAAACAGATACACAAATACACACAAACAGGGACACACATAAACACACACACACATGCATTACACAAAATCATACGCACAAACACGAATGTACAAACATGTTAAGCACACACCATAGCACACACATATTAGCACATGTACATGAGTACACACGCACACATTAGTACATATACAAACACAAATATATACACAGACACTTGCAAACACATATGGACATCAAGTGTGCATACACACAAGTACATATATACAAAAATACACAACTAGATTAAATTTCAATAAACGAGAAGTGAATAAACAGCTATGAATTGTGAGGCATACTGCTCTTTTGAAGGAGTATTCACTGATCACAGAATTGTCTCAGCAAAGTTATGCATAAATATATGCATAAATAAGAAGCAATCTTGTAAATCTGTACGATACGACTCCTCCCTTTCGAACGGTGATATATGTAATCACTATTTGGTAACAGTAAGAAAAAGGTTTAATATTCTTCATGAGATATCAAAAAAGCATGCTCCAAATAATAAATAGGAAAACATAAAAGCAGCAGCTGAATGCATACCAAACAAAGAAAGAATCAAATACACAGTCTTGGGAAACAAAAGCAATTAGAGAAAAGAGAAATAATATAAAAAGCATGGTAAAACAAATCCAGCTAACACTAATGTGCAAAATCTTAAGAAAGCCCATTTTTTTCCAAAAAATTAAAAAATAGAATACATCCCAGCGTAAATAAACGAAATCAGAAATTGTCTAGTAAATAGACAATCTCAAATAGCTTGGCAAACAGTAAATTAAGTTAGTGGTAGTAAAAGTATCTTGATATCAAAGCCAAAAGCCACCAGCCAAGAAGATAGACTTCTGAAATGGAAATAACATTTTAAGAAACTGTTGCGAAATCCTACTAAAATCATAGATAATAATACAAAAAAAATATTTGATGGCCAACTAGAAATCAAGCTAAGAAATTTTATGATGGACAAATTCAAATAAGCCCTAAAGACAATAAAAAGTTGAAAAGCCACACGCCTTGACGTAATACCCTGAAGTATGGAAGTCAAGGAAATTTGACATCATACTTTATTGATTATGCAATGCAGTATAGAAAAAAATACAATAGGGAAATGGACAAAAGGCTGCATCTTCCCAAAGAAAGGTGATCTTAGAATCCTTAAGAACTACTACTCTTACTGCCATAGCTACTAATGCTTATAAAGAAGCTAAAAAATAATTAAAAAATGCGTCCTTATTTGTAGGTAGAAAAATCCAAAATTCGATTATTCTATAATGTATTTCTTAAAAAAAACGTTTTTTGAGTTACACTGATTGAAATTAATTTAAATCATAAAAGAAGCTAAGAATTTTAGTATTCGCTTATTTTAGGATAGTTTTTACATTTAAAATATATTTTTTTAAATTTAACTCTAAACGTCTGAGTTGTTTTAAAGGTAATTTCATTTTGTAAAAAAGGCTTCTTAATTGAATTACTTGGATAAAAATGTATTCGTTGAACATATTTCTATTTTACCTAAAAAAAATATAACAATAAAAAGAAGCTAAGAAATAAAATGTAAAATAACAATTTTTTCTTTTTTTTTTTTGGTTTATATTTGAAATGGATTTTTTAAAAAGCTAAACCTGGGTTCGAAAGATCTTCATTATTTCATTTGAGTTTTTTAATGCCCTTCTTCTTAGTCCTACTTTTAATTGCATTTATATTTGAAATTTTCCATGGATAATATATTGTGGGAGGATTATTAGTTGTGCTTCTGTCAAATATGTGACCCGGTATTCATCTTGAGATCTACCTTGAGAAAACCATAGCAAATGTTATTGACTGGCCCTCACAAAGCCCTGACTTAGATCCCATACAAAATCTGTTGGATAAACTGAAGACCAGGGTCCATGCCAGAATACCATCAAATCAATGGAAGCTTGAATGATTTGCCAATGAAGAATTGGCTAGGATTCTACAGGAGATATGTCTAAAACTTGATGCAAATAGTTGCAGGCTGTTATTTAGCAACAACGATACACAATTGAATATTAGCATCAGTAGTGTAATAATTCTAACCTTAGTAATGTTAGATTTCTCAGCAGAAATAATTTATTTGGATATGTTGTTTTAATAATTTTAAAAGCATTGCATTTTCATAGGGGAGTTAATACTTTTGCTCTATCTATCAATCTATCTAAGTCTCTATATTGATTGTTATCTACTTTGAGTCTAGGGAGAGTCCCTATAGCATAATGGCTAATATATTTAAATGTGACATCATAGTAAGTGAGTTCAAACTCCAGTTACACTATTACATTCCTTTTTGAACTAATACATTTGGGAAAGGTATGTACCCATCCTCTTCCCATCTACGGGTTAGATAGTACCACTACTACGTGGAAAATAATATTACCTTATTTTGACCTTATGCAAATAATGAAGATCATAAGCGAAAAACAATTACAGTGAATCCCCTTTGACTATAGCAAGAGAGCTCAAGGTTATTGGCCATAACCTGATGAGAGACCTCATGCGATTGGCTAAGGGCCTTTGTCAGCGACCAATAAGAGCACACGTTACGAGGCTCAGTTTGGCCGCCAATTTTGAGAGCTGAGAACTGCTATCAGTCTCTTCCGCTGGGACCATGGTCGAAGCACGACGTATGTTTTTACACAGCAGAGGCGTTGAGAAGATGGGGCCTTTTGAACAGCATGGAATTGCCACCGACGCGTAAAATCAAACAAACAAATTAGCAAGACATTCTACCTGGATTCAGATAAGTCACGCGAGGGCATTATCTCGTAAGCAATTCATACAATTCATAATTTGTACAATTTATACATTTACATACATTCCTATTTGAGACTTTTGCAACTCATACTTACATACATTTCTATTGTAATACATTGTAAACCTTACACACACATTTGTACCACAAGTTACACTTTGTATTTGTATTGTATCTTACGTCTTGCTATGATAAATGCTTTTTGTTTATAAGCCTTGTTGTTGTTGTCGTTAACCTATTATTTACCCTTATCTGACTGTTTTCTTTATAACTATTATTTTACAACAATGGATTTGGCATTAAATAACTCATGAAGGTAGATATGCCATTAAACAAAGAAACCACAGTTTAGGGTCTATTTTGGTGTCTAAAACAGTATTCAATTTGCCAACAAAGAAAGGTAATGGAATACAAATTATGAGTTTATATACTGAATTTTAAGCAAGTACACCTTCAGAACACCTTCATTATATATATATATATATATATATATATATATATATATATATATATTAAACATTTCTATTAAGTAAGAATAGTTAAGTTAGAGTAGCCGCCCTTGGATCAACCCTGTTTGTATTTTTTGTCCCCTAGGGGCCGTGGGTGCCGGTGGCCTCACTTTGGTAGTAGCAGTGGTTGGGGGAAGGGTAGATGACTATACTATTTAGATACGTTCTGGTGGGATTTCGCCCTCTTTTGAAATAATTTGGTAGACGAAGCAGGTGCTTCTGATACGTGCTTGGGATTTTATCCAAGATGGCGGATGCTTCCCTTGTCACAGACTACTGGTTCGAATTTCTGGAGAGCCTGTTTTTCAGCAAGGGATGGTGATATTTCTTTGAAAGAAATATCCTTTGTTGAAGACAGATGGTATTCCTCTTTATGTCTGTAACCAGCAAAAACTCACGGTTACAACAGGAAAGAATTTGGTACAAGGCGGTCCTGGAAACAGTACATCCCAAGAAGGTCTTCTTATCCACAGGTTAGCGTCGGCTGAGAAGGAACACACTTTCTTGAAAAGAAATGCTGTGGTTGGTTAGGAAAATATGTTCCCTCGGTTTGCGTTGATGATAGACTTGAGGGCAGTGACTAAAAAATGTATTAGTTCTACGGACTCTCCTCGGTATTCCCTCCTTTTGGCAGCTTGGCTGTAATGACTCTTCTAAAAGAACATTCTTTTCTAGAACTTTGTTTAGTAGTTTGAAACTACTAAATTATATGAATTTCGGTGACAGGTCAAACTGATGAACAAAAGGAATAAGTGCTTCATGTTTTTTCTTTGTTTTTGTTATTATGTCTGTTTTAAATGTTAAATTTAATGTAATTTTAATTTTCAGTAACTTTATGTCCGTTGGACTTTTGCAAATGGAAAAATTCTTGCAACCGAATAAATCTAGTTTTTAAAGACTCACGGCGACATTCTGTCTTATTTTTCCAAGCGTCCTAACTAACATTATTTTCTGTAGATATTTCTGGTTTCAGTTCGGGCATTACTACTATCTAATGTTACAATTTTATCTCGGAGAGAAGTTTTCGGGGTAAAATTCCGACAATACATATATATATATATATATATATATATATTTAGGGAGATTATTTGTTTAATTAAAGTCATACCTAATTTGTTAATTAATTAATTATAATTAAATGAATTAGGCGTGCATATCGGTTTAAATGTAAAGCGTAAACAAATCGATAAAAAGTCGATCTCTGTATGTACATTAGCCTCATCAGCAATTCGAAACCTACCTGTCAGGCTGACAGGCGGACATTCTAACCACTACACTAGCTGGCTTCCCCAGAATCTCTCGTTCATTTTAAAGTGATATGTATATCGCACTTTTTGGGTGACTTATGTATATATATGAAGTGGTCAAACGATGTGTTTGAAAGTGGCAAAGGCCGACAATCCGCCTTCGCCATTTTCAAACACATCGTTTGAACACTTCATATATATATATATATATATATATATATATATATATATATATATTCTGTGGATAGAACGATCCAATGATTAGAAGTTAGAATAGCCCAACATCTTCGTAGTTCTATTTCTAGGCACACCCAAACATCAACATCCGGGCTCTCCCAGACACATGATTTCATTGTTGTGGAGCATTTCAGTTATATTAATGAATGTACGGCTAGTTATTTCGATGAGTTCTTCATAGTACTGCACAAGGTACGGACTAAACTGCATCTTAACATCCTCGAGGCTGTAGTTATTAATTCACAAGATCCTAGCCTCTACAGACTATGTGAACTTAAACGCAAATTTTCATTATTTTGGGTATCATTAAGCCAAACTGGAGTCGATTAATTTTTTTCTCTCCAGTTGTCTCATCTTCCATCTTTTAGTATTTATCTCCTTTACGACTTTATTATCTTTAATTGATAAGCAAAGATTTCTTTTGAAAACTAGACAGTCAAATAGATCCAAAAGGTTATTTCATATGTAAATGTATTTTATACTGAATATAATTCCCATTTTATAGATTGTTATATCATTGTGTTTTATCAAAAGTATATATATATATATATATATATATATATATATATATATATATATGATGGACTCTCCAGTCGATTTCGACGTATGAGTGTTCATATAATGAACATCCACACAGTGATTTGTTTATAGTGGTGAAGGCTTGTGCTGGACCATCCACACTTTTTGGCACAGTCGATAGGAAAGAATTGGTGCATCAAGGGTTGTCACAAACCCAATCAACGACCTACCTCAGGAATTTTGAATTCAGAGTTATCCTTCTCCTAGACTGGTTACCTACCCAAGGGTGAAGGGCCCAGTCTACCCTACTATCTAATATATTGATTCATACCTTTCCCAAGGGTATTAGCGCTATGTGAAATGCCATCAGCAACGTCTAGGAATTGAACTCGAATCTATCTATCTATCTATCTATCTATATATATATATATATATATATATATGTGTGTGTGTGTGTGTGTGTGTGTGTGTGTGTGTGTATAAATAAAACTGATGAGACAAATTGGAATATTTATTTTATGTTATTTGTTTTTATTGTCCACAACATTTCGATATTAGGTGATCGTCAGGCAAAAATGTTCTCATTAAAAAAAGATTTTCAAAGTAGTTGATATGCCAAAAGAGAACCGACAAAAAAATGTACTGAAGTGGCATATCCATTTCCCTAGGGAAAATAATCTTCCATTGTGTTTTTATATACATATGTCTTTGTGGTGAAAGCACCTGGCTAATGAGTTTTTGATTAGGTTTGGGAGATGATTTTTACTTTAGATGTGGGTAGCCACTGGCTGATTGGTTTATATAGGTATCCATTTTCTAGGAAGATAACCATTACACTGCAATATATATTATATATAAAAAGTCGTCGGGGTGGCCTAACGTCGGTATCAGACAGACAGCGAGGGAGTCTATACCCTTTTCACTAGTGCTAGACTAAGGAGATTATTTTAGCATCTGAGGTGGAACGCCACACCTTCAATCAGCTCCTCACTTTACTGCAGAAATCCCTGTGCTACTCATGCGATGAGTTGGCGAGGGCCGGTATCGAATTAGAAACCTTGGAATTCCTAGCCAAATGCTCCACAAACTGAGCTAAACCGGCTCATCAATTTACTTACTTATATATATATATATATATATATATATATATATATATATATATATATATATATATATATATATATATATATATATGCACTTCTTATTTAATGGTTTCATCATAGAAAATAGACATGGAGAAATGAGTTCAGATTCTGGATTAAGCTGTTTGCATTTCATCACGTACCACTAATACCCTTGGGAAAGGTATGAATAGAGCTATTCCAACTCCTGCTATGGGTAAATAGTAGGGCAGGATGTATTATTTAACCTTGATATGATAACCAGTCAAGGAGTAGGAATATTTTGAAATCAAACCCATTAAACTCACCTTAAAAATGACCTTGTGTCATATCTTGCTCATGTGGAGGGGCTTGGTAATATATATATATATATATATATATATATATATATATATATATATATATATATATATATATATACTAGCAAATATATGCACCCTTCGGGTGCAAGTATTTAAGTTTTAATGTAATAAAATATTGTATTAAATTAGAAAGGCTAATGAAACTAAATAAGAATACAGATAAAAAAGATTTGAAACAGAGGGAGTATAATAAAAGATTTGAAACAGAGGGAGTATAATAAAAAATGGAACAACTGAAACTTACTCTTCCATCACTCTCGTCTTTCATTGTTATTTTTTCGAATTTAAGTATTTAGTTAAAAGTGGAAGTGAAGAATAAAATGACAGTTATTTTATCTTGTTAATGGATTTCATTTAAGATTCATTGAAGAGATTTTTGCTTATATTCATTAAAATAAAACCAAACAGTTAGAAATCAATAATACTAAGTACATATTTATTAAATTTGATTTTTTAATATTAATATGCAAATTAGCCTTCCCGTTCACATTGTAAAGCGCTATTTTGTTGTATATATAAATATAATTGCATGTTGTTAGCATGTAGACATAGTTAAAAGTATTAATAATTTAAGACAATTTTATTAATAATTGAGGTTTAGATAAAAATAAAATCATGGAGAATGTGATGTCAATAACTAAGAGAATTGTGACTGGAGTAGGAATATAGTTTCGGTTACAGACGGAAAAGCACACAATCTCCATTATAATAAGATATATATGTGTGTGTGTGCACTTATTTACACATTTCTGTTTATCTTAAAATTGTATCTAAAAGTACAGGAATATTCAATAATTAGATACTATCACATACAACAATAAAATGATAGTGACTGGATCTCCAAAAATAACTATGAAAATAAAGATAAATATTTTTGATTCGGGATTGATATATCTCGGTATTGGAATGCAACTATCATATCTAAACTAATGAATGTAAACAAATTATATTTCCCTATGCATTTATTCATGTATAAATGAATTTGTGAAGACTCTATTTTAAAGAAATCCATCCAAAAATATTGATTCGTATCAATAAACAAATGTCTACACTGGTGGTAAAATCTTCAAGTCTGAAAATGGGAGGCTGTTATGATTGTAAGAGAAAAGAATGAATAACAACTTCTGTATTCCTTTTCAAAGTAATTTTGGAGTATTTTGCATACATTTTAAAAGTAAGGTGTCATTTGTAATGATTTTAGCTTCCATGAATTATATTGAATTAGGATGAATAAAAAAAGAATTATTTTTCAAACTTGTTTCCAGGCTTGTATCTATTCTTGGGTTATAAATATTTATTAGGTTTTATGGAGTCCAATAAACATATATTCTATATATATACACACACACACACACACATATATATATATATCTTATTACAATGGAGATTGTGTGTTTTTCTGTCTGTAACCGAAACTATATTCCTACTCAAGTCACAATTCTCTGAGTTATTGACATCACATTCTCCATGATTTTATTTTTATTTTACCTCAATTATTAATAAAATTGTCTTACATTATGAATACTGTTAACTATGTCTACATACTGACAACATGCAATTGTATTTATATATACAACAAAATAGCGGTTTACAGTGTAAACGGGAAGTCTAATTTGCATATTAATATTAAAAAATCGAATTTAATAAATATGTGCTTAGTATTATTGATTTCTAACTGTTTGGTTTTATTTTAATGAACATAAGCAAAAATCTCTTCAATGAATCTTAAATGAAATCCATTAACAAGATAAAATAACTGTCATTTTATTCTTTACTTCCTCTTATAACTAAATACTTAAATTAGAAAAAATAACAATGAAAGACGAGAGTGATGGAAGAGTAAGTTTCAGTTGTTCGATTTTTTATTATACTCCCTCTGTTTCAAATCTTATTATACTCCCTCTGTTTCAAATCTTTTTATCTGTATTCTTATTCAGTTTCATTAGCCTTTTTAATTTAATATGATATTTTATTATATTAAAACTTAAATACTTGCACCCGGAGGGTGCATATATTTGCTAGTATATATATATATATATATATGTGTGTGTGTGTGTGTGTGTGTGTGTGTGTGTATAATTACCAACCCCTCTGCACGAGTAGGATATGACACAAGGTCAATTTCTTAAGCGGAGTTCAACAGGTTTGAATTCAGAATTTTTCCTTCTCCTAGACCAGTTGCCTAACCAAGGTTAAAGAGCCCAGTCTGCCCTACTATTTATTCATAGCTGGAGGGAGAGTAGGATTCATACCTTTACCAAGGGTATTAGCGCTAAGTGAAATGCAATTACCACATCCATTGAACTCGTGGCGACGAGTCTATTTCCCATGTCTTTAACCATTTCACCACGCGCTTCCGACAAATATATATATATATATATATATATATATATGTGTGTGTGTGTGTGTGTGTGTGTGTGTGTGTGTGTGTGTGTTTATATAGTTAAGTAAGTAAAATTGCTGAAGTTGTCTGTTGTCGGTATCAGCCAGACAGCAATGTCAATATATACACAGGCAATCTATCTGATAAAATTGAACAGAAATTCTTCCCAGCTGTAGCCGTGTTGGTACTATTCTATGTCTTCACCACTTGGACTCTAACAAAATGTTTGGAAAAAAGGGCTAGATGGAAACTACACAAGTATGTCATGAACAAATCCTGGAAGCAATGTCCAACCAAATAACAACTATATAGTGCCATCTTCAGAAGACTAGCTGTCATTGAGCCACTTATGTCTTCCTTACTCTAACCTATATAGACAAACATATATGTATGTGTATATATATATATATGGTGACCCATGAATACTTTGGATTCTGAATGTAATGGTAATCCATAATGATATTGATGCTTCTGTTTAGAAAGATGTAAAGGATTCTTATTACAACTTCAGTATTTCATAGTTGCCTCAATTATATCAAAAATTAAATGGAGGCGTGTGGTCTAATGGTTAGAGTTATGGGAAATGGACTCGTCATCCCGAGTTCAATTCCTGGAGGTAGCTGTTTGAATTTCACATAGCGTTAATACCCTTGGGAAAGGTATGAATCCTACTCTCCCTCCAGCTATGGGTAAATAGTAGGGTAGACTGGGCTCTTTAACCTTGGTTTGGCAACCGGTCTAGGAGAAGGAAAACCTCTGATTTTAAACCTGTTGAACTCCGCTTAAGAAATTGACCTTGTGTCACATCCTGCTCGCGCGGAGGGGTTGGTAAATATATATATCAAAAATTTAAAATTGTCTACCGACTATGCAATTTTCAAAACAATTTTATTAACAAGCGCCGTTGACTTTGTATCTTCACTACACTGATTTAGATATATATGATATTGAACACTCCTTACTTATAAATATAGCTGACTAGCTCAGTCGGTAGAGCGTTCGGATAGAAACCATAAGATTCCTAGTTCGATACCGGCCCTTGCCAACTCAGCGTATGAGTAGCACAGTGATCTGTGCGGTAAAGTAAGGAGCTGATGGTAGGTTTGGCGCTCCACCTCAGTCGCCAAAACAATCTCCTTGGTCTAGCGCTAGGGAAAAGGGGATAGACTCCCTCGCTGATTGGCTGATACCGACATTAGGCCGCCCCGACGAATTACTACTATCAATATTATATATACTAGAAAGTCTTTGTTCGCAACCGTGGCAATGGACGTTGTCTCTCCCCTTGTCATTGAAACATAAATATCACGTGGCAAAACCACCGAAATCAAGTTCCGTTTTATCCCCTTTCATATACTACTTGTTAATAGAAAAAATATTTGCACATTTTACCTGTTGGGACACGTTTGTGTATTCTTGTTAATACTTCTTGTATGTTTATTATGTGTGTATTAACAAGCCCTACCCTGTCAGCTTGACGGTCGGGTTTTCGAATCACGAACACAAGGCGGTCTTTCTATCTATAGCTCTGCTGATGAGGCCTAATAGGCCGAAATGTACATACAGAGATTGATTTTTCTCGATTTGTTTAGCCTTACATTTAAATAGGTATGCCCGCCTAATTAATTAATTAATTATTAATTAATTAACTTTCAAAAATTAGGTACGACTTCAATTAGGCACATATTCTCCCAAAAATTGTCGGCTAAAAAAAGCTATATCATAAACACATCGCTAATGTGTATTTACCTATCATATATATATATATATATATATATATATATATATATATATATATATATATATAAAGATGATATATATATCAAAGATGATATGATTAGTTTATTGGAAATAAGTTAGAGCATGATCTTCATTTTATTATTCAAAAATGTAATTCATGAGTTAATGTTCATTCTATTGAATCAATCTATACAACACTTAGAAAAAGTCGAGAGATTCAACATTGAAACATGAATTTATATACAATAATAAGTGGAAAAATTAAGTTTTAAAACTTTCCTGAATTTTAATACTTCCTCATTTCAAAAATGCAAATATTTTATCAGCTTTCACTCGAATGGCCAATGTTTGTAAAGGCCATTTTAGAACCTCACTAATAGAGTCTCACTAATGCAGAACAAAAGCTATATAAAAAAAGGAAAGGAAATTTATAACTTTAAATCAAAGTAAAACAAAAAACAATTTCCGTTTGAAGATAAAAAAATTTTCTAAATTTGCCATAAAATTTGATTTATTTTTATGCACATTTGGGAAGTTGAATTTACTTTGAAAAACAATTATCTTATTTTTATGGGTAAATTTTATGGTGTGTGTCTTCTTTTTTGTTAGTAAAAGCATTAGTAGTTAATAAATTGAACAATTTGTACAAGTTTGGAGCATAAAGACTCATTTAAGAAAAATAAAGAACAAAGATTACTTTTGACTACATTTTGTATGCAAATCTACATAAAATTAAATGCACATAAGGTAAAATGAATATATATATATATATATTATATATATATATATATATATAATATTATAATATAAAGTTAAAAGAAAGGAAATGAATCCGACGGTATGAGTATAGATAAAAGGATATGAAAAACAACACAATATGCTGTTAAATTGAAAACATATTATAAACATATTCATAGCTAATATTGAACAATATTTTGATTTTATAAAAATCATCTTCAGAGCTTGTTTAATACTCCGTAGTATCAAGGCGGAGACGAAAGTCATATGAATTCAAAACGAAAACCTTGATGTTTCAAAAAAGTGATATGAATTCAAAACGAAAACCTTGATGTTGCAAAAAAGTTATGTGACTTTCGTCTCCGCTCTTGATAGTACGGAGTATAAACAAGCTCTGAAGATGATTTTTATAAAATCGAAATATTGTTCAATATTAGCTATGAATATGTTATAAAATGTTTTCACTTTAACAGCATTGTTTTGTTTTCATATCCTTTTATTTAAACATATATATATACATATATATATATGTGTGTATGGGTGTGTGTGTATGTATATATATATATGTGTGTGTGTGTATGCATATATATATATATATATATGTGTGTGTGTGTATATGTATATATATGTGTATATGTATATATATATATGCGTGTGTGTATATATATATATATATATATATAGAGAGAGAGAGAGAGAGAGAGTGAGAGAGAGAGAGTATACACCCATCTCTTCTTTTCTAACATATGTGGGAAGATTTTCCTCAAAGTTATAACTCAAATTTTCCTGCATGAAAAAAACAAAACAATTTATATATATATTCATATATACTGTTTATTTTAGCAGCAAGTTATTGTTTAAATATGTTTGGTAAAAGACCATGGAATATTTCTTTTTGATGATCTTTTTTTTTCTCTTGCTTTGGTGCAGGTTTCTTTATGTCGGGCGTCCAATTGATAACAACGGTGCCCTAAATTTTGCTCCCAAAATATATTCTATTTTCCCATTAAACTAACCCTAAAACTCAACCCTAACCCTAACCCTAAACCTAACCCTAACCCTAAAATCTAACCCTAACCCTTGTTGGACTTAAAATTCAAAAAATATAAAAATCAAAATTAACAGTTTTATTACAAAAGTTTTGGGTTCTGTTTTTTCTGGGTCAACCTGTAATATTATTTTACTCAACTAGGGTCGTTAGGGTTAGGTTTAGGGTTTAGGGTTACCCTGTAATATCATGTTACTCAACTAGGAAATAACCTAACTTTCTTCCTTCATTTCTGTCTTGTTTTGATGTCTCTCTGTACAAATACAAACACTTGGCTATGTTCTGTTTACGACCTTTGCCCAAAGCATTTTGCAGTTCACTCATTTGTGAGGTCAACGACTCCGGATCAGGCAAATCCGTGCCCAGATCCTCCTACCGGGGACCTTTTTCAATCATATCTTTGGGGGATTATTTTTTGTAGATATTGTTTGTTTTAGTTTACTTGGTTTTATTCAGTTGGAATAGTTTATTTTTGATGCTTTTGTTACTGTGTTAGTTATTAACTCTTAACATCCTGTTAAGAATTTTAAGAATTTAAGAAGTCCAGAGCATTCCTATAAGTATATATAAAAAAATGGCTAAACATGACTTTTGCATCTAAAGTTACCTGATATTTCCTTTACATCAAAGACTTCTAAAGATGTTTAATATTACATTTAAACAAAGGCTATCATTTGGGATGGATTAGGAAAACGAATGAGACTTCCGGCCGGGTGGAATATTGGTGGTATAGGACTTTAAGGACTAAAGATGTTTAATATGTTGTGTTTGGTTAAATGTCTTTGTTTAATTGCATATCAGCCTCTATTGGTTGGCCGCCCTGTCGGCTGGAGCGTTAGAATGCACCGACTGCATCTCTGCAGAGGGATAAGACTTCACCAATGGGGGCACCTGTTGGCCGTGAATAGCGATCCGTGATGCTTAAGGACGGAGTCTTGGTGGATGAGCAGTCCATGACATGCCACACTCCACTTAGAACCTTACTTAGGTTAGACGGGCGGTCGGAGAGACCCCCTCCGATCAATTAACTGGCCACGTCAATCCCTAGCACCTATATGATTTTCCCAACCCTATTGCCCTTATGGCAAGCCCCAACCCCTTTTTATCATAAGGATGCTAGAAGGCGGTGGCTGCGTGTCTATATGTCCTGGGAATGACGTTAAACTCTATCTGATGGTGTGGTTCCAGTTTTGGGGAATGTGGAGCACCTCTTCATAACCATTGCTCCCTGGTCCACTCTGACCCGTTAGGGTCCCATCTATGGGTTAAATAGAAAACATGAGTTTATAAACGAAATTGTATTATCCATTAAGAATTGATTTATTTCAAAACTTTGTCAGGATTAAACATTTTTGAATACCAAATTACCAATGGAAGTATCCGGCATAAAATAACTCAAGGGGTTGACATGGCGTAAAACCCAACAAAAAGTCCATTGGTTGTTTAATGCCAAAGCCTTGTAGAAAAACAGTAGTGATACTATTTAACCCATATCTGGGAGGAGGAGAGGGGTTTCATACCTTTCCCATAGATTTTGAAATTGATTTTAGAATCTAAAGGCATTTGGGAGCAAAATTTGGGGTACTTCCTCAATCATTTGAAACCCTGCCATAAAGAAACTAGCACAAAAGATAGAAAAAAAAAGATCATTGAAATAAAATGTTTCATGGTCTTTAATTATACATGTTTAAATAATATATATATTTACCAACTCCTCCGCACGAGCAGGATGTGACACAAGGTCAATTTCTTAAGCAGAGTTTAACAGGTTTGAATTCAGAGTTTTCCTTCTCCAAGACTGGTTGCCTAACTAAGGTTAAAGAGCCCAGCCAGTCGTACTATTTACCCATAGCTGGAGGGAGAGTAGAATTCATACCTTTCCCAGGTGGATTAGCGCTAAGCGAAATGCAATTACCACGTCCAGGATTAGAACTCGGGGCGACGAGTCCATTTCCTATGACTTTAACCATTACACCACGCGCTTCCTACGTTTAAATAATATATACATGCATACATACACACAGACACACACACAGAGTTTAAGGAACAGGGCTGATGAAAAATCAGTCAGGTTTTGCTCCCAGCTAGAAATAGTTGCTGGGTCTAGCCACACTGATGAGATGTGAAACATTGAAACACGGTGTCTGTGGATGACTTATAATATCCTCTCAAAAACCGGTAGTGCTGTCTAGGAACGGCTTTAATTGACTTTCACCGCTAGCATAATAAAGCATGGAGCATCTATTGTTTACAGATTTGAATACTGGTGATCATAAAATATATACATCGATGTACGTATTTATCAGTTAAAACACCGCTCCATACTGGCACTTGCCAACGGCCGAGAGGTAAAGGAACTGGGCTGATGAAAATCAGTCGGATTTCACTCCCATCTAGAAGTAGTTGCTGGGTCTAGCCACACTGATGAGATGTGGAACGTCTAAACACAGTCTCTGTGGATGATTTATATATATATATAGATATATGCATATATATATAGATATATATGTGTGTGTGTATTTATATATATATATATATATATATATATATGCATTTTGATGTTTATATACACCTTAGCCAAATACACTAAAAATCAGTTTTTACTCTAATAAAGGGTCCATGCTTTAGGTCACTTGGGAATACACCATATTGGCGATCCTCTTTTGTATTTTTCCCAACTCCCAGAAAGTCTTGTTGTTTCGGAACATCTGGAAGTATACTTTCTCACCAGGGAGGTACCGCTTCTTTGGCACCGTCGCAGATCTTCCTGGTTTTGTCTGTCTCGGGAGAAATTTGTCGAAGACAGACCTTATCTTACGAGCAAACATTACCTCGGCCAGAGATAATGACGAAGGTGTACTTTCGTTCGGCGTAATCCTGAACACCTGCAGAAACTGCTGAAGCGCTTTTTCGGTAGGTGTGCCTTTGGCCTTCTTCAGGGCTCTCTTTAGCGTGTCCACAAAGCGTTCAGCTTGACCGTTGGACCTCGGGTGGTACGGAGGGATGGTTATTCTAAGAATATGAAATGTCAGAATAATAGAGATAAATATTTTTTACTGCTTTTATTTATTTCATAATATGTCTTATTATTTGGTTACGTGAAAAACTGAGTTTAAATGTCTACAGAAAGCAATGTCAATATAGGTATAATAAAAGCAAGAACTACTGGAAGATTATCAACCATATGAAAATCTGATATCTCTGATAAAAATAAAATGGGAAATTTTTTTTCCAAGATGTAGCGTTTATGGTTGTATCACATGGACTTTAACAAAGACCTTGAAGGAGAAGCTGGATGAGAACTACACAAGTTTGCTGCATGCTGTTTCGAACAAGTCCAAGAAGTGCCATCCCACAAAACAGCGATATGGTGACATCTCATTTTACAAACCATCCAAGTAAGACACCCAAAATATGCTGAGCACTGCTGGAAAAGCAGGGATGATCTCATAAGCAACATTTTCCTGTGGATTGCTTAAACAAGACCAGTTTCGCTACCGAGAAGTACCACGTTACAATCTACATCCACCATTCCCCGACGTCACAGCAAAAGAATATTCTTTTTATGCCGACTGGAGAAGAGGGTTTTTTAGACGGGTGAGTCCATTACTGTTCTAAGGTAGTTTCAACAGTACCTGCTCACCCCTAATTAGTTTTAACATAGTTAAATGTCTCTAACACAATAACTCTTCGTTTTCAGTCCCAATCTTACTCATACATAGAGAGGGTGAGAGTAATATGCATACTGATAGTGAGGCACGGGTCAGTTTTTGACGTAATTGCTAATTACGCCTAATTAAAACCAATTAAAGTGGATTTTTTTTCAAACATTAAGTAGTCCTAAAACCAAGGAATTTGTTAGTATAAATTTTGTATCAGTAACATAAACAGGAAAAAATCCTTTAGGAAATAAAAAGCGTTTATCTCAGCTTTAGTATAATAATATATATATATTATATATATATATATATATATATATATATATATTATATAGTGGTATCTTCAATGTGTGAGTTTAATTCATTCCACTCGTAATTCAATTTTCTCATATATGAAATCAATTTTCCCCATTGAAATAAACTGAAATGCCATTCATCCTTTCTAGCACCCATAAAGTAAGTAAAGTCGTCGGGGCGGCCTAAAGTCAGTATCAGCCAGTCAGCGAGGGAGTCTATCCCCTTTTCAATAGTGCTAGACCAAGGAGATTGTTTTGGCGTCTGAGGTGGAGCGCTACACCTACCATCAGCTCCTTACTTTACCGCACAGATCCCTGTGCTACTCATACGCTGAGTTGGCGAGGACTGGTTTCGAACTAGGAACTTTGTGGTTTCTAGCCGAACGCTCTATCGACTGAGCTAACCCGGCCCAAAACACTTAACTTTTTTCTTACATTTATAACAGCAGTGCTGTGTTGTATAAAAACATAATAAAATAGAATGTAATGAATTATGTACGGTAATGTGTTAATGTTTAAATTAAGTAATATTTTTCTTTGTCATAATAAATTTAGAAACTTAAATGTTTTTAGTGAACTTATTAACATAAGCATATCTGAAGCCCTATCAAATGTAATATATATTTTGAATGAACATTATCCTTTGTGTAAGCATCAAGTAAATGGTTGGTTGGTTGTTTTTTTTTAGTTTTACAGCATATCAACCCTTTTTGGGTTATTTATATACACAAGTCATGTCATTTTTTGATATTCAGTTTACCTTACGAATACCTACTGTTCCTTAAATGGGTCACCCATCCAAGTATTGAACAGCCCATTGCTGCTTAACTTTGGTGATCAAGAGGGAACCAGTGCTTTCAACGAGACTTGACTGTAAATGCATCAAGTAAAGTTCTAGATATTTGGCTAAATATATTTCACATTATTTGATATATTTTTCCAATTATCTAATAGTATATATATATATATATATATTTATATAGTATATATATATATAATATATAATTATATATATATATATAATGTTGAGAGAGAGAGAGCGAAGAAAATAAGTATGATATTTTCATTTGTATATGTCAATGGAGAACATTTGTGTTTTATGTCTACAAAAGGACAACATAATAGAATTATGTAAATGAAATATTCTTATATCATTGTTTCTGAAAAAGAAAACATTAGACTGTGATAAAGAGTACGCTTTGTACTTGTTAATCATGCCATCTAAGATTAGGTGTAAAAAGTGAGAGTCACGTGCCAGGGACTCTTTTATTATTGGTCACCTTGGAAATTAAACTTTACAAAAAAATTAGAAACCAGTAAGAGTATAATGCTAACATTTTAAGTGACAAGAAATTCCAGGAAAATTCTTCTGTCACTTTTTATATATAATTCTTCTAATGGAATTTGGCTTCTTTGTTTTCCTCATCATCATCATTATCATCATCATCCTCGCATCATCATCATCCGGTTCCGTGAACACGACAGAAACGCTATGACTGCCTCAAGTAATCTGTTCAAGTGATCTTGCCGTTGGTTTGTTGTCGGATCCAGAGGGTGCTGCTAAGGGGGTATGTCGGATTGTCTAACAGCCTGACGGTGTCGTGCGAGCGCGGATAATCCTCATCGCCCCCAGCAAACCTCTGACAGCATCTAGATCTGCACAGACCTGATTAATGTAAGGTTTTTACTGGTCAGCCAATACTGGTGTGTCCATATGTTGGCGGTCCACCCATATCTCAGAAAATTTGTAAGTTAAGTTACCACTGTATTCATCTCTGAAAATTCAGCACAACTGAGACTATTATGTTTAATACTACTAAGTAAATTGTCGGGGCGGCCTAAAGTCAGAATCAGCCTAACAGCGAGGAAGTCTATCCACTTTTCACTAGTGCTAGATCAAGGAGATAGTTTTTGGCATCTGAGGTGGAGTGCCGCAACTACCATCAGCTCCTCACTTTACAGCACAGATCCCTGTGTTACTTATACGCAGAGTTGGCAAGAGACAGTATCAAACCCAGAACTTTGTCGTTCCTAGTGGGACACTCTAGCGATTGAGCTTAGTGTAAACCAGCAATCAATAATGACTTCTACCTCTAATAAGTCTACAAGAAAACCTTAATGAGTTTAAGGAACAAAATCCCTACTGTTAAGTCTTTAACATCCTGCTGGATATAAGGAGTTATAAAACTGAGGTCTTTATGTAACAAGCTCTATTACATATACATTGAAAATAAATTACTTGGAAAGAAAGCTGTCTGCATTCATTATTCTTATTTTAGTTATTCCTTAGGGCGAGATCTTGCCATTTCATATCAAATAAATAGTAAAAAGCAATCAAAGTTGGACAATAGATAACTTCCAGCCTCATGCACATAATGTGTTTTGTCTCTCTGCAATGGGAAGTCTAAGTTAGAACGGCTGTCCCACTGGGAATGCCTACTTGGCCTTCTCAATGGTTTTATTGACTTGGCAGGAGAGGTTATTGGCAGGATGGATTTATAATGACTAAATTGCAAACGATGCTAACAATGCTACTGACAGTTTTCATGATCTAAGTAGCAATTATGATAATAGAGGTTCCAATATAAAATTGCTCTCTGTGATGTGATGTCATGACAAGAATTAGTTTGAGGCCAATTGTTATGATTATTGTTTTCCAATAGTCAGTGGAACTAATACACAATAAGAGAAATAAATTTTCCATGACTCTATGAGAAAGCTTCTTCTCAATGGTTTCTGTGTGAGCCGTGATGGTAAAACGAGAAGGAAAACAAAATGATTTGTTTGTTCAAATTCTAGACATTGCTCAGAGCTTTAAGTCTTGGAGTGTGCATTAGAGACATGATTTGAAAATAGAAAACGCTAACTTTAGATTTTAGTAGTATAAAATTAAATACTGTGGCAAAAGATTTTTGTGGGAAAAGCAAAGTTTTAGATTCAGGCAAATGTATTGTAAGTGAAAGCTCAGCAGTTTTGATTGACTTTCGTTTTGGGAATGATTGGTGATGTATTAACAATTTCCTGGGGTGGTTTCTTCTACAATTTGGAGATCTGTTTTGTTTTTTTTTTTTCTCTATTCTTTGAATTTTTGAGATATGAGGCTTGATGATTACTATTATTTGTATTTATTCCGGACTATTGTCCGCATTCTTTATTGTTATCTGTACAATTTTCTGAATTTTGAAGATGAAGGCTGCTGATTAGTAATTATATTTGTATTATTTCAGACTATTGTCCTTATCTTCATTGTTATCTGTACAATTTTCTGAATTTTTGAGATGAGGCTAGATGATTAGTATTATTTGTATTATTTGTTCCATTGTCCTCATCTTCATTGTTATCTGTAAAATGTTTCAGCTGATGTACTCTCCGGTCTTCTTCAGGTATTTCTTGTCAGACTCGGTAGCTTTCTCGAACTTGGGAATCTTCTTGTTAGATTCAGGGGCCGTCTCAAATTTGGGAACCTTCTTTTCAAACTCAGGAACCTTCTTATTGTAAGCAGGAGCCATAACGGAACTTTAAACACAACACTCTATTTAATCTACGGGTATAACCCATCGACCCGATGAGCTAAAGGACTCACTGAATATCAAAAATGGCCGTCAAGATCGGATTCTCTCCATCAACCATGGGTTGCAGTGTTTTCTACACTTGCCAAAAATCTGGTCGAATGCCCATGTTGTGCTCTGATGTGAAACCTCCCAGAAACCTGCTTCAAAAGCTAACTCACCACAGCCAACGGTGGCTTAATCGTTATATAACAAAACAACTCTTTTTGTTTCAAATTCAACAAAAATCCTTTATATACAAGAAGAAAATACTAATGTCAATTTTACTCAAAGCTGTGGGAGTGACGGACGTCTAATCAATGTGTTTTTGTCAGAATGCAACAATGGGTTCTGAAAAATATTGCTCAGGCAGTTCTTAAAGTATTATGTTGACCAAGTTTTAAACTCTGATCATATCTAAGAGAGGAATCTTTTTCTCAGTTCTTTGATAGGCTTGACTGAAGTCAGTTTGTCTGCTCATCGTTCACTGATCATTCACGGATAGTCTCTATGTTTGCTTCTCTCTCAACCTCCGCCTGTCTTAGCGTAAAAAAGGACTCAGCTTAAATAATTTCTAAACCCAGAACTGCTTCAGTTCCGGCTGGCATAAAGATATTAGCATTTTTTTTTTGTTTTAACTGGACTTCCCATGGTAGGGCAAAAGTCCAGCCCTCCTAGTGCTAATCAGCCAATCGAACCCAACTTCCGTTTGTCCATATCTCTGATCTCCATCACATAAGTACCACCCCTTCTTCCCTCCTACAACCTTAGAATCAGCCGGTGACTACTTCCGGCCACCCAAGTAGTTTTCAACAAAGAATTAAGTCTCAAAAACAAACATCTGTTTTGGTTTTTATATGTTTCCTTTTTCTTTTACTTTTTTTCTTTTATCTCAATTGCGTTTAAGTGGAAAAATCCTTTCCCTTTTATGCTCCAAATAAATTCTGACCAAAACAATAAAAAAGATTTCTAAGTACTTCCAACTGGCTCATCAAGTGGAATCACCACGTTTTTTTTTTCTAATCCACTTAAGGTCCAGACTAAGCATAATCTCTGGAGTATTTTGATCTAATGCTGGTTTCTCAAGCTATAACCAGGTCACAAGGGGGTATCCTGTTCTCATTCCCCTAACCATAGCTGGGGTACATGTTCTAATCGGTGTTAATTATCATTCTATGTTACTGTCTCCCTTGATCAGAATTGAACCTGTAGCCCAGAGATAATTGTCACTTAGAACTGTCATAACCCAATAACTTTATCCCATTATGCTATGTGTCCAATTGGAGTCCGTCAAGAAGGTTTCCGATTTCGAGAAGTAAATGGTGTGTCAACCTGTCTAGCATTATTTGAGGTACAGAGGTTAGGGAATTACATTCATTGTTCGTTCATATTAACATCTTAGTGTAGATATTTCTCAAGAGGTTTTTTTTGCTCACAATTCCATCGGGTGGAATAATTTTTATACACCTTTATTTGACTCATAGTTGGGACCCTAACAGGTACCACCACTCTGATTCTGAGTGGGCCTGGAAGTGTTACATAATTATTAGATACCTAATATTTATGTGCAATAGTGTAGAAATCAAAATGGCCGTTATAAGCTGCAGCCCATGGCCTTGAAGGATTTGAATGACAAGGCTTGACCAGTCCTGATCCTTCCTTCCGGTGGATACCGTGAGAATCGGTGGAGAAGACGCTCTTCCGGTTTACATTATAAATAGATTTTAGTCAGTCGGCGAGAAACCACGACGGTGGTGAGTCGTGTTATACAGGCTCCGACTCGATCTGCGCAGGTAGTCTGGTGGGGATTTCGAGAATAAAATATGATCAAGTAATCGAAGTCTTGTGTTTATTATCTAAAAACTACAATGACACAGGGCTTCTGATGAAGAGAAATCCCAATGGAAGACCAGACACGAAGTCCCAAGAGAAGTCAAGACGTTAGAAGAGACCTAGAAGAACTTAGGATGTCAGAAGAACAGAAGAAGAATAGAAGTAAGAAGTAAGTAATGAGAGAGGTATACAACAGAAGTAATAGCAGTAAATGGGATTCTCCACACTTCCCAGAGCTCCAGAACTGGAACCTCAAAATCAGATACAGTTTAGTGTGATGTCCAGTAGTCTCCTTTTTTTAGGTGGTGGATCTCACGTCTCTGTAGGAAATACACTCAGTGTATTATCAGCCATGCCAAAAAAGAAAATGTGATATAGATAGATAGATAGATAGATAGATAGATAAAAAAAGAAATGTGATATAGATAGTAGATAGATAGAATAGATAGATAAAAAATGTTATATAGATAGATAGATTGATAGATAGATCAAAAAGAAAATGTGATATAGATAGATAGATAGATAGATCAAAAAAGAAATGTGATATAGATAGATAGATAGATAGATCAAAAAGAAAATGTGATATAGATAGTAAGATAGATAGATCAAAAAAGAAATGTGATATAGATAGATAGATAGATAGATAGATCAAAAAGAATGTGATATAGATAGATTAGTTTATAGAATAGATAGATAGATAGATAGATAGATAGATCAAAAAGAAAATATGATATAGATAGATAGATAGATAGATCAAAAAAGAAAATGTGATATAGATAGATAGATAGATAGATAGATAGATAGATCAAAAAGAAAATGTGATTAGATAGATAGATAGATAGATAGATAGATCAAAAAAGAAATGTGATATAGATAGACAGATAGATAGATAGATAGATAGATCAAAAAGAAATGTGATATAGATAGATAGATAGATGATAGATAGATAGATTAGAAAAAAAAGAAATGTGATATACATAGATAGATAGATAGATAGATAGATAGATCAAAAAAGAAAATGTGATATAGATAGATGATAGATAGATCAAAAAGAAATGTGAATAGATAGATAGATAGATAGATAGATAGATAGATCAAAAAGAAATGTGATATAGATAGTAGATAGATAGATAGATAGATAGATAGATAGATAGATAGATCAAAAGAAAATGTGATATAGATAGATAGATAAAAAAAGAAAATGTGATATAGATAGATAGATAGATCAAAAGGGAAAATATGATATAGATAGATGTGATATAGATAGATAGATAAAAAAGAAAATGTGATATATATATTAGATAGATAGATAGATAGATGATCAAAAAAGAAAATGTGATATAGATAATAGATGATAGATAGATAGATAGAGATAGATAGATCAAAAAAGAAAATGTGATATAGATAGATAGAATTAGATTAGAAGAGATCAAAAAGAAAATGTGATATAGATAGATAGATAGATTAGATCAAAAGAAAATGTGAATTAGTAGATAGATAGATAGATCAAAAGAAAATGTGATATAGATAGATGATAGATAGATTTCAAAAAGAAATGGCTATAGATAGAATAGAGTAGATAGATAGATAGATAGATTCAAAAAAGAAAATGTGAGATAGATAGATAGATAGATAGATAGATAGATAGATCAAAAGAAAATGTGGAATAGAATAGATAGATAGATAAGATAGATAGATAGATCAAAAAAGAACTGTGATATAGATAGACAGATAGATAAAAAAAGAAATGTGATATGATAACTAGATAGATAAGATATTTAAATAGATAAAAAAGAAAATGTGATATAGATAGATAGCTAAAAAAAAAAGAAAATTGATATAATAGATAGATAAAAAAAAAGAAATGTGATATAGATAGATAGATAAAAAAAAAGAAAATGTGATATAGAAGATAGATATGATAGATCAAAAGAAATGTGATATAGATAGATAGATAGATAGATAGATCAAGAAGAAATGTGAATATAGATAGATAGATAGAGTAGATAGATAGATAGGATAGATCAAAAAAGAAAATAGATATAGATCTAGATAGATAGATAGATCAAAAAGAAAATGTGATATAGATAGATAGATAGATAGATAGATAGATAGATTCATAAAAGAAATGTGATATAGATAGATAGATAGATAGATAGCTTAGATCAAAAAAGAAAATGTGATATAAGATAGTATAGATAGATTAGATAGATAGATCAAAAAAGAAAATGTGATATAGATAGATAGATAGATAGATAGATAGAATAGATAGATAGAGTCAAAAAGAATAATGTGATATACTGATAGATAGATAGCGATAGATTGATAGATAAAAGGAAAGAAAATGTGATTAGATAGATGATAGATAGATCAAAAAAGAAATGTGATATAGATAGATAGGATAGTAGATAGATAGAGTAAAAAGAAATATTGATATAGTAGATAGATAGATATAGATAGATAGATAGATAGATCAAAAAAGAAAATGTGATATAGATATGATAGATAACAAAACCAAAAAAGAAAATGTGCTATAGATAGAATAGATAGATAAAAGGGAAAATATGAAATATGATAGTGTGATATAGATTAGATAGCTAAAAAAGAAAATGTGATATATATATATAGATAGATAGATAGATAGATACGATCAAAAAAGAAAATGTGATATAGTAGATAGATAGATAAAAAAGAATCAAAATGTGATATGAAGATAGGATAGAGATAGAAAAAAGAAAATGTGATATAGATAGATAGATAGAGAGTAGATAGAAAAAAAAGGAAAATGTGATATAGATAGATAGATAGATAGATCAAAAAAGAAAGTAGATATAGGATAGATAGATTAGATCAAAAAGAAAATGATACAGATGTGGATAGATAGATCAAAAAGAAAATGTGCTATAGATAGAATTAGATAGATAGAATAGATAGAAGATCAAAAAAGAAAATGTGAGTAGATAGATAGATAGATAGATAGATAGATAAAAAAGAAATGTGAGTAGATAGATAGATAGATAAGATATAGATAGTCAAAAAGAAACTGTGAATTAGATAGACAGATAGATAAAAAAAGAAAATGTGATATAGATAGATAGATAGATAGATATTTAAATAGATAAAAAAAGAAAATGTGATATAGATAGATAGATAAAAAAAAGAAAATGTGATATAGATAGATAGATAAAAAAAAAGAAATGTGATATAGATAGATAGATAAAAAAAAGAAAATGTGATATAGATAGGATAGATTAAAAAAAAAAAAGAAAATGTGATATAGATAGATAGATAAAACAAAGAAAATGTGATTAGATAGATAGATCAACCGGGAAAATATGATATAGATAGATGTGATATAGATAGATATGATAAAAAAAGAAAATGATATGATAGATAGATAGATAGAAAAAAGAAATGTGAGTAGATAGAAGAGATAGATAGATAGATCAAAAAAACTGTGATATAGATAGACAGATAGATAAAAAGAAAATGTGATAAGATAGATTAGATAGAGTAGATATTTAAATAGATTAAAAAAAGAAACTGTGATATGATAGACTAGCTAAGTACCGGTCCATGACCGACTAAATGAATTTGGATCACCGGGAGTGAGAGAGAAAGTGGAAGAACAGTAGTTAGAGAGGGGGTAAGAGGAAAATAATTCTTGAAACTAAAATCATTGAGAATTTGTATATTTCAGGATTGTATTTTCTGTTTTAATAGTTTAAAATTATTTTCATATTATATACAACAATTGAAGTATTCGTTTGTATATTTGTTTGTTATTGTTTTAAATTTTTTGTACATGACAACAATTCACATTTAGTTCTTAATTGCATGTTGAGTTTAAAAGAAGCTGAGGAATCGAAAATTTTAAATTCTTCGTATTGCAATATCTATTTTTGCTAAAACCTAAGATAGTATAATAGGGACCACAATGATCAGTTTAGGCCATCTTGAATAAAACGGAAATATTTTGTTATTTATTTTTAATTAATTGATTTTTTCATAGAATTTAAAAAAACTCTTATCGTAACTTGTTTTTAGCTACGTTAATTTTCAGTTGATTTAACAGTGCAAAAATGAAAACATTGTTTTTCAATCATAATTTTCATTATTTCGTAAGCTGAAAAAAAAAGTTAAAAATCATCAGGAGTTTATTTAATGTTTTTTCTTTCAATGGAAAAATTTTTTTCAAGAAAATATTAATTTTTCTGCAAGTTTCATAGTGTTAAATATAAGGGGGGGGGGGTAAATTTCACAGGGTAAAATTGGTGGTACCTAGTATTTTTAAAACATTGTTTTAAAAACGTTTTAGTGGACCTGATTATCTGGAGGACCCCCTCTATTTTTTTCCTTCAGTTGATTATTATCGATTACACACAATCTATCAGATTGAAAAAAAAATTCTTAAAGTTCTTTATTATTTGAGTATTCCGGGTGCTCATTTCCTGTATAAGTTTATTAGTAAATTGATCCCCATATCGGAAACCGCTTGAACGGAACCCAAATTATTTATTTATTTTCCCATTAAACTCCCCCCCCTAATCCCCCTACCTATTAATTAAGTTTTATTACAAAATTTATATTAATTACCAAACATCAATTTTCTTAAAAGTTCAAATGGTCACCTATGAAATCTCTATTTAACATGCCAATTTTTTTCAGAACTGAAAAGTTGCACTAAACTCAGGCGATGTTTATTGACTTCACAATAAAGAGTAATCAAAAACTCTAAATTTATTTGTAAAGGCAAATTCTAATTTTGTAAGGCAATTCTGAGGAATATTTTAAATTGGTATTTTGAATAATAATTTAAATGTTTGGTTGTTAGTTGTTTTGTTTTATCAACTTTTCGGGTAATTTACTAAACGAATCATGTCATTTTTGATAAACAAGCGCTTAACAATTTTTTCGTAGCTTACATATAAATTTTTTTTTAAAATGTTCCAATAAACTGGATATTGTCAGATAAACTTGAAATAATTTCGTCTTACAAATATTGACTACTTATCTCCAGTCGGGCCTTCGACTAAAGATAAAATACGGGATTTTGTCCGTATTAGTAACCTTTGTTTTTTGTTTTTTTTTTTATCGTGGTTTGAGAAATAATTTAGTTAACGAACCAAAAGAAAAACATTTCTAAGGAAATTCGTCAATCTTGTTTATTTTAACCCTTTAAAACTCTAAATAAAAATTAATAAATAATTAAAGAATTAAAAGTCATTTTATTCGAATGAAAATCTTAGTTTTAATTTATACAAATATGTAACCGTACTACGACGTAAACTGATTTTCATGTACTGTTACTTTAGGATTAAAATATTTTTTTAATAATGTAATCGTAAAGCGTACAATTTGATTTTCTACAATTTTTATGCATTATGAAATTAAAATTAAAATGAGTGTACTGTACAATTAAGAATATGGGCAAACCTCGCTGTAAAAATAATTTAATCTATAAAAAACATACAAATTACATATTCAGGAAAGACTAGAGATTCCGATTCGTAATTAATCGCCTATACGGAGTTATTTTTTTTTTTAACTCGCTGTCAAAAAAAAAAAAAAAAATTATAAAACACATACAAATTACATATTCAGAAAGTCTTTTATTTATTACTAAATGATATAAATCATTTAAAGGTTGATCTAATAAGGTAAGAGATTCCGATCTGACTGTATAGACTGGCACTGCTTGTTATCGCAATAATCATAGGCCAGCGTGGCTATCCGAGCCATTTTTTATAATTTTTTTTACTGCTGAAAAAATGATTCAATTGATAAAAACTTCACACAAATTACATATTTTGAAAGAGTATTTTCTTTATCTTTCTAACGATTATAAAAATGTTTAAAGACTGGACCATAAATAGGCCGCCTAAATTCGGAGCTGACGGCTTAGATGCAAAATTAATTCAATTAAAATCAAAACTTCGCTGCTGTTATCGCTATACAATAAGCAGAGCAGAGAAATATTTTATTATCAGGAGGGGCTGAATATATCGACAGTTCGCAAATTGGGTGATTTTGAATTAATTAATTCGATTAAATCCTTAATCATAAAAATCAATAACCAATTTGGGAATTTTTCTTAGTTAGAAACGATAGTAATGGTGTATGGCAAGATTTGTGACATCT
>CM042149.1:2172991-2192936 GCA_023376005.1 Doryteuthis pealeii | reverse complement strand
TTTTTATTTTTTTTTATAGTAGTATGATTGTACAGTCCTAGGAATCTACCAGTGTTAACCAAAGAAAACCCCTGAAAAATTTAATTTTTTTTTTTTAAATAGATATTTTTTGTATTTGTTATTGTTTTTGATGGTGTTATGATTGTATTTTTTATTTTGTTTTATATTTCAAAAATTTTTGGGGAAACCTTTTGGGAATTTTTTTTCCCCGGGCCCCCATAAAAAAAATTAAAAACTGAAATGCCGTGAGAAGCCAATAAACAAAAAAAAAAAAAATAATAATTAAAAAAAATAAGTTCCCAAAGCGTTTCTCTTGAATAAAACAACCCTTGAATGTTTCGATTCATTTAAAATCTTTAGTCCACTGTTTACAAAAGCCTTGAAATAAATATTTTTCTGATCATTTTTGTTAAATAAATTGTCAGTTCAATGATAAAGCAAATTCTGGCCTTCTTAAATTCTCTCGTGCTTATTCCAACAAATAAGCAGGTGATATACAGATTCTTCTGGATAAACTTCAGTTGACACCTGAAAACCTTTTAGTAAATATCTAAGTGCCTGGTTCTTAGGAAGACATTTAGCCGTGTCCCAAAATGACCAAGCACCAAAAATTAGCATTTAGTAAATCCATGATATACTAATAATAAAGGAGGCGCGTGTCTAATGGTTAGAGCCGTGGGAAATTGACTCGTCGACGCTGAGTTCAATTCCTGGGACGAAGCTGTTTAGGATTTCACATGGCGCTAATACCTTTGGGAAAGTATGAATCCAATTCTCCCTCCAGCTATGGTAATAGCAGCGGTAGACTAAGGCTCTTGAACCATGGCTAGGTAACGGTCTAGGAGAAGGAAAACTCTGAATTAAAACCTGTTAAACTCGCGCTTAAGAAATTGACCATGTGTCACATCCTGCTCGTGCGGAGGGATTGGTAAATATCTATAATAATATGAACTTAATAGGGCAGACTGGGCTCTTTAACCTTGATTAGGCAACCATTCAGGAGAGGGAAAACTCTGAATTCAAACGACCTTGTGTCACATCCTGCTCGTGCAGAGGGTTTGGTAATTATGTACAATGATCTTAACAGAAGGAAAAACAAGAAAAGCTCTTTTACACATACAATATTACTTAACGTTTGATATATCGTTATTATTCGTGAATAACACGCACTTTTTTCCTCCAGAATTAAAATCTGAAATTAGGGTGCGTTATTATGCGCAGGAACAGAATGTTTAACTTTTTATCCGGATACGTGCATTACCCTATTGAGGATAGTGTGACCAAATGTAAGTTATATTCTATGATCCAACAAACTAATGTATAACAACACTTCTGTTTTATGAAATTACTGAATGTTAACTTTGAATTTGAATATCCTACACTTCAATACAAAACGGTTTGGCAACCGCGTTCATTATTTAACAGACATGCAAATTATCCAAGGGAGATAATTATCATTGCATGCTAAAATATTATTCATGTGTGGCAGTTCCTTTTTAGGGCATAAAAAAACTTGTCCGCTTCAAGCAATCCAAAACCACAAATCGAAAGGTTCACCCTGATTCTAAATTCTCAGAATTCTTTAAACTTTAAAAAATTTATAACATTAAACTGAAGTTGATGGTGAGGCTCCAGTTCTGGACATCTGGAGAGTGGGGAGTTCCTTTTCATTTTCCTTACGCCCAGGTCCACTGATTCTAGATTCTCAAAATTCTTTAAATTAAAATATATATATATATATATATATATAAAGGATAATTATTTTCATGGTTTGATTAAACAGTTTTCTTCTTCTCCTTCGAACAGTCGGCAAGTACGAAAGCAATCCGAAAAGTAGAGTCTTCAAAAATTCAAGAGTCGTTTTATATTTTCCGTGGCTTAAAACATGTACACTGCGGTCTGACTTCTATAAGCTCGATATCATTATTTAACGGTCACGTCTTCTACAGTGTTTAGATATTATGTCAAAGCATGAGGTTCATATACAGACTGTGTTACGATATCAAAGCATTATGAAATGAATAATTTTGTGTGAGATAAAATCCTTCAACATTTATATTATTGGCTATTTGATGAATGATTACAAATTATGCTTTGCTTAAAAAAGAAACAACAAAAAAGGAGACTCATGAGTGTATGCAGGTGCATATAAAGAAGTCTTGTGCGCATGTGTGTATGTAAATACCAGGAATATCTCGGTACATTTTTCTGACATTTCAAAATTAATGAGTATTCAAGAACATATGCAGATTACAGATTTGTAGATATGGAAGTTTGGGAAAAGTTTTGGAAGAAAAGAAAGGCAAGCTGGAAAGAAAGAAAGAAGAAAGAAAGAATATTTTAGAAAATATATCAGAAGAAATAAAACTATGAACTAAGAAAAGTGGGGTAAATTTGGAATAGAAAAGTGTTGGGAGGAGGGTAAGACAAAAGAAAAAAAAAGAGGGAGAAGGAAAATACATCTAAAATATCCTAGTGGGAGAGAAACTGAGGTGTAAATGAATAAAAAGAAAGGAAACGAATAAAGAAAGTACAGAAAAGAAGAAGGAAAATGCTTAGAGAAAGAAAGTGTTGAAAAAGAAAAAAGTCAAATAAAAAAGAAAGAAAGAAAGAAAGAACTGTAAAAAGAAAAAGGTGATAATTTTTTTAAATACAGTAAGAAAGAATACGCATAAAAAGAAAGCAACTGTGAAAAAGGACTTAAGAAAAGAAAGAAAAAAAGCAAGAAAAGCAAAAAAGAAATCTAAAAGGAAAGAAAAAAAGTAAAAAGAAAGATATCGCAGAAAGCAAGCAATAAAAAGGAAATTGCATAAAGAGAAGAATGTCAAAAAAAGAAAGAAACAAAAAAATGAAACAAAAATGCAAAAAGAAAGAAACAAAGAAGGAAATTAGTTGCAAAATAAAAGAAATATATGCGAAAAAAAAAGAAAGAGAGAGGAAGAAATTGCAAAAGAAAGAAAGGAAATACAAAAGAAAGAAAATAAGAGAAAAGAAAATGCAAGAAGAAAGTAACAAAATTACAGAAAGAAAAAAACGAAAATGTAAAACGAAAAAAAGAAAATGCAAAAAGAAAGAAAGAGTAGAGAAAAGAAAGAAAGAAAGAAAGAAAGAAAGAAAGAAAGAAAGAAAGAAAACGCAAAAAAGAAAGAAAGAATTTGTGTAAAGAAAAAAGTTCAATCAGAAAGAAAGAAATAAGGGAAATACAAAAAGAAAAAAAGAAAATGCAAAAATAAAGAAAAAAGAATGATAATGAAGAAAAAAGTGCAGAAAGAAAGGAAGAAAGAAAAAGAATATATGCAAAAAGAATATATGCAAAAAGAATGAAATGAAGAAAATACAAATAGTAAGAATGAAAGAATTTTTTTTAGAAAGAAGGAAAATTCAAAGAAAAAATAAAATGTAGAAAGAAAAAAAGAGCCAAAAAAAGAGAAAGAAAATATTAAAAAAAGAAAGAAAAAGCTGCATAAAGATAAAAAGAAAGATTCGCAAAAAAAGAAGGAAAATGCAAAAAGGGATACAAGAAAAAAAGAAATGTTGAGAAATGACAAAAAATGATGAAAGAAATCATTTTTCTTTTATCACCGGACACTTTGAATTATTTTCTTTTTGACAGTTTGAAAGGTAAAACCAAACATTTTGATAACTTTCTCAGCCAACAGATGAAAAAATATTGCAAAAGCAAAACGAAATCTATTTCATGATTTATCAGATGCACTCAAATTTCAATGGAGAGTATTTAAAAAAATGAGAGACTTTTGTTATATCTAAGGATTTTGTGCTTGTTTTGATTTGTATAGAAATCAAGTCTGTGGATATGCTGACATGAATGATACTGTCATCATCTTGAGATTCTTTCAGGAGCTCAAATCTTGAAGAAGAGAAAATCCATCTTGAAGGAAAGAAAAAATGAAAATTCTAACCTAAATGTTAGAGGTTTCCTAAAGTTTCTAAAAGTTGAAGGAAAAGTTCCCATAAACTGTAAAGTCTTTTTAGTTATCATTTATCTTCAAAAAACTTTTGAGAATCTTCCATTGTTGGATTTGCATATATTCAAGCAGAAAAAAGTAAAGACAGTTATTCACAATAAAATTACAGTTCACCAAATCAAATTTTAAGGTAATGCTTTAATGTGTGTGGCTAAGAATAGTTTAACACCTCCTTGTCAAGTTTCCCTTATTTAACTTATGAACATTTTCTAAGATTGAAAAGTTACCATCACATCACCCTACTATACTTCACTGAAAATGTTTTTTGGCTTTCTGTATGTTTGTTATCATATAACTGAAAGTTAGATGAAACCATGTCAACCAAAGTGTTGTTGTTACTAATGGGAGCCGGGGACATGTTTTTCGAGTATCACTTTTTGGAAATTTTAAAAAAACTCTAAAAAATTTTTAAGGAGTAGTTCAAATTTGAACTTTTGAATTTTAATCCTAAACTAAATAGATTAGGAATTAACGGTATAAAATCTTAACAAGAATATTTGTTTTTTATCACCAGTTTGTTGTTGCAAGACCGATAATAATGTCAACCCAAAAAACGTTGAAAAAAGTGACAAAAGCTAAGGCAAAGGAAAACAACAACGAAGACGAGCTAAGGAGGAAAATGTAAGGCTATCAATTTGAATTTCAAAATGAAGGTAATAAAATATGAAGGAGTAAAAAAGTATGTTGTTTTCGCGGAGCTCGTCTAATTTCCCGGATGAAGGAGATGACAACAACAATTGAAGATTTTTAAAAAAACATATATTCAAAAGGCACAAATTGCAAACTTAATGGCGTTTGTGACAAGACTTATCTTGGATTCATGCGTTCATGTAGAGATGTTGCTAAACCATTTCTTAAAAACAAAAATAATACCCTTTCTTCCCATTACTTTTTGCAACTTGGTTACTAATGTTGTAGTACAAGCAATTACAACCAGAATGTTATATATATATGAAATTTATTTTATTTTTAACACAGAACACGCATTTTTTTAAATTCCAGCATTGAATAATGGCGTTTTGTTTGTACCCTTTCTTCTAACGGTTGTTCATCCCGTCTTTCTCTCATATGTTTGCTCTTGATGATGACCAATCTATTAAAGCGGTCGAAACAGATTTCTGTTAGCAATTATAAACATTTGTTTTTTCAAAAATGTTAAATTTATATATATATATATATATATATATATATATATATATATATTAATGTTTCAAACTCATGATAACTTATCTCACTGGTCACTTAATCTAGTTTGGTTTTAAGAATGCTACTCATGCAACATGTCTTGGAGAGAATTTTATAAGAACCCATCTCTCTTCAGATCTACAACTGGTTTGAATTCAGTTTTTTTTCCTAAACCAATTGCTATACCAGGTTTAAAAATCCCAGTCTACTCTACTATTTACCCATAGCTGGAGGAAGAATACTTAGATTCATAACTTTCCCAATGGTATTAGCTTTATAAATGTAAACCGCTTAATTCAAGATTTGAAATTGGTCGTCCAAGTTCACCCCCTACAACAATAACCATTATGCCACGAGTGCCTTATAACTTAAACAAAAATAAATGTCATGCATGCGTTGTAAGAAACGATTATACCTATTATAAGTCCTTATCATATACAGATTTACAAAAACTAAATTTAAAGAATTAAATAAAACTATATTTATAAAACTTTGATATATTTTTTAAATAATGGCTTTTTTCAAAGAAAACTCTCTTTGCTTTTGCAGTTAAAAAAAGTTTACACATTTTTCACTTGAGATGGCTCGAAGCCAAATTGAACAACTGCTCCCAATGCGCCTATGTTTATGCTGGCCCATAATACTCTAATCAATTGTAATCTTGTCAAATACTCACAACATCACTTTACAATATACAATGTACACCTGTGTCCTGGGTTTCAGACAAAACTGTTCAAAACTTTCTAAAGTGGAAAAAGGTTAGTATCTTTTTTATCTTAGATTCATGACAAACAATAAGATGAAAATATTTACTTTATTTAGTTAGATCAGTTTTTATCACTCTGAGAAAATAAAATGGGAATTCTTAAAAGTTGTAGCTGTATAAGTACTACTGCCTGGTTGTACTACTTAGATCCCAATAAAGGCCGGGGGAAAGAGTTAAATGGGAAATACATAGGAATATTGCGTGCTGTTTTGAACAAATCCCTGGAGCAGATCCCTACAAAACAGTAGCTGTACGGCCACTTATATCCCATCTCACAGGCTATCCAAGTAAGATGAGCAAGACATGCTGGGTACTGCTGAAATATCAAGAACGAACTTATATGTGATTTTCTCCTATTGACTCAAAAACGTACATTCAACAGCTTCTGCTCACACTGGATGCTGTCTAGAGGACTTATCTAAAGTTATGGCCTATTATGACCGATGGCGAGAGAGAGAGAGAGAGAGAGAGAGAGAGAGAGAGAGAGAGTCAAAAGAATCTGAGCTTCTGGCACGGCTTGATGATGATGATGATGATGATGATGATGATGATGGAGGAAATAGAATAGACATTTTGTCTAATCTAAAATTGGCTAAAAAACGATCGTCCTTTTAATGTTCTCCTGTTTCATAAACCTTTCACAACTTAAATATTTGGGAAAAAAAACAACAGACAGTAAAAAACAATTACCATTTTTAATTATTGCCACAAATAGGAATTAAATATCAATGGCTTAGATACACATAGGAAATAATTATTTTACTTAATAATCATTGTTAAATTTCCCTTAGTTGTAGCAAAATATGATATCCTAATGTGTGAGTAATCCTTTGCTAATATGCAGTTGACAGTTTTTAAAAAAAATCAAATCTTAGCATGCAATGATTGTGGACGGTAACTTTAAGATATTGCAAAGAAATTGAATTACCAGCATTCATCAGTTGATATTCCCATGAAAAGGTTTATGAAAACTGGAAATTATCATCAAAACTTTATCGGCATTAAATGACCCACTGAAGTTGATATGCCGTAAAACAAAACAAACCAAAACCAAATACTGAGATGAACACAACTTGGCAACTAATAATTAAAATGACTAAATCAAATTGTTTTTTTAAAGTAAATTACTTTAAAATAAAAATAGCAGAAAAGACTGATGTAATTGGATTTTACGCTTTCAATTGTACAGGAAACGCCAATAAACTTTTTTTTAAAAATGACCATGATTCTTCTCGTGACACATGTCCGATTGATAGATGTACAAAAAAACAAAACAATGACATCATCTTTTGAATGAGATCTTCAAAGTTCTTTGACGCGTGTTTGATCAACAGTCAAAGAAAAGAAAAAACACTGAATTTGAAGCCTTTGATGCAATCTGTTCTTATTCTTCTAACCATGACTGGGTCCAAGTGAATAAAAAGTTCAGTTCAAAGTTCCATGAAGGTTCCCAACTTCAACAAGAAGCTTCCAAAGTTTGACAAAAAAACCTGAAGAAGGCAGGAGGGCACATTGGCTAAAATGTAGTGTGTATGTATATATACAAGTTGTGTCAAAAGAGTATCGAATTTTTTGGTAATTTTTGACACAACTTGTATTCTGAAAAAATTAACGTTCCATTCATTGTTCATTTCTATCTTGATAAATACAGCTTCAAACTCGGCACTTTTATGACACACTTTGTATTCTGAAAACATTAACCCTACCAAATATTGAGCGGTCATAAATTATCCCAACTTGTCATGAACTACATCAATTATCATCAATTGTCTTCATATTTTTTATGTGCTTTTTTCCCCAATACTGTTTCAAGGTTGGTTGCAAAAGTTTATAGGTTAACCAAGATATTCTCATCGAATGTGCCCAAATGAGGGTCTTTTTTAAATATAGTCCCCGTGTGTTCCATAACCTTCTTCCATAGTTGTTGCAATGCTTGGATCCCATTAGTAAAAAAAAGTCATCAACAACAGATGGGATGTCATCATGAACTTTTCAGCCTATGAACTTTTCAGCCTATGAACTTTCCAGCCTATAAACTTTCCAGCCCTCTCTCATATATCAACTGTAACGAATGTAACCATATATGCTTTTGGAAACACAAAATACGAAAGTATATATTCTTTATATCATTTCACTGATAATCTTTCTTTAAAGATATTCGAGAACTTTATTTTTCTTGCATGAATATCTCAATTAATAGTGCCAGTGAATAAAATCAAAAATAGAACATCTGATATCTTAGTCTGCAATCTTCTGTGTAAAACTCAGATCCGCAAAAGAAAAAGAAATAGTTTGAGGTTTGACGTGAAACAAACTCATATCTATATACAAGAATTTATTCATATTCACATCAGCAGAAAATAAGAAAAAGAAAACAAAATGATTCGATAAGATTCCTTGTAATTACCAAAATGTCAATTGATAAAGAATTTGTCTGCTTAGTATGCAAAGCTGAACGACCATAACGATGGCATGAACGTGTCAGAAGACAGTTTTCATTGCCTTAGTTTTAGGTGTCTGTAATTGATGTGAAAAGGCTTACCATTTATAGGGAAATGGCATCAATTCATTCTTCCGAACTGCACAATCATTCTTTAAATATTTTCCTAAAAATAATGTCTGACAAATCCTCGGAAGAAAGAAACAACAAAATCTCACTGGACTTGTTAATTCAACTTAGCAATTGTTAATTACTCTGTTCAGTTTGTATCTTTGCTTAGTAAACCTTTACCCTTATCTTTAATAATAGTTGTGTTTCTTGCTATCATTTCTCTGTTAACTCTGATATTTGAATTACAACAAATAGAAGACAGATTCCAAAATGTATGAAAAGTATTTAATGTATTGACACTCACGATACGCTATTTCGTAGAGAAACATTTCAAGTTTATTATTAAGGGTTTCGGTACTACCAGGGGTTTTATTACTGCAACTTACTATTATTATAATTAGTTATTACTTATTATTTTATGCTTCGAGGTTAACCAATTGCGTTTATCCTATATTTGTATTTATATTTTTGTGTAGTTGTTTCTTAAGAGCTTTTTGCACAAGACAGTGCATGTTAAACCATTATGAAAATTAATTTTCCCATTCTTAATTCTTCTACTGTGGGAGAATGAAACTCATTTTTTGCACAAATATTCATAAAGCATTATTAAACACTGCCTGTATATATTGAATTTACATTATGGTTCCTGCTGTTTAAAATGTCTCCTACTCCCTGAATTAATGAATAAAACATGTTTCAAATGTGGATATCTAGACATTTTTTTTCTATTGACGTCCGAAACAAACGTTCTCGTTCAAAAATGTCCGTCAAAGTAGTCCATTTGTGAATGATACACGCTCGACAGCCCCCATTAAAATGTTGGCAAGATATTCAGGTTGATTTAAATTTAAATGCCCATTTCAATAGTGCTGTGGTCTTCTTCCTTTAATCTCTGGTTCACCAAGTCTGTTTTCCAGATTCTCTAAATACGAGGGATTCAAATACGATGGTAATCCCAAAGGTAAGGTCTCCAAATATTCAGAAATTACAGAAACATTTATTGTTTATTGCCAATGATGTTCACATCATTTTAAAGTTTCAATATCTATCTATTTTTCTACATAATTACCATTTCGGTCGATTCATTTTGGGAGACACTGTAGCAGCTTTTGTGTGTCCGTGTCATACCAGTTCACCACAATGTCGTTGAGGAAGAGGTGAACCTCAGAGTCGATGCAAACTACCTTAACCACTTGCAGATATTTTTGACGTCCATGTATACTTCCGTAAATTGACGTAGATTTTCACTTTGTTTAAAGCCTTTTTCATTCTAAAACTGAATATCTGTGTGTACTTCACACTTCAAAAAGTCATCCCAAAAGTAAGGTCTCCAAAATATTTGGAAATCACAGAAAAATGTATTGTTTATTGTCAATGATGTTCACATCATTTTAAAGTTTCAATATCTATCTATTTTTCTACATAATTACCATTTCGTTCGATGTAGTTTTTTAGGTACTGTAGCAGCTTTTTCATTCTAAAACTGAATATCTGCGTGAACTTAGTGGTTGCATCAGTCGGGAGCGCCATCAGAAATGACTGCCAAGCCAAGAATTAGTTACGAGGTACGCAAAGGGACAGGCACAAGCATATGCACAACGAACACGATAGAGTTGCCAATAAACGCACTGTGTCCCTAATTCTTTGGACACCTTACTTTTGTAATCACCCTTGTAAAATTGGTATCACTGTAACCTCCATGTTCCACAACGTTATTATTATTGTTATTATTATTCACTCCTTTTGAGTTTTCACGATGGTCTTTCACTGGAATCTGAGTGACAGCAAGTCTCCTCAGGTTTCCAGAACTCTTCTGAGTATTCTGGCAGATTGCAGCAGGGCAGTATTCTGGATGGTCTCAATCTTTCCTCTGATGTCCAGATTTTCCAACCCCTTTTCCAATCCCTTTGGGACCGTTCCAAGCGCACCAACTACAATTGGTATCACTTTGACTTTCATATTCCATAACTTTTCCAGGTCTCTGGCAAGGTCCAGGTATTTGTCCATTTGTTCATTTTCCTTCAGCTTCATTCTGTGATCTGCTGGCACTGCAAAATCCACCAGTTGACAAGTTCTTTCTTTTTTGTTTATCAACACTAGGTGTGGTCTTCTTGCTGGGATAAGGTGATCCGTTTTTATTTCAAAGTCCCAGAGAATTTTATGCGTTTCGTTCTCAAGAACAGATTCTGGTTTATGCATATACCATTTTGTTGTATGGTCAAAATTAAATTTTGTGTATAATTCCCAGTGGATCACCTTCCCAACACAGTCGTGTCTAGTTTTGTACTCCCGTTGTGCTAGTTTGCTACATTCGCATAGTACATGGTTTACAGTCTCATCTCTATTACCGCATAGTCTACATTTACTATTTTGTTGGATCTTATTAATTTTCGCTTTGATATAGTTTGTCCTTATGGCATTATTTTGTGCAGCAATTATTATTATTATTATTATTATTATTATTATTATTATTATTATTATTATTATTATTTAATTTTCAGATTTATTTTTGGTTTCGTAAAGTCCTTTACCCAAGACCTATGGTGAGGGAAGGTAGTGATTTTTTCATCCTATATATATATATATATATATATATATATATATATATATATATATATATATATATATATATATATTTGTCGATTTTTCGATTTTTCTTTCTGCTGTCTATTTTACGTGTTATTTTTTAATCACATTGATAGTACTTTTCTAAGGAGATTATCAGTTCTGCTAAGTGCAATTTTCTGTATCTCATATACTTTTGGAATGTCAGGTATTTTGTACTTGTGTTTATCTGTCCCTTTCTTGATCATACTCAGGGCTCCGATAGTTATTGGCATGGTGGTAGTTTTAAGGTGCCACATTTTTTCAATTTCTGTTTTCAGGTCTTTCTATTTATTATCATTATTATATTCTTTATAGGTTATTCACACAAGCATTAACTGGTGGTCTTATCTAATATCAAATCATTATGCAAATGAATTTTCCCATCGTTAATTCTTCTACAGTTTTTCTATGTGGTCTTCTGCCAAAATAAACTACGGCCAAATAGATAGGAATGATAACTTTAATTCTCAAATAATTTGCTGTATATGTGTGTGAGAGAGCGAGAGAGCAAGAGAGAGAGAGAGAGAGAGAGAGAGAGAGAGAGAGAGAGAGAGAGAGAGAGAGATTTGATGAAACGTTTTTCCCTCAGAAACGAGCATTTTCCCCTGATGTTTCAAAAGAATATATCCTATCTACTTAAATAAAAGCATAACTTTATATCTAATCAGTGCATGGGACCTGCAGATCCCATAACTTCGAGGTGGGAGGGAGTGCTGGAGCTCTGGATGGGGTTAGTGCGATATGTCTGAGGAGATTCTAGCTTAGAAAACAGGATAAAGAATAAAGTAAAAACGGAAAGAAAAGGAAAATAAAGTAAGAAAGAAAGAGGTAGAAATAAGGGAAGAAAAAAGAAAGAGAACATGGTAGAAAAAGCAAGAAAAGGAAAAGGAAAAAATAGTGAACAAATAAAAGAAAAATAAAGAATATAGAAAACAAGAAAAAGAAAAAGGAAGAAAAAGGAAGAAAAAGGAAAGTAATAATGAAAAATAAAAATAAAGAAAAGACAAGAAAAAAATAAAGTGAACGGGAAAAAGAAAAAGAAAGAAAGAAGAAAGAAAAAGGAAAAGTAATAAAGAAAAAGAAAAAAGAAAGAAAAAGGAAAATGAATAAAGAAAAAAGAAAGAAAAAAGAAAGAAAAAGGAAAAGTAATAAAGAAAAAGAAAAAAGAAAGAAAAAAGAAAGAAAATGGGAAATAAATAAAGAAAAGAAAAAAGAAAGTAAAAAGGAAAAAAAGAAAAGAAATAAAGAAAAAGAAAAAGAAAGAAAAAGGAAAAGAAATAAGGAAAAAGAAAAAAGAATGAAAAAAGGAAAAAAAAAGGAAAAGTAATAAAGAAAAAGAAAAAAAGAAAGAAAAAAGAAAGAAAAAAGAAAGAAAAGGGAAAAGAAATAAACAAAAAGAAAAAAGAAAGTAAAAAGAAAGAAAACGAAAAGAAAGAAAGAAAAAGAAAAAATAAACCGAATAGGAAGAAAAAGAAAAGAAATAATGAAAAAAAAGAAAGAAAAAAAAAGGAGAAAAAGTGAAAATATAAATAAAAAGTAAAAGTAAAGAAAAACAAAAAGCAAAAAAATAAGTCAAACGGAAGAAAAAGAACAGAATGAATGAAAAAGAACAAAGAAAGAAAAAGAAAAGAAATCAAGAAAAAGAACATTAATGTAAAAAGGACGAAAAATAAAAGAAATAAAGAAAAAAGAAATAAAAGAAATAAAGACAAAAACAAAAACAAAAAGAAAAAAAAAGAAAAAAAAAGAGAAAAAAAAAGAGAAAAGAAATAAAGAAAAACGGAAGAAAAAGGAAAGAAAGAAAAAACATAAAAAAAAGGGAAAAAATAAAGAAAAACAAAAAATAATTGAAAGCGAAAGCAAAAAACTAAGTGAATAGGAAGAAAAAAAAGGAATAAAGAAAATAAAAAAGAAAGAAAAGAAAGTATGTAAAAAGAATAAAAGAAAAAAAATCCGATATCAGAAATTTGGAAGAAAGGAAACAAATGAGTAAAGATTGGAAAACAAAGGAAAGAAGAAAAACGAAAATGTGATAGGATAAAGAAAAAAAGAAGAAAGAAAGAATGAATGAAAAACGTGATGAATTAAAGAAAATGAAACTAAAGAATAATATGAATTATAATAAACAAAAGAATGAATATGAAAAGAAATTAACTAAGAAAAAAGCAAAAAACAAAAAAGAAAATAAGAAATAAACAAAAAAAAGAACAGAAGAAAAAAAAGAAAGAAAAAAGCTTAAATTTAAAACCAAAAAAGGAAATAAAAAAAGAAAAAACGATCGAAAATGAAGGAAAATGATTAGATCTTTAAAAAATGAAAAAAGAAACTCATCTCCATGAAATACTGCATACTATGAAATACGCACCATCCAATTCTTATAATTATTTACCGTATTTGATGGTATATAGGACGCACTTTTTTCCAAAATTTTGGCTAAAAAAATTGCCCTCCGTCTTATACATCATAGGTGAGGTTTGAGACCTTCCGTAGGTTTGGGCTAATCTTCTCTATGATTATTTTATCAAGAATATTATCAATACTCTTATTGCTTGCTTGAACTGCAAATTGCTTTTATACGGCTATCTTTCTGCTTATGTAATGCAAAGCTAGACTGTTTTCAACAATATATGCTTAAATACACTAAAAACTTTTTTCCTGTATCTGGCCTGCTAAAAGGTCTTATATGCCGTCAAATACGGTAAGTCTTTGTGAGTTTTTCACGCCAGTTTTAACGGGTCTTTCACTGCGGTCAGACTGACAGTAAGTCTCCTCAGGTCTTTAGGATTTCCTGAGTATTCTAGCCAATCTCACCAATACTGTGGTCTGTATAGTCTCGATTCTATGTCTGATTTCCAATTGCTTCATTCTTTTACTCTAAGCCCTTAGAGACCGTTTCAAGTACACCAACTGTTACATAGTTAGTAGATCCCTAATACTTTTATAATGTATTGTAGAAATCATAATGGCGATTAGTACAGCTGATGGCCTTGAGAGTGAGTGACAACGCTTGACCTCCCTCTCACCCTGCCTTGCGGAGATGGATCGTGAGAACCCTGTCTTCCGGTTTAAGGAGATAGTAAGTTTAAGTCAGTTAGCAGTTAGGAGCTCTAAGGTGTAAGTCGTATTTCTATGCGCGTCCTGTCATCTGCGCAGATTGTCTGGTTTGGGGATTTACAAATAAAGTAACATCAACGTAAATCGAAGTCTTGTGGTTATTCCCTAAATACTAACAATGACACAGGGCTTCTGATAAGGAGTGATCCCTAACAGAAACCAGACCCGAAGTCCCCAAGAAAGTCAACACCAGACGCTAGACCAAGATGTTAGAAGATATACCAGACCAAGATGTTAGAAGATAGAATCAAAGCCGACCAGAAGAAGATACGACCAGAGTAAGAAGTAAGAAGGGTATACATCGTTATATGCTGATTTGGTACTGTGAAAACCCCAGTATGCAACACAACTACAATTGGGACCACCGTCACCTTTTGACTCTCTAGCAAGATTTAAGTATTTGCTATCTTTTCACTTTCTATTGTTTTCACTCTGTGATCCTCTGGAGCAGTAAAACCTAATAAATGGCAAGTTTTTTACTTTTTGTTAGTTAACACTTATTATTGATATGTTAGCTCAGTCGGTAGAGCGTTCGGCTAGAAACCATAAGGTTCCTAGTTCGATACCGGCCCTCGCTAACTCAGCGTATGAGTAGCACATGGATGTGTGCGGTAAGGTAAGGAGCTGATGGTAGGTGTGGCACTCCACCTCAGATGCCCAAATAATCTCCTTGGTCTAGCGCTTGTGAAAAGGGGATAGACTCCCTTGCTGTATGGCTGATACCGACTTTAGGCCACTCTGACGACTTTACTTTTTTATTGATATATCACCCCTTGCGAGTTTTTTACATCAGCGTTATCTAGTGGTCTTTCACTGGAGTTTGAGTGACAGCAAGTCTCCGCAGATATCTAGCCGCTCTGCCGACTGGGGTTGTAGAATACGTCGACTGCACCTCTACAGAGGTTTAAGACCACGCCCATTGGGGGAACGTTGACCATTGGTGGTGATCTGTGATGCTTAAGGACGAAATCCTGGAGGCTGAGTAATCTATTGCATGCAAAACTCCACTTTGACCATTACTTGGGATTGACGGTCGGTCGGTCGGTCGGTCGGAGATGCCACCTCCGAACAGTCGGCTGGTCTTGTCAAGACCTATGATTTTCCCAACCCTATTGCTCTTATGGCAACGCCTCAATCCATTTTTATCATATGTACTAGAAGGTTGTTGCTGAGTTTCCTGGGTATAACGTTAATTGCATCTAGTGGTGAGGTTCCAATTCTGGAACTCTGGAGAAAGTGGAGTACCCCTTTATCGCCATTAACCCCAGGTCCACTCTGACCCGGAATGATAGTACCTGTTAGAGTCCAATCTAAAGGGTGAAAAGATATTTAAAAGATTATTATAATTATTTCACTCCATTCGAGTTTTTCACATCCGCCTTAGCCGGTGGTTCACTGGCGACTGAGTGATAGCATGTTTCCTCAGGTCTCCAGGGTTCTTCTGAGTATTCTAGCCGATCTTTCCACCGTGTTCTCATTATTATTATTATTATTATTATTATTATTATTATTATTATTATTATTATTATTATTATCACTTCTTTTGAGTTTTTCACATCAGCATTAGCTGATGGTAATTCACTGGAGTCTGAGTGACAGCAAGTCTCCCCAGGTCTCCAGGACTTTTCTGAGTATTCTAGCCGATTGCAGTAGTGCAGTAGCCGGGACGGTCTCAATTCTTCCTCTGATTTCCAGATCCTCCAGTCTTGTTTCCAGGCTTGTTGGGACCGTTCCAGGTGCACCAACTCCAATTGGTATCACTTTCAATCTCAATTCTCTGGCAAGGTCCAGGTATTTATCCATCTTTTGATTTTCCTTCAGCTTCACCCTGTGATTATTATTATTATTATTATTATTATTATTATTATTATTATTATTATTAATAATAATAATAATATTATTGCCATACCAAAGTAAAAGAGCTCAGTATATCCTACTATTTACCCTATTTAGTTTCTCGCCAATGCGATTTTTAAACCATGACTTCTTGTCCAAATCACCATGTATACACCATAGATACACATACTCTACCAATGATATTAAGCATTCTTTACTTATAAATATATCATACTGTATTATCAGTTAATATATATATATATATATATATATATATATATATTATATATGTGTGTGTGTGTGTGTGTGTGTGTGTGTGTGGATGTGTGTGTGTGTGTGTGTGTGTGTGTGCAATTTTGAGGGGTGGGGGTCCGGGGTGTCGCAAATTTATTGAATTATTTATTTTCAGAACTGAAAACTTTTCAAACTTTCTGCAATCAATAAGGGCGTGTGTATGCTGGTCATGAAACACTACCAACAGCAGCAGCAGCAGCAGCAGCAGCTGTTTCTATTTTAAAAGTTCAACACAAACAGACAACATATGTCTTTTCCCTTTTTTTTTTTTTTCCCCCTTTTTATATTCAGCAATGAGCATACAACGAGCCTCCATATTTTGCAACAATACCAAAACAGCAATATTTCTATCTGCCACATTCTGCTCACTTAATATCTTGACTTTTGACATTCCCTTCCTATACATAGCGCTTTTTTTAGAAGACCAAAAACAAAAACAAAAAAGTTTTCTTCTGAATTATATGAATAAAAGATATAAAAATAAACACTCATTTTACTTTTCACTGTCATTTGATAAATCTTACAAACCTGTCAATAAAAAATCTAAACTTAAAACAAATGAAACTGTTTGATAATAAAATCTGCTTCTTTCATGTACATATTTTTCCCTATTAGTTTTCCTTTATCTTTCGCTCTGCACATAAAAAAAAACTGACAGCTTTGATCTCGACTCTTTACTTTTCTATTAATACTAGCTAAAGACCTTTGCACCTCTGACCAGAATTTTGAACTGGGTGCTAATTTATTATAAACTGTAAGCTTAATATTTCTGTACCGCTATCGAAAAGTACATATCAGTTAATACCATTGTGTCTGTAAGAGTATTAAAGGCATATCATCATCATCACCATGTTGCGCAGTTTCCATGACGATCTCTCGCCAACCTTCCCTATCATTCATCGACTCTGGTAGCTCCTCTGCGCTGCAGCCAGCATCCCTACATAGTTGGTCAATGTAGGTCCTGTCTGGGTGGCCCACATTAGCGTGCCCATGTGCTGGCTTCCACAGTAGTACGTCGCTTACGATCTCGTCCTTGCTTCTCCAGCAGTGTCCTGCATGCCTAGCCCGTCTTACTCCTATGGTTTGTGAGATGAGGGGGGGCAGGTGGCCATACAGTTGCTTTTTTGTGGGGTGCTGCTTCCACGACTTATTCAGGACCGCTCGCAGCATTCTGGTGCAGCTCCCATCTAGCTTATTCTCAAGGCGCTTTGTTAGGGTCCAGGTGGTACAGCTATACAGCAGTACCGATACAACCACAGCCTGGAAGAAACGTCTCTTTAGCTTGTCGGGGAGATCGGATTTCCATATGACTGATAATTTGTTGGTGGCCAACCATGCCTAATGATGCCACAATTCAGTCTTTAACCAGTGGGTATTGCAAGATGATAACGGTTGTACAATTAAGGAACACGAGCAATAATAATAATAATAATAATAATAATAATATTTAGACCTTGTCAGAGAACTGAGGAAAATGTGGAATATGAAGGTTAAGGTAGTACCAATCGTCTATTTGTGCCCATGGAACGATGCCCAAAGCACTGGAAAAGAATTTGGATGAACTGGAAATCAGAAGAATCAAGACCATCCAAACTACAGCACTGTTGGGATCGGCTAGAATACTCAGAAGAGTCCTGGAGACCTGAGGAGACTTGCTGTCAGTCAACCTTCACTGAACCACCAGCTACGACAGGTGTGAAAAACTAATAATAATAATAATAATAATAATAATAATAATAATAGTAGTAGTAATAATAACTAGTTGAACCGGTGTAAATTTCATGATTAATTTGAAACGACCAAAAGGATTAAAGATAATTGTGACTACTAACAAAATGAAAAACGCCCTCTGGGCGACGTAAAATGAATATTGCCTGAGGGGATGGGAGTTGAAAATTTAATATCAGAGAGTTTGTATCATAAGTAAAGTAAAATCATCAAATTTATTAAAGGAGTACAAAATTTTAAAAAAATTATTAAAGGAGTAAAAAATAAAAAATTTGAAATGGAAACCTAGTTCTGATAACTTTAAATATGTATTAAAATAAAACAAACTATGTATAGATATATAATACCAGTCATGTATTTATTAAAACCTGTTTTAAAAAACAATGGAGACTGTCTAATGTTGCATGTTCAAATTTTGAGTGTATTTATTCTATGTTATGATGAATTTGGGTAATATGACGTAAGCAGTGACGTAGTTTTTGTTTCAGACAAAAACCGGAAGCGAATCTCTATTATTAATAGATGATATATGGTTATGATTTAATTATTTATTATTTAAGAGAAGTAACAAGAGAAAGAGAGAAAGAGAAGTTGAGAAAGGAAAGAGATAATGAAGGCGAGAAAGAATAAGGAAAGGCAAAGTGTAGAGTTCTTTTAACTCTGAGAATACTATTAGCAAATATTTATTCTGCCACCAAAAAAGTACAATATCCTGTAAGAGTATTATTGTTAAAGGTGCGTAGTGTAATGTTTACCGTCCGACAAAATGGAGATGCGGTCGTTTACATTTCACATAGCGCTAATACCCTTGGGAAAGGTGCGAATACAACTACCTCGAACTATAGGTAAATAGTATGTCAGACTGGGCCATTTACCCTCATGTTTTATCTATTTATGGCAACTGGTCTAGGAGAAGGAAACAAATCAAACCAAAGGGGCTCTCTTCTCATTAGTCAATACTACTTTGAAAACTCCCCCTCCTCTATCATTGTTCAAAACGATGGTGAACACCGGAAGATACAGAGGATGGTAAGAGTAATTTACAAAAACTCACAAAATTGCCTAAATAAAACAAATAAAAAATATTTTTTATTTATATATCTTATCATAATGGAGATTGTGTGTTGATTGTCTGTAACTGAAACTATATTACTACCCAAGTCACAATTCCCTTAGTTATTTACATCACATTCACCATGATTTCCTTTTTATTTAAATCTTTCTTATTAATAACATTTAGCTCAGTCGGTAGAGCGTTCGGCTAGAAACCACAAGGTTCCTAGTTCGATACCGGTCCTCGCCAACTCAATGTATGAGTAGCAAAGGGATGTGTGCGGTAAAGTAAGGAGCTGATAGTAGGTGTGGCGCTCCACCTCAGACGCCAAAACAATCTCCTTGGTCTAGCCCTATTCAAAAGGGGATAGACTCCCTCGCTGACTGGCTGATACCGACTTTAGGCCACCCCGACGACTTTACTTTCTTTTTTACTTTACATTATGAATACTATTGATCATATCTACATACTAATAACATGCAATTGTATTCATATATACAACAAAATAGAGGTTTACAGTGTAAACGGGAAGGCTAATTTGCATATTGATATTACTGATTTCAAATTGTTTGGTTTTATTTTAATGAAAAAGAGCAAACATTTCGAGGATAAATCTTAAAAGAAATCCATTAACAAGAGGAAATAACTGTAATATTATTGATTACTTCCTATTTTAACTAAATAGTTAAATTAGGAAGATTTAACAATAAAAGACGGGAGAGATGTGTGAATAAGTTTCAGTTGTCCGATTATCGATTGTACCCCCTTCTGTTTCAAATCTTTTTATCTACATCTTTGGTTTCATTAGCCTTTCTAATCTAATT
>CM042149.1:2140491-2167991 GCA_023376005.1 Doryteuthis pealeii | reverse complement strand
ATTATTTCAAGTATATCTTATTAAAAATTTATTTTTTTAAAAAGTATATTATTATTATTATTATTATTATTATTATTATTATTATTATTATTATTAATGATATTTTAAGAATATCTTATTAAAAATTTATTTTTAAAAAGTGTCTATTATTATTATTATTAATATTTTACGAATATCTTATTAAAAATGTATATAAAAAGTGTCTATTATTATTATTATTATTTTAAGAATATCTTATTAAAAATTTATTTTTAAAAAGTTTCTATTATTATTATTAATATTTTAAGAATATCTTATTAAAAATTTATTTTAAAAAAGGGTCTATTATTATTATTATAATTATAATTATTATTATTATTATTATTTTAAGAATATCTTATTAAAAAATATTTTTAAAAAAGGGTCTATTATTATTATTATTAATATTTTAAGAATATCTTATTAAAAAATTATTTAAAAAAAGTGTCTATTATTATTATTATTATTATTATTATTATTATTATTATTATTATTATTATTATTATTATTATTATTTTAAGAATATCTTATTAAAAGATTTTTTTTTTAAGTGTCAGTTAAAAATATCCGCAAGTGGTGTAGAGAGTTGGCAACGATGACAAGATTTAATGCTTCCTCAACGATATTGAAATTACGTCAATGCCTAAAAAAAGAATCGACCAAAATGATGATTATATAGAGAAATCGATACATGTTGAAACTTTTAAAATGATATAAATATAATTGACAATAAGCAATAAACGTTTTTGCGATTTCTAAATATTTTGGAGACCATACCGTTGGGATTAACCTTGTAATAAGAATAAAAATGTAGAAATTTTATTTAAAAAGTTACATAATGGTTGATTACAATTGCCAACTAAAAATACAAAGGAATTATTCTAATTCTGAAAATCTACTCACAATTCGCCAAGTACAAGAGTGCCAAACATAAACTGTATCTAACCGGTAGTCATGAACTGTATCTAGCCGGTATATATATATATATATATATATATATATATATATATATATATATATATATATATATATATATATATATAATATATATATATAAGGTGTATCATAAAAGTATCGAGATTGCAGCTGTATTTACCAAGACATAATTGATTAATAAATGGGACTTTATTTTTCAGAATACAAGGTGTGCCATAAAAGTGCCGAGTTTGATGCTGTATTTACCAAGCTAGAAATGAACAATGAATTGTTATTTTCAGGATACAAGGTGTATCAAAAAGTACAAAAAACCGATATTTTTGACGTACCTTGTTATACATATATATGTATATATATATATGTGTGTGTGTGTGTGTGTGTATGTGTGTGTGGATTTGGGCGTGTGTGTTTTAAATCTTTAATGTTAAAACATTGAAATGATGTAAACGTCATTGACAATAAACAGTAAACGTTTCTGTGATTTCTAAATATTTTAGAGACCATACCTCGTACATAACTTATAGTTATTTGTCATCTAATTGTTCCGACTTTTTTGACTAAGAAATATTTTCCATATTTCTTTAGACAGAACATTTCGTTACTGTCAACATATGTTTTGTCATGTCTACACTTTATTTACTTTTCAACATACAAGTGTCTCTTTCTGTTTACACAGTAAATGCGTCTATTCTTTATGCTCAATTCTTATTTTTTTCCATTTCTGTTATTAATACTCTTGCGAAATTCCTATCTTTCTATTGTGTTGTGTTTATTCACTTTCAGTGGTTTTGTTGCCAACACTTCTACATCCTGAAGTCAATGTAAGTCCCATTCTATAATATCAATATTTTCCTTTCTTTCTTTCGTTCTTTCTTTTTAAATAATTCTTCTGTATGACTTTCTCTTTCTCTTTCACTCTCTTTCCCACTCAATATTCCGGTAGGTTTTTGTTTCCATTATCAAGATGCTATTTCCTTTTTGTTCAAGTTATAATAAAGTTAAGTCAATGAAAGACAGCTATGTCTTTTGCTATTTACTATATAAAAATAATTGAATGCCAACTCATTTTCTTAGTATAATGCAGACAATTCACTTTTTTTCAAGCAAACACTAGTCTACTTAAGAATGAAATATGAGCAACTCCAGTTTTATAATGGTTATCAAGCTAGGTTAGCATCGGTTATCAATAGGAACACCTGTTGGTTGTGGGTGGCGACCCGTGATGCTTAAGGATGAAATCATAGTGACTGAACAGTCCATGACTTGCAACACTTCACATTGGCACCTAGACTAGTTTTATAATGATTACCAAGCTAGGTTAGCATCGACTTTCATACATACTTACCAACCCCTCCACACGAGTAGGTTGTGACACAAGGTCAATTTCTTAAACGGAGTTTAACAGGTTTGTATTCAGAGTTTTCCTTCTCCTAGGCTAATCACATAACCAACGTTAAAGAGCCTAGTCTATCCGACTATTTACTCGTAGCTGTAGACAGAATCGTTAGGTGCATATATTTCCCTAGGTTATTAGTGCAATGTGAAATGCAAACAGCCTGGTCTAGGATTTGAACTCGTGTCACAATGTCCATTTTCTACGACGATAACCGTCACACTGACCATTATAACTAACTTGATTCTTACTGAATCCTACTGTAACATTGTGCCTTTTTTCCGGGCACTAAAACGATATATGTAATGTTGTCGTATATCTGGTCACAGTACCCAAAGCGTATATACATAACGGGGCGGCGGTGGTGGCGATATATTCACGGTACTAAAAATGTCTTCTTGTTGATAAAAATTACAACGCGGGAAATATGTAGTCACAACTGCTAGCCTTTATTTCCAGGGTAGGCTTGTCTCGTGGGTTCGTATCAGAGAGGAGGAAAGGCAGAGAGAACTATTAAACTACCGTCATCCCACACGGGACCAAGGGCACGTCTTAAACCTACGCTGTCCCAAATCGAAAAGAGGCCGGTCCCTTTCTTCGTTGTTCCACGTCACCACGTGACTTCCAGTTCCGGTCAACACCCGACTTCCGGTTGACACTCAATTCTCCATTCGGGGTCACGCTACGGTCAAACCATCGTTCATCCTGCCCCGCTCATCACCACTCTTTAAACCTTCACTCTCTCACCCACTTCCCTCCTCCTCCCTTTTCTAATATAGTAGTTCTAGCTCACAAAAGTCAGTATAATATCCCCATCTTGCTACACCTACATACTTCTGACCTTGTACCAAACCACGCTGAGTAAATTAATATTTACAAGTGAAACATTATACAATATCCTCCATAAGTTTGTACACGTCAAGCAATTTTCTTTTAAAATGTTAATTTTCTTTTAAACCTAATAAGGACTTTATTATTTATCAACACTAGATAGCGCTGACAGCACGGATATCTATGACTCTCTGCTCTAAGTTTGCGAAAGCCGGTATAGAACTTGGAACCTTGTGGCTAATAGGTGGCTTTTCAATTGTTTTACGCAATCGGCGGAAACAGAAATTTTCTCACCAGCTCTCCTTGTGAAAACTTTTAACCGACACCTGAACCAGTCAATCATTCTTCAGTATTCTCTATTTTAGCTGAAGGGACCGGGTTAGCTCAGTCTGTAGAGCGTTCGGCTAGAAACCACAAGGTTCATAGTTCGATACCGGTCCCCGCCAACTCTGCGTATGAGTAGCACAGGGATCTGTGCGGTAAAGTAAGGAGCTGATGGTAGGTGTGGCGCTCCACCTCAGATGCTAAAAACAATCTCCTTTGTCTAGCGCTATTGAAAAGGGGATAGACTCCCTCGCTGACTGGCTGATACCGACTTTAGGCCGCTCCGTCGACTTTACTTTACTTACAATAATTATATTAAACTTCTCATTAACACCTACTTTATTCTTTAATTACATAAAATAAAAAAAATCTCTCTGGTCTAACCCTCGACTTTACTTATTTGCATATTGTAGAATTGTATCAGTTGAGCACCAAATTGATAAGTCCATAATTACCTTCGATGATTTAATCCTTATTGCCACATCTAAAGCCCTGACTCTGTGAATGAGATGTCCATGTTTCGATAATTAAATCTGGGAATCCCTAGAAAAGGCAAGAGACACTTTCTCTCGTTTGGACACTCGGCTCTATATTCACAGCCTCCAGAGAGTTTTGTGCAAACTATTTGTCCAAATGAAAGAATGCTGATAGGTGAAGCTCGTCTGCAAGAAACCTATAAACCGATCAACTTATTTCAATTAATGGTGAGATTACAGCATGATTCTAATAGTTAGCACTTCAGCTGAAAGGGGATTTCAGATGTGGTGATCTCATCCGGAACATTGGAAACTTTTGCCGTTGTGTAGGAATAATATCCTTAGGTCATGCTTGGCCCTTTCCACTTTGAACTATGAGAATCTATTGAAGCAGTTAGAATTATGATGGTCAAGGGTTGGGTAGGGGGTAATAAACCTGCAAATAAAATCAAAAGGATAAGGACATATTTATTCTAATCTCACGTTTAAAATCTGTACGCATACAACTTAAAAGAATTACAGAAGTTCTTATTGATATCTGAGCGGTGTGAGTATTCGACTTGAGGTTTTAACGTTCCAGAGTTCAATTCTAGATAACACTTGGCAAGTCACACGAATTGGACTCCAATATTTAGAAGTCAACTTTAGATCTATTTATATGATTCTATATACAGTACTGTTCATAAATAGCCACCCTGTTGACAGCGTTTAGACTACACTAACTGTATCTCCTGTAGAGGGTTCTGACCCGACAAAAGAGTCTTCTGGGTATAACACTAAACTGCATCGGATAATGAGGTTCCATTTCTGGAGATCTGGGGAGAGTGGAGGACCGTTTAATTACCATTATTCCCAGATCCACTCTGACCCGGAGTGGGGATACCTGTTAAGGTCCTATATATAGATCGAATAGATTTTTAAATTTTCATTAGATAGGAATCCTTGATTTAATCTGACCAAATTATTTGTATTAAGAATAGGTTCGATTTAGCTCAGTCGGTAGAGCATCTGCCAGGGTACCACAAGGTTCCAAATTCGATACTGGCTCTTCACTAACAACGCATGAGTAGCACAGCTTGGATTTGTGCGGTACATTGAAGAGTTGACGGTAGGTATGGCGTTCCACCTCAGTCTCAAAAATGTCCCTGGTCAAACGCTAAGGGGAAGAGGATAGGCTAACCTAAGTAACCTCTTAGAAGCATTTGATACTGGGAGCCTAAATGCGTGACAACGCAAAACTTCATAAATTGCAACAGAGTATGCCTTTAGCCATGTGTAGTGGATCTCCCTTCCTGGTTTAGCGTTAGTAAAAGGGGTTCGTCTCTCTCGTTGTTCGACTCGTACTTTACTACTTCCTCTGCTAAAAATCATCAATAACCCCTGAAAGCTTGGGCATTTAGATTTTGTGTAAATTAAGATACTTATGATCAATACTTTTTATAGTAGTAGTAGTAGTAGTAGTAGTAGTAGCAGTAGCAGCAAAAATATGCACCCTCTGGGTACAAGTATTTAAGTTTTAATGTAATGAAATATATTAAATTAGAAAGACTAATGAAACTAAATAAGAATGCAGATAAAAAGATTTGAAACGGGGGGGGGGATAATAAAAAATAGAACAACTTTGAAACTAACTCTTCCATCATTTTCCATCACTCCCATCTTTCATTGCTAAATTTTCCTAATTTAACTATTTAGTTAAAATAGGATGTAAAGAATAAAATTACAGTTATTTCTTCTTGTTAATGGATTCCTTTTAAGATTTATCCCCGAATTTTTTGCTCATATTCATTAAGATGAAACCAAACAATTAAAAATCAATAATATTAAGCACATATTTATCAGAATCAATGGCCAATACGTACTTGGCTTTAAAAAAACATGTATACGATCAGTCCACGCTATTCTTTGTACAGTTTGAGACCATGAAAATTAACCCTGTCTGCATTTCATCAAAACTGTACCGTTCTTGCAAATAGTTGTTTCTGCTGACGAAATGCCACATGAGCAGCGCCATTACGATAAAAACCAGGATATAAGACATGTGAGTGAGTGAGTTCCAGTTTTAGGCAGGACCTAAAATGGCTGACTTCTCTGCCAGACGTCTAACTGAAAACTGGGGACTCAAAAGGTCCCACGTGACTTCACGTATTTTGGCGGGCTTCTGTAATTTTCCATGGGGACCTGGCCATGGTATGAAAAGGGTCATCCCCTCAGAATTACAGGGGATTGACAATAATCTTATGCAACCGCATAGATTATGTAACACCAGAAGTTCAGGGTGAAAGGCCTTACAGGTCATGGGAGGCTCAGAGTTCTTCGGGTTAAAAGTGTAAATGTAAATTAAAATCAAATCATTTGAAATTAATTGATAGTTGCTGATTAAGAAATATAAAAATTTCCATATGGATACAAAACCCTACATTTTTCAGCCTTTATGAAAATAAATTCTAGAATGTTGGGTCTAGTAAGCATCTTTTACAAGACATTGACAGTCATGCGTTTGAGAGTTTTGAAATGTTGCTTTTATGTTTTAAGTTAATAATAACTGGAGATTTATTTTTATTTAATAACTTGACCATTTTCCGTTCAAATGATCTCAAATTTTGACACCATGTTTAGAATCAATTATTAAGTCAAAGTTAATGTTTCATATTCTTTTTTTTTCTTTTCAGGTATATAAATGCCATTCATTAGGGAAAAAGCGTTTAAATATTAAACATAGACGTTTTCAGACTCAATCTGTATATACATTAGTATTATTAGCGTTATTCGGACTATTGTCCTCATCTTTATTGTTATCTGTACAACGTTTCGGTCGATATGCCCTCCGGCCTTCTTCAGGTAATACTTGTCGGACTCTGGAACCTTCTCGGACTCTGGAACCTTCTTTTCGGACTCGGAAAATTTCTTTTCGAACTCGGGAACTTTCTTGTCGTAGTTAGGAACCTTCTTATCGTAATCGAGAGCCATCAAATACCTGAAGAAGCCCGGAGAGCATATCAGCCGAAACTTTGTACAGATAACAATAAAGATGAGGATAATAGTCCGAATAACGCAGATAATACTGATCTTCAAGCCTCATCTCAAATATTTAGAGAAACTGTATATATATATATATTTAAGCAACCACTCCATACGAGCAAGATGTGACACTAGGTCAATTCCTTAAGCGGGGTATAGTAAGTAAGTAAAGTAAAGTCGTCGGGGCAGCCTAACGTCGGTATCAGCCAGTCAGCGAGGGGGTCTATCCCCTTTTCAATAGCGCTAGACAAAGGAGATTGTTTTTAGCATCTGAGGTAGAGCACCACACCGACCATAAGCTCCTTACTTTACCGCACAGATCCATGTGCTACTCATACGCAGAGTTGGCGGGGACCGGTATCGAACTAGGAACCTTGTGGTTTCTAGCCGAACGCACTACCGACTGAGCTAACCCGGCCCCATAATTCAGTTTTCCTTCTCCTAGATTGGTTGCCTAACAAAGGTTTAAAGAGCCTAGTCTGTCCTACTATTTACCAATAGCGGAATGGAGAATAGTCCAATGCATTCATTTCCCTAGCTACGTCCAGAATTTGAACTCGTGTCGACGTATCCATTTTCAACGACAATAACCATTACACAATGGGACTCAATGCCAATGAAGTATGAGAGAGGGAAAGAAAGAAAGAAAGAAAGAAAGAAAGAAAGAAAGAAAGAGAAAGCGAGAGATGTAGAGGTAGGAAGGAAAAAGAAGGAAATAAGTGAGAAGTGGTATAGGGCTGACAGTAGAAATGATTAAACATCCATTGGCGACCATAAGTCTTCTCGTTTCTTTTTTATGCATTTGGTCTCAGCCACGCCCTTTTGACTATCTGTCCACGTGTCTTCCCAACTTGCATCATGCCACTATGAGTTAAACACTCTCAAAGTTTGCACAACCCGCTCCATTTGAACACCTACGTGCCTCTTTCAGTTGTTTGAGTTATATTTACTATTCCACGGCTTCGGGTTCAAGATGGATCAATATCCATCAATATCCATCGTCCGTGACAATGAGTGCTAATTTTCTTTCTCGGCACAACTGTTATACAGACTGTATCAAAGATTTTAGAATCATTTAAAATGTACAGTTATGTAGGTGGATTTTTTTCACTTTTTAACATCAAATTCTCTCAAACAGCAAAAGTTGTATATTGCTATAATACACACTGATACCAAAAACTAGATCTCTTACTTGAACTATTGTTTGAGGAAATAGCATCAAAGATCGTAAGTTAATATGCACTAAAATCATCGGCCCCGAAATTTGTTAGAGAATTTAGCAAATTCACTATTTAAAACAGAAATGTATTATACTAAGATGAACCGAACAAGATATCATAACTAGAATTGAAATTGAAAATATCCCCCCATCATCACTGACACCCCCGATAAGCTACTTTTTATCTCATTGAGTAAGCTGTAATAGAGATAACATTTTAAAAAATTGAAATCTGTTTTCACAAATGAAGGCAAAGATTTAAAGAAAAATATTTTGTGGAATAATTCTGTATGTTATTGAAAATAGCAATCACGTAAGCGGCCAGTACTTTTGGTGCTCATATTCAATAGACACCCACAGAACAGTTCCACGGGCTTACGGTCAAGTCCTATTGAAAGCACCGGTTACTGCTGGATCACTGAAGTTAAGCCTGGATTAGATGGGTGACTAGATGGGGGATTATTTAAGCATCAGTAGGTACTGTAAGTAGCCGAATATCAAAAGGATTTGATTCGGCATTAAAATGACCCGAAAAAACAAAGCAAGCAAGCAACCAACCAGTTCTACAAGTCGATCAGAATATATCTCTGAGAGTCTTGACTCAAATAGAAGATACCAGATATTCTGAATTTCCCTCTCCATCCGATTGGTAGGTCTCCCAAACTTGAGTCAATATATAGGAAGGACATTAATATTTTTAGTCATTGTTTTATGTAGTAACGAGTCGAACTTACCTGACTCAAAGCGTCCTAGATGCCTGGCCTATGAAACTGTCCCTGGCTAGGAAAGGAATGTGGTTGGGGGAAGAAGGAATGTGGTCCGCCATTATGCCCACTCTGAGTAAGAAGTGTCAAGAAATTGGAAGGGGCAGAATAGACTTTTTATAGAGATTGCGAGGAATTATGGGTGACTACTCATGGTGCATTGCAACTTTTATTTGACTATAAAAGCGACCTATTTTGGCCTGAACGACGCAATTTTTGTTCTTCAGTAACAGTGTTGAGAGAGCAGAAGATGAAGTGAAAAGAAGAAGAAGAAGAAGAAGAAGAAGAAGAAGAAGAAGAAGAAGAAGAAGAAGAATCTGGTGGAGTCATTGTTTTGTTGTACTCTAGTTATAATTCATTTCTTTGTTGTTGTTAGTTTTAGAATAAATACTATACTAACATGATACCCTTATATAAAAATATATGTTCAATAAGTATCTGTTTGCATCAACGGCTATTAAACTGTTTGCTAAAGTTTAAATCAATTTCACGTAAAGAGAACTAGAAGGAAAATCACTGGTGTATCATGAAGACCTCTTGCACGTTAACACAATTTCTTTCTTTTGACTTCTTGGCCAAGGTTAACACAATTCTTTCTCCTTTGGCAATATAAATATGTAGATTTAATGGTTCTGTTGTATTGATAATAAGTTGTATAACCTGCTGAGACGTTGGAGTAGAAACAGAGGAGACAGTGTAAATATCAGTGTTATTGGACAATGATCGTCTATTCTCGCGTAATGATTGGCAAAAGATAATGACAGTATTTTCGAGTCTGTCATAAAAAGAATGGCTGTTAAGTGCTGCTAATAAGGAGAATTTTATTGCAGACAGAATTTCGAAAACTTCTTCCTAATAGCTAAATAATCAAATCAATTACTTCCTATATTTATATAACATAAATGTATATACACCTATAAACACGTATTTCCAATACGTACACACACACACACTCACATATGTATAATCGAATTAAAATTAGAATGTCTACTGCTCATTAAAAACTAAAACGGAAATAAATTTGATATTGAATTAAAGTGCCCAGTGCACACACACACACACACACACACACACACACACACACATATATATTATATATATATATAATATATATATATAATTGTAGAAAAATAATGTTACAACCAGGGTTTCGATCTTAATAGATCTCATCAGGACAACGGGCTGAGTTACATTACTGATATATATATATATATATATACTCTTCAGCGTTTCGGTTTATTCAGCAAATCATCATCGCCCCGATATATATTTATATAGAAAGAAACTTTTGAGAAAAATAAATTTGTAAGCCTTTGATTTTGTCAGTGTGTTGCGACTTCTGTTTGTTCCTTAAATATGAAAAAAGATTAATTAAACGCCACGTAACCGTTGTTGTTCCCATTTAAACTTTTTTCGAAAAAATTGGCATTAGATAAACCATAATATTTGATATGCCATTGAACAAAAAAAAACTTAATAGTTTAAATGACGGCCATAAGCACAATTTCGAACGTCTTTTTTTATCATGAGCGTTTTTAACTACGTTGCCGTGACAACCTCTTAGACACTCGCAACATTCCCTGATATTTTTTCTAAAATGAAAAATATATCCAAAACCTTATCTGATGAAGCTCAAATAAAGCAAAATGTCATCTATCTATACATATATAAAGGACAGTTGTGTGTATCTGTATGTCCGGAGGAAACAATTAATGACAAAGTAAATATATACACACATTAAATATCACTAGAGCTTGGTTTTTGAGCAAAAATAATGAAGATGAATAATTATGTTATATTTAGGAAGACATTTAAAAATTGAAATTTGAAAAGTAACAGAAGAGAAAGTCATTTGCATTTTATTTTGTTTATCTTTTTTTGTATGTTTTTTTTGTTTTGTTTGTTTTGTTTGTTTTTTTGTTTTGAAATATAATCTTGATTGATTGAATTAAGTGCTTCATTTAAATCTTTTTTTAAATTGTAAATCATTGAATTGGAATTTCTCACTATATTGTTATATATTTCCGTGGGGATTTTTATGGGGCAACCAGCGAGGATCTCACTCGCGATAAGTAATAATGGATTTGCGAGACTAACTTAAAAAAAAAATACCCCCTCTACCCAGGCGAGGCCGGGTAGCCACTTCTAGTAATAAATATATTCATATTCCAACAAATTGATTTCCATGACTTATTTCTATTCTGCATAAAAAAGTGGCATCGTGTTGGGTCTCTCAAAGAAATTGACCAAAGAACACAACACTTGACGCCACGTTCTCCTAGGAGGGTATTTATATGCTTATACATTGATGTGATAATGTATCAATATCAATGCTGACTATGTGAAAAACTAGCACAGTAGTTTTGGTAACATATGCACATTTTTATTTCTATAGAAATGAACATTTTGAAATAGTAAATGAATTGAGTAATCAGTATTTCCTGAGATAGATAATGACATACATTGTTAAAACCATTATGCAAATTATTCCCACCATATACTATGTAAATCCTTATTTCTCAGAGATATAAAGCAAATATTTATGGAAAGTAAATGCATTATAATATTAATAGTTTTGTGGCAAATTTAACTCAGCTAGAATTTAATAGAGACATCGCTAATAAATAATTTGGTTTGGTTTGTTTTGTTTTACGGCATATCAACCTCAGTGGGTCATTTAATGCCGATAAAGTTTTGAAATAAATCAATTCTTAATGCATAATACAATTGTTTATAAACTCATGTTTTTCTATTTAACCCATAGATGGGACCCTAACAGGTACTACCACTCCGGGTCAGAGTGGACCAGGGGGCCACAGTGGTGATGAAGGGGTGCTCCACATTCCCCAAACCTCCAAAACTGGAACCTCACCATCAGATAGAGTTTAACGTCATTCCCAGGACATGTAGACCCGCAGCCACCGCCTTCTAGCACCCATATGATAAAAAGGGGTTGGGGCTTGCTATAAGGGCAATAGGGTTGGGAAAATCATATAGGTGCTAGGGCTTGACGTGACCAGCCGATTGATCGGAGGGGGCCTCTCCGACCGCCCGTCTAGGCTAATAAATAAGTAACTAATTAAGATCAACTAATGACTATTCCATAATCGTTGGGAACAAATAGCTAAGGAAATCGTGACATCATTGATGACGTAGATTTGGTTACAGATACAATTACATAATCTCTGTTATAATAAGCTGAATGTAATCATACATTTACAAATGAATCAAATTTCGTTATCAAATAACCCGTAAGAATTTAATATGGAACAAAAGAAATTAAACGAAGAAAAAGTTTACTTAGATTTTCAAAAGTGATCAAGTTTATTTCTCACTTTAAAGTTTTTCTGTAAATCTTTGCTAAAAATATGCACCGGAATTCATTTTACCACTCTAGAAACAGGCTTATAGTAATAATTCATACGGAATTTGATCGTCTGAAATCTCCAAGAGATAAGCACCAATGGAAAATGTTAAATGATTCTCATATTGTATCTTCCATAAAGATCTGAACTAGAAATGATAATGTTAAAACCTCAGTGTGTTCTTCTAACTCTTGGGGCATATCCCATGGTGCAATTGCAAGCCATAAGTAAATCTCAAATATATATTTATGGATTTGCTTCGGTGAATCTCTTTATATATGAAAAATTATCATCATAGGCAGATAGTGTTGGAATATTTTGGTGATTATAGTAATTTTAATTTAATAAGCTTATCTTAGATGTGGCACAAGGCCAAAAGTAATGGGGCGCCCATGAGAATCGAACTCATTAGCAAGGTCTGCGAATATAGATTGCTAATTGTACACAACGAAGGTGTCCCATATCTGGTGGTATATATATTTTACCTACCCTCACTGCACGAGCAGGATGCGACACAAGGTCAAATTCTTAAGGCGGAGTTTACAGGTTTGAATTCAGAGTTTTCCTTCTCCTAGACTCGTTGACTAGCCATGGTTAAAGAGCCCGGTCTGTCCTGCTATTTACCCATAATGAAGGGAGAATTGGATTCATACCTGTCCCAAGGGTATTAACGCCATGTGAACCCAAACAGCTTCGTCCAGAATTGAACTCGGGTAGACGGGTCTATTTTCTAAAGATTCTAAACCATTTAGACCACGCGCTTCCATATTTTGGTGATATAAGGCGGGCCGGAATTCACCACCTAAACTTGTAGACTATGCATAAACGTGGGAATTAAAACCAGCCAATCACGACGTCGTTAGTTAACTATTTATTTAATCACGTTCTAGAAAACAGTTAATTTCATGTATTCGCCACTGACGAACGGGCCTGCAACTATGGACTTTTTTTACCCAACACAAATGGACACCGAAGGATTCTAATTATCACTAAGGGACACCGAGGAACAATCAAAGGATTTTACCCAACGATAAGGGACAGCGAGGAACAACCAAATTTATTGACTTCTCATGAATTTAAACCGGATTACAAGGTTATTCTCTAAGTCCTAGAGGCAAATTCAGAAAGTAGTATCCGCGGTGGTGTATCAAGCGAGTTCGGCGTCCACAATCCCAGTGTGGTTTGTCATTTTAACGGCCTCGGCAAAAGCATCCAAAGCTGCTTAATTGTGCGTCACCTTAGAAAATATTGCAAACTTTTGACTCAGCATCTAACTTTTAAAAAGTATTAGTTACTATAGCAATTTATATGGAGGGGGGGGTTAAGTTTTTAAGGGCCATCCCTTGGCCAGTGTATACTTGGTAAAGAGGCCTCCGATAACGAATCCTTTGGTAATTCTCTCGGGTAGAGAATACTAGGCTGTCTTTTCGACAATGGTCGCAAGTATACTGAGAAAGAATCATGCTTAATTGATGTATCAGCCACGGAGTATGGCCAGCGATGGACTAAGGAATAGACCCATGTATCGGCCTATATCTATAAATCCGGCGGGGAACTAGAGTAACACCTTAATATGTCCAAAATTTCCAACAGGGTGGATTTTTGTGTGTTCCCAGACCTTAAAATATGCTTGCATAAGCTTTTTTGCTTTGACTGACAATGTTGCAATGACTGAGAAATAATCTTTAAACATGTAGGTTTGTAGTGTAATGATACAATAAATAATTATCTCCCTTAGATTATAGCATCTCAGTCTCGGGACACTCTAAATATCACATGACTGGTCCCAAAGAAATCACTTTTCAAACTCTAAAGGTTTTGATAGTGTAAATGATTTATTTTGTATTCCTTCATTTTGGTTCAGTTTTAATATATAACAGATATGGCTATGTTATAATGGAACCTTTAATAAAATATTTTCCTCTGAATATCTCGTTTCATATTTTATGCTTATATATATATATATGATATATATTTATAATATATATATATATATGTGGTGTGTGTGTGTGTGTGTGTGTGTGTGTGTGTGTGTGTGTGTGGTGTATACTCACTTTCCACTGTCTATCCTAATCATAAGCTCCACAGCATGCTTTCTGTGAATGTGTCTAAGATTATCCAGTTTCACTTTATCATAATATTATAATATATATATATATGTGTGTGTGTGTGTGTGGTGTGTGTTGTGAATGTTTATAAAAGTTACATACTCAACAATCTTTATAAACAATTGGCAGCAGGTTTGATGTCATGCTGTTTGTTCTCTTATTAGAAAGGAATACTTAATAGTATATAACTGTAATGCCCGAAAGAAAAAATGAAAATGAATCCGACAGTATGGTGAAAAATGAGTAAGAGTGAAAAATAAGAAAATGGGAATAATTCTTTGATAATTGGTAAAAATATTTGAACAGAAATCAAAACCAACGCAAGATATGTATTACTCTGAAAAGATTAGAGACACTTACTAAATACATATTTATTTCAGATAAGCTTATATATATATATATATATATATTAAGTATATTATATATATAATATATATATATATATATTTGTGTGTGTGTGGTGTGTGTGTGTGTGTGTGTGTGTTGTATTTTTTTCATCTCCAGTTATTAAGAAAGCATCCATCATTGATCAACAACGCTTTTTCCATCCTAATGACCTGATGAAGGTTTAAATAAAAACGAACGATTTACGTCGATTACATTTGGAAAAATCACTTGAATTCATATATATATATATTATTATGTACATATGAATATAATATTGAATTGATTATATAATATATATATATATATATATATATGTCATATAGTATATATAGTATATATAAATATATTAAGACAATTAAATACACATAACACAACAAAAAATACAAAATAACTCATTCATCTTGACCGCATCCGCATCTCAAACTTTCTTGACCGTCACACCTGCATACCATATAAACACTCCCATCTAGAGAGAGAAAAATCCACTCCACACCCGCTATACATACTGTGGATCAATTAACCGAAACATGCGGTGTTAGGAATATATTATCAATATAAAAAATCATATAACTGTATGCACAACTTTAAGAAACAACTACTAACCATAATAAATATAAAGCGTGCAATACGCGAATTGCTTCTTGTCAGCATAAATACCCCAGGTCAGGTGCATGCAGTTAAAATCATCACAGTAAGTTGAAAATTAGTATATCTAATAATTTTAACTTAATCTGGTACAAGATCTAAGTGAGAACTGAAGTCATAACTGTGGCACTAATATTTATTTGCTTTAGCTTAACTCAGTAGATGTGGGACACCGCAGTGAGGTTTGAACTTTCGGTATGGTCAAATAAAACTATCTGATAATCATTAAACAATGGAATGCCAGTGATTCCTGATAGCTTTTTTAATTAATTGGCGTCTGAGACGCAATATTTGTTTGAAATGAGTCCCGCGAAAATTTATGGGGCCTAACTGAACCGTCCTAACTCCTACCCTGTAACTTATCCTGGTGTAATTCATTCAAGAAACATTGAAATATAATTACAGGTTAGCTTGATGGGTGAGGGAAATTAAAAAGAAAAAACACTGGGACGTATGGTTAGTTTTACTTGAGTCTTTTAGATTATTGCGTGTCTGGGACGCAGGACGCGTACCTATCAGCATATCTGAAAATGGGTAAGTCTAGTGACATTGAAATTTCTTGAGAATAAATCTAACCCTTACTGACGCTCAAATTTAATGGCCTTGTGTGTTTAGGTGTCATTTTCAAGGTATTCTCAATAGTTCTGAAGAATTCTGAATCATGGGTAAATTACTTATTTTGTTTTTCATTTTCATCCAATGTTTAGCCAAGGCCAAAATGCAATATCAGATCCTTTGAGAGTTCCTTGAAATTCCAAATCATTTCTATTATGCCAATAAGTCTGCGATAATTTATTTCAAGCAAATTAATATACAACATTAATTAATAACATCCTGTGTGGTCTTACAATTTCTTTTCTGTATATATTATATGATAGTATATATATAGTATATAGTATATATATATATTATATATATATCTAAATGTGTGTATCGAGAATAAATAAATGGAGTTTCTGTTAATATGTAGGCAAAGTGATAAACATGCTTGGTTAAATGTAAATTCTCTAAAGGTTTCATAGTACACATGCATACTTAACTAATCTTCGTTAGTAATTTGCTTGAATAAATTATATGTCGCCAGATCTTGGATACCGTGTATTGGCATAATTAAAATGATTGAATTTCAAGAACTCTCAAGGATCTGATATTTGCATTTTGGCTTGGCTAGAACATTGGATGAAATGAAAATCTATATTGAATACGTATTTTGCCCATGGAGTCAGAATTTCTTGCTGAAGCTATTGGAAATATAGCTTTGAAATGACACCTAAAACAGCACAAGGCATTAAAATTTGAGCGCTCAGTAAGGGTAGGATTTATTGTTCAAGGAAATTTCAATGTCACTCGACTACCCATTTTCAGATATGCTGATAGGTACGCGTCTCGCGTCCAGACACGCAATAATTCTAAAAGGACTCAGTAAAATGTAACCATACGTCCCAGTGGTTTTTTCTTTAATTCCTCACCACTTTCAAGCTAACTGTAATATATTTCAATAGTTTTCTAGAATGAATTTACACAGGAGTAAGTTACAGGGTAGGAGTTAGACGGTTCAGTTTAGGGCCGCCCATAAAAAAAAAATTTTTCGGGGGACTCATTCAAAACAAGATATGTGCGGTTCTTCAGGAGCAAATTAAATTAGAAAAAGCTATCGGTATCACTGCATCTCATTAGTTTAAATGATTATCGAGGATAGTTTTATTGACCATACCGAGTTCAAACTCGACGCTGGTTGGTCCCTACCATCTGTACTGAAGTTAATGGTAGCAACATAAAATATTAGTGGCAGCAGTTATGACTTCAGTTTCACTGGTAGGAGTGTGTACAGATTAAGTAGAATTATATATGTATATTTTCAACTTATCTGTTATAGATGTTTAACTGCATGTCAACCTGCTGGGGTTATTTTATGCCTGAAGGAATCTGCGTATATTGCACGCATTATATTTAGGGTATGTATAGGTAGTTTGTTTTCTGTAGAGGTTTGTGCATACAGTTATATGATTTTTTTATGGATTTGATAATATATTCTTACACCTGCATGTTTCGGTTAATGTGAATCGCACAGGTATATCGGGGTGGGTGTGATATTTTTCTCTCTCTAGATGGGGAGTTGTTTATATGGTGATGCAGAGTGTTGGGTCAGAGAAAGTTTTGGATGATGCGGATGGGTCAAGATGGGAATGAGTATGTGTGTATAGTGTGGTAGTTGTCTGTTTTAATGTCTTTATATATATAGTATATATATATATATATATAACGGTATTAATATATATATATGCGATGGGTATGATTGTGGTAACATAGTTTAGATTAATAGTAGGGTGATAGATCATAGTTCAGTTGTGTGTAAGTATAGTGGCTATAGACAATAAATTATATTTATATTATAGTTGAATTCAAGAGATGATTTTGTTTTCGGCAAATGGTGAAGTCGACGTTAAAAGTCGTTTTCGTTTTTATTAAACCTTCATCAGGTCATTAGGATGGTAAAAGTGTTTAGTCTGATCAATGATGGATGCTCTTTTTAATAACTGGAGATGGAAAGAAACATAGATTTGGGCGATTTACAGCACAGCCACACGACACATGGCCGTATTCCACCACACAGCATGATGGGTATGTCACAAATAAGTGGATATTAGGGTGTGATGGATCGGTATGATGTAGTATAGTGATAGGTATATTGTGTATATATATCAAGAGTATAGTGGTCTATATAAGTACTGTTTGATGTATGAGTGAGTAAGTGTAAGGACTTGGCTATGAGAATAAGTGATGTAGGTTTATGCGTAAGTGGTGTGCTCTAATTTCCTTCAGTAGTAATATGTTACTCATGTATCTGGGCGTGTTGTGGTTCTTTGATTGGGTCTGTTTCGATATTATAGTTGTTTTGATCCCAATTAATCGGTCAGAGGACGAGATTCTCTAAGGAGTACAGTTCCCATTCTTTCTGAGTGTTTTCTCTTCACACTCGCTTACTCAGTGTTTGTTCACTCGCATAGATAGCGCTCGCTTCATTTTCATTTGTTTTGTCTTTCGGCTATACAGTTAATGATAGCTATTTGGTGAAGTTATATAGGTTGATCACTGTTCTAATAGTATGTAGAAGCAGAACTGTGAGAGATAGGATACAGTCAATAGACCCTGCTGCAATTTGTTTAATAGATATGATGTAGGATAGACAGTGATTGGTGGTGTGAGGGATGGTATGCTGTAAGCTGTGTTTTTAGCTATAACATGCTCTCGACAGCGAGCACACACACGACAGCGTCCACGACACTATCTAGGTAGTATATTAAGAAGCGGTCGGTAAAGGTATGGTGATGGATTAACATGGATATCGTTGAAACGCTGGAGCTCATGCGGTTGCGACAGTTGAAGACAAGATGCAGTGCTGAGCTTTATGATAGGTGATTAATACAGTGGGAGAAGCTGAGTATACCACACGATCACAGACGCGACCATCGCATGCGACAACACTACACAGTCACGATGGCTGGGTTGCGACACACAGACTGTGTCCCAGCACTAGACAGTTAGTATAATGATGTAGGTAGGGTTGTACCGGGTTAGTGCGGTGAGTATGATACATTTACGTGAGGGTAGTGGGGATCAGGATATTAGTATAACAGAGTTGAAGAATAGTGAGATGAAGCGTGAGTAGTCGAGAGATAGTTCAGGATGTGAAAAGTATTATTGGTTAAGGTGTAAAGGTTGGCCAGTGTTGATACATATGCATATCTTGTATAGTAAGTGATGTAGTTAGATACCTGAACATAAATTTAGATAAGGCGGATTATCGAATAATAAGGTGTGCATTATAGCACGTACCAAAAGCCTTTGTAGAGTTGTGGAATAGAAGTGATATTTCTTGACAGGTCAGTTGTGATAAGTTTAGAGTGTTCCGAACTGTGGTGGTGTCTTGCATGAGATCCGTGGACAGGGAGGAGTGTTAATTTGATGTATTCATTGGTAGCACTAGCTAAGAGCCTACCACTGTTTAAAGATTATTTGTTTTGCTTGTCAGTTCATTTTGCAACATTGTCAGTCAGATAGCAAAAAGCTTATTGACAAGCATATTTTGAAGGTCTGGGGAACAGCAGACAATACGAGATCATCCTGGTGTGGAATGATGTTATGGAGCATATAGCAGGTGCTCTCGGTTAGCGTTGCGCCTCCCCTGGTATTTAATAGTACTGGCGCGAGTAGCATGGTGTCTAAGTTTCTTGTCGCCATCGGATGGGCCATGTATCTCTCGTAGGGGCTGATGGCCAGTCACAATTAAGCCACGTGAATTCTTTCTCAGGTGATGTAGAGACTTTGCGACCATTGGTCGAAAGAAACCTAGTATTGAGTCGAAGGGCTGCTTAGTTATGGTGGTGTGGTATTGTTGGGATCGTGAGGTCTTCGGGGTTTGTGGTATGGGGTTGGGGAATTATTGTGTGTCTGCGGAGGTTGCGTGGGGTTGTGATTGGTGTGCGTTGTGTTGAGATTTCGATGGTGGTGCTTGTTGGAAGGTAGGCTCGTACACCGAGAGGAATTACCGCAATGGATTCGTTATCGGAGGCCTCTTTACAAGTATACACTGGCGCAGAGATGTGCCCATTTAAAACTTAACGCTCGATCTTCCTCTTTACCATGATAAGATTTAGATGAGTAATAGTGATGTTACTCTGTGTCACTTTGTGCGCGTTGTAGTGAGAAGAGTTTTAAGAAGAGAAGAGATAAGATTGTCACTGAGGTATCTCGATGCCCTGCGGATCGAAGAGTAAAAAGTTGCTCTTGCTCGTCCAAAAATATATTTTGGGTAAGGTGAGGGCACAATTTAGCAGCTTTTGGATGGCTGAGTTGCGACGGCGCGTTAAGAATGACAAACACACTGGGTTGTTGGGGACGCCGAACTCGGCTTGATACACAGCCGGTATACTACTCTTCTGAATTTGTGCCTCGAAAACCAAAAAAAACTAAGGACTTAGAGAATAACCTTGTAATCCGGTTAATAATTTTCATGAGAAGTCATAAATTTGGTTGTTCTCGCTGTCCTTATCGTTGGGTAAATCCGTTTGAATGTTCCTCGTGTCCCTTAGTTGAATAGGTTAAAATCCTTCGTGTGTCCGCATGTTTGTGTGGGGTCATAGAAGTAGTGTAGAGTGGTGCCTGTAGTGGTCGAGTCTTGAGTGGTGTAGAGTTTGCAGGCCGATGCGTGCAGTGGCGAATAGTCATATAGACAGTAATTAACGTGTTTTTCTAGAACGGTGATTAATCGATAGTTAAACTAACGACGTCGTTGATTGGCTGGAGTTTTACATTCACACAGTTTTATGCATAGTCTATTAATTTTATAGGTGGTGGAATTCCGGGCCCGCCTTATATCACCAAAATATGGAAGCGCGTGGTCTAATTGGTTAGAACTCTAGAAAATAGACCGTCTACCCGAGTTCAAGTTGCTGTGGACGACGCTGTATTGGGTTTCACATGGCGTTAATACCCTTGGGCAGGTATGAATCCATTCGTCCTTCAGTTTATGGGTAATAGCAGGGTACAGACCGGGCTCTGTAACCATGGCTAGTCAACGAGTCTAGGATGAAGGAAAACTCTGAGATTCAAAACCTGTTAGAACTCCCGCTAAGAATTTTGACCTGTGATCGCATCCTGCTCGTGCAGAGGGGTAGGTAAATATATTATACACCAAGATATGGACACTTCCGGGTGGGTAACAATTAGCATCTATTTATTCGCAGACCATTGCTAATGAGGTTCGATTCTCATTGGGCGCCCATACTTTTGGGCCTTGTGCCAGCATCTGACTGACGATGGAGCTTATTGAAATTAGATATTACTATATCACCGAAAAATATTCCAGACAACTATCTGCCTATGATGTATAATTTTTCTATATAGAAGAGATTCACCGCAAGCCAATCCACTTAATATATATTTGAAGGATTTACCTATGGCTTTAGCATGCATCATGGGATATCACAAAGGAGATTGGAGTAAGAACACACTGAGTTTAACATTATTCACTTCTAGTTTCAGTATACTTTCATGGAAGGATACAATATGAGAATCATTAACATTTTTCCATTGGTGCTTATCTCTGGAGACTTTCAGACGATCAAATTCCGTATGATTATTACTAATAAGCCTGGTTTCTAGAGTGGGTAAAAGTTGAATTCCGGTGCATATTTTAGCAAAGATCTACAGAAAAATCTTTAAAGTGAGAAATAAACCTTGATCACTTTGAAATCTAGTAAATGCTTTTTCTTTTGTCGTTTAATGTTCTTTGTTCCATAATTAAAATTCGTTTCGGGTGTATTTGATAACGAAATTTGATTCATTGTAATATATGAGTTACAGTTGCAGGTCTTTTTGATGAACAGAGATTCATTGTAAATTGTATCTGCTAACCGGAAATCTGACGGTGCATCAACTGAATGTCACGCATTTCCTTGTAGCATTTGTTGCCAACGAATTAGGAAATAGTCCATGTAGTTTGAGTCTTAAGTAGTTACTTTATTTATTAGCCTACGACGGGCGGTCGGACGGAGGCCCCCTCCGTCAACTGGCTGGTCAACGTCAAGCCCTAGCACGCTCATATTGGATTTTTCAACCCTATTGCCGTTATGCAAGCCCGCAACCCCTTTTTAAGTCGATTAATGTGTGCGTACGGTTAGGCGGGTGGGCATGCGGGTGCTAGGCAGTGGTCATGGGGGAATGACGTTAAACGCTGCGGTATTGTGGTGAGGTTCCAGTTTTTTTGGAAGGTTTGGGAATTGTGGAAGCGACCTCCTTGCCGTCATTCCACTGGGTGGCCGCTCTTGGGTGCGCGAGCTCTGACGGCAGGTGGTAGTATCTCTGTTGAGCGGTCGCTCTAGTGGGTGTAAATAGAAAAAGCATGAGTTTATAGGGATACAGAGTTGGTCATTGATGCATAAGAAGTTGAGGTTCGTTATTTCAGAACTGTTAATCGCTATTAATAGGTACAAGCATGAAGGTTGAGTATGCTCGTGAAAACGAGTAGAGCAATTACAAACCCTACATTCTCTCTACTTCACGCGCACTCGCTCTTCACTTCACTTCTCCACGCCTGAGTCACCACTTCTGCCCAAATCAATACATATATCACATCGCTTCTATCTCTCATATATCTCTGCTTATCACTCTGAGACTACCGCGCACTCTCTACATCAGTATATGGTGGGAATTAAATTTGCATAATGGTTTTAAGCAATGTATAGTCATGTTATCTATCTCAGGAGAATACGTGGATTACTCAATTCATTTAGTCTATTTCAAATGTTCAGTTGTTCTATAGAAATAAAAATGTGCATATGTTACCAGAAAAAGTACTGTTGCCTAGTTTTTCGCATAGTCAGATTGATATTGATACAGTTACTGCACGATCAAGATGTATAGCATATAATATTCCCTCTCTAGAGGAGAACGTTGGTGTGTGGCGGTCAAGTGTTGTGCTTCTACTGTCTGGTCAATTTCTTTGAGATGGACCCAACACGGATGGCCACTTTTTTATGCAGAACTAGAATATATCAGTCATGAGAATGTAATTGTGTGGTAATAATGCAATATTATGTATTACTAGAGAGCTGGCCTACCCGAGCCGTCGCCTGGGTAGAGGGGGTATTTGTTTTTTTAAGTTAGTCTCGCAAATCCATTATACATTATCGCGTAGTGTACGATGCTGCAGCTGGTTGCCCCAATAAAAATCCCCGGAAAGTATAATAACGATAGTAGTGAGAAATTCCAATTCGATTGATTTACAATTTAAAAAGAAGATTTGAATATGCAATGATGCTGTAATACGTTGCATCGCGAAATTGCAGAGATTAGAATTTCAAAAGCAAAACAAATGTCACAACTCAGAAACAAACAGAAGACAAAGAAACAAAGACATACAGAGAAAAGAGAGATAAGACGCATAAAATAAAATGCAATGACTTTGCTCTTCTGTTAGCTTTTCAAATTTCAATTTTTAAATGTCTTCTAAACTATAACATAATTATCTTCATCTTCTCGATTATCTTTGCTCAAAACCAAGGACTCTAGTGATATTTTAATGTGTGTATTATTTACTTTGTCAGATTAAATTGTTTCTCCGGAATCGATACAGATACGACACAACTGGTCCTTTATATATGTATATGATAGATATACATTTTGGCTTTTATTTGAGCTTCATCAGGTAAGGTTTGGATATATTTTTCAATTTTAGGAAAAATATCAAGGGAATGTTGGCGAGTGTCTAGGGTTGTCACGAGCTACGTAGTAACGCTCATGATAAAAAAGACGTTTCGAAATTCGTGGCTTATGGCCGTGCATTTAAACTGATTAATTTCTTTTTTGTTCAATCGGCATATAGGCAAGATATTATGGTTGTTTAGTCTACAGCTCGGAGTTTTTCGAAAAATGTTTAAATGGGGAAGCAACAACGGTGATTAGCGTGTGGTTTAAGGTGTAATCTTTTTCCATCAATTTATGAACAAACAGAAGCTCGCTAGACAGCAGGCTGACGAGAAATCAAAGGGCTTAACACAGATTATTTTTTCTCAAAAGTTTCTTTCTATAGTAGAATATAGTATCGGTGCGATGATGGATTGTGTGCGTGAATAGTACTGAAAACGCTTGAAAGAGTATATATTATTATACTTGAGTATCAGTATGATTGTGACTCGAGCCCGTTGTTCCTGATCGAGTATACGTATTAGAGATCGAAAACCCTGGTTTGTAACATTATTTTTCTACAATTATATAGTATATGATATTAGTGTATATGATAGTATTATTTTATTAGTTTGTGATGTGATGTGGTGTTTGTGTGTGGTTGTTGTGATGGTGTGTGTGGTGCACTGGGCTATTTTTATATAAAATGCAAATATCAATTTATTTTCCGTTTTAGTTTTAAATGAGCAGGCTAGAACATTCTAGATTATTTAGATTCGATTATACATATGTGAGGGATGTGTAGTGTGTGTACGTATTGGAAGATACGTGTTATTAGGTGGGTAGTAATACATTATGTGATATAAATATAGGAGTAATTGATTTTGATTATCTTAGTCTATTAGATGTAAGAAGTTTCGAATTCTGTACATTGGCAATATAAATATTCTCCTTATCTAGCAGCCTTAACGCAGCCATTCTTATTTATGACAGACTCGAGAAATAGCTGTCAATTATCTGTTGTGGCCATCATGTACGCGAGGAATAGACGATCAGTTGGTCCAAGTAACACTGGATATTTTATCAGCACTGTTCTCCTCTGCTTTTGAGTGCTCCGAACCGGTCTCAGGCAGGGTTATACAACTATTATCAATGACAAAGAGACAGAACCTATATAAGATTCTGACATTATTGTATAGTTGGCCATAGGAGATTTGAAGGTAGAATTGTGGCTTGATACGCGTCTGAGGCCAAGAAGTCTAAAGAATGGAAGAGAAGTTGTGTTAACGTGCAGAGGTCTCTTCAGATGAGTACACCAGTGATTTTCGCTTTCTAGTTCTTTGTACCGTTTGTGTTGTTTCTTTGTTATGATTGTTATGTGATTTTGACGTGAAGATTTGATTGTAAACGTTTAGCAAACAGTTGTAAATAGCCAGTGTGCTTGCAACAGATACTTAGTGTAAGACGATAACGTATGGTAGTGTGAGCTATACAGGGGTATAGCATGTTAGTGTAATGTGAGTGTAGATTAATGATTTCTAGAAACTAACAGACATAAGAAGAAGTAATTGGGGAGGGATCTGTAGAGTACACAAAACAATGACTATCATAATATGAGAATGTTGGTTCCACCATGATTCGTTCTTCTTCTTCTTTCTTCTTCTTCTTCTTCTTTTTCTCTTGGCTTTTCTTCTGTTCTCTATGCATATCTTCGCTGTGAGTCTGTGCATGCTCTCGCTCAACTACTGTGTTCCTGGTCGAAATGAATCGTATAAAAATTTGGCGTTCGTTGTACGAGGCCGAAAAAGTAGGTCGTGCTTTTGATATGAGTCGAATTTGAAGAGGTTGCTGAATGCAAACCTGAGTGAGTTACTCCATAATGTTCCTTCGAATCTTTGATGTAAAGAGTCGCGTATCTGCTCTACCGTTCGAATTTCTTTGACACGTTGTGTGGTGCCTGTGACGTGGTGAGTTCTTACTGCTCTCTATGAGGATGGGTGTGTGGCATCCTGCGAGTACGAGAGAGATAGCGGGATAACCACATTCCTTCTTCCCAACCTACATGGTCCTGTGCGCGTAGCCTCGAGGGCGACAGGTTCTCATGAGGGTCCGGAGGCGATCGGTGTAGGACGGGCTGTTGAGTGCAGTTAAGTTCGAGCTTGCAACGTTTACTACCATAGCAAGATCGAATGAACTGAAAGAGTAAGTATAAATCGTCCTTCGTAATATGAGTTGTTGTACTCAAATTTGTTGGGAGGACCCTACCAATCGGATGGAGAGGGAGAATTCAGAATTAGTCGTGTTGGTCATTTGATTCCTTGGTATAGGCTTACTGATATTTGAGTCACGAGACGTTCTCAGAGTGATGTATATAGTGTACGGATCGGACTTGATTAAGAGTGTACAGGTTGGTTGGGGATGGTGACTGTGGGCGGTTGCCTGGTATATTGTTTAGTATGTTGGGCGGCATTGAGTGGTGATGCCGAATTGAAATCCTATTGTATGTATGATGCGGTGCTGAGCTTATGCTAGTAGGTCGTACTGATAGCTTTAAGTTAGATGCTCCCGCCATACGTTAGTTCACCGCAGTTGATCAGTTAAGTCATAGGTCTTTTGAATGTCAGTGAGACCAGCAGTAATCCGTGTGCTTATCAATAGGACATTGTTGGATATCGGCGATTAAGGGCCCGTGGAACTGTTTGTGGGGTCTATATGAGTATGAAGTTGCACCAAAGTACTGGCCGGCTTACGTGGATTCGATTGTGATGGTTGCAGAGTACGATAGCAGAAATTATTCATGACATATAGTTTTTCTTTAATCTTTGGCCTTCATTTGGTCGATAAACAGATTTCGATTTTTTTAAAATGTTTATGTCGTGGTCGTTATTTAAGCGCTTAACTGCAATTGGAATTATAATAATGTAGCTCTTCCGGGGGTGTCGATGTGATGATGGGGGGATATTTTCCAATGTTCAATTCTAGGTTATGTCATATCTTGTTCCGGTTCATCTAGTATAGTATAGCATGGTTATTGTTTTCAAATAGTGGAATTTGCTAAGAGTTCTCTAACAATATTTCGGGGAGCCGATATGTATCTTTGTGCATATTAACGTTACGCTCTTTGATGGCTATTTGTCTCTCAAACGCAATAGGTTCAAGTACGAGTTCTAGTTTTTGGTATCTGTCGATTTGTTGGTTATTATCACAGTATCATCCAGTACTTTTGGCTGTATGATGAGAATTTGATGTTCAAAGAAGTGAATAGAAAATTGACACTCTACATCAAGGACTTGTAAGCACTTTAAATGATTCTAAAATCTTTGATACAGTCGAGTGGTATACACAGTTGTGCCGAGGAAAGAATAATTAGCACGTCATGGATATGTCAGGGACGATTAGGGTATGATTGATGGATATGAATGTCGATCTTTGAACCCGATGAGCCGTGGAAGTAGGTTAACATAATCTCAACAACTAGAGAGAGGCACGTACGTGTTCAAAGCTGGAGGGTCGGGTTGGTGCGAAACTTTGAGAAGTGTTTAACTCAATAGTTGGCGATGATGCAAGTTGGGGAAGATCACCGTGGACAGGATAGATCAAAAGGGGCGTGGCTGAGCACGCGGAAGATGCATAAAGAAGAGAGCGAGAAGACTTTATCGTGGTCGCCATGTGGGATGTTTAATCAATTTTCTGACTGTCAGCTATACTACGCTCTCAGCTTATTTCCTTCTTTTTTCCGTTCCTGATCCTCTACAGTCATCTCGCTTGTCTTCTTAGTCTTATGCTTTCGTTCGTTTCTTCTTTCTTTCTTCGTTTCCCAGACCCC
>CM042149.1:2072580-2140391 GCA_023376005.1 Doryteuthis pealeii | reverse complement strand
GGGAAAGACAGACACCGTCGCATAATTTTAAATCTGCCGTCGAAGCCCTTCATCGGATGATTCACTTTAAAAAGGAAAAACAGTTAAGGAAGACCTGGATTAAAGAGTTGAGGCGACTATAATGCGGGGATTATATTTAGCATTACAGTAGAGCATACTTAGTAGATAGAGTCGCCAAGTATTCAGAGTGATTCGCTGTGAGATATCGACGAATTAATTCCATCAAATGACCCAAGCGAAAATAAAGAAAACAGACGTAAAGCACCAGAGCCTTCAAAGACAACCAGTTCTAATCAAAGCATTGATACTATGCATACTTTATAGTTAAGTCTTAGCACTTCTATAGAGATCGCTATTGCAAAGAGACTTACATAACAGACACTTTATTGAATTAACAATAAACTCGCAAGAGTAGTGACTTCATAAGAGAGTAATGAGGTTCCTCGGGTAGCCAAGTGGAGCAACGAATAAGGTGGCTGTCCATCTACCATGTTCTTGTGGGGTGACTGCAGGAATGGACAGAATTATAAAACTTCTATCTGATGGTGAGTATCCAGTTCTTGGACGGTTCTGGGTAAAGCGATTGGAGGGTGGAGCAGCTCCAATGATACTAACGGCATATGAGCGACAACAGTTAAAATTATTAAATTTTTAGTATTCCACCTGGGGGGTATTTGCTTTGAGATGTAGTGTAGACCTGGCGGAGCATTCGCGCGTAACCATTACGTCTTATGCTCGTGAACTCAGCACAGCGTCCGGTAAGATGGGGCCTTGGCAGTTACACTGAGATACTCCCGGTTACACGTGGGGTTTCCAATTACGTGAATGGGGATATTAGAGATATGGGTAATGAGACGGAGTGGAAGTAATGTGAAGTTGATGGAATCCAAGTTCCATGTAGTTATATGCCGCTTAAGAATCACATACTTAATTCATCACTGAGATAGAAGATGTCAAGGAAATAGGCTGAAGGTGGCAGTGGCAATAGACTTTTTATAGGGAGGATTGCGCAGTTGGAAGTTAATGGGTGAGCACCTCAACCTTAAGATGGCATTGGATGGCAATTATTGCGGCTAACTTTTTATTTTTGACTCATAAAAGCGACCTATTTTGGACCTGTCACAGTCAGGACGAAACGACATATATTATGACTGTTGCTATATAATCAGGTGTAAACAGTGTTGAGAAGAGACAGAAAGATGAAGTGAAAAGAAGAAGAAGCACAAGGAAGAGAAAGAGAAAGAAGAAGAACAAAGGAAGAAAGAAGAGATCTGGTAGGACCTAACGAAACCTTTTCATATTTTTATAGTCATTGGTTTTGTTTATCGCACTATCGTTAGTCTTATATTGAGTAATTATCGATTCAAATAGCGTATCTGCGTTAGCGAAATGTGATTTGGTGGTCTTAGTTTAGGAATATAAATACTATACTAGACATGATACTCCCATTGTGTCGCTACAAGATCGAGGGCAATAGCTGTGATAACCGTATAAAATGTAAAAATATTATATGTATGTTCTCAAACATAAAGTTTATTCATGTTCTTGCATCAACGGCTAATTAAGCAGCTGTGTTGGTCAAGAAGTATTAAAGTCCAATACATTCTACGTCAAAGAGATGCAACGTAAGATGAGATAAAAATCAACTTGGGTGATGCAAGTCATGTACCGTCAGATAATGCACAATGTTAACAGTCACAGGAATTGTTCTTCGTAATTCTATTATTCGAACTTCTTAGAATGGCCAAGGTTAGACACAAATTCTTTCTCCTAGTGTGGCAAAGTGACTCAAATATGTAGGAATCTATATACTGGTTAGTCTGTTGTATGGGATTCTAAGTAAATAGATTGTATAAAATACAAACCTGCTATTGTAAGTCGGCAAATTATACGACGAATTGGCACGTCGTAGAACCAGAGAGAGAATCAGTTGTATAAATAATTCAGATAAATATATCATTGATGGAGCAAAATGATTACGGGGATCTATCAGTCTCGATAATGACATAGCTGGTTGTTGTGAGAGGCCGGTTAATGATACGGGTAGCAAAAAGAATAATGACATAGAAGATGTGATTTTTTCGAGGTCTGATCATAAAAAAGGAATGGTGTTTAACGTGCTGCAAATTAAATATGGAGAATTTCTTTATTGGCAGACAGAATTCGAAAACTTCATTTCCTTTAAATAGCTAACTAAATGTCACAATTCAACTTACTATTTCAAAATTCTGTCTATATTTATATAACATGAAAAAATTAGTGTGCACAGATGAGCATGTAACATCAGAAATAGAGCACCTATGAAACACGCGAGCCAATGTATTGTTCCCAATACCTGGTCAGAATAATCCAATAAGATCAACAAAAACTATATACACAACCTACATCTCATACTTCACAGAGAATAGTTGCAGATAACGATAGTAAAGATGAGGACAGCAAATAGTCTGAATAAAATACTCAACATACATATGTTATAAATCGAAACTTAAAAATATTTATGAAACTAATCTAAGCCTGCATATCATTAAAAACCTAAACGTGACAATTAAATTTTGAGAATATGTTGATAAGATTACGAAGTGAACGCAAACACACGTAAAGCTTTGACACAACACACACGCTTCACTTCTATTTACCGGGTTCTGTTTGAGAGTAACAAAATGGTGTTGAGGACATTTAAGTAGAAATTTTTCACAATGGACTAATTTCTATGTATAATATTCTTGAACAATATATCTAAAACACATATCTTCATAAAATATAATCAGAATCTTGCATAATTTTCCAATCCACAAAGCGAAGCACACCATTGATATTAATCGATGTTAACATGATTAGTGATCACACCTTTAGTCATTAACTGTTTTTATTCTAACACACACTAAGTCATTCACACTTATGAATCTACTGAACATTAACATATCATCACTATACTAAATATATGTTACCTTATGATAATATATTATTTATTGTAGTAACAAATATCATGTTAGAAATACCAGGATGTAGATTACGTACTTAAATTATAGATCTATCATGAGACAACAGGGCTCAGAGGTATATCCATATTTTAACTGATAGTAGTTATTTAGGGTAATTAAATTGATAGTCATTAGCTTATATCAATATAATATTTAATATATAGCAAGGGTGGGTTAAAAGTTATCTCTATGAACTAGAGTCTCATATCTTGCCGTGTTTTTGCATGGTTAGACTTTTTTCTCACGCAATGAGTTCAGCACATCACTATGCGACGCCCGAACATATCATTACATTGCGATATTCCTAGAAAGAATACTTTTGGAGAGAAAGAAACTAATAATTGTTAATGAGATAAGACACATTTGGCTCACTTATTTCGGTGGTGAGTATTCTTGTTTAGCAGTTGCATGTTGCCGACTTCTGTTCATATTTAACACTTTCTCAACCTTAACATACAATTGAAAAGATTCTTTAATTCTAAAATACGCCACGTACCCGTTGTAAACTCGTTCTAACACTCATATATGTTCTAATTTAAACTAATTTTAGTTCCAGCTCGAAAAATAATCTGGCATTAAGATAAACCTATAGTATTGAACTTATGGAACCAATGGCGATTAGTCAAAAGGCAATACAACCATGTACGTTGATTTTTAGTTTTGTTTTTATTATATTGATGACGGCAGGATAAGGCATATGCGAATAGCATACCAATTAATATAATTTTCGAACGTTACTTTCTTAATATTGTTTTCTTATTTTTATCATGTGAGCGTTTTTTAATCAAAACGTATATAAGATTGATCTGGAATGACGACTCTAATCAAAGAATTATAATATTGATAGATTCTAGTCAAGATATAATATATAGATTCGTAATCAAGATATAGAGTTTGTAGGTCCTATCGTGACAACGACTTCAAATATATGATACATATATTGATATGATTCTAAATCACTGCGATCCAAAGTATTACCTATGATATATTATTTGATAGGTTCTAAAAGTGAAAAATATATTCTCCAGCATAAACCATCATTAAATCTTGAATAAGATAAGCCCAAATAAATGCAATTAGATATGTGCGATATCTATTTACTTACTAATTACAATAGATATAATAAAGGTACATGTTGAGTGTGTTATCTGTATGTCGAGGGGAGGAAAACAATTCCTTAAATAGTGGACAACGAAAAAGATTAAAATAAAATATATTAGATAGTTTTAACATCAAAAATATTATTGATCAAGGCACTTCCTAATTACAAAAATATATATTTAGATCAACTAGAGCTTGGTAGGTTTTGATGACAACAATAAATTGAGATCAAGAATATAAATAATATTGATTGAGAGTCCTTAGTTAGTTACAATAATAAGGTAATATTTGATAGGGCCTAGATCAAGGAGATAATACATATATTTTAGATAAGATTGAAATTTGTAAAAGTAATCCTCAAGAAGATCAAGATAATAAATAGTTGATTCATAGATTTCTATTGCATCAACAGATATTTTATTTTTTGATATTGTATTGTCTATAATATCAACGTATTTTATTATTTTTAGTGGATATGATATTTTTCTAATTTTTTGTTTTTGATTTGATTCAAGATTTTGATTTATATTTGTGTTATTATGATTTTTCTATGATTTTCTAAAAGGTATAATAAATCTATTTTGGAATAAGATTTGATCTATTGAATTAAGTGCTATTTCATTTAATCTTTTTAAATTTGTTGTAATCATTGATATTGGAATTTTCTTCACTATTACAAATCTGTTCATATTATTATTATTCCGGTTCCGTGGGGTATTTTTAATGGGTGCATAGATTCTCAGCGGAGGATCTCACTTCATGCGATAAGAAGTATTATCAAATAATGGATTATTTTTTTGACGTAGACTATACTTAAAAAAAAATACCCCAGACCTCATCTATAACGATATAAATATTACATTCAGAGTTACTAAACTCCGCAAAATGATACATAATGTAATGAGATTCTATCACAATATAGTCGGTGTAGGGAGGCTTGAGGAATATTCTGATCCAAACATTCATAATTCTAGTTTATGAATTCTGATATCAAAAAATATACAATATATTTATTGGGGACTTCATATGTATGTAATTCCCCAACAAATTGATATCACGTTAAACAAGCAGTAAGGATCACCAGTTGATTGCGAGGTAGATTTCTATTTGTTAAATATGACAAGTTGTATTTCAGATATATGGTGACACATGAAAAGGGTGGGCATCCTGTGGGGATATAACTCTCTCAAAGAGAAAATTGACGCTATAGCAGACTAGCCCAAAACATTTGACGCCAAGAAACGCTGGCTCCTAGGAGGGTATTATGATGCTTATATAACCATAGGTGATTGATGATCATAAATGATTCAATATATCGAATGCTGAGACTATGTGAAAACTGCACCAGTAGTTTTGGTAAAACACATATGCATGCACAGAGAAAACAACAATTTTTATTTCTAACTATAAGAGAATGATGCATTTTGAAAATAGTAAATTGAATTGAGTAATCAGTATATTCCTGGATAGATAATGCATAACATCTTGGTTAAGAAACAGCCATTTAGTGGCAAGTATTGTTTTCCCACCAATCATCATCTTAGTATGTCAAGATCCTAAAAGATATTTCCATCAACGAGGATATAAAGCAAATATTTAGAAGTAATTGCATCGGGTGTCTATCAACTATATATGATTGTATATGAAGGTTGATGACTCGGGGCACAAAATTTACAGGCGTCAGATATATTCTTTCAGATTTAATCACGCAAGACATCGCTAATAAAATAATTTGGTCTTGGTATTGTTTTGGTGGCTTCTACTAAGGAATAGGCCATATCACCTCAGTGGGTACATTATTAATTGCCGGAGAAACAAGTTTTGAGAATGAAAAGATCCCCAATTTCTAATGCATTAGAGTTGGAGCAATTGTTTTTATACAACTTTACTCATATGGTCCGTTTACGTTTTTGATCTATTTTACCCATAATTGGGACGTAAGTCTAGAACAAGGTACTTGACTTACGCTACTCACAACTTCCGGGTCAGAGGTGGAACCCCGGGGGCAACAGTGGTGATGAGACAGGGTGCTCCACATTCCCCCAATTCCCCCCACAATAATATTAGTCAAGAACACACCCCCATCCTTGCTACAGAGCGACCAAAGACTAGTGAAAAAAAAAAAAAGAAAAACCCTCAACAAAAAAGTGATAATAACCCAATCTAGATTAGGAGGTTTAGAAACAGAATGCTATGCATTACCTGGCTGCATTTGAGGACCATGTAGAAGACTCAATTACCCGCAGCCAAACCGGCCTGTATTGACCTTTAGAATAGGCACCCATAATGTGGAGTAAAAAGGGGTTGGGGGCTTGGCGTGTAAGAAGAAGGCAATAAGGTTGGTTGCACTAAATATATACATATAAGTGTATCGGACTAAGGAGCTTATTATATGCGACCGTTTATGAAAATTCCCCGAGGTGTTGTAGCTCAGCCCGATGGTGATTGTCGGAGGGGAGGGCCTCCCTCTTGTCCGACCCATTGGGGGCCTCGTTGAGGCCATATATGAGTTGTAAATCTAAGCAGATATTAGGAGTTATATTTAAGAGTCGGAAGGTAATAGAGTAACTATATGATATAGTTAATTGCCAGTATATCGTGTGGTGGGAGTCCAATCAAAAGTTAAGCTGAAGGATATGTGCGGTGACGAATATCCAATTATGAATAATACGACGGACATATATGATTAATGATTTGGTTATCATGATACAACAAATTCATTAATCATCTGTTATCATAAGGCTGAATGTATCGCTCAGGTGTGACAAAATGAATCAATTCGTATCATTACCTGATGTATAGACCCCGTTAAGATTGAACATTTTTATATGGTGAACAAAAGAAATTAAAATAAACGAAGAAAGATTATAATATATGTTTACATCCTTATAGATTTTTTTACTTCAAAAGGATTCAAGTATTATTTAGCTCCTTTTAAACGTTTTCTGTAAAATCTGTGTTTTGCTAATACACAATAATTATGAGGCATCTTCATGGGATATTCCATTGAGCGATAGATAGGAAATAACCTCCTCTAGAACAGGCTTATAGAATAGTAATATTTCATATACGGTAATTTTGATGTGCGTTGATGAAATTCTTCCGAAGAGGATTTAGAGCACGACGTAAATGAAATGTTAGAATGATGTCTCATATTGTTGTATCTTCCATAAAGATCTGAACTGAAAATGAAATAAGTTGTTGATAACTCAGTGTGTTCTTCTAACAATCTTCTTGGCATAGTCCATGGTGCATGCTAAGGTCCATAAGTAAAGTCTCAGACCTATATATATGGAATTTGCTCGGGTGAATTCTCTTTATATAATTGGAAATTATCGGAATCATAAGCGGCAAGATAGTGTTGGAAATATTTTTTAGGTGATATTAGGGATGCTGGGGAGTAATGTAATTGTTAAAGTGTTAATATAGGCCTTACTCTTAGATGTTGGCGAAGCAAGGTCCGAAAAATGATTGGGCGCAGCAATGAGAATCGTAACTCATTAGCAGTGGTGTCTGGTGCTGGCTAATTATGATTGCTAATGTTACATGACAACAAAGAACGTCGCACGGAAGGTGTCCATATCTTGGTGGTAGTAGAATATAGTTTAAACAGCGGCTCCGCCGAAATGGCTGCCCCGGCTCCCCCGCCGGTAGACCAGCGAGGCACGCGCGGGCACGGGATCTGGCAGCGATTGCGATGGAGATTTATTGGGGAGTGCGAATACACAGGTATTGAAAACGAGAGGGGTCTCATAGAGTTCTTTAGAGTCCGGGAGGTGTTAACAGGTGATTTGATTCAGAGGAGTAGGCTGGCGTGGCAAACGTAGTTTCCTATTTCGACCTAGACTCGTTGACGAAGAATAGCCAGTGCCGGTTAAATGGAGGACAAAAGAGCGCTTGCCGGTAATCTGGTCCTCTATTTACGTCATTCTAACTGAAGGAGAATTGGAATTTCAGTGACCTGTCCCATCATGCAGGTATTAAGACCTCCCGGCCTATGTGAACACGGGCCTCGGCACATAAACAGTGCATCGATTGATGCCTAAGAATTGAAGCAGATCGGAGTGTCACAGACAATGACTGGTGCTTTCATTTCACTAAAGATTTCTAGAGCAGTTAGAGAGCCGACCAATTTCAGCGCTGTCCGCATGATTGGGGTGATATAAGGCGAGGCCAATGGAAATTCATACACATCGTAGACACTTCTACTAAAGCTTATAGAACTGATGCGCATATACGTAGGGAATTAAAACCGAGCCAATCAACTGACGATTGTGTTTTTACGGTTAGTGAGTGTCTAACTAAATTTATTATGATAATATATTCACGTGATCTAGAAACAGTTATATTTTGCATGTATTGGTTTGGTCTTTTATGGTTTGGCCGCAAGGCTCGCGGTTTCACTTTTCTTTTGTTTTTTTGTTAGTCGACCGAACGGGCCTTTGCGGTGCGAACCTCTGATGGACTTGTTTTAGTTACCACCAGTCCACAAACATAAAATGACAAACCGGAAGGATTCGAATTATCACTGCTGATAGTCCACTAGTGGACACCATTTGAGGACATCAAAGGATTTTTACCACAACGATAGGGACAGAGCGAGGAACAACACCCATTTGATGACTTCATCATCATTGAATTACCGAAAACCGGTGGATTACAAAGGTTTAGTTACTTCTCTAAGATCTCACACGGCCAAAGTTTTGCAAGAAGAAAGGTAGTATTCGGATTGTAGTTCAATCAAGCGAGATTCGGGTCACCTCATCGTATGCTCAGTGTGGTTTGTCATTTTATCAAGAAGGTAACTTGTAAACCGGGCCTCATGAGAGGCAACAGATCCGCATAGTAACAGTATTTTTTGTAATCAGAGCTGCTTATGTGTTGCCTCACCCTTACCAGTTTCTTAGATTGGCCAAAACTCATTATATGACTCCAGATCATCTAATCTTTGGAAATTTATAATTAAAAATGGAACGATATTTTTAGTTAGCGTGAATTGGCCAGACGTTGTATATCGATTTTATATGGGAGCGGGGAGGTTAAGTATTTAAGGGCCATGAAGCCTTGGCCAGGTATACTGGGTAAAGAGGGCCTCCGATAACGAATGCCTTTGGTATTCTCGCTCGAGTAGAGAATACTAGGCTTTTCTTTCGACAGAAATGGTCGCAAGTTGGATACTAGAAAATATATCAGCTGGCGCTTAATTGATGTATCAGCCGCACGAGTATGGCCGCAAAGCGATGGACATTAGGGAATAACCACATGATCGGCGTAGTCATAAATCCAGGCGGGGAACTAAGCACGTACAAGTACACTTATATGGTCAAAATTTCCAGACGAGGGTGTGTTTTGTGTGTTTCCAGACCCTTAAAATATGCTTGCATAAGCTTTTTTGCTTTTTGGACTTGACAATGTTGCCAGCGTCCGTGAGCAGCGATGACTGGAAGAAAAAATAAAGCTTTAAACATGTGTGGTTTAGGTTAAGTGTGACGGATGATACAATAATAATTATCTTCCTTAGAGTTATTAGCATCTCAGTCTCGGGACCAAAAAGAACACGCCCTCTAAATATCACATGACTGGTCCACCAGAAACTTTTTAAACCTCTAAAGGTTTTGGATGTGATTGTAAATGCCAGTTTTTTTGTATTCCTCTGTTACAATTTTGTTCAGTTACAATCTTGAATGGCCTGGTACCTTCCCGATCGTGTCCATAGGTCCGTCGGTGCAGGTGCTGCAGACATTATTAATGCTATAGACGATACCAGGATATGCTATGTTATAGGAGGAACCTTTAATAAAAATATATTCATTTATATTCCTCTGAATATCTCGATTGTTGTGTTCACAAATATTTTAAAAATGCTTATATACTATAATATAAGTGCAATTGAGAATATACAACATTTATGGGTAAGATAATAATAATCATATTTATAATATGATATTAATATATATATGTGTGGATGTTGTAGTGATGTGTGCTCGAATGTGTAGTATGTTGTAGTGATGATGTGTGTGCATGTGTTGTGTTGATGGTGACATATTTTTCACTTTTCGCGAGGGTCATTCTATTTCTTAATTCATAAGCTTCGTCCAGCATGCTCTTAAGTGAATGAGTGTCTAAGATAATTCTGCTCAGTAATGTTCACTTTATTAATGCCTTAATAATATAAATAATCAACTATTATATGATAGTATGTGTGTGTGTGTGTGTGTGTGTGGTGTTGAATGTTTATGTTAAGAGAGGTTACAGTACTCACACAATCTTTATAGACAATTGCAGCAGGTTGGATGTCATACTGTTTTGGTTCTTATTAGAAAGGAATACTTAATGTACCTAACTGTACTGCCCGAAAGAAAAATGGAATGAAATCCGAAAGTATGGTGAATAAATTGAGTAAGAGTGAAGAATAGAAAATGGGAATAGATTCTTTGTAATTGGTAAAAATATTTGAGGACAGAAATCAAAAGCCAACGCAGATAATGTATTACTATCTGAAGAAGCACTTAGAGCACTTTAACTAAATACGATATTTTATTTAGCATAAGCTAGTATATTATATATAGTTGAGTATATTATATAGTATAGTAAGTTATATATTATATATGAATATATTAATATATATATTTTTGGTGTGGGTGGTGATCGTTGTGGTAGTGTGTGGGCTGGTGTGTGTGTATATGTTTTTCCCTCCAAGTTATTAAAAAAGCATCCATCATGTGATAGACAACACTTTTTCCCTCCTATATACGCGTGAATTGAAGGTTAATAAAAAACGAGAACGATTTCAGCGCTCGACTTCCAGTTGGTAAATAAATATCATCTTGAATTCATATATAATGGATTATAATTTAACTTTATGTACAGTATATAAATTGATATGTATATTATATATATTATATTAATATATATATATATATATATTATATATATATTAGTAATATATTTTATGATTGTAATATAATGGATTCGCACGAAGGTGGTGCCGGGGTAGGGTAGTTTTTGGAACGCGGAGTGATGTATGGCAGTAGGGTAACCAATGGGTTGCACTGGTTGGTTATAGTTTGGCATAGACACAAGGCATATTTCATTATTACATAGTTGTCAATGGGCATTTTCTTAGATTAAAAAAAAGAGAAAATAAGGCAACATAGGATACCTTATCATTTGGGTTTGTAGTATAAGATTAAAGCTGTTGTTCAATGTTATTTGTTTGCTTTTTTTTTTTTTTTTATATCTTTTATTTATTTTATTTTTTTATATTTATTTATTATATTACAGAATCAATTTACTATCATTGTTTTTTTCGGACAGAAAGAAGAAAATAAGGGAATGGTAATAAAAAAGAAATATGTATGTGGTATACAATATTATATAGAGATATAATGGACATATTAAAACAACTATACACACATACACATACTCATTCATACTTGACCCATCCGCTCAATCAAAGGCTCATTCTTGACGCACACACCGTGCATCACCTATTAATTACAGCATCCCCATCTAGAGCTAGCAGAAAAATACCGACTACCACACCCCATATAATACTGTGCGAATCAATTAACCGATAACATGCGGTGTTACGAATAGTATTATGCAAATATAATTAAAAAAAATCATATAACTGTATCAACAACTTCTCTTTGAAAACAAACGACTAACATATCTAAATTAAGCGTGCAATATATCGCGTATATCTCTTTCAGTTTGACATCAAAATAACCCGAGGCAGGTTGACAATGCAGTTAAAATTCATCCACAGTAAGTTGAAATTAGTATTTATAATTTTAACTTAATTCTGGTAGCATCCTACCAGTGAAGAACTGAACGTCATAACTGTGCACTAATATTTATTATGCGTTAGCCTTAACTTTCAGGTTAGATGTGGACACACAGTGAGGTTTGAACATTCGGTAACTGGTCAATAAACTATCTTGGGATAATCATAAACATGGAACTCTACGAGTGATCCTGATAGCTTCGTTTATAATTATTAGTTGTGCATGGTAAAGGCTGAGACGTTCACATTATGGGTTTTGAATGAGTCCCGAAATTACTATTTATGGGGCCCCTTATTCTAACTGTTATAGAGGCCTCTGTCTAACCTGCCTAAACCCATCCTAACCGGACGCTGTAAACTTATCGCTGTGTAATTCAATTTCTAAGAAACTATTGAAATATATTGTACAGTTAGCTTGAAATGGGTGAAGGGACTTAAAAAGGAAAAAACAATCACTGGGACAGTATGGTTAACAGGAATTTACTGAGTCCCTTTAGAGTATAATAACAGGACGTGTGGGCTGGGACGCACGCCAAGAGATAGACGTACCGCTAATCAGCATAGGATATGCATGTCGAAAGAAATAGAGAGAGGATAGTACGTAGTGACATATCGAAATTTCTTGAAATAAATCTACACCACTACCTACTGGGAAGAGCGCTACACGCTTCACATTTAATGCCTATGCTGCATGTTTTGAAGGTGTCGATTTCAAAGGTGATTTCAAATAGTTTCTGGTTAAAGAATTCTGACTCATGGGGAAATAGCTGTTATTCTTGATTTTTTCATTTCAATACCAATGTTTGCCCAAGAGCCAAAAATGCAAATATCAGATCCTTGAGAGTTCCTTGCAATTCACAAATCATATTCTAAGTTATTGCAGTACCAATAAGATCATAGCGCTAATTATTTCCAAAAGGACCAACTTATATGCAAAGATTAGTTTAGTATAGATGTGTATTGGAATGAAACCTTTTAGAGAATAAATGGTACATTACCAGTAGTCATGAGACAAGAGGCATTATAATACTTTGCCTACTATATAACAGAACTTCTCGGTTAACACACAATATTTTATAGTATGTGCGATTCGAACCACACATTTATTATATATATAATAATACTATAGTATATCATATATAGATTTAAGTTATGGTTAGTTGGTAATGTAATTATGTAGTGAATATTAAAATATAACCCTGGGCGTCAGGGAATAAGTTACTGATTCTTCTTTCTGGTATTCATGATAACACTTGTCCACCAGTATTCTTCTGTGTTTCAAATTTCATATCCTTCTATTTACTGTCTGTGCTTTATTGTGTTTAAAATATTATTATTATAATTATGGCTATTTATCAACACACTCAATACATGTGTGTTTTTCAAATGTGCTTCTTTGGTAGTAGCTCGTCAGGATTTAACTGTCCTTCTTTCTAAATATATTGTATATATATAGTATTTTATATAGTATAATATAGTAACTAATATATATATTATATACATAAAGTTACGCCAACTCCTCTGCCGACCAGCAGGATATGAACGACGACAGCATCGAAGGTCAATTTCTTTATACTATATATAATTGATTAATTGATTTTATATCTATTATATTTCATTATAGTAGTAGTTTATATATTAGGTCACCACTCATGCGTTACAGAGCAGCGACCTTTACGAGTGCCCGAATATATCATATTAATATAGTATTAACTCACTAGTATATAATCTCATATACCTTCATAGTGTTTTATAATATATGGTGAATAAATATATATGTATTAGAAAGCTATAATCGAAGTTAATAGACATGAAGTTTCTAATACAACTGTTATATATATTATAAATTATATATATTAGTATATTATATATTATATATATAACTATTATGTACCTATTCTATATTATATTATATATAATTATATATATATATCCACTGCTGGCATTTTTCCGAATATAATTTTATTTCGACTAAACTGAATAGTCCTAGAAATATTCAGAACAAGGCATATTGCCTTGTATTAAATTTATTTTATTTGTTTATATTTTTATTTAATTTATAATCTACTTCCTCCACATAAGTTAAAAAAAATATATACGACTTCAACTATCTTTATTTTGTATGTTTGAGTTCTCAATTTTGGTTGAAACTTCCTTAAGTAACATTAACATCACTTAATATATTAACATCTCATTACAATTTGTCATAAGTTATATATATATATATTATAATCTATATATAAATATATTACTTAATATTAATATAAAATAAAATAAATGTTGCCAATATCCATAAAACGCACAATCTTTATAACAATTGCGACGTTTAAAAATGCCAATACTAAAACTTGTTATGTTTCGTCTGAAAGTATGGAAATGAAGTTGATATTGGTGTAAGGGAGAACTCTTGGAGTAGGTGTGGATCAGATATAGAGTAATACAAATATATATATTCCTTGTTTCTACTATCTGTCCTTGTTTTATGTCAGCTCTCCTAATACCTACCTTCATTGTGTCTAACTGCTGTATTCTCCTAAAACTTATTTTTATATATTTTTAAACAATTAATAGGATCGACTATTTATATGTTGATTTTTGCCTAGTTTTAAAAAAACTACAAGAGCGAACAGGCAGAACACATGAATGAGATACAGAAGACCAATACTCTATTTTTCTTTAATCATTTGGTGTGTGTATTTTGTGTATGTATGTGGTGTGTGTATGTGTGATGAGTAGTTGTGTAGTGTGTGTGTGGTTTGTGTGTGTGTGTGTGTAAAATATAAAAATAACTTGGATTTTTTATCAATCAAGAGCCAAATGACGCTGGGTCCTAAATCAAAATAAAAGAGAAAAATATTTAAAGCTTTAGTGTCCAGTAAACCATAAAAGACAAACTGGCAAAATCACTTATTTGATGTATATATAAACTAGCATACATGTTTATTAGATATTTTTTTTTTATTCTTAAGTCAAGCACAGATATTAAGAATATAACATTCTATAAAAATTGAGATATATTATAAAATTATAATATTTCAACGAATGTGATAAGGAATTATGACACGTGATTAAGATAGTTCTGGTTAGACAAAAGACACAGGGACCTAATAAATCTCCATTACTTACGCTCAATTGAGGATAGATAAAAACGATCTGTATGTAATGAACTTTTAAAATAGTTACATACATATATTAAAAACACTATAATTAAATAGATTTGAAAAGACGGAGATAAGATACATTATTTAAATATTATTAATTGTTTATATTTTATAAGTCAACATTAAAGCCACAGCATCGACACCTGTAGTTGGTCGAACGTTTAGAGTCTCATGCAGTGGTGGGCTAGACCTACAACTCATAATCCTACCGAGGAGGCAAAAAAAAATTTGCAGCATCGCGATCTCTCTCATCATCTCTAATATCGCCCACTCCGTACTGTTGCAGATAGAGGCCAACTTTAACTGATAAATACATACACCGATAAGATAAACGAGAGATTGAAAAAGCCGTTAAAGACGCTCTAAAGCTCTAACGGCTTCGGGGAGATTATACACATCATCTGACAGAAACCATGTGTTACCCAATACAATATATAATATAATATATAAATTAGGTATAAATAATATACTATATAATATATATATTTCTTCGTCGTCGGGGCGCCTATTGTCGGTATCAGCCATGCAGCGAGAGGTCTAAACCCCTTTTTCACTAGCCCTAACGCAGAGATTATTTTCGCGTCTGAGGTGGAGGCGCTACATCTACCATAGCTCTTTTTTTACACGCACAGATCCCTGTGCTACTCAGTACGCTGATTGCGAAGCAGGTATCGAACTAGAACCTTGTGTTTCTAGCCGACCGCTCTACCCGACTGAGCTAACCCGCATGGGGGTGGGGCATGTATTCTTCAATTATACATGTAGAAGTACGACAAAAGGCACGTGCCTGTTTAACAATTTCATTAAGATCTTTTCAAGCTTTCTGGCCAACATTTATTTTGGATGGAAATACCGTGATTAGTTCACCGGAGTTGTATCCCGAGTAAAAAAAAATAATAAATACAAATAACAAAAATACCAACTTGGAAAACATCACCTTGAATGATGGCACTGTCGAATGCCGAAGTACTCGGGTATGCTCTTCGTGACCTAATCACGGATTTATCAAATATAAAAACAAGTTGGACAGAAAGCTTTGAAAAGATCATTAATAAAATTATTAAAGCAGTGGTGCCTTTTTGTTTATATATATATATGTATTATATATATATAATAATATATATGTTGTGTGTGTGTGTGTGTGTGTTGTGTTTATAGTAATATAATATATCAGAAGTACTTGGGTTGTGAGGAGCCGGTATGTAATTAGGACGGCTGAGTGTTCTACATCGCCTACCGACTGAGCTATACAAAAGGAAAAAAAAGGAACAACCAAATAATCAAAAACATGAATATGAAAAAAAGATTGATAAAAAGCAACTCAACCAAGAGTGAATGAATGGGTGAAGAAGCAGGAAAGTGGCAATAAAGAAAACTCAAGAGTGGGATTTAAAAGATAAACGAGATTATAAATTACAAAAAAAAGAAAAAAAAAGACAATACCCATCATGGCAATCAAAGGAAGGAATCTGTCAGCCATGTGTTGCTGACTGCTACCATCAGCCCACATTAAAGATGACAGCATTGGTCAAAAGGACAGTTGAAAGTACTTATCTTTGGATGGTGTGGGTCATGCCAATTTTAAAACCTATACCGGATGTATCTAGTTTCCCAATGAGCGCACTGGATCAATAACCTATCTTTTCTAAAAAAGATTTCTGCTCTTCTTACCCTTAGGGGTATCAGTTATATCTTTCATCTCGTCTTGTTCTTTTATAGCTTTTAGTCTACCCATTTCTTCTTAAGTTATTGGTACCTTCTTCTTAAGTTATATGGTCTATGCGTTCTACTGCTTCCCAGCTAATATAATTTACTGTAATACTGCGAACACTTTCATTGTCTTCTGTGTATAAATCAAATTGTAAAATAAGCCGTCGCTCGTGTGATCGCGGAGTTCCGGGTGGATCCCATGCCCTTTCGTGCCTGTAGTGTTAGCTCATATTCAGTATTTGCAAGAGCCGATTTTGCCCGGCAAAATCAACAATAATCTATAACTGATACGCTGGGATAAATTGGGCTGTACATTAAGACTTTTTTAAAGCAAAATAAACTCATCTTATACGTGATATTCCAGAAGAGATCAAAAAAATGATAAAATTAACATTTTATATTCAAATATCTTGTTAAACAAAAGAAATATTCAAGGGAGTAATTCCGATTCTTCGTTTAAAAAAAAATCCTATTTACATTATTAAACTCTTTCATGCCTATACTTCCCAGCAAAAAAAAGTTAAATACTAACAACTAACCTTAAACAACCAATTCAATCAATTAAGCAACGGTATGCTCCTGTGTCGGGTGGAATGTTATGTACTGAAACATCGTACGTAAATGAGTTCAAATTCCAGTATGCTATCATGCGCACTTTTAATACTATAATCCATAACCCCTTGACTTTAATGCTACGTCGAGTTTTAGCATCCTGGATCGCACATCTTCTGCCCAGCTATATATATATAATATCTAGTATATATTATAATTATAATATAATGGATTGCAACCTTCACAGAAAGGAAGCCATTATACAAATTTTCGGAGCTTGTGGACACAGGATGGCGGCGACGAAATCCATCTTTTACGCACACATGGTCGCCACAAAAACCCATAATCTTTGTTTGTCCCACGAGGACTCCCATCTTAAGTCATCATATATATTATATATATATATCATATTCATCCGACTAGCCTAATACCCCTCCACAGGCATTAATTCAGTTCACACCGATCGGTAATAGGACACAAGCCAAATTCTTTAGTGAGTTTAACAGAATTTGCATTTCAGAATTTCTTCGACATAAAACTGATTGCTACGCCTAAGTTAAAGCTGATCCACGCTTCTAATCTACCCTACTATTACACCATCGTACGAGGGGTATGCCAGGCTACCCGTCCTTCAGAAGAATGCGCGGATAGGAATGTGGTCCAGGCAGTTACCGACCAATCTAACGATACCGGCTGTGATCACCCTCTCACGATAGCCTACATTCCAAGCGATATTCATGCTATGTGTTAAAATGTAATAGCGATTTCCAGGGTACTTTATGTCTTCAGTCGTACACGAACTGATGATACGCTTAAAATACGGCTGATTGCATACTACAATGACCGTGAAAAATAGCACCGTCTTTACGTCACATCGCACTAAATCAGCCGCTTCCTCCGTAAACGGGGCCGATTCTTCACGACTTCCACCCTTTGCCTTTTTTCCAACATTAATTCAGCACCTTACTCTTTGATGTGGTAGATCGAATCGCGTATGCATTTATATAATAGTTGCCTACTTCATTATCGAAAACCGCTCAAAAGTCCGCACTAGGTCGTATTATTAATACATACTCTCAACGAACATAACCATTTCACTTTTTCTGTGTCCCGTAGCACGTGAGCACTTCCAATGCCGTTCGCCTCTGCATACAAATTCTAACAAGTCGTCTCTTATACAATCACACACGCGCCACCAGAATCTACCTCATTCCCTCTTCTGAACCATTATCCTCCCAGGAATATAATCATTATAGAAAGCTGAATAATCTTTTTAAATAGCACACACTAATGTTTCTTCTACAAGGATTGTTTGGATCAGATACCCCGAACGCGTTGACTTGACATCAAACAAAGATACCAGACACCAATCAATTTAAATATTATCAAACTGGTGCTAGAACCCAGTTTTTCTTCTATGGCAGGGGTCACCAAACAAGTGGCTAGTAGTCCGGATTCCGGACCTGTGAAGGAATTTATCAGGCCCGCCGACGTTTCTGCTAACTGGTTGCATTATTGCTAAATGTTTGAAAATAAATATGCTGGTTAAAATTTGTTTGTGCAATACGGCCACATCCATGAATATAATATGGAAAGATTAATTTGATGTGTTTATACATCTTTTTTTTCTCGGAAGTTTCATATCTGGCTAGAAGTATTTAACACAATAATAAGTGGCTCGCACTCGTATTTTTTACTATAATCAGCCACTGAGAAAAAGGCTTTAGGTGATTCCCCTGTTCCCATGGTACCTCTGAATTAAAAACATTCAACAAATTAGCTCACATTGGTAAATAAAAATATCCAGTAATTTCTGGCAACCTTCACCTGGTAGAAAATACAAATCCGTAAGGGGCCTTATTGAGTCCACTAGAAATATGAGGCTTGCACTTTCCTCTTGCAGGGATTAAAAACCATCCCCAAAAAGACGTGTCCTGTGTTTGGTCGTTTAGCAACAATATTTTACATATTTAAAGCAAACACACCGACCAGATCCACAAAATTTCATAAAGCTGTGGTAAAATATGTAACATGATGAATAACAACAATTATAAGTGTTACATAAACAGAAATAGATATCTCCATTCACTAATTACCAATTCAATTCGCGCACACACCGCAATAAAAAGATAACATACTCGCCAAACAAAACAAACATAAGTGCTGACGCCAATCGGAAGTGAATCTTAGGTAGACTGCTCTAAAGAAGTGACCCAAATTTAACACGATCTACGCTGGGCTTTGAGATAAAACTCCATTTGGGAAAACTAGAATTCCTAACATTAAAGAAATAAATTTGTAAATAACTACACAATTTTGTCCAATTCGGTAAACGCCCACCCCCACCAAAAAATAAAACAACAAAGCTTAGTGTATCCGACTTTGAAAAGACATCAGACATCCCCAGCGACCAGCAGCAGAAGCATACACAGACGCAGATTAACCATCCTCACCATACTCTCACCCCAAAATTTTGACCTCCGACCGGCAGTCAACAAACGAACCAATCCCACCATTGTTCAGCGATACCCAATTTACACCAACTATCATAGCATAAACAAAAAGTTCAGCAACCAAACCACAAAATTCTGCCTACAACAACAACAAAGACTCGCGCCGACTGAACACATACAACCGTAACGGACTACTAAAAACAGACTGCCCCCACCCCTACATCACACCAATACTAACCAACTGGTTCATTCTGCCACTCCTCACACTACATACTACTCGATTCGGCACCGGACATTCACCGACTTTAGTTCATAACAACTATCACCAAAAATATCCTTTACAATTCATTTTAATCTTTTCCTCGCTTTTCACTGTTCCTTTTTCCAGATACAATTTTGAAACTTTAAAATCTGTTTTTTGTTTTTCCTTGCCCCATACTAACCCCTGTTTTACCATAAGAAAAACACATATTCCCAGTGATGGATTGCTATTTCTCTGTAGTTGCATAACAGCAGAATTGTTGTCAGTTTCGATTCATAAATAAACTTACTTTCTTGATTCTTATCGTTGCAGACGGTTGTTAAAGAATTAACCATAGAATTCTCATCCATTTTTAAAGTTTTATTTTTAAATTTATTTTTTCCGATTTCAGTTAATTTTTTTACCAGGATAGTCCGTTTAATTTTTTGTTGTTTTTAGTCACACCTTGGTCTTTGTCTTTTACTTATTCAGTAATTAGTTTCAACTTTGTATACTCCACCGATATTTGCGACCGCCAAATATGGGGAGAGGTCCAAAGTTAAGTGACTGAAAAAAATCGAAATTTTGAAATAATAACTGAGCCTTTTTATAAAATTGCATTCTTGATAAATTCAAACATGAAATATATATGCCTGTAGTATTTGCTCCTCTTTTCTTCTAGATTATGGAGGCAAATGCTTGGTGAAAATCTACAAGCAATAGTTTTTTTTAGGGGAGGTATCCCTTGTCTATGATTAACGAATAGTAGGATCTAAAAAGTGTTGGATCGAATTTTTAACAACAACCCATTTTGGTATTTCCTAAGGATTTTCTCTAATTCAAAGTTTCGGATTCTTATCTCGGCAGCAGGAAAATGTTTAAAGGAATCAACGACATAAAACGCTGATATCCAATAACCTTGAATTAATATCTTAATTATAAGAAATTTAAATTCATTTTAGGCTCATTGATTAATGAAACTCTTCTATATATCTGAATTCAATCATTCGAATCTCAAGACTTCTGTTCAATACTCTGACCCAACAAGCTATAAATATATTCAATAACAATTCTTGGTTATTAATCAATTACTAATTCTTAAATAAAAAAGGGTAAAGATATCTAAATTAATTAATTAATATATCAATTTCAGATCCATTGAAAAATCAATATCTTAATTATAAGTAATAATCATGATTAATAATATCCTCATTATTTATTGTTATGTATTGTCGAACTGATTCAGAAGAAAGTTTTAACATGTATCAATTTTCTGTATCGAAGCATTAGGGAAAGTGCTGTGGCAGGTTTCTGTATGTCTATGATCGATACGAGCTTGCCACATGTCGTTGAAGGGGCGATTGAACTTTCGCTGTTCTGTTGCAACCCTTCATAGACCACTTAATGCCTTCTGGAATGCATAGCTGAATTCCGTATCCAAAGAGCTCTCAGAGGTCAATGTACTTCCAATAGTAAGTAGAGGTTCAACCGGCAGTTTAGCGTGAGAAATATAGGTAACTGTCCCTTCAATCGGGACCGGAAGCAAGTCGGAACCGGAAGGTGGCGGACGAGACCCTAGAAATCACATTAACAGCTTCAAGTGTGCGACAGGGTCGGGACGTTGCCAACTCGAACAAAATCAAACGGGGGTTGAGGCAGAGTGCCCAGGAGAACCAGCCGCTGACTACTTAGGAACCAGGCAGAAACAAACAATTAACGAACCACTACAAATAATTTCACCTTGGAAACAAAGATAAGTACATAGTTGTTACACATTTTGTCGTATCTCAAAGACCGCTGACGCTATAAAGTTAGCAACTATAAAGCTCTTACACTCTGGTGCGCCGTAATAAACATATTACCTCTTTTATACAAATATATTTGTCTTGTCCTCCTTACCTTTCTGGACAGATTTTATTTGTTTATAACTAGTGCCATGAACGGTTTATAACTGGCTTAATATACGGCTCACGCTTACGAGGGTAAAGTGTTGTAAGATGTTTCGACTTGAATCTCCTCAAGTTAAAAATCCTTCCGTGGTTATCTGATACCAAAAGGACCCACATTCTATACAATGTGGAATAGTACTGAGGTAATACAGAGTAATTATATCGTTGGGGGCCAAACATCCCCCTTCTAACCCAGTTTATTCTATTGGGATTTTCATGCAACGTACGACTAACGTACCATACTACCACCATGACTAGACATAAATAACAAGATTGCAGATCCTTATATATAGAATAGATATGCATATCTAGTGAAATAGATAGACATGGAACAGATGGTCATAAAGGACATAGATAGATAGAATGACACAGAGAGAAAGCACTATCTGATATAGATCCATAGATGACAATTAGATATGTCAGATAGACTGTGTACCGGAACACGACATGGTACAGATGAGTCATGATAACGAGATAGTCAAATAAGATCAGTTCATATGATCATACAACTTACTGAATAGGTGGAAGTCAACAGACCAGCAAAACATACCCAACCTCGTCGCTCTGGCTTCTCTCAAGCAATGATACGATTGTACTCCCTGAATGGACAAGGACTAGCTTGATTTAGATAGATGGGACCATAGAATATTACATGAACAGTATATCATAAAGAAACCTAGCTCGCTAGCTAGTTTAGCTATGGCTAGATATAAGATAGAATAGATAGATAGTACTCGATAGATATGTAACAGAGAGAAAACAGATAGCTGATAGTTGAACGATTAACATAAATACGGGAAAATAGATAGGACAGAACACGATAGTATAAAACATAGAAAGAATTGATGGTCACAAAGCACGTAGATAGTATAGATAGATATGAACAGAGTGAAACAGATATCTGATAGAGTGATAGATGGGATAGATAGCATAGATAGGGAAATAGATAGACATGAACAGATAGTCACAAAGACATAGATAGATAGATAGATAGATAGATAGATAGATAGATATGAACAGAGAGAAACAGATATCTGATAGATTTGATAGATAATATAGATAGTCTTGAATAGATAGTCAAAAAGATATGATATATAATAGATAGATAAATTAGATAGATAGATAGATAAATAGATATAGCAGAGAAAAGACACACTAGATTGATAAACCATAAATATAGATAGATACATAGATGGATATACAAATGGATGAATAGATAGATTCTATAGTTCGAAATTCTTACACAAAATGACTATCTTTTAGTTGAATTTAAAAAGTTCAGAATTGGTGGTTCTATTGATTTAGCTACTAATTAAGTCTGTCCTAATTATTCTCGTAATATTTTTTCTGGTAAATTGATTCTTTTTCCCACCCCAATCACTTGCAATAACAATTTTTTCACCTTCACAAACAGTTGAATTCAATAACAAGTAAAAGTGACATATGAAATATTTTTCTAAATGTTAATCAATAGTTAATGTTTTATGGATTAGTAATAAGCTGTGTGGAATTAAAATTTGTAAAAACACCTGTTGTAAAAGATTTTTTCTTTTTTCTTTTTCTTTTTTTCAAGTCCGTAATGAGTTGGCCAAAAAAGAAAAACTTATTAGCTGAAGCAGATGCTTTCTGCCAATTCATCAGTTGATAATTAATTAACTGATGCGAAATTACGATAATTAAATCAATGAAGTTTTCAAAATACAGCAAAGACTTTGTTCATATTTGTTTTTCCTTTTCTTTTTTACTGAGGAGTATATTATTTTTTATTGGCCTACAAATTTGAACAGTACCTCGGTTTTATCATTCTACTTACACAGAGGCATACTAATTCACTTATTGTTTGGAATTCTATCAATTATATACTAGGTGTTTGGAAAATAATGGATAATGTAAAGTCACCCATTATTTTTCAAATATTTTACTTCAGTTATAAGAACAGTATAGGGAGACAATAAATAATTTAATAAAATAATAATATTTAGAAAGTATGAATCAGTAACTCAGAGAATAGGTTTTATTATGACTGTCCCAGAAACCCATTTTCGACCTATTTTCCTCTGTTTCTTTGAAAAGTGTGGACGATGTCTCCTGTCCTAACCATGGAACTTGTAAAGCCATATAGCTATGGTATTTTCACTTTCTTTCTAAGTCGTGTCTGAACGGCCTAATGTCGGGAGTATCAGACAGCGAAGGGGTATATCCCTTTTTCACTAGCGCTCAGGGAGATTATTTAGCTTCTGAGACAGACGCCACACCTCCATTAGTTCCTCCTTACTTTTACCGCACACAGATCACTTGTGCTACTAATATGCTGAGTTGGCGAGGACCGGTATCGAACCAGGAAACTTGTGATTCCTAGCCTTTATTATAAATATAATATAATATATATAATATATATAAATATATATAATATATATATATATATATATATATATTGAAGGCAATACAATGCAATATGTGTTGAAATTTATTTAACATTTTTTTTTCCAAAAACTGATATTTTCGGAAGTAAAATTCCAATCTTCAGAGTTATTGAAAGTTGAAAGTATTGAAAGTACTAGGTGATTTTTTTATAGTACTTATCCTACGGCGAATTGTAATCTTCTGTTGTAAGAAGTTGATGAAACGCCGTATATTTGAAAAGATTTTTCGTGATGTTAAATCGGCTAATTCCGTGATGTTAACACGGCTCGGCTGCTCCTGCGTGGTAAATGTTCGAAATTTCTTTTAATTTTTACTATAATATAAGCCTTGCTCGGCATAGTGAAATAAAGTTTGTTTCTTTATAGAAATGTTTACACATACACACAATGCTTCAATGATACTATAAATGTTTGCGATTAAACAGACATTGCCACATTTTACAATAAGCTACCTTGCCTAATACAGCACATTACTAAACACAACTTCCTAATCATTGAGTGAGTTCTCAGATAGGCAAAAATAAAAGATTCTGGTGAATTTTTAGCTGATTTCTCTGTTGAAAACAGGCTTGTATGCTTAAAGACAAAATGTCCTCAGAGTAAGGGTAAACTATGGATTTACAACTACATTACGTTCAGGTTACAGACACACACACACATACACACACACACACACACACACACACACATACATACACACGCAAACATGTACCCATACATACATACATACACATACACACACGAAAACAGATTTTAAAAATACACACAAACAGAGACACACACAGACACATGCAAAAACACATTACACAAAATCATACATACAAACACGAATACACACATACACATACACACACGAAAACAGATACACAAATACACACAAACAGGGACACACACAGAAACACACACACACATGCATTACACAACATCATACGCACAAACACGAATGTACAAACATATTAAGCACACACCATAGCACACACATATTAGCACATGTACATGAGTACACACGCACACATTAGTACATATACAAACACAAATATATATACAGACACTTGCAAACACATATGGACATTAAGTGTGCATACACACAAGTACATATATACAAAAATACACAACTAGATTAAATTTCAATAAACGAGAAGTGAATAAACAGCTATGAATTGTGAGGCATACTGCTCTTTTGAAGGAGTATTCACTGATCACATAATTGTCTCAGCAAAGTTATGCATAAATATATGCATAAATAAGAAGCAATCTTGTAAATCTGTACGATACGACTCCTCCCTTTCGAACGGTGATATATGTAATCCCTATTTGGTAACAGTAAGAAAAAGGTTTAATATTCTTCATGAGATATCAAAAAAGCATACTCCAAATAATAAATAGGAAAACATAAAAGCAGCAGCTGAATGCATACCAAACAAAGAAAGAACCAAATACACAGTCTCTTGGGAAACAAAAGCAATTAGAGAAAAGAGAAATAATATAAAAAGCATGGTAAAACAAATCCAGCTAACACTAATGTGCAAAATCTTAAGAAAGCCCATTTTTCCAAAAATGAAAAAATAGAATACATCCCAGGGTAAATAAACGAAATCAGAAATTGTCTAGTAAATACACAATCTCAAATAGCTTGGCAAACAGTAAATTAAGTTAGTCGTAGTAAAAGTATCTTGATATCAAAGCCAAAAGCCACCAGCCAAGAAGATAGACTTCTGAAATGGAAAGAACATTTTAAGAAACTGTTGCGAAATCCTACTAAAATCATAGATAATAATACAAAAAAAATATTTGATGGCCAACTAGAAATCAAGCTAAGAAATTTTATGATGGACAAATTCAAATAAGCCCTAAAGACAATAAAAAGTTGAAAAGCCACACGCCTTGACGTAATACCCTGAAGTATGGAAGTCAAGGAAATTTGACATCATACTTTATTGATTATGCAATGCAGTATATAAAAAAATACAATAGGGAAATGGACAAAAGGCTGCATCTTCCCAAAGAAAGGTGATCTTAGAATCCTTAAGAACTACTACTCTTACTGCCATAGCTACTAATGCTTATAAGAAGCTAAAAAATAATTAAAAAATCCGTCCTTATTTGTAGGTAGAAAATCCAAAATTCAATTATTCTGTAATGTATTTCTTAAAAAAAACGTTTTTGAGTTACACTGATTGAAATTAATTTAAATCATAAAAGAAGCTAAGAATTTTAGTATCGCTTATTTTAGGATAGTTTTTACATTTAAAATATATTTTTTTAAATATAACTCTAAACGTCTGAGTTGTTTTAAAGATAATTTCATTTTGTAAAAAAGGCTTCTTAATTGAATTACTTGGATAAAAATGTATTCGTTTAACATATTTCTATTTTACCTAACAAAAATATAACAATAAAAAGAAGCTAAGAAATAAAATGTAAAATATTACAATTTTTTCTTTTTTTTTTTTTGGTTTATATTTGAAATGGAATTTTTTAAAAAAAGCTAAACCTGGGTTCGAAAGATCTTCATTATTTCATTTGAGTTTTTTAATGCCCTTCTTCTTAGTCCTACTTTTAATTGCATTTATATTTGAAATTTTCCATGGATAATATATTTTGGGAGGATTATTAGTTGTGCTTCTGTCAAATATGTGACCCGGTATTCATCTTGAGATCTACCTTGAGAAAACCATAGTAAATGTTATTGACTGGCCCTCACAAAGCCCTGACTTAGATCCCATACAAAATCTGTTGGATAAACTGAAGACCAGGGTCCATGCCAGAATACCATCAAATCAATGGAAGCTTGAAGGATTTGCCAATGAAGAATTGGCTAGGATTCTACAGGAGATATGTCTAAAACTTGATGCAAATAGTTGCAGGCTGTTATTCAGCAACAACGATACACAATTGAATATTAGCATTAGCAGTGTAATAAGTGTAACCTTAGTAATGTTAGATTTCTCAACAGAAATAATTTATTTGGATATGTTGTTTTAATAATTTTAAAAGCATTGCATTTTCATAGGGGAGTTAATACTTTTGCTCTATCTATCAATCTATCTAAGTCTCTATATTGATTGTTATCTACTTTGAGTCTAGGGAGAGTCCCTATAGCATAATGGCTAATATGTTTAAATGTGACATCATAGTAAGTGAGTTCAAACTCGTTACACTATTACATTCCTTTTTGAACTAATACATTTGGGAAAGGTATGCACCCATCCTCTTCCCATCTACGGGTTAGATAGTACCACTACTACGTGGAAAATAATATTACCTTATTTTGACCTTATGCAAATAATGAAGATCATAAGCGAAAAACAATTACAGTGACCCCCCTTTGACTATAGCAACAGAGCTCAAGGTTATTGGCCATAACCTGATGAGAGACCTCATGCGATTGGCTAAGGGCCTTTGTCAGCGACCAATAAGAGCACACGTTACGAGGCTCAGTTTGGCCGCCAATTTTGAGAGCTGAGAACTGCTATCAGTCTCTTCCGCTGGGACCCTGGTCGAAGCACGACGTATGTTTTTACACAGCAGAGGCGTTGAGAAGATGGAGTCTTTTGAACAGCATAGAATTGCCACCGACGCGTAAAATCAAACAAACAAATTAGCAAGACATTCTAACTGGATTCAGATAAGTCACATGAGGGCATTATCTCGTAAGCAATTCATACAATTCATAATTTGTACAATTTATACATTTACATACATTCCTATTTGAGACTTTTGCAACTCATACTTACATACATTTCTATTGTAATACATTGTAAACCTTACACACACATTTGGACCACAAGTTACACTTTGTATTTGTATTGTATCTTACGTCTTGCTATGATAAATGCTTTTTGTTTATAATCCTTGTTCTTGTTGTCGTTAACCTATTATTTACCCTTATCTGACTGTTTTCTTTATAACTATTCTTTTACAAAAATGGATTTGGCATTAAATAACTCATGAAGGTAGATATGCCATTAAACAAAGAAACCAAAGTTTAGGGTCTGTTTTGGTGTCAAAAACAGTATTCAGTTTGCCAACAAAATAAGGTAATAGAATACATATTATGAGTTTATATACTGAATTTTAAGCAAGTACACCTTCAGAACACCTTCATTATCAATATATATATATATATATATATATATATATATATATATATATATATAATATATATATATATATATATTATATATATTATAAAAGTTTATATTAAGTAAGAATAGTTGCCCTTGGATCAACCCTGTTTGTATTTTTTTCACTTAGGGGTCGTGGGTGCCGGTGGCCTCACTTTGATAGTAGCAGTGATTGGGGGAGGGGTAGATGGCTATACTATTTAGGTACGTTCTGGTGAGATTTAGCCCTCTTTTGAAATAATTTGGTAGACGAAGCAGGTGCTTGTGATAAGTGATTAGGATTTTGTCCAATGTGTCGGATGCTTCCCTTGTCACAGACTACTGGTTAGAATTTCCGGAGAGGCTGTTTTTCAGCAAGGGATGGTGATATTTCTTTGAAAGAAATATCCTTTGTTGAAGACAGATGGTACTCCTTTTTATGTCTGTAACCAGCAAAAACTCACGGTTACAGGAGGAAAGGATTTGGTACAAGGTGGTCCTGGAAACAGTACACCCCAGAAGGTCTTCTTATCCGCAGGTTAGCGTCGGCTGAGAAGGAACCCGCTTTCTCGAAAAGAAATACGGTGGTTGCCTAGGAAAATATGTTCCCTCGGTTTACGTTGGCAAGATGATAAACTTGAGGGTGGTGACTAAAAAAAGTATTAGTTATACGGACTCTCCTCGGTATTCCCTCCTTTCGGCAGTTTGTTTGTAATGACTCTTCTAAAAGAACATTATTTTCTAGAACTTTGTTTAGTAGTTTGAAACTACTAAATTATATGAATTTCGGTGACAGGTCAGACTGATGAACAAAAGGAATAAGTGCTTCATGTTTTTTCTTTGTTTTTGTTATTATGTCTATTTTAAATGTTAAATTTAATGTAATTTTAATTTTCAGTAACTTTATGTCCGTTGGACTTTTGCAAGTGGAAAAATTCTTACAACCGAATAAATCTAGTCTTTAAAGGCTCCCGGCGACATTCTGTCTTATTTTTCCAAGCCTCCTAACCTACATTATTTTCTGTACATTTTTCTGGTTTCAGTTCGGGGGCTACTATCTAATGTTACAATTTATCTCGGAGAGAAGTTTTCAAATTGACAATATATATATAATATATATATATATATATATTATATTATGTGCTTAATTAAAGTCATACCTAATTTGTTAATTAATTAATTATAATTAAATGAATTAGGCGTGCATATCGGTTTAAATGTAAAGCGTAAACAAATCGAGAAAAAAGTCGATCTCTGTATGTACATTTCAGCCCATTAGGCCTCATCAGCAATTCGAACCCTACCTGTCAGGCTGACAGGCGGACATTCTAACTACTACACTAGCTGGCTTCCCCAGAATCTCTCGTTCATTTTAAACTGATATGTATATCACACTTTTTGGGTGACTTATGGCACGATAGTATGAAGTGGTCAAACGATGTGTTTGAAAATGGCAAAGGCCGACAATCCGCCTTCGCCATTTTCAAAACACATCGTTTGACCACTTCATATATATATATATATATATATATATATATATATATTAATATATATATATATATATATTCTGTGGCTAGAGCGATCCAATGATTAGAGGATAGAATAGTCCAACATCTTCGTAGTTCTGTTTCTAGGCACATCCAAACATTAACATCCGGGCTCTCCCAGACATGATTTCATTGTGGAGCATTTCAGGTATATTAATGAATGTACGGCTAGTTATTTGGACGAGTTCTTCATAGTCCAACACAAGGTACGGACTAAACTGCATCTTAACATCCTCGAGGCTGTAGTTATTAATTCACAAGATCCTAGCCTCTACAGACTATGTGAACTTAAACGCAAATTTTCATTATTTTGGGAATCATTAAGCCAAACTGGAGTCGATTAATTTTTTTCTCTCCAGTTGTCTCATCTTCCATCTTTTAGTATTTATCTCCTTTACGACTTTATTATTTTTAATTGATAAGCAAAGATTTCTTTTGAAAACTAGACAGTCAAATAGATCCAAAAGGTTATTTCATATGTAAATGTATTTTATACTGAATATAATTCCCATTTTATAGATTGTTATATCATTGTGTTTATCAAAAGTAGTATATATATATATATATATATATTATATATATATATATATATATATATATATATGATGGACTCTCCAGTCGATTTCGACGTATGAGTGTTCATATAATGAACGTCCACACAGCGATTCGTTTATAGTGGTGAAGGCTTGTGCTGGACCATCCACACTTTTTGGCACAGTCGATAGGAAAAAATTGGTGCATCAAGGGTTGTCACAAACCCAATCAACGACCTACCTCAGGAATTTTGAATTCAGAGTTATCCCTCTCCTAGACTGGTTACCTACCCAAGGGTGAAGGGCCCAGTCTACCCTACTATCTAATATATTGATTCATACCTTTCCCAAGGGTATTAGCGCTATGAAATGCCATCAGCAACGTCTAGGAATTGAACTCGAATCTATCTATCTATCTATATATCCTATCTATATATATATAATATATATATATATATATATATATAATATATTGTGTGTGTGTGTGTGTGTGTGTGTGTGTGTGTATAAACAAAACTGATGAGACGAATTGGAATATTTATTTTATGTTATTTGTTTTTATTGTCCACAACATTTCGATATTAGGTGATCGTCAGGCAAAAATGTTCTTATTAAAAAAAGATTTTCGAAGTAGTTGATATGCCAAAAGAGAAGCGACAAAAAATGTACTGAAGTGGCATATCCATTTCCCTACGGAAAATAATCTTCCATTGTGTTTTTATATACATATGTCTTTGTGGTGAAAGCACCTGGCTAATGAGTTTTTGATTAGGTTTGGGAGAGGATTTTTACTTTAGATGTGGGTGGCCACTGGCTGATTGGTTTATATAGGTATCCATTTTCTAGGAAGATAACCATTACACTGCAATATATATTATATATAAAAAGTCGTCGGGGTGGCCTAACGTCGGTAGACAGACAGCGAGGGAGTCTATCCCCTTTTCACTAGTGCTAGACTAAGGAGATTATTTTAGCATCTGAGGTGGAACGCCACACCTACAATCAGCTCCTCACTTTACTGCAGAAATCCCTGTGCTACTCATGCGATGAGTTGGCGAGGGCCGGTATCGAATTAGAAACCTTGGAATTCCTAGCCAAATGCTCCACAAACTGAGCTAAACCGGCTCATCAATTTACTTAATATATATATATATATATATATATATATAATATATATATATATACACTTCTTATTTAATGGTTTCATCATAGAAAATAGACATGGAGAAATGAGTTCAGATTCTGGATTAAGCTGTTTGCATTTCATCACGTACCACTAATACCCTTGGGAAAGGTATGAATACAGCTATTCCAACTCCTGCTATGGGTAAATAGTAGGGCAGGATGTATTATTTAACCTTGATATGATAACCAGTCAAGGAGTGGGAATATTTTGAAATCAAACCCATTAAACTCACCTTAAAATGACCTTGTGTCATATCTTGCTCATGTGGAGGGGCTTGGTAATATATATATATATATATATAAAGAAAATTTGAAAAAACAAGTATTCCGAAATTGGGAATACTTGTTTTTTCAAATTTTCTTTATATTGTCGGATTTAATTTCCATATTTACTCCCATATATATATATATATATATATTTTATAAAAAAGGAAGGTCCGCAAAATGTATTTTGTTCTCAGAAAAAATTTTTTTATTCTTTTTTTGTCAAAAAAAGAATAAAAAAATTTTTTCTGAGAACAAAATACATTTTGCGGACCTTCCTTTTTTATAAAATATTGAATTTTCTCCCGTTGGAACCAGAACAACACTTTTTATATATATATATATATATATATATATATATATATATATATATATGTGTGTGTGTGTGTGTGTGTGTGTGTGTGTGTGTGCACTTATTTACACATTTCTGTTTATCTTAAAATTGTATCTAAAAGTACAGGAATATTCAATAATTAGATACTATCACATACAACAATAAAATGATAGTGACTGGATCTCCAAAAATAACTATGAAAATAAAAGATAAATATTTTTGATTCGGGATTGATATCTCGGTATTGGAATGCAACTATCATATCTAAACTAATGAATGTAAACAAATTATATTTCCCTATGCATTTATTCATGTATAAATGAATTTGTGAAGACTCTATTTTAAAGAAATCCATCCAAAAATATTGATTCGTATCAATAAACAAATGTCTACACTGGTGGTAAAATCTTCAAGTCTGAAAATGGGAGGCTGTTATGATTGTAAGAGAAAAGAATGAATAACAACTTCTGTATTCCTTTTCAAAGTAATTTTGGAGTATTTTGCATACATTTTAAAAGTAAGGTGTCATTTGTAATGATTTTAGATTCCATGAATTATATTGAATTAGGATGAATAAAAAAAGAATTATTTTTCAAACTTGTTTCCAGGCTTGTATCTATTCTTGGGTTATAAATATTTATTAGGTTTTATGGAGTCCAATAAACATCTATTCTATATACACACACACACACACACACACACACATATATATATATATATATCACACAACACACACACCACACACACATATATATATATATATATATATATATATATATATATATATGTGTGTGTGTGTGTGTGTGTGTGTATAATTACCAACCCCATCCGCACGAGTAGGATGTGACACAAGGTCAATTTCTTAAGCGGAGTTCAACAGGTTTGAATTCAGAGTTTTTCCTTCTCCTAGACCAGTTGCCTAACCAAGGTTAAAGAGCCCAGTCTGCCCTACTATTTATTCATAGCTGGAGGGAGAGTAGGATTCATACCTTTCCCAAGGGTATTAGCGCTAAGTGAAATGCAATTACCACATCCATTGAACTCGTGGCGACGAGTCTATTTCCCATGTCTTTAACCATTTCACCACGCGCTTCCGACAAATATATATATATATATATATATATATATATATATATATGTGTGTGTGTGTGTGGTGTGTTGTGTGTGTGTGTGTGTTTGTGTTTATATAGTTAAGTAAGTAAGTTGCTGAAGTTGTCTGTTGTCGGTATCAGCCAGACAGCAATGTCAATATATACACAGGCAATCTATCTGATAAAATAGAACAGAAATTCTTCCCAGCTGTAGCCGTGTTGGTACTACTCTATGTCTTCACCACTTGGACTCTAACAAAATGTTTGGAAAAAAGGGCTAGATGGAAACTACACAAGTATGTTACATACTGTCTTGAACAAATCCTGGAAGCAATGTCCAACCAAATAACAACTATATAGTGCCATCTTCAGAAGAATAGCTGTCATTGAGCCACTTATGTCTTCCTTACTCTAACCTATATAGACAAACATATATGTATATATATATATATATATATATATATGGTGACCCATGAATACTTTGGATTCTGAATGTAATGGTAATCCATAATTATATCGATGATTCTGTTTAGAAAGATGTAAAGGATTTTCATTACAACTTCAGTATTTCATAGTTGCCTCAATTATATCAAAAATTAAATGGAGGCGTGTGGTCTAATGGTTAGAGTTATGGGAAATGGACTCGTCATCCCGAGTTCAATTCCTGGAGGTAGCTGTTTGAATTTCACATAGCGTTAATACCCTTGGGAAAGGTATGAATCCTACTCTCCCTCCAGCTATGGGTAAATAGTAGGATAGACTGGGCTCTTTAACCTTGGTTTGGCAACCGGTCTAGGAGAAGGAAAACCTCTGATTTTAAACCTGTTGAACTCCGCTTAAGAAATTGACCTTGTGTCACATCCTGCTCGTGCGGAGGGGTTGGTAAATATATATATTTAAAATTTTCTTTTTACCGACTATGCAATTTTCAAAATAAGTACTTGTTTTGTAAACTGATAGTTTTTATTAACAAGCACCGTTGACTTTGTATCTTCACTACACTGATTTAGATATATATGATATTGAGCACTGTTTACTTATAAATATAGCTGACTATACTATCAATATTATATATACTAGAAAGTCTTTGTTCGCAACCGTGGCAATGGACGTTGTCTCTCCCCTTGTCATTGAAACATAAATATCACGTGGCAAAACCACCGAAATCAAGTTCCGTTTTATCCCCTTTCATATACTACTTGTTAATAGAAAACATATTTGCACATTTTACCTGTTGGGACACGTTTGTGTATTCTTGTTAATACTTCTTGTATGTTTATTATGTGTGTATTAACAAGCCCTACCCTGTCAGCTTGACGGTCGGCTTTTCGAATCACGAACACAAGGCGGTCTTTCTATCTATAGCTCTGCTGATGAGGCCTAATAGGCCGAAATGTACATACCGAGATTGATTTTTCTCGATTTGTTTAGCCTTACATTTAAATAAGTATGCCCGCCTAATTAATTAATTAATCATTAATTAATTAACTTTCAAAAATTAGGTACGACTTCAATTAGGCACATATTCTCCCAAAAATTGTCGGCTAAAAAAAGCCATATCATAAACACATCGCTAATGTGTATTTACTTATCATATATATATATATATATATTATATATAATATATATATAATATATATAAGATGATATATATATATCAAAGATGATATGATTAGTCTATTGGAAATAAGTTAGAGCATGATCTTCATTTTAATTATTCAAAAAATGTAATTCATGAGTTAATGTTCATTCTATTGAATCAATCTATACACACTTAGAAAAAGTCGAGAGATTCAACACATTGAAACATGAATTTATATACAATAATAGTGGAAAAATTAAGTTTTAAAACTTTCCTGAATTTAAATACTTCCTCATTTCAAAAATGCAAATATTTTATCAGCTTTCACTCGAATGGCCAATGTTTGTAAAGGCCGTTTTAGAACCTCACTAATAGAGTCTCACTAATGCAGAACAAAAGCTATATAAAAAAAGGAAAGGAAATTTATAACTTTAAATCAAAGTAAAACAAAAAACAATTTCCGTTTGAAGATAAAAAATTTTTCTAAATTTGCCATAAAATTTGATTTATTTTTATGCACATTTGGGAAGTTGAATTTACTTTGAAAAACAATTATCTTATTTTTATGGTTAAATTTTATGGTGTGTGTCTTCTTTTTTGTTAGTAAAAGCATTAGTAGTTAATAAATTGAACAATTTGTACAAGTTTGGAGCATAAAGACTCATTTAAGAAAAATAAAGAACAAAGATTACTTTTGACTACATTTTGTATGCAAATCTACATAAAATTAAATGCACATAAGGTAAAATATATATATATATATATATATATATATATATATATATATATATATATATATATATATACAAGTTAAAAGAATGGAAATGAATCCGACGGTATGAGTATAGATAAAAGGATATGAAAACAACACAATATGCTGTTAAATTGAAAACATATTATAACATATTCATAGCTAATATTGAACAATATTTCGATTTTATAAAAATCATCTTCAGAGCTTGTTTAATACTCCGTACTATCAAGGGCAGAGACGAAAGTCATATGAATTCAAAACGAAAACCTTGATGTTTCAAAAAAAGTGATATGAATTCAAAACGAAAACCTTGATGTTGCAAAAAAGTTATGTGACTATCGTCTCCGCTCTTGATAGTACGGAGTATAAAACAAGCTCTGAAGATGATTTTTATAAAATCGAAATATTGTTCAATATTAGCTATGAATATGTTATAAAATGTTTTCACTTTAACAGAATATTGTGTTGTGTTGTTTTCATATCATTTTATCTATTAATACATATATATATATATATATAATATATATATATATATATATATGGTGTGTGTGTGTGTGTTGTGTGTGTGTGTGTGTGTGTGTGTGTGTGTGGGTGTGTGTGTATGTATATATATATATATATATATGTGTGTATGTATATATATATATGTGTATATATATATATATATATATATATATATATATATTATACATCTATCTCTTCTTTTCTAACATATATGGGAGGATTTTCCTCAAAGTTATTACTCAAATTTTCCAGCATGAAAAAGAAAATACAATTTATATATATATTCATATATACTGTTTATTTTAGAAGCAAGTTATTGTTTAAATATGTTTGGTAAAAGACCATGGAATATTTCTTTTTGGTGATCTATTTTTTTTCTCTTGCTTTGGTGCAGGTTTCTTTATGTCGAGCATCCAATTGATAACAAAGGTGCCCTTAATTTTGCTCACAAAATTTATTTTATTTTCCCATTAAACTAACCCAAAAGTTCAACCCTAACCCTAACCCTAAACCTAAACCTAACCCTAAACTCTAACCCTAACACTTGTTGGACTTAAAATTCAAAAAATATAAAAATTAATATAGAGCCAAACACAACATTTAACTACAGTGTAGTTATGAGTTAGAAACTCTTCCCGCAAAATAAATTTTAGCCCGATCAACACAGATTCCACTACACAGTAGTAACGAGCTATAAACGCTTTTACAAAAAAAATTGCTTAAATAAGACCGGTTTCGCTACCGAGAAGTATCACGTTACAATCTACATCCACCCTTCCCCGACGTCACAGCAAAAAATATCCTTTTTATGCCGACTGGAGAAGAGGCTTTTTTAAACGGGTGAGTCCATTACTGTTCTAAGGTAGTTACGACAGTATCTGCTCACCACACCCCTAATTAATTTTAAGATAGTTAAATGTCTCTAACACAATAACTCTTCGTTTTCACTTCCAATCTTACTCATGCATAGAGAGGGTGTGAGTAATATGCAGACTGATAGTGAGGGACGGGTCAGTTTTTTACGTAATTGCTAATTACGCCTTATTAAAACCAATTAAAATGGATTTTTTTTCAAACATTAAGTAGTCCTAAAACCAAGGAATTTATTAGTATAAATTTTTTACGAGTAACATAAACAGGAAAAGTCCTTTGGGAAATAAAAAAGTGTTTATCTCAGCTTTAGTATAATAATAATAATAATATATATATATATATATATATATATATATATATATATATATATATATATATATATATACAGTGGTATCTTCATTTGTGAGTTTGATTCATGCCACTCGTAACTCAATTTTCTCATATATGAAATCAATTTTCCCCATTGAAATAAACTGAAATGCCATTAATACTTTCTAGCACCCATGAAGTAAGTAAAGTCGTCGGGGCGGCCTAAAGTCAGTATCAGCCAGTCAGCGAGGGAGTCTATCCCCTTTTCAATAGTGCTAGACCAAGGAGATTGTTTTGGCGTCTGAGGTGGAGCGCTACACCTACCATCAGCTCCTTACTTTACCGCACAGATCCCTGTGCTACTCATACGCTGAGTTGGCGAGGACTGGTTTCGAACTAGGAACTTTGTGGTTTCTAACCGAACGCTCTACCGACTGAGCTAACCCGGCCCAAAACACTTAACTTACATTTATAACAGCAGTGCTGTGTTGTATAAAAACATAATAATATAGAATGTAATGAATTATGTACGGTAATGTGTTAATGTTTAAATTAAATAATATTTTTTTTGGCATAATAAATTTAGAAACTTAAATGTTTTTAGTGAACTTATTAACATAAGCATATCTGAAGCCCTAACAAATATAATATATATTTTGAATGAACATTATCCTTTGTGTAAGATTCAAGTAAATGGTTGGTTGGTTGTTTTTTTTAGTTTTACAGCATATCAACCCTTTTTGGGTTATTTAATACCAAGTCATGTCATTTTGATATTCAGTTTACTTACAATACCTACTGTTTCTTAAATGGTCACCCATCCAAGTATTGAACAAGCCCATTGCTGCTTAATTTTAGTGATCAAGAGCGAACCGGTGCTTTCAACGAGACTTGACTGTAAATGCATCAAGTGAAGTTCTAGATATTTGGCTACATATATTTTCACATTATTTGATATATTTTTCCAATTATCTAATATATATATATATATATATATATATATATATATATATATATAATATATATATATATATTGAGAGAGAGAGAGAAAGAAATAAGTAGATATTTCATTTGTATATGTCAATGGAGAACATTGTTTTTATGTCTACAAAAGGACAAAATAATAGAATTATGTAAATGAAATATTCTTTATTCATTGTTTCTGAAAAAAAAATAAAAACATTAGACTGTGATAAAGAGTACGCTTTGTACTTGTTAATCATACCATCTAAGATTAGGGTAAAAAGTGAGAGTACAGTGCCAGGGACTCTTTTATTATTGGTCACCTTGGAAATTAAACTTTACAAAAAAATTAGAACCAGTAAGAGTATAATGCTAACATGTTAAGAGACAAGAAAATTCAAGAAAATTCTCTGTCACTTTTATATATAATTCTTGTAATGAAATTTTGCTTCTTTGTTGTCATCATCATCATCATTATCATCATCATCATCCTCATCATCCGGTTCCGCTGACACCACAGATACGCATGACTCTCTGTAACTGTTCAAATCAGTCATCGCCCCAGGCAGACCCTCTGCACAGCATCTAGAATATGCACAGACCTGATTAATGTAGGTTTTTGCTGCTCAGCCAATACTGATGTGTCCATGTGTTGGTGTCCACCCATATCTCAGAAAACTTGTAAGTTAAGTTACCACTGTACTTCATCTCTGAAATTCAGACAACATGAGACTATTATGTTTAATACTACTAAGTAAATTGTCGGGGCGGCCTAAAGTCAGTATCAGCCTGACAGCGAGGAAGTCTATCCCTTTTTCACTAGTGCTAGATCAAGGAGATAGTTTTTGGCATCTAAGGTCGAGTGCCGCAACTACCATCAGCTCCTCACTTTACAGCACAGATCCCTGTGTTACTTATACGCTGAGTTGGCAAGAGACAGTATCAAACCCAGAACTTTGTCGTTCCTAGTGGGACACTCTAGCGATTGAGCTTGGTGTAAACAAGCAATCAATAATGACTTCTACCTCTAATATATATTTACCAACCCCTCCGCACGAGCAGGATGTGACACAAGGTCAATTTCTTAAGCGGAGTTTAACAGGTTTGAATTCAGAGTTTTCCTTCTCCTAGACTGGTTACCTAGCCAGGGTTAAAGAGCCCAGTCTGCCCTGCTATTTTACCCATAGCTGAAGGGAGAATTGGATTCATACCTTTCCCAAGGGTATTAGCGCTATGTGAAATTCAAACAGCTTCGTCCAGGAATTGAACTTGGGTCGACGAGTCCATTTCCTATGACTTTAACTATTAGACCACGCTACCTCTAATAAGTCTACAAGAGAACCTTAATGAGTTTAAGGGAAAAAATCCCTACTGTTAATCTTTAACATCCTGCTGGATATAAGGAGTTATAAAACTGAGGTCTTTATGTAACAAGCTCTATTACATATACATTGAAAATAAATTACTTGGAAAGAAAGCTGTCTGCATTCATTATTCTTATTTAGTTATTCCTTAGGGCGAGATCTTGCCATTTCATATCAAATAATAGTAAAAAGCAATCAAAGTTGGACAATAGATAACTTCCAGCCTCATGCACATAATGTGTTATGTCTCTCTGCAATGGGGAGTCTAAGTTAGAACGGCTGTCCCACTGGGAATGCCTACTTGGCCATCAATGGTTTATTGACTTGGCAGGAGAGGTTATTGGCAGGATGGATTATAATGACTAAATTGCAAACGATGCTAACAATGCTACTGACAGTTTTCATGATCTAAGTAGCAATTATGATAATAGAGGTCCAATATAAATGCTCTCTGTGATGTGATGTCATGACAAGAATTAGTTTGAGGCCAATTGTTATGATTATTGTTTTCCAATAGTCAGTGGAACTAATACACAATAAGAGAAATAAAATTTCCATGACTCTATGAGAAAGCTTCTTCTCAATGGTTCCTGTTGTGAGCCGTGATGGTAAAACGAGAAGGAAAACAAAATGGATTTGTTTGTTCAAATCTCTAGACATTGCTCAGAGCTTTAGTCTTGGAGTGTGCATTAGAGACATGATTTGAAAATAGAAAACCTAACTTTAGATTTTAGTAGTATAAATTTAAATACTGTGGCAAAAAGATTTGTGGAAAAGCAAAGTTTTAGATTCAGGCAAATGTATTTTAAGTGAAAGCTCAGCAGTTTTGATTGACTTTTGACTTTGGGAATGATTGGTGATGTATTAACAATTCTCAGGTGGTTTCTACAATTTGGAGATCTGTTTTATTCTATTTCTTTGAATTTTTTAGATGAGGCTTGATGATTACTATTATTTGTATTATTCGGACTATTGTCCCCATCTTCATTGTTATCAGTACAATTTTCTGAATTTTTGAGATGAGGCTTGATGATTAGTATTATTTGTATTATACGGACTATTGTCCTCATCTTTATTGTTATCAGTACAATTTTCTGAATTTTTGAGATGAGGCTTGATGATTAGTATTATTTGTATTATTCGGACTATTGACCTCATCTTCATTGTTATCAGTACATTTTTCTGAATTTTTGAGATGAGGCTTAATATTAGTATTATTTGTATTATTCGGACTATTGTCCTCATCTTCATTGTTATCTGTACAATTTTCTGAATTTTTGAGATGAGGCTTGATGATTAGTATTATTTGTATTATTCGGACTATTGACCTCATCTTCATTGTTATCAGTATAATTTTCTGAATTTTTGAGATGAGGCTTGATGATTAGTATTATGTATATTATTCGGACTATTGTCCTCATCTTCATTGTTATTGGTACACTTTTCTGAATTTTTGAGATGTGGCTTGATGATTAGTATTATTTGTATTATTCAGACTATTGTCCTCATCTTCATTGTTATCTGTAAAATGTTTCAGCTGATGTACTCTCCAGTCTTCTTCATGTATTTCTTGTCACACTCGGTAGCCTTCTTGAACTTGGGAACCTTCTTGTTAGTCTCAGGGTCCATCTCAAATTTCGAAACCTTCTTTTCAAACTCAGGAACCTTCTTATTGTAATCAGGAGCCATAACGGAACTTTGAACACAACCCTCTATTCAATCTACGGGTATAGCCCATCGGCCCTATGAGCTAAAGCACTCACTGAATATCAAAAATGGATTCTCTCCATCAAGCATGGATTGCAGTGTTTTCTACACTTGCCAAAAGTCTGGTCGAATGCCCACGTTGTGCTCTGATCTCAAACGACCAGAAAGCTGCTGCAGAAGCTAAAACACCACGGCTAACGGTGGCTTAATTGTTATATAACAAAATAACTCTTTTTGTTTCAAATTCAACAAAAATCATTTATATACAAGAAGAAAATACTAAAGTCAATCTTACTCAAAGCTGGAGAGTGACGGACGTCTAATCAATGTGTTTCTGTCAGAGTTTCTGTCAGAATGCAACCATGGGTTCTGAAAAAATATTGCTCAGGCAGTTCTGAAAGTATTCTGTTGGCCAAGTTTTAAACTCTGATCAAATCTAAGAGAGGAATCTTTTTCTCAGTTCTTTGATAGTATTGGCTGAAGTCAGTTTGTCTGTCGGCTCATCGTTCACTGATCATTCACGGACAGTCTCTATTTTCGCTGCTCTCTCAATCTTCGTCTGTCTTAGCGTAAAAAAAAGACTCAGCTTAAATAATTTCTAAACCCAGAACTGCTTCAGTTCCGGCTGGCATAAAGATATTAGCATTTTTTTTTGTTTCAACTGGACTTCCCAAGGTAGGGAAAAAGTCCAGCCCTCCTAGTGCTAATCAGCCAATCGAATCCAACTTCCGTTTCTCCATATCTCTGATCTCCATCACATAAGTACCACCCCTTCTCCCCTCCTACAACCTTAGAATCAGCCGGTGACTACTTCCGGCCACCCAAGTAGTTTTCAACAAAGAATTAAGTCTCAAAAACAAACATCTGTTTTGGTTTTTATATGTTTCCTTTTTCTTTTACTTTTTTTCTTTTATCTCAATTGCGTTTAATTGGAAAAATCCTTTCCCTTTTATGCTCCAAATAAATTCTGACCAAAACAATAAAAAAGATTTCTAAGTACTTCCAACTGGTTTTTTTTCTTCTAATCCACTTAAGGTCCAGACTAAGCATAATCTCTGGAGTATTTTGATCTAATGCTGGTTTCTCAAGCTATAACCAGGTCACAAGGGGGTATCCTGTTCTCATTCCCCTAACCATAGCTGGGGTACATGTTCTAAGTGGTGTTAATTATCATTCTATGTTACTGTCTCTCTTGATCAGGATTGAACCTGAAGACCAGAGATAATTGTCACTAAGAACCCTCATAACCCAATAACTTTATCCCATTAGGCTATGTGTCCAATTGGAGTCCGACAAGAAGGTTTCCGATTTCGGGAAGTAAATGGTGCGTCAACCTGTCTAGCATTATTTGAGGCACAGAGGTTAGGGAATCACATTCATTGTTCGTTCATATTAACATCTTTGTGTAGATATTTCTCAAGAGGTTTTTTTTGTTCACAATTCCATCGGTTGGAATAATTTGTATACACATCTATTTGACTCATAGTTGGGACCCTAACAGGTACTACCACTCTGATTCTGAATGGGCCTGGAAGTAATAGCAGTAAATGGGATTCTCCACACTTCCCAGAGCTCAAGGACTGGAACCTCAAAATCAGATACAGTTTAGTGTGATGTCCAGTAGTCTCCTTTTTTTAGGTGGTGGATCTCACGCCTCTGTAGGAAATACACTCAGTGTATTATAAACCATGCCAACAAGGTGTTTTTACAAGTTCAGCTAATTGCATAGCAAAAACAACATATCATAATGAGATTTCTATAAGAGAAATGCAATTCTCTAGTCTAGAGAATAAACAATTTCCAGTCGAATTTGCAACTGAATGATCATTTTGTGGAGTCTATGTTTACAATGATTATGTTTCACATAAAATTTACCTCCAGCCAAGATACAACACTTGCTTCGTCTATGTCAGAATTCAAATGTTATCTACTTCGAATTAGAGTAAAACGAGTCACACACTGTGCGGTAAAGTGAGAAGCTGATGTTAGGTGTGGCGCCCCGCCTCAGATGCTAAATAACAATCTCCTTGGTCTAGCTGATACCGACTTTAGGACACCCCGACGACTTTGTATATACTTTACAATGCTTCCATGCTATGGTGGTATCAGTGCTGCTGTGTGTCTGCATCACTTGGACATTGACGAGGCGCCTGAGAATAGACAAGATGGGAGCTGCACAAGAATGCTGCCTGTGATTTTGAAAAAAACCGTGGAAACAACACCCCACAAGGAAGTTGCTATACGGCCACCTGCCTCCTATCACATTTGAGTCATCAAAATTCTCGATATCACAAACATAACTAAGAAATTAGATTCCTTAATTTTTCCTAATTATAAACATCAATATATATCTATTTATCTATCTGAGTCTGTTTCTATCCATCTATCTATTTCATTCTGTTCCTATCTATCTATCAATCAATCTATCTATCTTCCTATCCATATATTTATGTTAGTCTTTTCCTATATGTTTATGTATTTATTAGTCTATATATCTATCTCCCTTGTATCTAGTATATGAGAATAAATTACCCCAGTTGTTTTTGGTTTATATGATACTATTTCAGTCTGTTTCCATCCACCCATCTATCACGGTCTGTTCCTATCTACCTAACTATCTATCAATCTATCTTTCTATCCATATATTTATCTTAGTCTGTTCCTATCTATCTATCTATTTAACTATCTTTCTATCCATATACCAATCTTAGTCTATCCATATATCTATATTAATCTGTTCCTCTCTATTTTATATATTAGTCTATATATCTATCTCCATTATATCTAGTATATAAGAATAAAGTACCCCATCTATCTATCTATCTATCTATCTATCTATCTATCTATCTATATCTATCTCAGTCTGTTTCTATTTATCAATCTATCTTTCTATCCATATACCTATCTTAGTCTGTTCCTATGTATCTATGTATCTATCGATCTATCTATCTCAGTCTGTTCCTATTTATCAATCTATCTTTCTATCAATATATATATACATCTTAGTCTGTTCCTATCTATCTATCTATCTTAGTCTGTTCCAATTTATCTATCTATCTATTTTTATCTCTATCCTATAAGTCTGTTCCTCTCTATTTATCTATATATTAGTCTATATATCTATCTCCATTATATCTAGTATATAAGAATAAAGTACCCCAGTTGTTTTTGGTTTATATGGTACTATCTCAGTCTGTTTTCCTCCGTCTATCTATCTCAGTCTGTTCATATCTATCTATAAATCTAACTTTCTATCCGTATATCTATATTAATCTGTTCCTATCTATGTATCTATATATTAGTCTATATATCTATCTCCATTATATCTAGTATATAAGAATAAAGTACCCCAGTTGTTTTTGGTTTATATGGTACTATCTCAGTCTGTTTTCTTCTATCTATCTATCTATCTCAGTTTGTTCATATCTATCTATCTATCTATCAATCTAACTTTCCATCCATATATCTATATTAATCTGTTCCTCTCTATTTTATATATTAGTCTATATATCTATCTCCATTATATCTAGTATATAAGAATAAAGTACCCCAGTTGTTTTTGGTTTATATGGTACTATCTCAGTCTGTTACTATTTATCAATCTATCTTTCTATCCATATACCTATCTTAGTCTGTTCCTATGTATCTATGTATCTATCTATCTATCTCAGTCTGTTCCTATTTATCAATCTATTTTTCTATCAATATATATACATCTTAGTCTGTTCCTATCTATCTATCTATCTATCTATCTTAATATAGATATATATCTATATAGATATAATATAGATATATATATATCTCCATTATATCTAGTATATAAGAATAAAGTACCCCAGTTGTTTTTGGTTTATATGGTACTTCGATAATTGTACAAGGAACTTTACCAACGTTGTATTAATGATTAAAATGTAGAACTTATCATGTCAAACTATTTTATTCCCAAAAGTCTTGTTGACATATCTTCAATAATTTATGACAAACACTGGTTGCTTTATATTTTGCCAACTAAGAAACTTCAACTTTTCCATTCATATCAGCTTTCAAATAAAAGACACATTTTGTGTTCAACAATTCAACTATAATTCTCTGCCTTTACTTATGTACTGTCAGATTTTCAATAAAGACGGACCTCTTCATTGTCATATTGAGATCTACACCATTAGATATTGCCTCCAATGTACAGCATCAACCATTTATTTTGCCCCTGATATGTTGGCCATAATTCTTATCATACAACACAATCCTGGCTCTTAACACAATTATATTATTTACTAGTCTCTTTTAAACTTGTTTCCCAGCCAAAGTTATTCCAAGTCTCGCTAACTCGATGTTTCATGACCCTTGACTTTTCCCAGCATCTTGTGCTTTTATTCATTTTGATACGGAACTATTACTCATCCGGCTTTAATCTTATGTGGCATATTTCAAGACGCAAAACTTGACAGCATTTCTTGCTGCATTGCTCACTTACAGATCGTTCATTTTACTTCTAATGTTGATGTGAATTTTATGTCAAAATTCATTAGATTGTAACTTCATAATAATTTCAGGGTTTAGAAGAAGAAAAGCCATAATTAACGATTACTTTCAAATTATCAACTTTTAATTAAGTCGGTAAAACATCCACCTATGAACCACAAGGTTCCAGGTTCGATACTGGCCCTCGCTAACTCAGCACAAGAGTAGGACAGCTTGGATCTGTGAAGAGCTGATGGTAGGCGTGGCATTCCACCTAAGATGCAAAAAACAATCTCCCTGGTCAAGCACCAGTCTTAAACCGTACTTCGGGACGGGGCTCCGGTGTGCTTCGGCCACTGGACCGGTGAGTTGTGTTAAATTAATAGCGTCGATCCCAGGGGGCTATCCCACCAGGCAATACCTGCCCCCTCGACTTAAAGGGGCATGGCTGGGTTTATTGCCCAGCGCCTTAGCCCCCCCTTGAGGGGGGAATGCCGAAGGGATCGACGCAATTTTTGTTCTCTCCCACCCATTAGCTTCGGCTTGTGGGTGGGCCCGCGTTAAAACGAGGCCTGGTGCCCAGTCCATACAGGTGGGGTATGAGACAAATAAAATCTCCCTGGTCAAGCACTAGTGAAAAGAGGATAGACTCCCTTGATGTCTGGCTGATACTGACAATAGGCTACCCTGCTGACTTTACTTTATATAAAGTCTAACCCAACCATAACATTGACAGAGCTTTGAATATGCTGACTGTATCCCTGCAAAAGGATAAGATCCCACTTCTGATAAAATGGAGTCATGGGTATGACACTGCTTTTGGTGGGTGAAGCTCTAGTTCTGGAGATCTAGAGAGTGTAGAGTACCCCTTCATTTACCAAGAGTGGTACCTGCAAGTGTCCTATCTATGGGACAACTAGAACAGTTTAAAGATTAGTTGTATTAAATAGGAATGCACAATAACATATAAACATATTGTAACATAATCGGGAGTGGAGTGGAGCCATGAATGTAACCTGATATGTAAATTAGCACAGTAAAGTTTTTAGCAAAAATATGTGTTAGATGAGAATGGAAATGTTTAAGAATGAATCAGCATAGCCACATGGCATTGTTTGATTGGATGAGTGATGTGATGTGGCGAAGTGACAGAGAGGATGAGTGAGAGGTGAGAAGGTTGAGTGAGTCTGGTAGAATGTATTGAGAGGGTAAGACATGGAATCTTGGTCTCGGCAGTTGTCACGTTGGGGGAAAGAAAATTCTCCTGAGAAAAAAAAATGACCTTGTGTTATTACTAAAAATTCTAAATGGTACAGGGCAAGATGTTCCCCAGCACCCCAAGTTGGTTTCCAGACTCCAAACATCATAGAATTGCCATAGAGATAAGTATACAATTGAATAATTTCTGTATCCACACATCATCATTCCATTCAGAAATGAGTGCATACCCTAACAATGTTGACACATTGTTGTATATTGTACAAACGGAAATAGGAATTTCCGGTTAAATTAAACAAAGAAAAGACGACAAAAATGACAAAGGACTTTTTTCCCGGTAAAAGCGAACAAAGAAGTTAAAAAACGGAAGTGAGGCTTTCCGGTCAAAGAAGCAGGGAGAAGATAAAGAAATATATAACAATGGTCCGTTATCAGATCAAAAGATAAAGAAGCATAGGAGTATATTTTGCTATAAAAGGCAGACGGTTCGAGCCGACAGACAGTCAGTCAGACAGGAGACAGCGGATTGAGAACAAGTGAGCGACAGACGCTCACGGTCCTTTGCAGCCAACGGCTGTGGAACCCACCAGCCCCTTTACCTCACCATCGCCAGTCATCTCAATAGTAGTAGTCATTGTCAACCCTCAGTCATTTCATTGTCAATGCTCCCATCCACCACGTACAGCCGAGAAGAAATAAAGTCAAAACTCCTACTATACGTATGTGTTGTAGATTTCATTAAACGACAACTACATACTTCGCTATGTGACCATATATACCCGCAACGACTACTAACATACATGATTTAGCAGCGTAAATTTGAAGCCGCTATATAACATATACGATTTGATGCCAGTATACAACAACATCATCTCTCCCATTCTGAAAAGAAAGTGTTACAATTCATGAGAGGTCATGAATTGAGAACAGACCCTGTAGCTAGAATTAAATTGAGGTCTGTCAAATTTAGAATCAGGGAGTCCCCATGGAAAACTACCGGGGACTGATAGTAACCCTTGACCCTGAGAGGCACATGATTTTACACGCCATAACAGACATGTGATAGTTAGCTTAGATCAGATTCAACCCTAGTTATAGAAGGAGAAAGCTGTGATAGTCTTCATCACCAGGTCATCTCAATCATGGGCTAGATAAATAATAAAGGTTGATCAAATGAAAACCAAGTCTTGTTATTTTATCAAATGTAAAAACAAGCAATGCCCAGCCAGCCCAAGAAGATTGAAGAGCCAAGAAAGAAATTAACCCCTAGAAAAATCAACAAGATGGCAGCCAGTGTAGATAGAAGAAGAAGTATAAATGTACCATCATCCTCTCTAATCAATGTATCTCTCTCTCTCTCTCTCTCTCTCTCTCTCTCTCTCTCTTCTCTCTCTCCTCTCTCTCTCTCTCTATCTCCCAAGAGGAACTGACTGTTTATATACCTGATGTCATGTACATAAGAAGGTTACAATATCTCCAGTTGTGCTAAATTACAATTCTTTAATATATTAATGATTTGAAGGCAATTACAATGCGTATAAAAATAAAAACAAAAAGATGTTATTTTTGTCTTATCGATTTCAAAGAAACTTTATCTTCAGAGATGAATATCAGAAATGTACGTACTTAAGTTTTTTGTGAAGTGGTTATATTTTTTTTTTTTTTTTTCTTCCTCTTCTTTTTTCTTTCTCCTCCTTTATTTTTTCTTTATGTTATGAATGAAATGGGCGAATAACTGTAATTTCTTATTTTTTAAATATTTGTTGAGAAACAATGTTTGAACCCCTACGCTTGTATATGTATCCAATATTGTCTGTTTATCTTCCGGTGAATATTGCAACAATGTAGCCATGATGAATTCAAAATAAAAACGGTCACATAGAAAAATTCATATGCTTAGCTTTTATTTTATTTCATTTATTTTTTTTTATTCTTTAAATTTGTCACAAAATATCACTGAAAAATCACTGAAAACAATCCCAGAAATTAAAATTTGGTAATCCAAATTATCAAGATTGTTTGTTCAGATTTAGTCTGAAATGTTTTTAATTTGCTCACGGAATTGGCTGATTCCTAATTGGTATGATATATTGGGATACAGTCTCTAGTAGTAAAGTTGAAAAATGTGACTCACTGACACACTGACATTAGCATTTATTATTAGAGATGTTAAAATTAAATTTGAGTTTTTCTTGTACTTTAGCTTTAGGCACTTTTGCACTTCCACTGTAATTTTGTAATGAAGAGATTTTTTTTTATTTCTATTAGAAATTTTTATTAGAAAATTCATTTCTTCTTTTTACATAATTATAGGCATTGTGCAGAAGAATTGATTATATTTGGCCATGAGATTTTTCTTCTGTCATGGTTAGGGTGAATTTAAAAACTAATGATAATGATTTTATTCTTCACTCGGTGCTCTTGTTAAAGAAACTAATAATTAAACAGATATTAATTATCTTTTTCAGCAAAGGTTTTTTTTTTCAACTTATAAAATTAGATATATTTATTAGGCATATGAAGCAATTCAAAATAATATTACCCAACCATTTTCCTAAAGGCAGGAGGTGACACAAGGTCAATTTTTAAATGGTTGGTTTAGCTAAGGCTGTAGTGAATTCGCCTAGAAACCACAAGTTTCTGGGTTTGATACCAGCTCTTTGACAACTGAGTTGCACGGCTTTGATCTGTATTGTAAAGTGAGTAGCTGGTAGTAGGTGTGGTGCTTCAGCTCAGATGCTAGAAACAATATCCCTGGTCTAGGGCTAGTGAAAAGGGGATACATCCCTCATTGTCATGCTGATACTCACAATAGGACACTCCACTGACTTTATTTTTACTACTGCTAGTTTGAATTCAGAGTTTTCCTTCTCCTAAACAGGTTGTCTTACCAAGGCTAGAGAATCCAGTCTGTGTAAGTATTGTCATGGATATCCATGGCTAATTGTATGACATGATGATGACAATAGAGCAGTCTTGTATGCTAGCACCTATGCCACAAGGACTCTCCACATGTGAAATACGAGGGATGGCACTTTGACTCTAGACAGGATGTGCAGATACTACACTCTCTTCCTACCAAGATTTCAAGTCTGAGAGACTTTTCAGAGTTATAAGTCGACACGTACATACCAAAGTTTCTTTATATATATATATATATATATATATATATATATATATATATATATATATATAGGGGAGAGAGAGAGAGAGAGAGATAGATAGAGAGAGAGAGAGAGAGAGAGAGAGAGAGAGAGAGAATAAGAAACAAATAGAAAAGATCATGCTGTTTATTATCTTGATAAATTTTATATTTTGTTCCTCAGGCATTTCTGCTTTTTACATCCGACTTTTTCACTTCTGTACAACTTACTTTATCGTCTCTTTTTACTCGAGCATTTTAATTGCAAACCAAATTCTTTTCCATCACTGGCGCTTCTGTTGCTACAACTGCATCACTTCAACATTTACTTTTACCAATGCTTCTTCCTCACTTAATTTTATTAACACTACTTTCTTTTATCCTCTTCCATGATTGTGATGGTTTTATGTTCGAACACTTGTCCTGAAACAGCCTTTTTGCAACCCGGGAAACCAAATGGTTTTATTGTAGCACCATATCTTGGCACACTATCAACCAGAGTGAAGAACCCCTTTTTCTTATTTCTTTTTTTAAAGTGTCTGTGTTGGTTGGTTGGTTGGTTGGTTGGGGAGAAAAAGGTCAAAGTTTTCCCTTTTCTCTAACATTGAATGCTTTTACTATGGATTGTTATAAAATGGCTTTATGGCAGTTGCCCGCCTTATTTTTAATTGATTACTTGTTGTTAAGAAATTTGTAAGCAAGTGTAATATAAAAAAAGCAACAGACAATGCCAGGATATTATTGAAAGGTGCTAAAATATTATGAGTGCCGAGTCTCAGAAATAATAAAAAAGAATTCTGTTCTTTTTCAAAGAATACTTATAACGGAATTTAAGTCTGTCTCCAAGCAAAATGAATGTGGGAACTTTAATTTATTCATTTAAATACTGCACCATTTTTGGCTGAAAATTCCCATGAGTTAAAGCAAAGTAAAGAATTTAGATTTGATACTTTGGTAGAATATAGTACAAAATGTAAGAGCATTGAACAGAAGGTTTCGAGATCTACAATTTAACTGCATTAAAATATTTGGTATCTAGTTTCACATAGCGCTAGTATCATTGGAAAAGACATGCATCCAACTATTCTCCCTCCAGCTATGGGTAAATAGTTGAGTGGACTTGATTCTTTAACCTTGGTTAGGCAACCAGTCAAGGAGAAGGAAAAATCTGAATTCAAAACCTGTTAAACTCCACTTAAGAAATTGACTTGTGTGAAGGGGTTAGTGAATATATATATAAAGTTTAGATTAACAGTAAAATGTATATAAAGCAAGAAACATCTGATGCAATGACAGAGCTAGTAACTTATCTGCATGGGGTTAACTTAGATGCTCATGAATATTTGGCATGTTTACCTTGGATCACAACAACCCTATACTGTTGGATATTGGTGTTATATAGCGTCTTCTTCGCTACTCTAAATCGTGTACGTTAGTACTGGTTTCAAATTCACGGCCCTACTTCGTGTATCTGCACACGTAGCGGGTATCGTCACTAACCCTAGACGATATATGTAGTTGTCGTTTAATGAAATCTAAACACATGACATTAGTAAGAGTTTTGACTTTATTTCTCTTCTCGGCTGTAAGTGGTGGGCGGCGGTGACAATGACTACTACTGCTGCTGGGATGACTAGCGTTGGTGATATGGAAGGGGTGGACAAACCTCACTGCCCGCTGGCAGCAGTCGACGGTCGCTCCTTGTGCTCTGTTCGCTGTCTGCTGTCTCACTGTCTCACTGCTCACGACTGACTCGACCCTCTGGCTTTTGTATTGACGACATGCCTACACATCTTTATCTTTTGATCTGATAACAGACTTTTGTTATACATTTCTTTATTCTCTCCCTGCTTCCTTGACCGGAAACCCTCCCTTCTGTTTTTAAGTTATTTTTGCTTTTACCGGGAAAAAGTCCTTTGTTATTTTTGTCGTCTTTTCTTTGTTTCGCTCGTACAATATACAACATTGGTTGAGAGGAGGACTTTGTCCTTTTTTCGGCTGCATTGGTGCATGACCAGAGACCAGAGATCAGTCAGGGGTTAACATAGACAAACAATAGGCCTGTTAGCAGGGGGATGCAATGAACTGGGGGCCTGACTAGAGAGAAAGTACCATTTTGTAAATGCCACGTCAGAAGGCATAACTACATAAATTTGCGTAGGGATAGGAGTGATCATGGAGAGTTTTTACGTGGGTGTCCGGGATGATATATAACCATTCTGAATTCTTGATCTAGACAGAGTCTGTCTGAATGTTCAACTGAAAGTGCATCTCCTGTTAACCAATGTATGTGTGTGTCTTCGTAGGTGTGTCTTTGTGTATGATCCTAACCTCGCTGACTCTCTCTTACTCTACAAATTTTAAAAAATGTATTGGATCATCACACTTAGTTTTTTTTTGTTGTTTTTTTACTTTCACAGATAAATAAATAAAACAGAGATATGAGAAGAAAAAATTGTTGAAGAACTGAATATTTTGATTTTAGAAAACATGTCTCAAACAAATTAAATTACCTAAAATTTATGGCATATTTTGTTTCAAGAAAGGCATGCTTAGAATAACAGATATTGTCTTTGAAAATGGAATCAATTGGCAACAGTTCAAATCCTGGATGAGGCTGTTTGCATTTCACTTCACACCAAGGCTGTTGGGAAAGGTATGGATCTATCTGGTCTCCTCTTGCATATGAGTAGATAGTAGGGCGGCCTAATGTCGGTATAAGCCATACAGCAAGGGAGTCTATCCCCTTTTCACTAGCGCTAGACCAAGAAGATTATTTTAGTGTCTGAGGTGGAACACTACCACTACCATGAGTTCCTCACTTTACTGCACAGATTCCTGTGCTACACACATGCTGAGTTGGCGAGGGCTGTTATTGAACCAGGAACCTCATGATTACTTTACAGATGCTCTGCCGACTGAGTAGCATTGATTTAGCAAGCAATCTTGGAGAAGAAAAACATTGAATTAAAACCAGCCTTACTCCACTTAACAATTGACCATATATATATATATATATATAATATATATATATATATATATATATATTAATACCCATCCCCTTTTGAATAAGTTAATTTGTCTTGTTGCCAACATCTCAAAATCCGCTACAATAAAAAGTTGACCGACAAAAAAGTTATACACTTCATAATGACCGACAAAAATATGGCGCGAATGCCCACATTTGTGAATAATGTAACAACTTTCATTCTTTTTTGGAAAAATAAGGTTTTTTGTTTTTGAACTGATTTGACATTCTTCTCCGATCACAAACACCACGGAGTAAATGAGCTCTGATGATGATTTTTGTAAAATCGAAATATTGATCAATATCAGCTATGTTTATATTATAAATTGTTTTCTCTTTAACAGCATTGTAATGTTTTCATTCCACCTTTTCATATATATATATATATATATTATATATATATATATATTTTCTTCCAAGTAGAGAGAAGAATTATTGAATCATCTTACATGTTCCATTTCTTAAAGTAAAATATCAGTACAAGCTTAAATATGCAAATTAGTCTACAGTTATAAGTGAGTGCTTACAGACATGAATTGTTGGATCTGGTTAATTAAAAGAAAAAAAAAAGCTGGATAAAGATTCTTCAAGAGTGGTGATACCATAAATTTTCTTAAGGGGTGTATTAAGAAAGTAATATAAAAAGATAAGTAAAATATGGATTTTTGTTCATATAATCTTTAAGGATACTTAGCCTCTGGTGATACCTACACACATAAGTACAATGAGATAATCAGAGACATTCCTTGCAGAATAAAAGTGGTTGATGATAAAGTACTCTTTGACTGCAACATAGGAGATGTTTTCTACCATACTCTGTCATTGTCTGAGATAAATGGAATTGTACTTAACAGAGATAAATTATGGGTTTGAGAAAACAACAAACCTATTTATTCCATGAAGGCAATCGGGTTGTACTGGTTATTGTTCTAGGAAAAGATCTTGGCAATCCAAGACTGTTTGCATTCAAAGTCAGTTAACTTTGAACCATGTATCTTTGAGGCGTAACACAGATTCTCAAGATACCTGGTATAAAGATTACTGATCTGAAAAAATGTAAAAGTTTTTAAATAAAGTAACTGGTGCATTATATTTTTTATTCATTGGTATATTAAAACTGAAAATGTCATTAAATTAGATTAATCCTCTGATTTTTGGTATTTTTGTTTTTCTTTTGGCGGGGTGACATATGATGGTGAAATTTAGGTCCATTAAGTTCGATTTAACCGAAAACTCTGATTTCAAACCTCATTAACTCTGCTTAAGAAATTGATCTTGTGTCACATCCTGCTCATAAGGAGGATTTGGTAAATATATATTGGGCCGGGTTAGCTCAGTCGGTAGAGCGTTCGGCTAGAAACCACAAGGTTCCTAGTTCGATACCGGCCCTCGCCAACTCAGCGTATGAGTAGCACAGGGACCTGTGTGGTAAAGTAAGGAGTTGATGGTAGGTGTGGCGCTCCACCTCAGATGTTAAAATAAATCCTTGGTCTAGCGCAAGTGAAAAGGGGATAGACTCCCTCGCTGATTGGCTGATACCGACTTTAGGCCGCCCCGACGACTAATATATATATATATATATATATAAGTAAAAATATAACAAAAGGCTTAGAGTTTTTGCATAATAGTCTATTTCAAGAAGCTTAGACAAAGTGTCTAACTCTCAGAAATCATCAGATATGAATATGAATTTTGTGTCTAATTCTGTCATATTTTTACTTAAATTTTATAAAAAAAATGTCTGCTAATATTGTTCCCTGAAACTAACACAGGAGTGTAGAATTCTTTCCGAAATTAGTAGTTATGGAGACTAGGGTGGTGACAAACGGCTCTTCATGCAATTTGAATACTATTTTAAACCCTAGATCTGTTTTGTTTTCATTTGTGAGGGACATCCAACTTATCAAAATTTAACAGGTGGATTGGTCTGATGCTGTGAGATTATGTAACGCAAAGGTTAGAGCATTGGACAGGAGGCCTTAGGGACTACAATTTAAGTTCTTTTACAAAGTAAGACTCTTAAAACTAATTGCAGATAAGAAAATCACAAAGATCATAATCAGTGATGACATGAGACCTTTAAATGTTAAGTGAAAATAATCAACAGAAAGTTTAATTGAAAAAAAAATTGTTTAAATGATTCAAACTTTTTCTTTGTATTCTATTTGTGAAAGGACATTTCATCCAATCCATTCTTCTTATAAAACATTTGCACAAAGATTTATTTTTCAGGTATTCCTATCTAATTTTAAACAAATCTACTTTAACCATACATAACATTCGTTCAAATCCTGGACAAAGCAATAGCTCCCATAAAGCTAAAGACCCTTGGGAAAGGTATGAATCCAACTACTCTCCCTCCAGCTATGAGTAAATAGTAGGGCAGAATGGGCTCTTTAACCAGGTAACCAGTCTAGGAGAGGGAAAACTCTGAATTCAAACCCGTTAAACTCTACTTAGAAATTGTACTTATGTCACATCCTGTTCGTGTGGAGGGGCTGATAAGGGTATTTGCCTCATACCCCACTTGTATGTGCTGGGCACAAGGCCTCGTTTTAATGTGGGCCCAACCACAAGCCGAAGCTCATGGGTGGGAAAGAACAAAAATGCATCGATCCCCTCGGCATTCCCCCTCAAGGGGTGTGCCTCAGACTCTGGGCAATAACCCCAGCCCTGCCCCTAAGGGGGCAGGTATTGCCTGGGGGGAAAGCCCCCTGGGATCGACACTATTAATTGTACTTTACCGGTCCAGTAGCCGAAGCACACTGGACCCCCAACCGAGGCCGGTTAATGTAAGAAATGTTTAACTTACCCTACATCAGGGAAGTGTGGAGGGGTTGGTAAATATGTATACAAAACAGCCATTGTCTGACAACTTACCGCCTAGCACACAAACCACACAAATAAGACGAACAACATATTGAGTATTGATTGGGAAATAAGGAAACACACATAAGTAACATTCTTCTATTGATCTTCTATTGATCAGCAAAAACTTACATTAAACAGCTTTGTGTTGACACTGGATGCCATCAAGAGGACCTACCAAAAGTGATGTCTGATAGAGACATATGGCAAGAGAGAGAGAGAGAGAGAGAGAGAGAGAGAGAGAGAGAGTCAAGTGTTAGTACATCTTGATGATGATGATAAAATTCTAAAGTTTTGTTTGTATATTCAAATCATGTCTCTAATGCAAACACCGAGACTAGAGCTCTGAGCAATGTCTGCAGATTCGAACAAACAAATCCATTTTGTTTTGCTTCTCGTTTTACCATCACGGCTCACAACAGGAACCATTGAGAAGAAGCTTTCTCATAGAGTCATGGAAATTTATTTCTCTTGTGTATTAGTTCCACTGATGGCACAGAGGATGGTGATGATAATGATGATGATAATGAGGATGCATATCATTTGATTCTCTTTTTTTTTCTATGGAAGCCCTTACTTTGTATACTGCACTTTTTAACTGCCTCTATTTATATATCTATTGATACATATGATCACAGCAACTAAACTGAAATATATCATACAGGATACAGGTCATGCATATCCACAATAACAACAACAACAAAACAGCTCCTAAAAAGACGCTTATTAATTTGATCATACAAGGTGTGTCAGAAAAGTATCGTGTTTGAAGGTGTATTTACTAAGATAGAAATGAACAATGAATGGAACATTAATGTTTGGTTTTTTTCAAAATAGAAGGTGTGTCATAAAAGTATTGAGTTCTAAGCTGTATTTACCAAGATAGAAATGAACAATGAATGGAATGTTAATTTTTTTAGAATACAAGTTGTGTCATGAAAGTGTCGGGTTTAAAGCTGTATTTACCAAGATACTAATGAATAATGAATGGAACATTAATTTTTTTCAGAATACAAGGTGTGTCATAAAAGTATCAAATTTGAAGCTGTATTTACCAAGATAGAAATGAACAATGAATGGAATGTTAATTATTTTAGAAACAAGGTGCATTAAAAAGTACAAAAAATCTCAATACTTTTTAACACACGTTGCATGCTCACTTCAACATTTAATCTGGTGTGTGTCAGATTATCATCTATTTTCTTCCCATATACTGGATATAACAGTAGACTAGGTGTGTTTATGGAAGATCAATTTTTGAGAGGAACTACCAATAGCTGTTTAAGTCAAAAGTTCTTCTTCCATCAAGCGTTCTTAATTCAGAGTGAATAAGCCAGAGGAAGTTTGAGCTCAAAGAGTATCAAACTTATTCAATACACTTATGTATAAGATAACAAATGTATTGTGTTAGAACTCAAGAACAAACACATAACAATTGAAGATGTCATCGCAATTACTGAAGAAATTATAACTAAGTGAACATATTCCGGTACTTTTCAAGCACCCTGCATATCCTAGTGTGTAAAGCCCTTCAAACAACCAAAACAATTCAATAAAACCCTTCTGTTTTCCCCCTTTAGTAGACATAACCTGAGAAAAAAATACCATATTAAGTTGGAGAAATAATCAGAACTGTTGGGCTTAAAGAAGGGGTTGTAACATAAGATATATAACAATAAAGTGTTTGATTGTCTTATTTTATATTGCAAGAGTATTTTTTCAAATTATTAGATTAAGCGTTCATGATGTAGTTGACGTTATTTTGCTGTTACTTGATTTCAGCATCACTACTACTCCCCTCCCCCTCTCTGACTGAAACTTCTTTTGTTTCCTCCTCCATTGTAAAGATGTCCCCAGGTATTCAATTCTTTATTTTTATTAAAAAATAATTAGCCAGTCCTGTTCCTGAATATTAGCCTAACATGTGCGTGAAGTTTCATCTTGATCAGATCTCTGCTGCAGGAGCCAACTGGTTATTTTTTTTAATTGTCATTTATGTAGTAGATTACTTTTGTAACAGATTTACGCGGGTGGTTGGTAGAAAATAATGGGTTTCTCATTATCGCCATGAAAAAACAATAAATCCCAATTCTGGGCTTGGTGAAGACAACCAGTCTAGAAGTCAGAGACTTCTTCAGACAGAGTGTTTGTTTGATCGATTTATCAGACAAGGGGTTGATCTCTTACGTGACACGTGGAAGAAATAGAAGCAATCGAAGGTGCGATAGTGTTCTGGAACATTCCACAACAATCTCTATATAACAGGTTGGCTTGAATTAAGAAGCAGTTGGTCTACGGAATTTTCCTGTGGCAGTTATGCTGGCAGTTTTTGTCGAGGGCAGTTACCCTTAGATTTTGACGGAGGCCAGTTGCGGCGAGCGATGCACATGTTAACTGGGGTGGTGAATGTATTGGTGTCGCTGGTGTGGAAGCCTGATATTTAATATTCAATACTTGACGAAGTTAAAAACATACCTATTAATGAAGCCGCTCTCTCTCTCTCTCTCTCTCTCTCTCTCTCTCTCTCTCTCTCTCTCTCTCTCTCTCTCTCTCTCTCTCTCTCTCTCTCTCTCTCAAGAACAATATAAGAAGAAATCAAATAAATGAACCATTTGAAAAGCAAGAAGTATTGTCCTCATCTTTATTTAAAGAAATCTTACGAGAAATCCATGAATGAAAGCCATTAAACAAACAAGCGTGAACAGATATTTGACTGATACTAAGGAGAGTGATAGTTGTAAATAAAAGTCAAATTGACCGTAACTAAAAACCCGCGGCCTTGTAAGGTGATACCTTTCCCTGATCATAAACGAAAAAAAAGTGTGGAAGAATTCTTTTTGGGTATGGCTGATACTAGTGACCAAGAACTATTGTCGACCCCTGATAGAAAGTGTATAAGTATTTAGGGCGTGCATTTGGCGTACTGTGAAGGCCACGGCGTAAAGGCATAACATTACACTTTCTAGAAAAATCTATTTTCTTTTTTTCTCTCTCACTGAAACTTCTTTTGTTTCCTCCTCCATTGTAAAGATGTCCCCAGGGGTTCAATTCTTGATTCAAATTTGTATTAAAATCCAATTAGCCAGTCCTGTTCCTGAATATTAGCATAAGATGTGCGTGAAGTTTTATTTTGATCGGATCGCTTGGTGCATGCAGACACCAACTAGTTATACACAGACAAACCGAAATTGTCATTTATGTAGTAGATTACTTTCTAGAAAAATCTTTCTTTTTTTTATATATATATATATGCATTTTAAATTGCTTAACACAATGTGCTTTTGTTAAATGTTGGCTAGGCAGGAATAAAAATATCTACCACTCAACAGGAAGCCAGACTTACATTTGAAAATCTCACATTTTATTTCTTTTTATTTCTTAACACTGAACCACCTTGTAGAATTTCATGACTTGTATCTTCATCTTCTTTAGTTATCAACTTTTTTTTCTCAAATGTACTTTCTGATTATTCACAACTATAATATCAGTTTGAAAAGAAATAAAGAACTTTACCTTGTATGTAATTTTTAACCCTCTAACTGCTACGTTATCTTATTTCTGGTAGTTTCGATTTAGCTCAGTCGGTAGAGTGTCCGACTAGAAACCACAAGATTCCTGGTTTGATGCCGGTCCTCGCCAACTCAGCGAATGAGTAGCACATGGATCTGTGTAGTAAAGTAAGAAGCTGAAGGTAGGTGTGGTGCTCCAGTTCTGATGCAAAAACAATATCCTTGGTCTAGCACTAGGGAAAAGAGGATAGACTCTCTTGTTATATGGCTGATACCGACTTCACAATCTGGACTGCTATTGACAGGTTATTATAATAATAATTATATAATAATAATATAATAATCATTATAATAATCTGATCTCTCGGATAAAATAAAATAGGAATTTTACCAAGCAGCAGCCATGTCAGTACTAATTTATGGTAACACCATTTGGACTCTAATGAAATGGTAGAAGAAAATCTAGATGGGAAGGTAATCTGAACATTAGCTACATAAATGAGAGTAACCTCCCCTTGTTTCTTTCACTTTCAGGAAGCCGTGTGTTTTGGTCAGTATTTTCATTTCACAGTAAATCTACACTGAAAATACAAATTTGTTCAAAGCAATACAATTGCATGTTTTAACATGAAAATATAATAAAATGTGTTCTTAATTGTGCTTGCGAATTATTTGAAATGAACTTAATGGTTATTAAGAACACATTTTATGATATTTTCATGTTAAAATATGCACTTGTATTGATTCGACCAAATTCATATTTTCAGTGAAGATTTACGGTGAAATGAAAATGGCTGAGCAAAACACGGCTTCCTCAAATTGAAAGAAACAAGGAGGGGTTACTCTCATTTATGTAGCTAATGTTCAATTACCAATAGGAACTACACAAGGATGCAGTGTACTGTTTTCAACTCATGTAGGAATAAGAACCCTACAATTGACTTGGTTTGTTACCCATTCAACAGTTGACACTAAACCACCTTGCAGGATTTCATAATTTGAACATTAGCTACATAAATGAGAGTAACATCCCCTTGTTTCTTTCACTTTGAGGAAGCTGTGTGTTTTGGTCGGTATTTTCATTTCTTCTTGGATTATTAAATTTTTGCTCAAGAGTATTTTCTGATTATTGCTAGTTTCCAATAAGGTCTAAGGTTACATGCTCAAATTTTGAGAGTATTTATTCTGTTATGATGATTTTGGGTAATGTTACGTAAGCAGTGACATAGTTATTGTTACAGACAAAAACCAGAAGCGAATCTCCATTATTAATAGATTTTAACAATGTTCACTTTCTTAAAGTTTTTTTAATTTTAAATTTAAATTCTTTCATGCTTTGATAAATCCAGTATATTTATTTTCCTATATCTCTATCATTTCATACCTGAAGCATATGCAGTATCCTCATATTCTAAAATTACTATGAAAAAATTACTATGTTTGATTACGATAGGAGGTTTAGTATTTGTTGTCTTATAGGGATTGGCACCTGTATTTTTACGTGCATGTGGAATTGAAAAAATTAGAATAATTAAGTTTTCTTACATAATTAGTTTTACAATTATATGAGTTAAGTTTTGAATTATTTAAACAAAAGAGAATCGAATGAAAATTAGTTTGGAAATATCTTAGCAACAAGAGAAACAATGGTTTAAATTCCAATGACAATATCTGCATTGCAACAAAATCATCCAATATTTACGTCATTAGATCCACTATGCCACAGCGACTTCTGTTTTACAACATTTAAATCACTATAAAATATATAGATAATTAATGAAAATTAGAATTTTGTAAATAAATGTAATGACAAACAATAACACCAACAGACTTTGGAAAGCTTTGTTCTACTTAGATAATTGGTACACTTGCTGAGAGTTTATATAGTCTAGTATTCCCTAGAGTGTTCTCCAAAGGAGAGGTAATCATTTATTATTACAATAAAATTAATAATTTTCCTGTCTTGTTCAGTTGGTTGTTTTGTTTTCTGGCATATCATTTAATACCAAATCAAGTCATTTTGATAAACAAAGGGCTCAGGTGTTTTTAAAGTAGTCACCCAATTAAGTATTAAACTCATCGCTGCTAAAATTTGGTGATCTACTGTGACTTGATTGTAATGTCTTGTTCTTGTTTTTTGTTTTTCCTATAATTTTTCCTATTATTAGAATCTGCCAATCTTGACTGTGTGGGTTCCCATAAAGTGATCCTGAAGACACATTGATAAAACAATGTCCTTTCACATCCTTAAAATTCCTACATTTATTTATTGATTGATTACTACTTGGATGGACAGGCTGCTACCGCATGAAATCAACTTTGTATTTTGGATCTGGAAAGCTGATAAGAAAGTGATAGATATATATATATATATATATGTGTGTGTGTGTGTGTGTGTGTGTGTTTTTAAAAACGAATGGCTTAAAATTTTCCGACTGCAGTTTCTCGTCATAGGAAATTTTGTTTTTTGTCTAACCATCGTCCTGTATTTATAACTGGGCTGTACCCATTCCCAAGTCAGTGGGTATGCTACATACCCTCCTTTACCCCCTATGTAATGCCGGAACTTACTAGGCAAAGCCTATGTTTGTTCTTGTGCCTACATCTATTTGTTAACTCTGATCGCAAGTTCAATATCCCCTCTGGGTCCCTGCATTCAGCTGTTTTTAGTTTTTCCTGTAGGCACAGTATGCATGGGTTATTATTTCCTTCATGTGATGGGGCTTTCTTAATAATTTTCCACTCCACCTCTGGATATCTCTTATGCTTTTCTTTTAAAGCCCATACATGTTTTACGAGTGTTGTTGTTTTGCTATATTTTTTATCCTTAAATGATAACCTGTGTTGTGCTATTCTGTTTTCTATAGTTTGCTGTGTCGTACCTATGTTGATCTTAGTTTTCTTTGTGGTTGGTGACATTACCACTGCTTCATACACTACGTCTTTTAGCAACCCTGAAGATTTGCACTATGAAGAGTAACTGCAGTCAGTCAGAAAATTTTAAGCCATTCGTTTTTAAAACGTATATTTAGCTCTATATATTGAGCACTTTTAAATCGTTTTTTTTTTTTAAATCCAGAAGTAAATATATTTGTTTGCATGGTGGATTTAAAAGTAACTGATATATATATATATATATATATATATATATATATATATATATATATATATATATATATATATATATATATATATTATATATATATATATATATATATATATATATATATATTATGGAGAATGTAGACAAACACAGGATGTCACAATGGATGGAAGTTTATTTTGTGATAATGTCAACACTATAAAATTTTGGTCTTTCAGACCTTCTTTAGAACACGAGCTGTTCTGAAGAATTCATTCTCTTACTGATGAGTGTGTGGCGAGCTTTCGTGGTGAAGCCGGAAGTTATCGCTTCGACAGACGGAAGTCGAATGGCAAAAATAATTAGTTTGCGCATATGGATCGCGCAACCTTAGTAAAAATAAAATTTAAAATACAATTCGTAAAATTCAACCAATCAGAGGCGTTCCCGCCTAATAAGAAAATTTATCAACTAGACCCAATTTGGAGCCTACTTGATTCTTATAAATAACGGAACTTTCGGATTCTAACCAGAAAGATCTCACCTGCCTAAGGGAATTCACGTCACCCTTAATAAGAACATTTCGCTTACTTGCTGAAGGTATCTATCTATCTATCTATCTATCTCACTTTAAATAATCATCGCTTTAACATACAATCTCAATATCAGTACAAATACAGCCTGACTGATGATTATTTGGACCTATAAACATTTAATGTTTCTTCTTATTGTGTGAATTGTAAAATATTTTATTACATTTTACATTTGAACTTTTAAAAAAAAGAACTTTGCGACGGAACCTCTCCCAGTATTCAATGCTACCTTTTTGTAACTTCTGTTAATACAATTTTGTTTGTTTGTTTAATCCAGAGTTTTGTCTTCTATGCCATTGTGCTTGATTTATTTATGGTCTTTAAATGTTTGAACACTTTTATTGAATATTGACATCAAACAGCCCACACATCTTCCATAAGTGTCTTTTGGTCATGAGTGGGAGGAAGATGGATGTCAATTACTGCTGAAGTGGGGTGAATGTTTGGGATGGAAGTAGGGGTCAGCTATTGTGTAGCAGTGGGAATAGTATACATTGGGTCATGTGGTAGTTGTGGTCTGAATGTTTGTGATGGAAGATAGATACTACTGATTTGTTTTCATGGTAACAATTTTTGTTTTTTCTTTAGATTTTTTTGTCCTTGTGACTATTGAGAAATATGCATACACAATGTTTTGGCTGTTGCCCCCTCCAGCCTTCTTCAGGTCTGCCTTGTAATCCATTGGGGCAGACTGCTCTCACTTCACTAGAAGTGTCAAGCCTTTGTCTATCCAAGCATAATAATGATTCAACTAGGGAAATCATTTTGACTGTTGAGCAAACAAAGCATAGAAGAATTTATGAGGATCTCATTTAAATAATGACGTCATTGGTTTTACATGCCCATCAAATTGAGAAGCATCCCAATCATTTAAAATGAGACCGTCAAAATCATCCACGATGGAATGCGAAAATGTACATACTGATCATCTTGTGTCGCTTATCAGCCAAATTGTTATTTCTTATGAGTGTCGTCACTTCAGCTAAATAATGGACCATTCCGTTTTATTATATAGTAAGAAAGGACTTCTCACAGAGAAAAATATAATATGAAAAAAAGAAAGAGATACAGAAAGATAGAGAACACAAAAACAATAATACTAATCTGTTTCCATTGATGATGAAAAGAAAGAAAAAGCAGTGACAGAGAGACAGAGAGACAGAGAGAGAGGGTATTAAATCAGGATTATCATACATTTTACAAATTGATCTATTCAACAATAGTTCTTAAAAATTAAACATTGTGTGTCTATATTTCACAATAAAGATGAGAACAACAGTCCAAAAAATCCAAACAATATTTATCAAGCCTCATCTAAATAAATGCAGTCAAATAAAATATTATTTTATTTTTATGTTTTTTTTTTGTTTTTTTTTTTGGTTTTTTTTTGGTTGGTGGATTGTTGATATCCAAAGACTGGTGGCACAGGAAACTGGATCAAGGGCAGATAATTCAATATTTCAATGAAAAAAAAGAATTAAAAGATTTTCACTCAACTATGATAAAGTGAAAATTATTTTACCCGTACAGTAGCCAAGGATTTGAGTGGCACCTTTAAGCCTGGAATATATTTGATAATAAAATTCATAAATTTAAGGGAAATCTTTTTTTTTTTTTCATTTTATACTGATCTAATATTTTGATAATTTCTATAAAGATAAGTTCAATGCGGTCATAACTTATTTTTATTTTATCTATCAAACCAAAGAGCTACAATCAAATATCATTTTTTGGCACAAAAATTGGTTTGATTTAGTCTCATGAGTTCTGATAAAATAGATATATTATTAAAAATAGTTTGGTCTTCAACGTTATCAGTCAATCAAAGTAATATCATAACATCTTTTAGCAGTTTTTTGAATTTTTTTTTTTTATAGGAAACTTCACTTTAGAAAATTAAATATAAAATTTGCACATTCTTTATTATCATTTCACTTAGGTATGCTTACTATATATATATATATATATATATATATTATATATATATATATATATATAATTTAGAGTAGCATATACATAAAGTCAACGACACTAAGTTACAGACAGTATACTTTACCATGTGTGTATATATATATATATAATATATATATATATATATATATATATATATATATATGAAATAAATATTTTTAGAAAAAACAAACACATGATGTTATAATTCGCTGACAGAAATCTGTTTCGACCCTTTATTCAAGTGGTCTTCATCAAGAGCGAGATGAAGACCACTTCAATAAATGGTCGAAACAGATTTCTGTCGCGAATTATAACATCATGTGTTTGTTTTTTCTAAAAATATTTGTTTCATACTGTCGGATTCATTTCCATTCACTTTTCATATATTATATATATATATATATATATATATATATATATATATATATACAAGGTGTGTAAAAAAAGTATCGAGAGTTATAGTCCTTGTTTATCAGTCTGTTTAAAATTTGACGTTTGAACAGACTAATAAACAGACTGATAAACAAGGACTCTCACTCGCTTTTCTCGTTATTCTGTGATAAAAAAAATTCTTATTACCTTCCATATACCAACAAATGCTCTGAAGATGATCTAATTAATAGATCGAAAACACTGCAGCATCGGCCAATAAACTTACCACTTAACTCATTTAAACCTGTGTTTTTTAAATCTTTCTTAATATACTACATACCGTCGATTCACTTCCTTTCTTCACATATATATATATATATATATATTATATATATATATATATATATATATATATATATATATATATATATAGTTCGAAAAGAAGGTTCCCGAGTTCGAGAAGGTTCCCAAATCTGCGAAGGTTCCTGAGTCCGACAAGAAATACCTGAAGAAGGCCGGAGGGTATATTGGCTGAAACGTTGTACAAATAACAATGAAGATGGGACAATAGTCAGAATAACGCATATAATACCAAAAATATTGTATGTAGAGCATTACATAAGTTTCAGTAAACATACTAGAATCTTTGTGGTTTCCTTATGAACTCTTAGTTGATTAAAAAATAAAAATACATTTAATACACCTTAATATAATTCAGCAAATGTTGTTGGATCTAAAACTGTCTTTAACTCAGGCTCTCGGTATTCCATCTTGTTGAAAGGCAAGAATTTAAAATTAAAAAACAAACAAACAAACAGTGTCTATAAGCGGAAACATAAAAAAATATTTATTGTCACAAAAGATTAAGTATTTTGGAAGATGAGAATGTTTTACTTGGCTTGTACTTAGCAATGTTTATTTGATAACAAACAAACAGAAACCGAATTTATCCCTTCCAGAGTTATGTCAAAATTTATGTACACTCAGCTGATAAGTGGATGACTTCTGTAAGATATACATTTTCCTAAAAGCTAGCTAGAATATAAATGATAGCCATGAATGTATTGGAGTATTTACTGCCTTATCTATATTCCTGAGATGAGTCAGTGTTATTATTATTTTATTATTACTAGCAAATATATGCACACTCCGGGTGCAAGTATTTATGTTTTAATATAATAAAATATCATATTATATTAGAAAGGCTATTGAAACTGAATAAAAATTCAGATAAAAAGATTTGGAACAGAGGGGGTATGATTGAAAAATAGAACAACTTTGACACTAACTCTTCCATCATTTTCCATTACACCCGTCTTTCTTTGGTAATTTTTCCTAATTTAACTATTTAGTTAAAATAGGAAGTAAAGAATAAAATTACAGTTATTTCTTCTTGTTAATGGATTTCTTTTAAGATTTATTGAAGAGAGTTTTGCTCATATTCAAAAAGATAACACCAAACAATTAGAAATCAAGAATATTAAGCACATATTTATTAAATCAAATGTTTAAGATCAATATGCAAATTAGCCTTCCCATTCACACTGTAAACTGCTATTTTGTTGTATATATAAATACAATTGCATGTTATTAGTATGTAGATATGGTCAACAGTCTTAATGATGTAAAACAATTTTGTTAATAATTGAGGTTTAAACAAAAATAAAATCATGGAGAATGTGATGTAAATAACAAAGGGAATTGTAACTTGTATAGTAATATAGTTTCGGTTACAGACAGACAAACCCACAATCTCCATTATAATAAGATTTCACTCTTATTATGTCAAAATTTATGTACACTCAGCTGATAAGTGGATGACTTCTGAAAGATATACATTTTCCTAAAAGCTAGCTAGAATACAAATGATAGCCATGAATGTATTGGAGTATTTACTGCCTTATCTATATTCCGGATGAGTCATTGTTATTATTATTATTATTATTATTATTATTATTTCACTCTTTGTGAGTTTTTTACACCAGTATTAGCTGATGGTCTTTCACTGGAGTTTGAGTGACAACAAATTTCTTCAGGTCTCCAGGACTGTTTGAGGATTCTAGTTGATCTCAAAAGGCTGTTGTGTGGATGGTCTCAATTCTTCCT
>CM042149.1:2062580-2070080 GCA_023376005.1 Doryteuthis pealeii | reverse complement strand
CTCACTACTTGTCTATCAAACTACATGAACTCTTATCTGAGTTCTTATTTCTAACCTATTATTTTAAATTTTAACAGTTGTTGCGATTGTCCCTGCTAGGATTGACTTGTATCCAAAAGGATTTCGCCAAGAGGTGATACTACTAGCTGGGTCTTAAAACATAGCCTGGGAATTTTTCTCTCTCTTTCTCTTGGTCTAGCATCAACAAAACATGGGCTAGATGTGTGGTGTCTTTGTCCATTAAGTGTGTGTGGGGGGGGGGGCTTTGCTCCCCAATTATCAGTAAGTGACTCTCATATCTTTTATGAACTCTTTCTCACTTCCAAAGGACTTTTGTTCTATCTGTTTTGTATCTTGTCATGTGTTACATAATCTATGCATAGATTATTGTCAACCCCTTGTATTTCTGAAGGGATGGCCCCTTTTTATATCATGGGCAGGACTTTCCATGGAATATTACAGAAAGCCCGCGAAATACGTGAAGTCACGTGGGACCTGGTTGGCTCTCAGTTCCAGCTTGGTCGTCAGGCAGAGAAGATATGTCTGCTTTAGCTGCACACGCGCGTTGTGTTTAGTTAGAGAAATATGTTTAGTTAAGTAAATAAAAGTTTACATAAATAATATGATTTTGTGGTTGATGAATGTCTTGGCAACAAGACTGACATAGAAGAAGAAATGAATCAAGGACGACCAACCAGCAAGAAGAGAAATGTTACAAGAGACGCTAGAAGAAGAACGTAAGATACCAAAGATGAGCAGAAGAATAATAGAAGTAAAGAAAGGGTATAAAACACATGTATGTCATGTTCCACATGCTCAGACAATAAAGTCTGTATTGTTGTTATGTTGTACTTTTTTCTTTGGATTTATTGATGTATATATTCACCTACATTGGAAGGTTACTATGAGCCTTCTAACGTATTATAAGAACCACACTTCGAATCCTGATACAGTTATCTTACAAAATAAATAAACCAACCTATTTATTATGTGATCAGGTTATTTTATGACTTGATATTATGAAATTACGTTCATTATACATGCATATTTAGATTTTTTATGTAGTTGTTTCCTAATATTTTTTCTTTATGCACACGGTTCTATTGAATATGAATAATTTGATCCACAGCTGTGGCAGGTATTACCACTCCGGGTCAGTGTGGACCTAGTAGTACTGGCAATGAACGAGTATTTCCCACTTTCCAGATACTTAAAACTGGATTCTTACCTCCCATCAGGTGAAGTTTAAGGTCATACCCAAGACATGCCTTTTTAGGAGGTCTTACGCCTTGCAGTGGATAGTCAGTATATTATAAGCCCCATCAACATGGCTAGCTTAAACAACTTTGTATAGTACATGTAAAAATCTATATGTTTCTGTGTCTACATATATATATATATATATATATATATATATATATATATATATATATATATACTATAGTGTGGGATTGTCACTGTTTCAGCTTTTACTGGAACGGTGTGCCAAACGCAGTATTATTGGTAGAGTGCTCAATATAAAATAGAGCTGTTATATAATATAATAAAATAAATATATAAAGGTTTTACATATCTATTTATTTGTTCCTTTGTCACCAAATAAATAGATATGTAAAACCTGTATATATTTATTTTATTATATATATATATATATATATATATATATATATATATATATATATATATAAGGTTGTTGATTGTGCTTGCCAATCCATATCTACCAAACAAATGTATTTACTTAAACCCTCTGCTGGGCAGGTGGAAGGGTATGACGCAACATTAATTTTTAAAGCTTGCTTCTAATGGTTTAAATTCAAAGTTTTTCTGTTTGCCTTATCAAGTCTCTAAAACTCAATCTGCCGTATTATTCAAAAATTGAAATTATTTCTTTTATTTCATCTATTCTACCATGTTTTGTATGATAACCTTGTTATTATACAATATGATTGAAGAGTAACTCTCTATTTTAAACTATTGATAATTTTTTATATGCAGTTTCGTTTTTTCAATTCTTTAACATATGTTCCTTGATATATTATCGGAAATTCGATTGAGAATTATCTTCCCCTGTCGCTAGGGGGCGAATCGCCAACATTGTATGTTGGCTCCAAAACCAGAAAATTCACTTATCACAGAACTGTTACCAGGGAAAGACGTGGATATAAGCGCCTCCAGACACCTCGCACATAACCAGCTCACTTCTAAGGTATTGTATCAGCAAACGTTATAAGGCGGATACAATAGCATACTGACAGAAGAACCAGAATCGACCCGAAGAAGCGTCCTCACAACATTCCAACCAGCGGCCTGAATACCCCTGTTATCACCACTTCTACTCGAACAGTACTTAAACTCACAGATAAGTCTCGTAGCAAATACCATAAAAATTTGCAGCAAGTTCTTGTATTATTTGTCAATACACGTATTAAATTTCCACTGTGTGTTTGTCTTCTTTGTCCGACAATTTGCCTACAACTGGGAGATTTACTTGTGTCTTTGTGTTACATTCTACTGTGACAGACGGGTTGGTTCAATATTTACTTCAAACCTGCTTTACTCTACATAAAAATTGACCATGTGTCACATCACGCTCGTAGCGGAGTGTTTGGTTAAATATATACTGTAAAAAGATTTTGAGGGCGCAAGTTCATACCCGGTTCAATAGATAATGCTTCGACAAGTGGGACACTCAGCAAAACGCGTATTAAATCACAAAGGATATAATTCTATGAAAATCAATGTTTCTTTCATTGTTCATTTTTTTTCATGATAAATAATCTTCAGGTATAATATTTTCAACACCTATCTATCTATCTATCTATCTATGGGGTCATCCACAGACACGTGTTTCGACTTATCAAGTCTCTTCAGTGTGGCTAGACATTTTGTAAGCTACCTACAGCCGGAATTGAACTCCGGTCGGTTAGGTGTCAGTCTGGCACCTTAACCATTAGGCTGTCTTCACTTACAGAATGGGAAGGGAATTTTAACTGTTTTAATACACACATCGCTTTGTGTGTAAAGGCCGTCACAGAGTGCTCCATTCAGAGAAGAGCGTTGCGTTTACGCTTGAGTTGGCGGCCGTCAGCGAGATCCCCCCCAGAGTGCTCAACCCTAGGAGATGGGGAGCATATATATATATATATATATATATATATATATATTGCTTAAGTTAAATTCGTCCTAATATGGCAATTAGATTTGCTCTTGTTGTTCGTGAATGGCTCAATCACCATTTTCTAATTGATGTTCATTCTCATCTAAATTTCAAAACTGATTCCAGATATAACATCCAGGTTTATTAAGTTATGCATTCAAACTAATGTACTTATGCACATATAACTACAGTTTTTTTTCCAAATATTTTTCTGTACAATCTCCAGCCAACTGAATATTGAAATGCCATGTGTTCAGGTGTTCAAATAAATTAGATTTTCTCTTTGTGATAAACATGGAAAATGTTTTAAAAAATAGATAGACAAAAAGAAAAAGACAAAAAGAACTATATACACTATAGAGTAGATATTTACTAAACAGAGAATTTGATAATTTGTCTGGGTCATAGAGTAATTTTAATATGATTTATGGTATTCAGGGACAAATTTACCCTGTCTGAATGTTCTTCAAAATTGCCTTTTTATCAAGTTTTAAAATCAAAATGACACCTTGTATTCTGACAAAAATTAGGGAATGGAACGTTAGTTTTTTTTTCAGAATACAAGGTGTGTCAAAAAGTACAAAAAGTCTCGATACTTTTTGACACACGTTATATATATATATATATATATATATATATATATATATATATATATAAGTAGTCCCAAAAGTAAGGTCTCCAACGTTTTGAGCTAATGCACAGATATAAACGTGGCTTGTTGATGGGTTCTAAAATATGCCAACTGCATTCAAAAGTGTGTCCTGGATAAGCAATAAATTGCATCTCGTGGTGAGGCTCAAATTCAGGACATCATAGACATGCTCAGATCGTTTCAAAATACTCCCCTGGTATTTGATCAAAGTGAACCTATCATTAGATCTTAAAGAAATAGCAGACAACTGAGTCAGACCAAAAATATGTTTTTGCAGATTGTACATAGATTTAGAGCCGAGGGAATCGCCGTTACGTAGTGGCTAACTTACTGGACTACAACATCGTAGTATGCGAGTTCGAACTAATACACTTGTGAAAGGTATGAACCTCTCATCTACCTAGCTATGTGTTAAATAGTACCACTACTGTTCTTCTACAAGGATGAATTTGGCATTAAATAACCAATGATATGTCATTGAAAAGAAATAAAGATTTAGGGTAATTTTTATCATTTGCTATCTCAGACCGCCAGTTGTTCTTTATAGTCCCTTGAACAATTGCTTTCCGACTGATTGATTTTAACGGCTTGCCAATAATCTAGGGTTATTTTATATTTAATGAATGAGGAATTGCGTATATTGTACGTTTACATTGAACAATGATGGTTGGTTGTTTTGTTTTACGGCATATCAACCCTTTTGGGTCATTTAATGCCGATCAAATCCTTTTGATATTCGATTTCTTACAGTAACTGCTCTTTCTTGAATTGTCTCCCATTTAAGTATTGAACATGTTAATCACTGCTTAACTTAGGTGATCTTGGAAGAACCGGTGCTTTCAACATGACCTAACTGTAAAGCCAATGAAAATGTAAATGCTAAGGTTATCGGAAATCCGATATAGAATTATCTCCCCCCTGCCGCTAGAGAGGCGGATAGCCAACATACGATGTTGGCGCCAGAATCAAAACATTTACTTATCAGGGAGCAGTTACCGAGGGGAAGTCGCAAAAATAAGCATTCTACACTTTACTACTTGTCTGTAGGCCGTCAACCTGGACGGAGGCGTTTTTTTTAACCAGCATTCTTTCTAAGGCTGTCTCATAGCAAACTATGGAAGGCCGTTTCGACAGCATACTTATGAAGGCTGAGGACCCTAAATAGTTAATTTAAAGAAGGGTCCATCCACCGTCATTTAAAAGAAACAGTTACCCAGGCGAGATGCTTCTAAAAGAGCATCCCGTAACCTTTACGTATCGGATAAGAACCGACAAAACGGACGTGGCTCTACAGAACTCTACAACACAGCGACCAGAATTCCTTTCTAGAGCCACTTCTCCAAGAACATTATTTCTCTCACAGATAAGTCTCGTTGCAAATGCCATCAAATTTTGCAACAACATTTCTGTACTTTTTTTGATAATACATGTGTGTATTTTATATTCGTGTTTGTTTTCTTTTTCGTCCGAACAATAACCATAACGGAGAATAAGGGCTCCAACGAAATCCGTAATTACTCTTAAGGTGGGAGAAATTTTAAATGAAAGAATGAAGGAAGAAAAAAACAGAGGCAAGAAATGAAATTGATGACTATCAAGGAAAAATTGAGACTGCGGTAAAAGAGAAGGGAAAATAATGAAAAATACACATTTTAATAATGTAAAACCATAAATACGTTAATGAAAATAACTTTTACAGGAAAGAAATACTTGAAGAAAAATCATAAAGAATAGACTCTAAGGAAGTTTTTTTTTTTTTTTAGAGCGAGAGAAAAAATGGCTCAAAAGAAGAAAGGAAAAATAGTGAGAATTAAAACGATAGGAAGAAAGAAAAAAGAGCGATAGGAAAAAAGCAAGACCTAATAAACCAAGCTCTTAAAAGAGTTAATGCATCCAGGTTTCACTATCCAAGAAATATCTGGCCTGGTCGTTATGCTACTAGTACTTCACTACATGACGGTACGTGTTTAAACTTTAAGCAAAATGTCTAAAGATATATAAATTATATCTATATATAAGAACAATTTATATACTAAGAGGAATTACGGGGTTTAGGGAGCTCTTAATCTCCCGGTGGTCGACAATTGTTCAGGGACGAAAGAAAGAAAACAACACAAATGAAATTCAACACATCTATTTACAAAGGTACAAAATTGTTGGCACATTTTGATGGCATTCTGCTATAGACTTATCTTGAAGAGGTGAAATTAGTTGTGTGAAATTAGGATAGAAAGGGATTCTACTGCTGTGGTTGTAAAGTGTTTTGTAGATCGGGTCCGTCTTTGTCGGTTCTCGTCGATAAGTAAAATGTTGGGGACTGCTTTTTTTGAGTGACTCTCCTAAGTTAACTGCCCTTTTAGTGGGTGGTGGATGGAAGCTTTGTTAGGTGATATCCGGTCGACAGTTCAGATAGGGATGGGGTTTTTTGTTTTGCTGCTACATCGTAAGTTGGCGATTCGCCCTATTGCCAGGGGGAGATAATTCTCTATCGGTTTTTCCGATAATACAGTAAGGTCACAGGTTTGATGAGAGCCACTTTATATCAATTAAAATACTATATATATATAGTATATATATATATTATATATATAAAAGTAATTGGGTATTTGCTTGAAGCTTGTTATGTATGTTATAAAATAATAAAATTGAAGGCATAAATGCGTAAAAATAAAGACAAAAAGATGTTTTATATGTCTAATCGATTCAAAGGCAAGGTTTATGCATCAGAGTGTAATTTCAGAAATGAACGTGCTTTATGTTTTTTTTTTATTTGTGTGTTTGATTTTCTTCTTATTTCCTTTTCTCTCCTTTTTTTCCCTCAAGCACGTCATTTTCTGAAATTAACACTCTGATGATAAAGCTTTGCTTTGAAATCGATTAGACATATAAAACTTCTTTTTTGTCTTTATTTTTTTACGATTGTATTGCCTTCGAATTTTTTATTATTTTATATATATAATTATATATATATTATTAATATATATTATGATGTTTTGTTTGAACTCACGGACAATTCTTGGTCTGATGAGTTTCTGTTCTAGTCTTTCTAATTGTCTAGGCCATCTTTTTATAATCAGTTTTTTCACTAGTACTTTTCTGCACACTAGTACATCATCAGGTGTAAAGTGGTAGATGTTTCCATGGTTTTTATAAACAAACAGTGACAGTATAAATAAGTAGGAGGGGGGACTCACGTTACAAAAATTTTAGGTTAGGGGGAGATTTGGCATGACATTATATGTTTTGTAAATATATATATATATACATATCTCATATATAGTATAATATACATATATTGTTTGAGGTTTTAGGGGTCAAATAAGAACAAAACAAGGGTAACGAAAGTAGAAAAAATGTTATTAACAGCAGTAGACAATACAATAGAGAGATGTGGAAATTCAGTCGACGAACAGGAGTTTTATTGCAACTCGTATTGGGCTTGCCCTAGCCACAATTATCCTGTTTATTTATAGTAATCTGTTGGCCTGCATTCGCATGGTCTATAAGGGTGTGTCACCTATACATATATTATATATATAATATATATAGTATATGCATAGAGCTGTAATAAAAACAGCTTAAACGATGACAAAGTCTTCATCAAATATGGTTTTCGTACAAATCTTTCGTCACATCGAGGGAATACAGATCAATAACCACCGTACTACTAATAATCTTTTGTTATATTCAA
>CM042149.1:2044540-2062480 GCA_023376005.1 Doryteuthis pealeii | reverse complement strand
CCCCTGAGGGTTTCTCAATCTCTCTGCAGAGGTGCAGTTGGTGTATTCTAAAGCCCCAGCTGACAGGGCTGGTGAGTGTGTTTGGGTGTTTGCGTATACACACACACACATAATATATATATATATATATATATATATATATATATATATATATATATATATTATAGAAACAGACATACAGAACACAGAGAGTAAACACATACATACATACATACATATATATATATGTATATATGTATATGTTTGATGTTCATCCACCCAACATCATTTGAAGTGGGATATTGACATGATGTTGTTCGGATGAAGCTCATATATGCAAACATTTATACATATATATGTAAGTAAGCATTTATAGTATAGTTCCTATGAACATCCTAAGATCTCATAAATGAAAAAAGCTCCATTCTAAAGGGCCAGAAGTTGGCTATATCCCACAGAAACTATTACAGATGTGGACTACGTAGATGATCTAGCGCTTTTTGTAAACACACCTGCAAAAGCCCAATCACTGCTAGATAGCCAATAGAAGGCAGCAAGAGGAATTGGTCTATATGTGAACTCAGATAAAACGGAGTTCATGTGACATAAACAAGATGGAGACATTTCAACACTGGATGGTAATATAACTCTACTGAGCTAAAGGGCTCACGGAATTTACAAAATTGGCCGTCAAGATTGGATTTTCTTCATCAACCATGGATTGCAGGGTCTCTCTATTTGCTGAAAGTCTAGCCGAATGCCCACGTTGTGTTCAGATCTCAAACGACTAGAAATCTGCTATAGAAACTGATTTCCAAGGTTTAACGGCGGCCTAGTGGTCACATAAAAACAACGACTCTTTTCTTCTTCAAACTCAACAACATTTATATTCGAATAACAAAAGAATACAAACAATTATTTCTCAAGACTGTGGGAGTGATGGACCCGTAATTAATAACTTATAGTCTTCTGCAAAGTATTGTGCAAAACAATTTGTAAAGATGACTAAGTTTTCAATGGTCTTAGCTAAAGTCAGTTTCTCTCGGCTCTCAGTATTTGCTTAATCCTCTCCACTAGCCCAGTCAGCTCATGTGATTCTCAAGCAATCACAACTTCATCTAGCTTCTCAGCTGCATCTGCTCATTCGGCCTCATCTCTGATTCTCAAGCAAAAACGTCTCAGTTAAATAATATTTCAATTGGAACATTTTTATTTCCGGCCGGCATGAAGATGTTAGTAATTCTCTCTAGACATCCTACTCTATACCGACATTATCTATATGCAAATCTGATCTCTCCGATAAGATAAAGTGTGGATTCTTCCAAGCTCTAGCCATGCCAATGCTACCGTATGACTTGGACACATAGAAAAAAAAGGTACTCTAGGATGCTGCATGCTGCCTTGAACAAGCCTTGGATGAAGCACCCACAAAAAAGTAGATGTACTGCCACTTAAACTATCCAGTAAGACAAACAAAATGTTGGATACTGCTGGAGAGGCAAGGACAAATGCAAAATGACTTTTCTCCTATAAACACCAACATATGGACACATCAATGTAGTTTGACCAGGAAAAACTTACATCAATCTACTCTGTGCAGATTTTATTGTATCTCACTCTTTTCAAATATTATTATAACTAGCAAATATATGCACGCTCGGGTGCAAGTATTCAATTTTAATGTAATAAAATATTGTATTAAATTAGAAAGGCTAATGAAACTAAAATAAGAATACAGATAAAAGATTTGAAACAGAGGGAGTATAATAAAAAATGGAACAACTGAAACTTATCTTCCATCACTCTCGTCTTTCATTGTTATTTTTTCTAATTTAAGTATTTAGTTAAAAAGGAAGTAAAGAATAAAATGACAGTTATTTTATCTTGTTAATGGATTTCATTTAAGATTCATTGAAGAGATTTTTGCTTATATTCATTAAAATAAAACCAAGCAGTTAGAAATCAATAATACTAAGCACATATTTATTAAATTCGATTTTTTAATATTAATATGCAAATTAGCCTTCCCGTTCACACTGTAAACCGCTATTTCGTGTATATTATAAATTTAATTGCATGTTGTTCGTATGTAGACATAGTTAACAGTATTAATAATGTAAGACAATTTATTAAAATTGAGGTTTAGATAAAAATAAAATCATGGAGAATGTGATGTCAATAACTAAGAGAATTGTGACTTGAGTACGAATATAGTTTCGGTTACAGACAGAAAAACACACAATCTCCATTATAATAAGATTTACTGGCTGTGGTATGATAAAATAGAAAGAAAATAGGATAAGGTGGGGTGACTGTGAAACATTTGCAAATTTAAGTAATTTCCATATCGAGCATTCTGTTCATTAGGACCACTTGCATTAATGATAACACTGTTATATTTCACTGCACTCCCTTTAAAAAATTATCACTATTATGTAATGGTAAATGTGGGTTAAAATGCACATAAAAACTAAGCCTTGTAAATTACTACTTGGGAGATATATATATATATATATATATATAATTATGTATATGCATGTATATGTATGTATATATATGTATGTATATGTATATATACATAATATATGTATATATGCATATGAAATATATGTATATGTAATATATATATGTATATATGTATATATATATGTTCATGTATGTATATATATCTATATGTATATATATATGTTCATATGTATATATATCTATATGTATGTATATGTATATTTATATATATAAAATGTAACATTTTCACAATAAGCACATCAAGCGATAGCTATTGCAATCTAATGGTGAGCAATATGTGATTTAAAAAGTGTATACTTATATTTAGTCAGAATATTATATAACTTGTGCAAGTCTGGGTACTTACAGCTTGTATATATATATATATATATTATATATATATATATATATATATATAAAGCTAGTATATAAAGTTAGGGTAGTGATGACATAAATTCAATGGCACTAGGTTACTGTCAGTTTCTTGGTTTGAAAATTGGACAGATGTAAAAATGCCAGTAACCAAGTACCATTGACTTCATGTCCACACTGCCTTAACCTAGATATACATGCTCTATCAATGATATTGAGCACAATTTATTTATAAATATAGGCCACTATATATTCAATATTATATATATATATATATATATATATATATATATATATATATATATTCTTGAACAGGAGCGACATTCATTTGAAAAAGGGAATCTAACGATCCCGAAAATTTATGATAACAAATAATAAAAAAATAAGTGAATCCAGTACTCCAAAACATCGAGTTCCTTCATTTATTTAAATGCTTCATAATAACGCCCAACTTCAACATAAAAATCATTAAAATATATACCGAGTGAAGCATACGGAGACCCTAAAATACAACATGAACATACATATATATATTATATATATATATATATATATATATATATATATATATAATATATTAATACATATAAACTTCTTGTGTGCAAGAAAGGCGCTGACTAATATAAAGCTAGGATAAAACTGTAATCACTTTTATTACAAGAGAAAAATGATGTATATTATAAAATGACTTTCCACTCAAAAAATAATAGTAGTGGGGACATGAATTCAGTGACACTAGGTTATTGAGAGTTTCTTGGTTTGAAAATTGCACAGCTAAGAAAATGTTAGTAATCAAGTGCCATTGACTTCATGTCCACACTGCCTTTACCTATATATATATATAATATATATATAATATATATATAATATATATATATATATATATTTATTTATTATTTATTCATACATATAAACTTCTTGTGTGCAAGAAAGGTGCTGACTAATATAAAGCTAGGATAAACTGTAATGTCTCTTTTATTACAAAGAGAAAAATGATGTATATTACAAATTCCTTTCCACTGAAAAGATATTAATGTTTATAATACTTGAACATTACAAAGATCAGTGAATGTAAAGTGAATTTGAGAGGCAAATTATTATATTCTGTAAATTGGTAGACATAAGTTATAGAAATCAATTCTTTTAATAAAATATTACAGAATGCCTGGAGAGAATGAAAATGATACTGTTGATATTGCATCTCAATAGTCCGAATAAAGCAGATAATACTAGAAACAAATTCATAGTATTATTACAAATTATTATTATTATTATTTATTATTATTATTATTATTATTATTATTATTATTTTAGTGGTTCTTGGTAGGATAATTTCTGTTTAAATCCATTCTTTTCAAGAACTTCATTTTCTATCTTATTATTCTCCATAAAGATTTATTTATATGTATTAGTAAGATATTTTGGACTGTAGTTCCCATCTTTATTGTTATATACACAGCGTTTCGGTTGATGCGCCCTTCAGGTTTTTTCAGTGTGTTTCTTATCAAACTCAGGAACTTGGAAACAAAATCAAAAATCATCAAATCACAATATGAATAAAGGTAAAAAAAAGTCATACCTAAGTATGGATGTAAAAATCCTAGGAAAAGAGAACATGATTATAGGTTCCAAAATTTCACTCTAGATTGTCCGTTAGACAATGGATATAAATATTAAGATATTTCTAAGTGATAATCCTGACTATCTGTGAAAATAATACAGAATACTTAACATTGCTTAATGCTTGAACCTGATCAGTGAATATAAAATGCAATTTGAGAGGCAAATTATTATATTCTGTAAATTGGTAGACATAAACTTGTAGAAATCAGTTTCTTTTAATAAAATATTCCAGAATGCCTGGAGAGAATGAAAATATGATTTCTTAAATAAATTGTAAAACCTTATATTCTTTGCTTGTATATATTTATTTTGTTTCTTTAGGGATGTAGTTTTTATTTTCCCCTTTTTTTTGCTATTTATTATCAATGGAATCTATTTCTGTTTTACTACTTGTGCTACTTTTTCTTGTTCTATGTTTGTTCTTCTTCCTTTTTATACTTGTTTTTTTCTGGTACTTCTTTTTGTTTTTCTGTCTTTTTCTTCTTCTTGTTCTTCTACTACTCCTCTTTTTATCTCCCTTCATTTTCTTCTCTTTAGTTTTCTCTTCTTTTTCTTCTTTCTGTTCTTCTACTCCTCTTTTTTATCTCCTTCATTTTCTCCTTCTTTAGTTTCTCTTCTTTTTCTTCTTCTACTACTCCTCTTATTATCTCCTCTTCTTCTTGTTTTCTCTTCTTCTTCTACTACTCTCTTCTCCTTCATTCTTCTTCTTTAGTTTTCTCTTCTTTTTCTCTTGTTCTTCTTCTTCTACTTCTTTTATCTCCTTCATTGTCTTCTTCTTTAGTTTTCTCTTCTTTTTTTCTTGGTCTTTTTCTCTACTCCTCTTTTTCTCCTTCATTTTTCTTCTCTTTTAGTTTTCTCTTCTTCTTTTTCTTCTTCTCTACTCTCTTTTTATCTCCTTCATTTTCTCCTTCTTAGTTTTCTCTTCTTTTCTTCTTCTACTACTCCTCTTTTATCTCCTTCATTTTCTTCCTCTTTAGTTTTTCTCTTCTTTTTTTCTTCTTCTTCTTCTACTCCTCTTTTATCTCCTTCATTTTCTTCTTTTAGTTTTCTCTTCTTTTTCTTCTTCTACTACTCCTCTTTTATCTCCTTCATTTTCTTCTTCTTAGTTTTCCTTCTTCTTCTTCTTTTTCTTCTTCTACTACTCCCTTTTATCTCCTTCATTTCTTCTTCTTTAGTTTTCCTCTTCTTTTTCTTCTGTTCTTTTTTCTACTCCTCTTTTTATCTCCTTCATTTTCTTCTTCTTTAGTTTCTCTTCTTATTTTTCTTCTTCACTACTCCTCTTATTATCTCCTTCTTTCTTCTTCTTTAGTTTTTCTCTTCTTTCTTTTTCTTCTCTACTTCCTCTTTTATCTCCTTTATTTTCTTCTCTTTAGTTTTCTCTTTCTTTTCTTCTTGTCTTTTTCTTCTACTCCTCTTTTACCTCCTTCATTTCTTCTTCCTTAGTTTCTCTTGTTCTTTTTTCTTTTGTCTTCTTCTTCTACTACTCTTCTTTTATCTCCTTCATTTTCTTCTTCTTAGTTTTCTTATGTTTTTGACTTCTTTTTTCACTACTCCTCTTCCCCCTCTTTCTTCTTTCACTCCTTCTCCTCTCTATTCTTTCACTCTTCTCCTCCTCTTCTTACTACTCCTCCCCTTCTTCTTTCACTACTCCTCCCTCTTCTTTCACTACTCCCTCCCTCTTCTTTTCACTACTCCTTCTCCCCTCATTGATTCTCCTCTTCCTCCTTCTTCTTTCACTACTTTTTTTATCTCCATTTTTCTCTTCTTACTTCTCCTTTCACTCCTCCTCCTTCTCCCCTCGTCTTCCTTCTTTCTTCTTTGCTTACTCTTCCATATCATATTCTAAGAAATATTAAACGATGGCAAAGTGAATTTCATGAAGCCATATAACCTAATCAGAGAAACAAATCATGCAGAGGTCTCCCACTGGTGCCACTCTTTCTTTTTTACCCCCAGTGCCCCGTTCTGTGGCTCTTTCCAACCTTTAAATGCTGGAAACATATGCTTAGTCCTATAGCCTTGCCAGACAAAAAATAAAATAAATAAATAAATAAATAATCAACTAAGTGTAAAAATAAAAGGAAAAAAATATTGGCAGGTCCAAAGTGCTAGAAATGTTTCTTGATTTTATTTCATGTTAATATACTTTCACATATATCTTTTGGTGGTGACACTGAACTTAGCTGAAGAAACTAATAGCAATTTTTCTTTTATTTCATTTTGAATATGTTTTTTTTTGTTGTTCTGTTTTTTATTGTTTTGTGTATTCCCTTTCTACCATATTATTTTTATAGGGTTCTAAAAGGCAGTACAGTGATCTTGGAAGAGGTGTGTGTGTGGCCCAAGGGTTACATACACAGAAAATAGAAGTGGCGGACAGTGTTCAATTCTAGCTGGGATAGTTAGTATTCAATTTGCAATGACGTCCTTGGAAAAGGCATGAATTCATTTCTCTCTTCAGCTATGAATAAAAAGCAGGGCAATTAAAACTCTTTAGAATTGAAACATGGGCCGGGTTAGCTCAGTCGGTAGAGCGTTCGGCTAGAAACCACAAAGTTCCTAGTTCGATACAGGTCCCCGCCAACTCAGTGTATAGTAGCACAGGGATCTGTGTGGTAAAAGTAAGGAGCTGATGGAAGGTGTGGCGCTCCACCTCAGATGCTAAAAACAATCTCCTTGGTCTAGCGCTATTGAAAAGGGGATAGACTCCCTCGCTGACTGGCTGATACCGACTTTAGGCCGCCCCGACGACTTTACTTTACTTACTAGAATTGAAAATACAATCGATTTTCATGGATTGTTTTTTGCTGGTGTATGACTTTCTCACTTTATGTTGTTCAATTGGAAGACACTTATGGTTATCGTCATAGGAAATGGACACAGCAATCCCAGTTCAAATCCTGAAAGAGGCTATTTGCATTTCACATAGCTTTGGAAAGGTATGAATCCCATCATTCACCATCCATCTATGGGTGAATTGTAGCACAGACCGGGCACTTAAACCTTGGTATGGAAACCAGTCTAGGAGAAGGAAACTCTGAATTCAAACCTGTTAAATTCTGTATACAAATTAACCTTGTGTCACACTCTGTTCCTGCAGAGGGGTTGGGTAAATAATGTTCAATCAATAATTAATGAAGAAATGGACAGTTTTCTTATATCTGTACAGTTTTCTTGATATCTTTATGCCTATTGCCAAAAGGGTCAAGTACCAGTCTCAGGGTTAGTTCACAGATAAAACAAAAATTAGCAGGAGTGTTCAGGTTGTGATTTTTCAGTATAAAAAAAGTGACATGTTAGAGAGCTTCTGCCAGAGGCTTACAGTAGGATTGCAGTTGTGGGAGAGCCACTATAAGTAGGCAAAGAGTTAAAAAGGTTCTGTGTATTGTTAGACGTTTGAATGACTTGATCTATAAGAGAAAAAAAATAGAGGGGAAAATAAGATTTTTTAACTCAAGTTTTTATTGAGGGGGGGGGCAAAATGAAAGCCAGTCCCAATGCCTTCTCGCAGGCAAAATTTCTTTCTTGTAAACACCAACTTCTTCCTTCTTCTTCTTCTTCTTCTTCTTCTTCTTCTTCTTCTTCTTCTTCTTCAAGCGCGTATCCTCTAGCAGCTACTGTAGATACACGTTCCGGCACTCCCCGCTTCTGAGTGTTTCCTTCTATTTATACACAGGTCTGCTTCTATCATCCGGGCGTCTGTGGCTTCACATATGGAACTGTCAATCTCAATCCCAGTTGTCGGAATGCCCGCAGCTATTATCTGGGCCATCTCGCATTCACATACGGGACAGTGGCATCTCGATTCTGGTGCACTGGCCAAAGTGTTCCTTTTTGCAATTCTGAAGGACGCATGTTCAATCCTAGGTCAGTCCTACATGCCAGGCAAAGCGAAGCCCGCTTCCTTCGAGAAATGGCAAGTTTTCGTGCCCGCCATTAATCTCGTGTTCTCTGCACACTTGATCCTAATTATTAAGTAAATTTAATTCTTAAGTTTTCACTGATGATATTCAATGTATTTAATTTATATTCACCACTGAATTAAGTGAATTGAGAAGGAAAAATAAAAAGTAATAAAAAAACCCAATGAAATAATAATAAATAAAAAATAATAAAAAACAAAAAATAATAATGAATAAAATTAATAAGAAAATAAAAAATAAAAGAAATATAACCCGGCCAACTACCCCCCACCAAAAAAAAAATCATCTGGTGCCCAAAAGTTTTTAAAGATAGATTTTTAAATATAAAAGTAAATAATAAATAAATAAATTTTAGATATTTTTAACCATAAATAGTTTTAGATATAGAAAAGAAAAATAATCAATTAAAAAATATAAAAAATGTAATATTATCTACTTACTTGAATTGATTATTTACTAAAAATACAATAAGAATATGTTTCTTATTAGGTTACAGACTTATTGATGCATCTATTTGTATTAAAAAAAATTAAATTTGATATAAATTATTTATCTAATTTTAAAATGAAATATATTTTTGTGCTTATGTATAAAAATATTTTAATTTTTATGTTGTTTGAAAGTAATTCAATGTGCTAGCAGCAATTAAGTTATTTCAATGTATTGAATAATATCAATTAGTGATATTTTCTCTTGCAACAATTACTATTATTTCATAAGGATTCATTGTATTCTGTTTGTCACAAAATGTTATTTTCATATATGTCTATATATAATTCTAAACTCAAGTAGTTTATACCATAAGAATTTTTCACTATTTTTTCTCTCTTCAAACTTTGTTTTTCCGGCCAAGGAGCACATAATAAATATACGATTGGAGATTATATTTTGGAGCTGATTTACATTTCAGTAAAAACAATTATTCCTTCTAAACAATTTGGTATAGAAAGGGGGAAAATATATGGGGCGAAATAGACCTTTGAATCAACAAGCTCCCGCCGAGGGGAAACCAAAACAAACGAGTTCTCAGTCTTCTCACAAGTCAGACCCTCTGTTGGTCAACACATTCTTCGTCTAGCAGCTGGGAAAAATCCGTCGTCGTAGTCGAAATAATCTTAGCAGTTCAAAATCACATTTCCTATTTGTTTTGTTTTCTGTTCGACTAAAATCCATTCTTTACTGAAAAGCGCTTCGTCTTCGACTGCTTCTGCTTCACTTTCATACAAATATCACAAATGACAACAGATTTGTGTGCCTTGAAAGATAGGGGGGGTAGATTTTTGCCGTATATACTCATGCAATGAATGACTTTTTAAGACTGTGTGATTCAAATTTAATATTGAATAACAGCTCCGACACGTTGTGAGACAAAACATTTAATAGGTGTACAGCACATGTAACAATAAATACATAAAGTACATAGATACATAAGATACAAGAGTAAGGTAAAAAAGGACACATTCATGAATGGTAAATACAAGATACATATTTCGGTATTAACGAGATACCCAGATGTACGTAAATATAAATGTTACAGACATGGAACTAAAGGATAGTCCATGCTGTATAAAGGACTTACAGTAATTAAGGGGGGGGGCAAAAGGCCCACCGTGGAGGGGGTAGATAGACTCTAGCCCATATCAGTTCGTTGAGAAGATCCAGCTAAAGAGGAAGACAAGTTCAAACCAGGCGCTTAAATACCAGAGGTCCCCTAGTGGGAACAAACGGCAACGCAGCGAGAAGATAATTCTTCAGGCAAAGGGAAGATAATCCCCTACAAGACCAATTCTTCACCTCAAAAAACAAGTAGTTGTACATTACATGAAATACGTTTTTGACATGTCAGTGCTTACATGGTTTCTAGGCCTAACCTTTCATATCTTCTATTCAAAGTGTTCCCCACATAGCTTATACCTAAACAAAGGCTTTTAGTTAGATAAAGTTTTTACATAACATTGTTATTTATGCCTGTGTATATAACATGTACAAATATAATAGATAGTAAAAAAAGTTACGAAAAAACTTCATTACCTTGACTAAAAGCCTTCGTTTAAGCATTAGCTAGGTCTAGACGGCATTGCAGTGATTTTGATTACATTACAGTAGTTTTGAAAGTGTAAAAAAGTATTTGAAGGTTTTCTCTTTTTATGATTGGATGTTGATTTGGTTTGTTTTACGGCATATCAACCTCAAGTGGGTCATTTAATGCAATAAAGTTTTGAAATAAATCAATTCTTAATAGATAATACATTTTTTTATAAATAAATCTTTCTATTTTAACCCCATAGATCGAACCCTAACAGGTATTACCACTCCGGGTCAGAGTGGACCAGAGAGCAATGGTGATGAAGGGGTGCTCCACATTACCCAAACCTCCAAAACTGGAACCTCACCATCAGATAGAGTTTAACGTCATTCCCAGGACATGTAGACCTCAATCACTGCTTCTAGCACCATATGATAAAAAAGGGGGTTGGGGCTTGCCATAAGGGCAATAGGGTTGGGAAAATCATATAGGTGCTAGGGCTTGACGTGACCAGCCGATTGATCGGAGGGGCATCTCCGACCGCCCGTCTAGCCCAAGATAGGGCCAAAGTGGAGTATTGCAAGTCATGAACTGCTAATCCACCTGGGCTTTATCCTTAAGCATCACGGGTCACCACCCACGACCAACAGGTGGCCCCATTGGGAGAGTCTTACCCCTCTGCAGAGGTTCAGTCGGTGCATTCTAACACCCCAGCCGACAGGGCGGGATTGGGAGTTGAAGAAAATTTTTTTAAGCATGCATAACCAAAAGTTAAGTCTCATTCATTACATGTATAACACTATGAGTTCTTTGCTGGCGTCAACTAATTTTTTCCGAAAGAGGAAAGTGTAGAAGTTATTTTTTTTTAGTTAATGTAACTTGTTTTTGTTGAAATGCAAAATGCAACAATAAAAATATATGAATTTATTATTTACTTGTTGTATTTGCCGATAGAATCAAAGGTTACTGTATCACCCAAAGTGAGCTACGTTGATATTTTGGAGCTGTCAAATCAATGATGTTTTTTGGGGGGTGGGGGGCAGGCAGTTAGCACTCACTGACCTTGTCACAATGACAAAAATAGCTACAATCTTTCTATAAACACTCACTATGAATTGTAAATTTTTAGTCAGAGGCCAGACCACCAAGAACGAAGTTTGTCACAGGGCCACAGGGAATTCTGGATTGCTGAAATAAGAAAAAATGTCACTAGAAGAAATAAACTTTGCCGCCAAGAATATTCCAAAAAGAACTAAATCCACATAAAACAAAACACCAGACAAAGCTCCTCATCGTGTCTTTTCTCTCCGACCTGTATGCAAAACGTTCTCATTCATTATATATGAATAAAACCGTTGTTATTGTTAATGGGTGTTACCTCATTTTTAGAGTTGCCAGCAATCATGGCAGTTCATTTCTACTAATTTCTCAACCGTCATGAAGACACTCCAACCAAGTTGCATCGATCCCAGTTCTGAGGGTCAAAGGAACATAGCATGGGCACAGGGGCATCAAAAGTGCAGCTGGCTTGAGACACATGTGGTAGTCACGGAAATAATTCATACCGTGACTGGTATGTGACTACACATGCCATATGTGATTTAAAAACTTTTTAATGCCTAAAAATTAGGGGTTGTTCATTACAAAAAGTTATAATTTATAATTAAAAAAAAATAATTCATACCGTGACTGGTATGTGACTACACATGCCATATATGATTTAAAAACTTTTTAATGCCTAAAAATTAGGGGTTGTTCATTACAAAAAAGTTATAATTTATAATTTACAAAAAATAATTCATACCGTGACTGGTATGTGACTACACATGCCATATATGATTAAAAACACTTTTTAATGCCTAAAGATTAGGGTTTGTACATTACAAAAAGCCATTCATTATTTAAGTATATATGGTCGCTATTCATTGGTTTTTAGTAAAATATAAGGTAATCTGAACATTAGCTACATAAATGAGAGTAACCCTTGTTTGTTTCATTTTGAGGAAGACATATGTTTTGGTCATCTATTTTTATTTCACCACAAATCTACACTGAAATTAAAAATTTGTTTGAATCAATGCAACAGCATGTTTTAACATGAAAATATCATAAAATTTGTTCTTAATAACAATTAAGTTCATTTCAAATAATGCGCATGCACAGTTAAGAACACATTTTGGCCGACCAAAACATACGACTTCCTCAAAGTGAAACAAACAAGGAGAGGTTACTCTCATTTATGTAGTTAATGTTCATATTACCAAATATACTCTCATTTATGTAGTTAATGTTCATATTACCAAATATAACTTTAATCATAATTATTCAGTTATGTTATCCGCTAACAATTTGTCAAGTTGGATTTTTTTGGGACAGAGACACTTTTTTATCGACTGTGTAGGAAAAAAAACCATTCGAGACAAATTTCGAAAATGATCATATTGTCCTATAAATCTTTTTATTGTGTGATGGTACTTATCTGACTCTGCTTTTAGATTGGTTTATTCCACAGCTGCAAATGAGAGGGAGCTTGAGGCATGAGCAATTCTTCAGTAAGAATCAGATTTTATTCTTCAAGCAAGAAGATTTCTGTATGGAAAATTTACATGATTGTAACTCAAAGTCCAGACTTGATGACTTGAGGTTATTCTCTTGTGAAAGAGGAAACGTTAGCAGATTTACCTAAAAATGGATATCGAACTGAAAATGGTGTTCCTTGAATTACAATGAATAATGCAGAAGAAAATATTCCAAATCAAATTCTCTTTTGAGAATGGATGACAATGTACAGAGATAGACACTTATAAAATTTCTTTTTTTTGTCCAAAGTAATAATGAAGGCTATGTAATAATTTTGCATCTCCAGTTTGAAGAGCTACCCATAATGGAGATATTAAACTTGATCATTTATGGATAAAACTTATTATTTGTTCAAAAAGAAAGGAGAAAGTATTTTATTTCAATTATAAACTATTTTTCTTTTTTACACTTATATATTTCTACACTTTGCCTCAAAGTTGAAATGTTTAATATTTTATTTAAATCAAATAATTAAAAAACACTATATTGATATATAGAGTATAATTATAAAGACTGATCAGGAAACAATATTATTTTCTAAAACAATAGTGGCTCGGAAGTCATTTCTCACAAAGCTCAATTGATACTACCACCAAGTGTGAAGTTCATGCAGCTATTTGGTTTTTGAACTATATATATCATTTTTTTAAACTAATTTTTGAAATTTATTACCAATTAATGGATGTGCATGTTGAGTCATGTATGGATATCAAAAACGTCTTTAAGTGGTGTAGAGAATCCCTCTAGCAATGTGGCTTAGACCAACATCTGGTTGGCTAGTTGATGCAGCTTTTTAGATCATGGCTTTTGGCTCAAAACAGAATCTTATGCCCAGGAGTGTTTAGAAAACACTGGTTGTGAAGAAGAAGTCTTTTCTAGAAAAAGACAACAAATTATAGTGAATACATTTTTTTTTCAGCAACCGCTTCAAGTTAATACACTCTTAGCATAGAAAGAGTGGTGGTGAATGTTTAAGCAGTGACTCTGGCAAGTCTGTATGCTTTGGCTGATTGTCTGATTCTGTCTATTAGGGAAAATGCATATCGCTTTTTATGTGGATTCAGCCTCTTTGTCTTGTCAGAATCCCTAAAGGATCATTATTCATATAAGTTCTGCTTGATCTGGTGTTAGTCAATTCATTCTACTTATTCAGTTCTGATGCCACTTTTCATGTCCAAAAGTTAATATGGTTTGTTACAAGTATATAAAGATATAATTCATTGTATAGAAGTAAACTTTTAAAGTGTATAATACTATGATTCTTCATTAAACAAAAAAAACGAGTTCCATCTTTCCACTAGACGGGCGTCAGAGAGGCCCCCTCCGATCAATCGGCTGGTCACGTCAAGCCCTAGCACCTATATGATTTTCCCAACCCTATTGCCCTTATGGCAAGCCCAACTCCTTTTTATTATATGAGTGCTAGAAGGCGGTGGCTGCGGGTCTACATGTCCTGGGAATGGCGTTAAACTCTATCTGATGGTGAGTTTCCAGTTTTGGAGGTTTGGGGAATATAGAGCACCCCTTCATCACCATTGCTCCCAGGTCCACTCTGACCCGGAGTGGTAGTAACTGTTAGGGTCCCATCTATGGGTTAAATAAAAAAAAACGTATTTATAAAAAAATTGTATTATCCATTAAGAATTGATTTATTTCAAAACTTTATCGGCATTACAAGACCCACCGAGGTTGATATGCCGTAAAACAAAACAAACAAACAAACAAAGAGTTCCATCTTTGAAATGAATCAAGGAAATTAACAACATATCATCAATTATTATTATTGATTTTTTTTCAGCAGCTTTTTATGACTTTTTATCATTTTTTGTTGGGGTTATTATTTTTATGACAGAGAGGAACAGTGCACATTGGGGAGTATATAATAAAGGATAAACTCTCAGTGAGATACCATAAAGGGTAAACTTTCAGTGAGATATTGTAAACTTTCAGTGAGATATAAACTACTAGAGGATATCATAAAGGGTAAATTCTCTGTGAGATATCATAAACTCTCAGTGGATAGCATAAAGGATAAACTATTTGTGTTATATTATAAAGGATAAACTCTCCAGGAGATATAAAATCTCTGTGGATACTACAAAGTATAAACTCTCAGAGAGATATCATAAACTCTCAGTAGATATAAGGAATAAACTCTGTGATATATCATTCTTTCAGTAGATATCATAAAAGATAGACTGTATTATATATCATAAACACTCTGTTGATATCATAGAATATAAACTCTCAATTAAATATGAGAAACGATAAACTTTCAGGGAAATATCATATAGGATCAACAGTGAGATATCATGAACTCTTAGGGAGATATTATAAAGGATAAATATTCAGTGAGATATCATGAACTCTCAGGGAGATATCATAAAGGATACACATTCAGTGAGATATCATGAACGCTCAGGGAGATATCATAAAGGATACACATTCAGTGAGATATCATGAACTCTCAGGGAGATATCATAAAGGATACACATTCAGTGAGATATCATGACTCTCAAGGAGATATCATAAAGGATACACATTCAGTGAGATATCATCAACTCAGGGAGATATCATAAAGGATACACATTCAGTGAGATATCATGAACTCTCAGGGAGATATCATAAAGGATACACATTCAGTGAGATATCATGAACTCTCAGGGAGATCATAAAGGATACACATTCAGTGAGATATCATGAACTCTCAGGAGATATCATAAGGATACACATACAGTGAGATATCATGAACTCTCAGGGAGATATCATAAAGGATAAATATTCAGTGAGATATCATGAACCCTCAGGGAGATATCATAAAGGATACACATTCAGTGAGATATCATCAACTCTCAGGGAGATATCATAAAGGATACACATTTAGTGAGATATCATGAACTCTCAGGGAGATATCATAAAGGATACACATTCAGTGAGATATCATCAACTCTCAGGGAGATATCATAAAGGATACACATTTAGTGAGATATCATCAATTCTCAGGGAGATATCATAAAGAATACACATTCAGTGAGATATCATGAACTCTCAGGGAGATATCATAAAGGATACACATTCAGTGAGATATCATGAACCTCAGGGAGATATCATAAAGGATACAGTGAGATATCATGACCTCTCAGGGAGATGGATACACATTCAGTGAGATATCATGAACTCTCAGGGAGATATCATAAAGGATACACATTCAGTGAGATATCATGAACTCTCAGGGAGATGTCATAAAGGATACACATTCAGTGAGATATCATCAACTCTCAAGGAGATATTATAAAGGATACACATTCAGTGAGATATCATGAACTCTCAAGGAGATATCATATAGGATACACATTCAGTGAGATATCATGAACTCTCAGGGAGATATCATAAAGGATACACATTCAGTGAGATATCATGAACTCTCAGGGAGATATCATAAAGGATACACATTCAGTGAGATATCATGAACTCTTTGGGAGATATCATAAAGGATACATATTCGGTGAGATATCATAAAGGATAAACAGTGAGATTTCATGTAACTCTCAGTGGATATCAAAAAGGATAAAACACTCAGTGAGACTCAAACTCATGTCCTTTTTGTTTCTTGTGTATGCCTGCTTATCCATAAATTAACAAATATTGTTCCATTTCTGAAAAGAAAGCTTCTGATAGAAATAAACTGCAAATGCTGTACAATATTATCATCAATTTTAAAATTTTGCTTCTGGTGTTATATGTTCTTTTATATGAAGCTAACAACAAAACAGGCCGCAAAAAGGAGGAGGATTTTAACAGCCTTTTCAGATAATTGCAGTTATTATTTGATTCTTGAAAACACAAGTGTTCATTTCTTAAAAGACTGGCCACAAACAATGTTCTTTTCACAAAGACTCAAGATGCACTAAAATATTTTTTTCTTTTTCTTTCTTTCTCTCTCTCTCTCTCTCTCATTCTATCAGATTCAAAACATACAAAATTTTACATTGAATGAATTATTCTATGAAAAGATTTCTGACCCTGCAGGCCCCTAAAAGAGTCTTATAGAAACGTCAGCATCCAGTGAATCGTGTTTGGAGTAATGTTGGTGAATGGCATGTTTTGATTTAGATGTAAGGTAGCTTCAAATGCCACACTCTACTCTCTTCTGTTCATAAGCAGAAATCTCACATTGATATTTTTATCAAGTGCTTCAACCACTGAGAATGTCAAGTAGACAGAATTCTGTTAATGAAGGCATCGTCCTGTGGTGATTTAGCTTTGTGATTAACTCACTTCTGTCCTTCCATACCTGTCATAAATAATTTCAAAGGAATGTTTTACGATTCATTAACAAATTAATGAAAAAAAGAGATATTCGTCCTTTATTCTTTAATAGGTTATTGTCCACTTAACATTTTCAGTGAATGATTAGAAAGATATTTTTGCACTCTCTATCTATCTCTTTTTTCACTCTCTCTCTCTCTCTCTCTCTCTCTCTCTCTCTATATATATATATATATAATATATATATATATATATTTTTTCTTTCTCTCTATCTTGTACAGATACACAAGAGAAAAAAAATAAACCACACAATTGTGAAAAAAAAATCAAATAGTTTTTTCTCATTATAACATACTATTTTTGTCCTTTACACAAACAAAAAATAGCTAGATGAATCGAGTATAACAAGACTTACTCGACTGAGCAAGGGTTGATAAAAAGGAGGCTGATGAACTGGAATTTAAAACTGAACAATTACCATTCATCAAAGAGAGAAAAAATATTTTGTTATAAAAAGGTATTTAATATATATATATATATATATATATATATATATATTTATTTATAGAAGAGAAAGTGAGTTTGGTGATAAAATTCAGGGGAAGGGAAAGTTTGTGAAGATTTGGTTGATCAGAGGATATCTATCATGGAAAGTGGAGGGGG
>CM042149.1:1884540-2034540 GCA_023376005.1 Doryteuthis pealeii | reverse complement strand
AACATCTAAAATTAAATTAGATAGAGTTATGACAGATCAACTCAGTAAGTTGTCAACAAGAGACAAGGCAGCTAAGACCATTGAAATTTATTTAATTACTAGTTATTACTCGCGAAAATATTCACGGATATATTTGAATTTCTTGGTGATGTTTTTTTTCTTAGAAATTATCTAAATGACATTTATACTGATAGATTTTTACATTTCTTTCTTCTTTTTTTAAAATTATGATCTTGTCATTTACAAGTCTTTTCAATTCAGTGAACAATTTAATGTTTTTTTTTTAATGTCTTTTTTATTTTTTCTTTGCTGTTTCTTCCTTCCTTAGTTTCCATTTTCTCTCTCTCTCTCACTTCCTTTCTCCTCTCTCTCTCTCTCTTCTTTTGCACTCTCTCTTCCTTCTCTCTCCTTCCCCCTCTCTCTCACCACTTCTCCCTCTCTCCCTTCACCCTCTCTCCCTTTCTTCGCCCTCTCTTTTTCCCTTCTCCCGTTTCTTCGCTCCCTCTCTCTCTCTTCCCTTCTCCCTCTCTTCCCTTCCCTTCCCCCTCTCACTTCCCTTTGCCTTCTCTCTCTTCCCTTCAAAATTTTCTCTCTCTCTTCCCTTTATCCTCTCTACCCCTCTCTCTCTTTCTGCCCTCTCTCTATTTCTCCCTCTCTCTCTTCTCAATCGTCACTTTTTTCTCTCTCTCAATACCCCTTTTCTTTATCAGCTAGATTTGGCTAACCATCTTTTATCTTCCTTTTTTCATTTCTTTAAAATGCTCCTCCATGTGTGACTTTAATGGACCCTTACAACATTTCTACTTGTTTTATCTGTTTATAATTTTAGATCTTTCACTCACTCACTAAACCACTGTATCTTTAAACCACTCACTCAATGGCCCCCTCTTTCCTTCAGTCACTCATATATTCAATCTTTCACTAATTCACTTTTTAAATGGATAGTGTTTCCATGCCCCAATTATTATCAATACTTCATTGTTGCTTCCCACCCATGAGCTTCGGCTTGTGGGTGGGCCCACGTTAAAACGAGGCCTTGTGCCCAGCCCATACAAGTGGGATATGAGGCAAATACCAATACTTCATTGTTGATTGGTTGGTTTTACAGTATATCAACCCTTTTCAGATTATTTAATGCCAAATGTAGTCATTTTAATATTCAGTTTCTTACAGTACCTGAAATTGCTTAAATAGTCACCCATCAAGCATTGAACAGACTCATCACTGCTTAACTTCAGTGATAAAGCAGGAATTGTGCTTTCAGTGTGACTTGGCCATAAGCCATAATTCATTGATATCTCCCTTTCATTTTTTCTTACATTGGAATTATATTGTTATATACTGAAGGTCAATTCTTTCAATGATGGTCAAGATTGCTTCCACTCCTACAATATGTATTATGTTCCATGGGTGGTCCATCACCTTTCTTTCATTGTGGGACCCAGGCTGTATTGCTATGGAGGTGCAGGGTGTAATGATTAGTCGTAGGAAATGGACTCGTCAACCTGAGTTCAAATCCTAGACAATGCTACTGTTCACATAGCACTAATACCCTTGGGAAAGTATGGATTCAACTACTCTCCCTCCAGCTATGGGTAAATGATAGAGCAGACTGAGCTATTTAGCCTTGGTTGGCAACCAGTCTAGGAGAAGGAAAACTCTGATTCAAACTTAAATCTGCTTGGGGTGGTCTCAACTAAGATAGGCTCAGTGCTAATTAGTGACCTATTAATCAATGAATTCTTTCTTTTAATTTGCTGAATCGTTTAAATCAAACTGATTCGATGGAAATAAATCGTAATTCTTAAAAATAATATATATATATATATATATAATATAATATATTATATTAATTATTATTATTATTATTATTATACCGTTCGCACCATCCATATGAGCCTTTCGAGAAACAATATGTATACTTAATTAATAGATATAATTCGTTTAGAATATAAATCGCATAATTTTAAGTTTTCAAATTCATATTAAATTCCAAAAAAACTTATTTAATAACAAGCTTACTTTAGTATGATGATGTAATAATTATTTAAATATCTCAGTTTAGAAGTTAGGTCCAAGCCAATTAAACAGAAAACATTTATATTTATAATTTTTTTCTGATAATCTAAAGTAAATTATACTTCATAAACAGGGGAAAAAAATCTCAAAAGATTTATTGGATTTTTTTTTTCATTTAATTTTTAGATTTTCAGAACTTATTTTTTACCAAAATCTCTCCTTAATTTTTTTCCTATTTACACTTTCGGTCTATTATCTTTTTATTCATACTGGAATTAGGTTTAATTATATATTATATATAAAACCCACCAATATCTTCCGCCCCAAAATAGGGGGTGGTCAAAATTAAGTGACCTGAACACATCTAAGTTTTGAAATAAAACAACTGATTCATTCATTAATCAACGCTCAAAATATAATTAAAATCAGATGATTCCCTGATTTTTGGTAATATTTTCAGTCAGTGTGTGTGGGGGGGGGGGGGGTGATTTGATTTTGTAAAATACGGCTATGTTTTCAAATATGTTTGAAATAGTTTACACGGACACCTGTGGCCATATATATTGAAACGTAATTAAAGTAACTTGAATCTCGTTCCATATATGTGGCCACAGGTGTCCGTGCAAATTAATTCCGACATGTAGGTATTTGCCTCTCACCCCACTTATGAGGGCGTGACACAAGAACATTTTTATGTGGGCACACGCACAAACCGAAGCTCATGGTGGTAGGCACAAAAAATGCGTCAATCCCATCGGCATTCCCCCTCGAGGGGGCGCCTCAGGCGCTGGGAAATAAACCTAGCCCTGCCCTTTAAATCGAGGGGACAGGTGTTGCCTGGGGGGAAAGCCCCCTGGATCGACGCTATCAATTTATTTACCGGTCCAGTGGCCGAAGCACACTGGACCCCGGATGTGCGGGCAAGTAATTCCGACATGTATATCTTATCTATATTTTTTTTGCCTTATATGTCTGTTAATATCCTCGGAGTAGTTTTGAGGAATATATATTGATAAGTTATCTGAATTACAATGAGGAACACGAAAACGACGTGTGAAGGGTTGAAGTAGCCATATTTATTCTCCTATCTCCCTGCCCAGTTCAAGGGCAGTAACTCTTAATGGTTCGGTAGGGTTTAACTACAGAACCATCACATACATTAGGAAAACATATATCTTTGCTATCATTGTGTATGGATCACTGCACTGTAATTCTGTGTATTTACTGCATAAATATTTGCTTGCTAATCAGAAAACAGATTATACAGTATTTGAGTTGGTTTTGCTACGTTGTTCTGCAAAAAAATACTTCTCTACTGATAGAATACAAACATTTTAAAAGAATGCAATATCAAAGAATAACGTGAACATTATCCGAAGCCGTAAGTATATCAGTGATAATGTATGGCTGCGCCAATTGGACTCTAAATAAGAATTTAAAACTTACATTGATCAACACTGAGTGCTGCCAGCTCGACTTGGTGATAATGATGAAACTTCGCTTAAGAAATTGACCTTGTGTCACATCCTACTCGTGTGGTGGGGCTGTTAGATTACACACACACACACACACACACACACACACACACACACATATATAATATATATATATATATATATAATATATATATAATAAGTGTATTTTGGCAGCATTTTTATTCTTTTATACAAGTTTTGTTGAACTGTACAGACAATTCCTGTTGGACAAGTTTTTTCATTGATCCGTTCCAATTTTCCCCCTTCTCACAACTTGTGCCCCCTCCACATAAAATCACTACTGCAAAGCTCGCTCGAACAACTACCATTCCTACAACCTCCTAACCATGGTTATTACCTCCCATTTTTTAATTCCTTGCTACTACTCGTCTCGTTAAAAACGAGACACGAAATTATACCATCCTTTCACACCTGAGGATGGCAAATAGTATTGCCGAAAGCGCTTGTTTCGAAACCTTTGGGGGCTGTTATACCAGTTACACCCCGACACCAGAAAGATGGCCCGAAAATTGGAACGGATCAATAAAAAACTTGTCCGACAGGAATTGTCTGTACAGTTCAATAAACTTATATATATATATTATATATATATATATATATATATATATATATATATATACATATATATATGTATCAACCCATGAGTGCAAATGTGATACGAAGGTATAAAGTCTGGCAATGGATTAAAAATGTTCATGTGGCGGTTGGCAACACTGCTGTGTTTGTTTTGCATGCGTATTGCGCCTGCACCTGCGCATGCTACGCTCAGTTTGGCTTGGCAGTTGTTTTCTGATAGAAATTACCCGATTGACGCTACTGCCAATTTTGAAGCTGGCGTAGAATTCAAAGAGACATTAAACCGATTAAAATTTATCGCCAATTAAACGAAGTGTGTGGTGAGTCCAAGAAAAAAATCATCGACCAAAATGGCGTGTATGTAAAAATGTCCTAAATAAAATTGATCTAGGGACCAAGGTAGAGCTGGCCGACGCGTCGAGGTTGCTAAGAAATATGCGTCAGATAACTATGGAGTAATCTTCTAGAAACAGGTAATAGTCGTTTCTGTGGTAGATGTTATAATACAGCTGAAAGCGGAGTATCGGAAATTCAACAGAGAATTATCTTCCCCTGCCGCTAGGAGGCGTATCACCAACATACGATGTTGGCACCAGAATCAAAAACTTCACTTATCACAGAGCAGTTACCGAGGGAAGTCGCAAAATAAGAACTCTACCACCAGCAAACTTTCTAAGGAATTGTATCAGCAAACGTTCTAAGGCTGATACAATAGCATACTAACAGAAGGCTGAAGAACGAGAAACGACTTGACGAAGCGTCTTAACAACATTCCAACCAGCGACCAGAATACCCCTGTTATCACCACTTCTCCACGAGCAGTATTTAACCTCACAGATAAGTCTCGTAGCAAATGCCAATAAAATTTGCAACAACATTTCTGTACCTTTTGATAATACAAGTGTCTGCATTTTATATTTGTATTTGTTTCTTTCTTTCGTCCGAAATAGCCAACTACGGAGAATAAGGGCTCCAACGAATCCCCGTAAATACTCTTAGGAGGGCAGCCTATTTATAGGTGTTGATTAACTACCTCACCTCCTTCAACTTACGTCAGGAGATTATAAGTTTTGTCCTGCTCGCAGTGGCTCTCCCACCACCATGATCAATGTACAAAAAATTGATTGTTAGCTCATTATAATTGATCAGAAGAACTCAGATTACAATAATAATAGGACTTTATTTGGATAGAATGCGTTCTGGAGAGAACTGATAGGGAACTTTGAAATATCCCATCATACAGGTAAAAAATACCAAGAAAATTTAGTACAGCTATGGAGAAATTTATTTCTGTTTCTGTAATGGCATTCACCCAATTAGTTGAGCCAGCTCCATCCAATGAATTTACTGTGGTAAATTCATGGAAGGAGTAACAAGGAGTAGGAAATTCACAAGTGTCCCCAAACTCTGTATGTTTCCAGGCCTCGCGTTTTCACTATCACATGCCGTCAGCGACTTCTCGACCCAGCCAGCCGCTCCCCGCTAAATCATCAGTCCATTCACCTTTTTTGTCACAAAAATAGATCTATGTTGAAAATTTAGATGATGTTGCGTCAGTAAAAGGTTATTCCTGTATATAGAGTGAGTGAGGGAGAGCTCTGTGATTGGATATACAATCACGTGATAGCCCAGAGTTTTGGCGCAATATCCAAAAAGTACTCGGACAGATTCCACCAGCGGTACCACGAGGCAACGAATTCAGGAGCCAGAGAAACCACTCCAAGATATCTTCTCCAACGCGCCGGTAAATCCTTAAACTCAACTTTATATACAGGAAGGATTTTTTATATTGTTTTTATGTCTAGCCAATAAATTGTTTGAATTAGAGGAATATTAATTCTCCTTGTTGTTAGTCTTAGAATTGAATGCTATACTAACACAATAATGAAACATCATTGGCAATAAACAATAACGTTTCTTTGATTTCTAATATTCTGGAGACCTTACCTTTGGATTACCTCGTGTGAAAGCAAATTCATATTTACCTCACATTTCTTGAGTTTGCTTGGTTTAACTAATTGCCGGTCATAATCGTCAAGTCGTTTCCGGTTGCAATGTAAACAAGATGCATGTTACTAGTTGAACTAAGCAAGCATACTTCTCATTAGTTTCTCGTGATCATTAAAAACTACAAAAAAAAAAGAAGTTTTACGTAATCAGATCAGCCAATTATGATTCTGCTTATTTGTAGTCAAGCATCGTGTGTATCGAACAGAATTCTGGTTTCCTCCCTCTCTCCTCTCTCCTCTCCTCTCCCTCCTTCATCTTCCTCCCTCTTCACCATCACACCATACTCATAATCACTTCCTTCTCTCAGGTGATAATTGCTGGGGACCGAGAGACAGCAATCACCAGCATTCACTAAAGTAGGGTTTTTTAAACTATGTGTCCGACTTTTGATTGGGTCATGAAATAAATAAATTAGGTCAACAAAATAAAAATGGGTCACGAAAATAAATACGAAAAATAGGGTTGGGGTTTGGGGTTAGGGTTAGTTTAATGGGAAAATAAATAAATAATTTGGGCTCTGTTTTACCTGGGTCACCCTGCAGCTAGGGAAAATAACCCTATTAGACTCATGTCCATCCCAACAATTAAATGCTAATACATTTATTAACATTCTAAATACTTTTTAAAAGTTTTTTTTCTCAGAAATAAATAATAAGAATTAAATACATTGTACAAAAATCACTCACTGGTTCGTAACTTTTTAGCCAAGAAATGACCAGTTTTTTTTATCGAAAAAAAAAATCGAAATAATGTTGCTTCAATAACGAATAAATTGCCAATGGCAGTAGGAATATTTTCCCGCAAAATATATGGATTAACCAAAGCATAATAATTGGTTTACTACACTTTTTAAAAATTTCTACTGTTTGGATTTAAAAGATTACATGGGGAAATGAACTGTCCCGATATTTCTTCTGCTTTAAAATTACAATATATTATTATTTAATTTATTTATTTATTAATTAATTGAATATTGAAATAAACTAAGTGGTATTTATCATTATGCGTCAATTTAACACGCCACATGCACATTCTTAGAATAGAATACGCGAGTTAGAGAGTTCCTTCATTACATAAAGTTGATTTAATTATAAATAATTACATACATTTAAAAAAGTTTTTCTAGAATAACACAATAATTTACTTACTTAAAATGAAACAAGCAAAGTAATTCATAATTATTTTTCAGCTAGGCCTCGATACTTACGTCATTATATCGTGTTTAAACAATGAAAATTAAATTAAAATATAAATCGCATAATCTTAAGTTTAGATCTTACATCTTTAGATTCTAAAAAAAAATTCATTTATAACAAGCTCATTTAGTATGGTGAGTAATAATTAATGGAGAAATCTCAATTCCAAGTTAGGCCTTCACATTTCAAACAGAACAAATATCGATATACTTTTTCTACTGATAATCTAAAAGTAAATTATATTTCAAAACAATAGAGTCAAAGAAATCTAGAAAAAAAGGAAACATTTTTAGTTTTTCTTTTAAATTTAATTTTCAGATTTTCGGTACTTATTTTCTACAAAATCGTTCCTTTAATTTTTTTCCATTCGTTGTGAATAGAAAAAAAATTAAGGAACGATTTTAGTAGAAAATAAGTCTGTGTTTGTATTTTTATCTATATTGTAATTAGTTTCAATTATATAACCTCACCGATATTTTGTGCCCCCAAAATATGAGGGGTGGGATTTAAGTTAAGTGATCTGAAAAAGAAATCAGAACGTTTTTAAATAAAATAATTATACATTATAATTTATTTATTGATAAATTAACTCTGAAAATTTCATTAAAATTGGATAATTCCCTGAATTTGGTAATTTTTTTTTCAATCAGAGGTATCGATTGATTTTGTAAAATACATCTGACATCGTAATTGTTGGTCTCTAGATAAAAAGATTCGTATCAAATGCATGAGATTATTTTTTAGTGTAATTATCATTGTTAGGTTAAGTTTTGATAATTATTACACTTAGGTTTAATGTGTTGAAATTCAAATTGTTGTTTCGGCTGTGGGTACCAGTAAAAAAAAAGTTTGAAAAATGTGATTTAATTCTTAACATTTCCTGATTTTGTGTCTATTTTGGTTTTGACATAATTGAATTAAGATACATTTATGTCTGGGCTGCAAATAGGCGTCCTGTCGCGATTTAATGGTTTAGCAAGCTTGACTCGCAGATCATGACTACTAAAAAAGCAAGTTTGAATCCTCGCTGGATGCCATATATTTTTGTAACCGTTGTATCAAATTAATCCTGAGGTGAACAGGTTGGGGCAAATTTTTTGGGGGAGGGGAGCGTACTGTAATAATCATAGATAACATAGTCTCTTTTTAGTGTTTCTCATGCCTAAAAATCCCATAGTTTTTATCTGTGACAATTTGCCATTTAAATTATTTTTTTCATTTTCGTTTCTTTATTGTTTTCTTCATTTGAATGTTACACTTTTTTATTAATTACCCTTCTTAAATACTTGGCATGTTTTACTTACTCTATTGTTTTTATTTTATATGTTATTGAACCCACTTCTTCCTTCTTTTCTCTTATATAAAGCATATGAACACCATCCCAATTTTCCGGTTTCTTGATCCATAGATTCCTGTCTTGGCATCCAAAGGAAGGGGTCCTAAGTACCTAACTATTGATACAGGTAATACATTCATCCTTTTTGTTAAATTTTCACAATGCAGTTTTGTTTTTAAGTGGTTTCATATTCTACATTATTTTCTGTTCATTTATTTCCTTTTGTTCTCTCTCTCTCCCTCTTTCTCTCTGCTTTTTATTACTCCCTCTCTCTCTCTTTCTCTCTCTCTCGCTCTCTCTCTCTTTTCTATGCGTCCTTTATTGCTCTCTCTCTCTCTCTTTCTCCTCTTTCTCTCTCTTTCTATGTGTCCTTTATTGCTCTCTGTCTCTCTCTCTCTCTCTTTCTATGTGTCCTTTATTGCTCTCTCTCTCTCTCTCTTTCTCTCTTTCTCTCTCTTTCTATGTGTCCTTTATTGCTCTCTCTCTCTCTCTCTCTCTCTCTCTCTTCTCTCTCTCTCTCCTCCCTCTCTCTCTCTCTCTCTATCTATCTATCTCTTGTGAATATTTTTAATTTTTTTAATTTGTATTAGCCATGTTTCGAAAGAGCAATTTCTCTCTTTCTCTCTCATATCTTCTCTCTCTTTCTCTGTTTTTTTATTGCTCTCTCTTTTAAATCTCCCCTTGCCTTTTATTTCCCACTCTCTTTGCCTTCTATTGCTCCCTCTCTCCCTTCTCTCTCTTTCTCTCTCTTTCTCTCTCTTACTATGTTTTTATCAATTTATATTTACGATATCCCCTCTCTGTCTTCTGTGTTGCTCTCTTTCTCTATGCTTTTTTCTCTCTTTTGTATTTATATTTGCTCTCCATAGAAAATTGTATTAAATAAATTAAAGGGTTGGGTTTAAAGTTCCGTGAAGGTTCCCAATTATAACAAGAAGTTTCCTGAGATCAAAAGAAGGTTACCAAGTTCGAGAAAACTCCCGTGTCTGACAGAAATATCCAAAGAAGGCCGGAGGTCATATCGGCCAAAACGTTGTACAGATAGCAATAAAGATAAGGACAATAGTCCGAATATCCAATAATATTAAATTATCAACCTTCATCTAAAAGATTCAGAGAAAAAGCTGTAATAGACGTATAGACATTTGAGATGCTTTGTTGAAAATATGTGTGTGTGTGTTGTGTATACTTGAATTCATACACACAATGGTTTTTGACTTTCATCTCTTCCTCTTTGTTGAATATATATATATATTATATATATATATATATATATATATATTATATATATATATGAAGTTCGGTCAGGAGAGCACCCGCCTCAGAATCGCAAGGATATGGTTTCGATACTGGTCACGCCAAATCAGTGCATGAGTAACCTTGATTGGATAATCTAATCTGCGCTGTAAAGAGGGTAGTTGAAAGTAGGTGTGATGCTACGCCTATGCAAAGAAAAAAATCTCTCTGGTCTAGCGCTAACGAGAAGGGGATAGATTCCCTCACTGTTTCGCTAATACCGACAAAAGACCACTCAGCCAATCTTTACCTTTATATATAAAGAGCGAACCACTTTTAAAAAGTATCCATCCTTAGATCGTTTTGTTTAAGCATGTGGAAATCCGAATAGAGTATCTATACCATTGCATAACTATTTGTTTTAAATTTACTGAGCTAAATTTTATGAGATGTTTTTTGTTTGTCCATCTGTCGCTTTCTACTATTGTTGGCCGCCATAAGTAGTTTTGTCTTTCCTCACTTGTGTTATCTTCAAGTGTTGGATTGTGGTTTCTACGCATTCCTCTATGTTGGCTAGACCTCTTCCCCCTTCCTTTCTTGACACATATTAATCTATCTCTATCATCTCTAGGGTGAAGAGCCTTGTGCATGGTCAATTAATTTTCTCGTCCTTTGGTCAATCTGTCTGAGTTCTTCCTTTTGTTCATTTTAAGAATGGTCCTGAGTATCTTATAATAGGGACAGCCCAGGTATTGATTCCTTTGATCAGATTTCTGCTGTTAAGTTTGGTTTCTAGAAGTGTTCTAGTTCTCCTGAGATATTCTTTTTTTAACTTTTCCTTTCATTCTGCTTGCAGGATATTGTCAGCTTCTAAATTCTAAGTATTTTGCAGCTTCCATTTTTCATCAAGTGATTTTTATAGTTTCCTGATTTTGGCCAGTTGTATCCTCCATTCGTTATTTATTGTGAGAAACTAATCATCCGATGACACTTGCTTTGACCTTTGTGTAATTAATTTTAAACAAAAAAACGTCAATGATTATCTTGAAAAATGAAAAGGTTTTTTTTATTTATAATAGTTCATTATTTAGTTGCCCACAGGCTTTTGGTTTTATTGCTTTGAAAAGATTGTCAAGAATATTCACCATGACCTCAGAATTTGAATGACTTTATATCTTGTTTGCTATCTTGACCTACAAGCAAATATCTTTTATTGTTTGAATGTCCTTGTAAATAGAAAGGATTTTCTATGAAATGTGATTGATTTCAATTCATTTAAGTGGCCATTAGATTAAGGAGAACACTTGAAAATCATTCAGAGATTAACTGAAGAAATAATAAATCAATGACAATAGCTGATTAGTATTGGAACAAAACACTTGCCATGTTGGCCTCCAGCAAATATTTAGTACCCACTGCATGCTTATAAAATCTGAGATACTATCAATATATAAAAGTAAACCAAAGAATTACACACATATCTGAGGATATATTTTTTACTATACCTAGTGGATATCTTTAAAAACAACAACTTGCCATGTTGGCCTCCAGCAAATATTTAATACACACTATTACATGCTTATAAAATCTAAGATACTATTAATATATAAAAGTAAACCTAAGAATTACACACATATCTGTGGATATATTTCTTACTATACCTAGTGGATATCTTTAAATAACTTGCTATGTTGGCCTCCATCAAATATTTAATACCCACTGAATGCTTATAAAATCTGAGATACTATCAATATATAAAAGTAAACCTAAGAATTACTCACGTATCTGAGGATATATTTTTTACTATACTTAGTGGATATCTTTAAAACACAACTTACCATATTGGCCTCCAGCAAATATTTAATACCCACTGAATGCTTATAAAGTCTGAAATAGTAGCAATATATAAAAGTAAATTTATGAATACTACACGTATCTAAAAATGTCTTTTTTACTCTACCACGTGGCGACCTTTTAAAAAACAACTTGCCATGTCGATCTCCAGCAAATATTTAAAACCAATTGAATGCTTATAATATTTGAAATAGTAGCAATGTATAAACATGAATTTATGAATACTAAGAGTATTTACGGAATCGAAGGAGCCCTTATTTCTCCGTAGTTGAAGGCAAATTGTCGGACAAAGAAGGAACAACACAAAAGTAACTGCAGACACCTGTATTGACATAAAATTACATAAATTGTTGCAAATTTAATGGTATTTGCTACGAGACTTATCAGTGGGGGAATTTCTTGTAGTACTGGTGATAACACAGTTTTCTTCTCATCAGTGGGAAATGTAGAAAGGACGCTTCGTCTCGGTAGTTGTTCTTCCTTTGGTCAGTGTGCAGTAGTACCGGCCTTTGTGCAGTATGCAGATACTATGCCTTAGACGGAATCTGGTTGTAAGGTTCTGAGATAAGTGGACCCTGTTTTGGGGCTTGGTAATGAAAGCTTAGTTCGTATGTCTCTTCTCCAGTACTGCTTTGCGATAAGTGATGTTTTGGTATTTGGCGCCAACATACGCTGTTGGCATTCGATCCCTGGCGGCAGGCGGGGGATAATTAGTTATGGAATTTCCAACAACACCACACATATCTAATGGTGTCCTTAAACTATTCTTTGCGAAAGGATTTTTAAAAAAACCCAACAACTTGCCATGTGGCCTCTAGCAAATATTTAATACCCACTGCATGCTTATAAAATCTGAGATACTAGCATTCTATAAAAGTAATTTAAAATTACCATAAAATCTAATGATGCCTTTTTACTATACCTTGTATTATTTTTTACTCTGCCTTTTTTGCTATGTTGGGCTCCAGCAAATATTCAATATCCACTGCATGCTTATAAAATCTGATATCTTATTATAATGGAGATTGTGGGATTGTATGTCTGTAACCGAACTATATTCCTACTCAAGTCACAATTCTCTTAGTTATTGACATCACATTCTCCATGATTTTATTTTTATCTAAACTTCAATTATTAATAAAATTGTCTTATTATTAATAATGTTAACTATGTCAACATACTGACAACATGCAATCATATTTATATATACAACAAAATAGCGGTTTACAGTGCGAACGGGAAGCTAATTTGCATATTAATATTAAAAAATCAAATTTAATAAATATGCGCTTAGTAATATATTGATTTCTAACTGTTTTGGTTTTATTTTAATGAATATAAGCATAAAATCTCTTCAATGAACTTCTAAATGAACATCATTAACAAGAAAAAATAAACTGTCATTTTTATTCTTACTTCCTCTTTAACTTAAATACTTAAATTAGAAAAAATAACAATGAAGACGAGAGTGATGAAGAATAAATTTCAAGTTGTTCCATTTTTATTATACTCCTCTGTTTCAAATCTTTTATTATTTACTCCCTCTGTTTCAAATCTTTTTATCTGTATTTCTATATTTAGTTTCATTAGCCCTTTCTAATTTAATACAATATTTTATTACATTAAAACCTTAAATACTTGCACCCGGGAGGGCATATATTTGCTAGTAACAGTAATGTATAAAACTAAGTTAAAAATACCATAAATATACTAATAATGCATTTTTACTCTACCTTGTATTTCTTTCACTCTGCCTTTTTCAAAAGATACTTATCTAAATATTTAAGCACTTACCACTATCATTTGGTACTAAAGTTGGAAATATATAAAATTTCCTTACATCCATTTAACAATCCACATTTAAGGATTCAAAGTTGATTTCAATATAGAGGAAGAATTATTAATAGGCACTTAGATGACAAGAGATATAATTCTATGAGAGAAGCCCACAATACTGAATTCTTCCTTTGGTGGTTACCATGGTGATAGATTATACTTGTAGCAGTTGCAATTACCTTCTTTCTCTCTTATAGCGTAATTTCTGCACCACTGTTATCTGTTCTGCTTCTCTATATTTCTTCAAAATCTTCTACTATATATACTAGCTGAAAATCTACCCTATTGATAATAATAAAAAGAAAGTGGGACTGGCTGTGATTTTTTTGTTCCATTTTTTTACTGCTGCGACAAATTCATAATATCAGACTATGTTTTTTAGTGAGGACTTATATATATATTTACCAACCCCTCCGCACGAGTAGGATGTACACAAAGTCAATTTCTTAAGCGGAGTTTAACAGGTTTGAATTCAGATTTTCCTTCTCCTAGACCGGTTGTCCTAACCCCAATGTTAAAGAGCCCAGTCTGCCCCTACTATTTACCCATAGCTGGAGAGAGTAGATTCATACCTTTCCCAAGGGTATTAGCGCTAAGTGAAATGCAATTACCACGTCCAGGATTGTGAGGACTTATAAGTTAATTGGGAATATTATTGAGAGGTTAACATTTAAAGCCTATTGATAGTCATTACTTATAAAAAATATAAACACAACATAATTTTTAAAATTCTAATTTCTGGTTCGGGGGATTTTCCAGCATGTCAACCTTGTTGGCGGTTATTTTTGTTTTATTCATTCTTGATGGGTATTCAACATTTCTAAGCTCAATATTGAAAAAATTATTTTTTCAAACTCATTTTTTCTATATTTAACCTATAGGTGGTCCTAACAGGTACTACACTCTGAGTCAAAATGGACCTGGGAGTAATGGACAATGAAGGGTACTCTACTCTTCCCATAGCTCCAAAATTAGAAACTCCACCATTAGATAAACAGTTTAACTTAATCCCAGGAAACTCTAATTTCCTGAAGACAAGATTAGAATTATAGGAATAAAAGTCGATATTAAAAAAACAAAACATTTGTTTCTGCCTCAGACACTGCCAACTTCATATCATCATCATCATCATCATCATCATCATTATCAGACACTTGACAGCATGGATTCCATATGAGTCTCTCACTACCTGTCCCTATCAGTCATACTCCTTGGCAAGGTCGTCTGCATGACATCCACTATTTGCACAGACCGGATTGATATAGGATTTTGCTAGTCAACCTATATTGGTATGTCCATAGAGGATAACATCACTTATGAGTTCATCCTTGATTCACAAAACAGTGTCCAGTATTAAAATTTAAATAGAAATAGCACTAAAAAATTCTACTTAAAAAATGTCCAGCATTTGTAAATCTTAAAAGCAAATAAATAAATTACATTAGTTTTTCACCACTCTATCCCAGATGATGCTGGTAGCCACTTCTAGTCCTATTTAAAGGATGATCTATGACTGAAAGCCTAAATCCTTTCCTGATTAACTTCCCTACTAGCCAGATAATCCCTTTGTAAGATTATAGCAATAATTCAAAAGAGTAATTTGATAAGAAGAAGTCCAACATGAAAAACACAGGTAGTGATTAACACGTAAACTACAAAGCATTTGACCCAGAAGCAATTACAAACATGGACTTGTTCCTTGCCAATAGAATTTGCTCAGACCCATAGGCATCAAATAAAATACCAATGGTCATTGTCTAAATAGATTGAAACGTGGCCAGTACTATTAGTAGTTCTAGTCGTCAAGGTAGTAATATTGGAGATTGTTTGTCAAAGTTTGGGGAATGGGTGGCGAGTAAATGTCAGTATCAATGAGTGTAATGTATATTGTCTAATCGTGTTCTCTATTCTATCAGTCCTTTAATTAAAAGGAATTATGTATGATCCTTGGTGTCATAATGCTTGATAACAGTCTATTATAAACAGAATTCAGATTGTTCTGGCAATAGCAGGAGAGGCAAATCTTTTTTGAAAGCAGGTGCCTTACATTGGTGATTATCTTTTGGAAAAAAGCCCTATGCATGCTCTTTGATGTTTTTTAGCAGATAACCTCAATAAATAAGGAGAGGCAAAAGAAAAGGAGGGAAATGGTGCTCAAAATAATAAGTGCTATTTCCTTTAAATCAGAGGGTTCTCAACTGGGGTCCATATGGACCTTTTGGGTCCATGTAACATTACTGGGGGTCCACACACAAAATATATACCATATTAGTGGTCCATATAGCAATTCTACTTTAGAAAACAATTGTTATTACAGAGAATTAATTTTTACAGTAATCTATGCCATATTCAGATACTAAAAAGTAGAAATATTTCATCTAGCGATATTTTTTACCGAGTAGATAAATAGATATTTAGCAATGTTAGTTATTCTAACCGATCCAAATTTATAAACTAGTTTTAACCGTATATAGATATTTATAGACAATATTAAGATATTAAAAGTAGAAATATTCATCCATCTAGGATTTTTTATGGCAATCAAGTAGAAAGACCTAACAAACCGTCACTAGACTATAATAATTTATTTCGACCAAAACTCAAAATGAATCTAGCCTCTTCTGAATTTGTATTACAAGTATCAATGTCACATATCTATAACACACACCATACAGAGAGAGAGAGAGAGAGAGAGAGAGAGAGAGAGAGAGAGAGAGAGAGGAGAGAGGAGAGAGAGAGAGAGAGAGAGAGACACACACACACACACATATATAACATATGAAATAAAATATAATATATATATATATATATATATATATATATATATGTAGAAAAGAGAAATAAAGGAAAGAAAGTATTGAATGGATAAAATAGGATATTTTGATTAATTTAACTTTTTAAATTTGACTGTGTTGTAAATTTAAAGTTACCAACAAGAAACAAAAGGAAAGATCCCCCATCTCAGGTAGAAGGCAACAACCATAGATGTTTGGTATTGTGATAAATATCCCCCCTATCCCTCTACTTTCTCAGTATGTGGAATGTCTATAACAATTAAGAAGAAAGGGAGTTCATGGGTAACAAAAGGTGTAGAAACTGCTTTAAATCAAGATAGATTAAGACTAGATAAATACAGTCTATTTCCAGAAAATTGATATCATTTAAGATGTACAGGGTGTTACAGAATTTATGTGTTGATTCATATAATGTCATTATCAGTTAACTTGACCAATTCTTGTTTAAATGATCTCAAATTTTAACAGCATTTGTAGAAACAGCTCACAAATTCTATGCTTAATGCTTAAATGCCTGTGTTTTTCAGAATGGAAGTTTGAGTTATTTCTACATATGCTGTTAAAATTTGAGATCATTTGAATGAGAATTGGTCAAGTTATTAGATAACGAACTTATATCAATTTTTCTGAAACACTATGTACATACATCTCAAAAGATCTCACATTTTAACAGAATGTAAAAAAACAACAACAAAACAACTTAAATTGCTATGTTTTATGTTTTCTTTTCTTTTTGGGTAGAGAAATATCATTCGCCAGGAAAGAAAAGGCCTTTAGATATGAAACATAGAATTCTGAGTTATTTCTACATATGCTGTTAAAATCTGAGATCATTTGAATGAGAATTGATCAAGTCATTAGATTACAAAATATCAATTTTTCTGAAACACATTGTGTAAAATGAAAATTATTGACATTTTTTCTTTCAAATCTTTAACAAAAAAGTGTATTTTCCATGTACTGATAAAATCTATGTATTTACCTACCCCCCCCCCCACCATGGGCAGGATGTGACACAAGGTCAAATTTAAATGGAGTACAGCTGGTGTGAATTCAGAATTTTCCTTCTCCTAGACAGGTTGCCTATTCCTTGGCTAAAAAAAACCCTGTCTGCTCTACTATCTACCTATAGCAGGGGAAAGAATAAATGCATTCATTCCTTTCTAAACATTAGTATGATAAAATACAACAGCCTCGTCTAGAATTTGAACTAGGGTTACTAATTCCATTTTCTATTATGATAATTATTACATTAAACACACATTGAATCCTAGAATTTATTCTACATCTCCCCTTCCTCCCCCATCCCATTGTGTGGATGTTGTTGAAGTGAGTTAGTGTACTGTTGGTTTGGACAACAGCAACTAGCTAAACACAATTGAACCAATGCCAAGACAATTGGTACTAATGAGAATCAAGAATAGTCCACTCATGCATTTGGGTGATTCCATTCCTTGAGTCCTGATTGGTAGCTTGGTTTCTATGATGTTATGAGGCTTCATAAATAACCTGGCATTTTTCAGTAATAATGCAGCAAGATAGATTCGTATTCAGTTACGACTACTTGTTGCCTTGTCTTACCAATTCGATGATAATTGGAACTAGTATGATTATTCTACAGGTATAATGGCCTTTGAGGGGAAATTAGTTCCTTTCTTCCTAGCCGATTACAATGGAGCAACCTGGACAATACCCATAGAATGTCATAGAATCACCACCCATGGCCTATCACATTGTATTTTGTATTCAGCAACCTAAAAGGAAAGGAATATGGCTTTGGTATTCATTCTGTTTGTAGTTTATGTCCATAGTATGTTTACAAAGACATAAGACGTTAATCCCAAAAGTAAGGTCTACAAAATGCTGGAGATGCAGGGAAACTGTTCATGCAACTATTGGCAATACTGTTGTGTTGGTTGTGCATGTGCCTGCATGCACCTTGTTGTCATGCTCAGTCTTGGCTTGGCAGCTGTTTCTTAGGGAGTTCCTGATTGATGCTACCAGCAAATGTAAAGTTCGATCAATTATTTGGTTTTAGAATGCAAAATGTATTAACTCTTAAAGTTCTATACCACCTCATTCCACCCAGCCGGAAGTCACATTCATTTTTCTAATCTACTCCAAATGATAGCCTTTGTTTAAATGTAATATTAAACATATTTAGAAGTCTTTGATTTAAGAGAAATAATAGGTAACTTTAAATGAAAAGGCCATTTTTAGCCATTTTTTGATAAATCCTTATAAGAATTGGGCTCTGGACTTGGAATTCTCAACAGGATGTTAAGAGTTAAACTGATTGAAATTAGCAGTCTTTGTATGTCCATGTCATACCCCTACATCACTTGCAGACGTTTTTGATACCCATGTATGATTTGCCATACACTTCCGTTAATTGGCGATGAATTTCTATTGGTTTAATATTGTTTGCATCCTAAAACCAAATAACTAGACAAACTTCACACTTAGCGGTAGCATCAATCGAGACCTTCTTCAGAAAGAACAGCCAAGCTAAAACTAAGAGAGGTAGCTAGGCATGTGAAAACACAACCATGTTGCCAATAGTCACACAAACAGTTTCCCTGCATCCCCAGCACTTTAGATACCTTACGTTTGTGATTACCCTCATATTAGTCATATATATATTTACCAACTCCTCCGCACGAGCAGGATGTGACGCAAGGTCAATTTTTTAAGCGCAGTTCAACAGGTTTAAATTCAGAGTTTTCTTCTCCAAGACTGGTTGCCTAACCAAGGTTAAAGACCCCAGTCTGCCCTACTATTTATCCACAGCTGGAGGGAGAGTAGGATTCATACCTTTCCCAAGGGTATTAGTGCTAAGTAAAATGCAATTACCACATCCAAGATTTGAACTCGGGGCAACGAGTCCATTTCCCATGACTTTAACCATTACACCACGCGCTTCTCACATATATTAATCATATATGTTGGAGTATTGTGTTGAAGTAGACTTCATTCGCTCAACCAGACATGGATATTTTAGTCTTCTTTTGTTATTATATTTTAACCAAGCACTTCATAATTTTGATTTTACTGGAAGGAAAAGATTGAAAAGTAATATGACATTTGTGAATAGAAATTATTGGGAATAGATTGATAATCAATTCACTTTAATTGCTTTGTCTTGTTAAGTCTTTATTGAATTTACCAGCATTTTAAACTATAACTTCAAAGCCTCTAAAGAATTTTGAAAGTGGAAGGAAATAAAACAATATCTGACTGTACTGTTTAGAACAAGCCCAGAAGGGAATCACCATTATTTGTGATGCTTTAAAAAATAAGGCTATTGATAACAGGACCATCATCACTAGAAAACATTTTCAAAGGAGCCAGAATTAGCAAAATATAACATAGAGAATATTATATAAGTTTGGTTTGCAAATATTGAAATGCATTTTATATACTACTTCTCTGAATGTTTGAGATGAGGCTTGAAGATTAGTATTATCTGCGTTATTCGGACTATTGTCCCTATCTTCATTGTTACTTGTACAACGTTTCGGCCGATATGCCCTCCGGCCCTCTCTGTAGCGCGAGGTGCGATATGGGTATGGTATGGCGTGACGAGGTGTGCGGTGTGGGTATAGTATGGCGGCTTTTTGATCCTGCCTGTCGGGTGCTGTTCTTTGCGTGGAGGCCCTCGGTCAACTGTCTTCGACTTTAAGTCGGCTTGTTTATATAGCAAAGGATAGGATCCAAAATCCTATTGAAGGGTTTAGCGGGAAAATTTTTTATTGGTTGAAAAACATTAAATAGAGTATATTTTTATTGTTTATAAATTTTGTTTTTCAACCAGAAGTTTTTTTTGAGCCTATGCGCAGACCCATGTTATTTTGGTCACTTCGTTTTCGGGTACTGTTGAGTTAACTTCCACATGGCGTCCTCAACTTGTGTTTTGTTTTGTTTTTAAATTTGTTTTGTTGGCGAGTGGATGTATTGTGAAGTAAAGATTGTGAATCATATCTATTTCTGTTATAACAAAGGTCCCCCAGATATCGATTTGATTCACTATGTATATGTATGGTTAAGGAGTGTACTGAAGGGTTTTTTCTTAAATTTCTTTTCAGGCGTGTGTGATGGTAGGATTGAATTTGGTGAATTAGTGAATTGGGAGATATCTATGTTTGTGTATATGACAATACGATAATTGTAATAAGATTTTTTCAGCTTTCAAAAAATCCCAAACTAATCTATTTTCAAATCTTTTCTTTCCTTCAGGCTGCTGTTTTCAAAGAGGTCAGCAAAGGGTAGCGATACAGCTTCAGGGGGCACAAAATCGTCATAACCCAAAATCCTTTGTGTTGCTATAATATTGAAATATATTACCTAACTTTTGCCCCTTTACTTCTAAACTATGAATGCATAGAATTTGAAAGTGGAGGGGTAGGTGAAGCTTTGAAAAATCTGAATCAGTATTTATTGGCCACCAGAGGGGACACTGGACCGAGCGCTTACCTCCCCTGGATCACGAATTATACGCAGTCATAATTCAGGAATATAGTTAGGCATTATATTTCAATGTTAAGGCAACGCAAACTCTTTTCGGTTGTTGTTTGTTGCACCTCCCTGATGTTGCATCCCAGTGCGCCTGCACCTCCATGCTTCCGCTTTGTTCTGCCATTGTAGATTTAGCTTAGTTGTTATAGTATTAATCTCGAAACCACAAGGTTCCGGGTTCGATATCAGCTCTTGTCAACTCAGCGCATAAGTAGCACAGCTTGGATTTGTGCAGTAAAGTTAAGAGCTGATGGTAGGTGTGGCGTTCCTTCTCAGACAAAAATGATTTCTGGTTTAGCGCTTGTGTCAAGTGGATAGACTCCCTTGCTGCCCGACTGAAACTGACAATAGACAACTCTGTCTATACTGATCCCACTGTTAGACTAGTTCTTGTCCTTCAAGGCGAAAAACTACTTTAGTGAAGTTTACATCTGCTTTTGATTGTTGAAGCATCACGTGTGCAGGATGTGGATCATGGATTGGAATAAGTAATAATCCGAGGGATATAGGTCCAGAGGATAAACTGGGTGTGGCAACAAATAGATTTTCTCAAGTTCCTGGCGTTTATTCGGGGTGGGGGTGGTGGTTCCGAGCGGTATGAAGTATTGTGTTGTTTTGCTGTGGAAGAGCTCGCTTTCTGTTAACCAATGCCAGATATTCATGCCGCACAATGAATTACCACCTCATAGTTCCAGATGCAAAGCATTGACTTTGGTTTTGAAATGCAAATATTGCAAAACTTTTGACTCACCTTAGTATATAGTACATAACACTTACAAAGATTGCATTATTTTAATCCTTTCAAAGATACTGAAGAGACTTGATAAGTCGAAACACGTGTCTGTGGATGACCCTATATATGCTCCCCATCCCCTAGGGTTGAGCACTCTGGGGGGGATCTCGCTGACGGCCGCCAACTCAAGCGTAAAAGCAACGCTCTTCTAAGGAATGGAGCACTTTGTGACGGCCTTTACACACAAAGCGATGTGTGTATTAAAACAGTTAAAATCCCCTTCCCATTCTGTAAGTGAAGACAGCCTAATGGTTAAGGTGCCGGACTGACACCCAGCCGATCGGATTTCAATTCCGGCTGTAGGTAGCTTACAAAATGTTCTAGCCACACTGAAGAGACTTGATAAGTCGAAACACGTGTCTGTGGATGACCCTATATATATATATATATATATATATATATATATATATATATATATAGTCATCCCCAGACACCATGTTTCGACGTTTAAGTCTCATCAGTGAGGCTAGACTTAACAGCTACTTCTAGCTGGGAGCGACACCCGACTGACTTTGCATCAGTTCGACTCCTTTCCTCTCGGCCATCAGTAGCTGTCAGTAAAAGGCGAACATTTAACGCACAAATACTTACATCGGTAGATATATGTTACGGTCACCATAGAACTCAAATCTGTAAACAACAAATTACAAATCCTCGGCTTACTATAAGTTAGATTATAACGTCCTTATAAATGTTTGATTTAGTTTTTTATCTTATTGTTGCATTTTCACAGTCTTGTTAGATTGCTATAAACTCTGGCCATTGATAAACTATGAATTAAAAAAATAGTTTCCCAAAATCCTTGAACAGATATCTCATAAGATCTTCTTATGGAGAGATCGTAAAGTTGATAGAGTGGCCTATTGTTGGTATCATCTGGACAGCGAGGGAGTATATCCCCTTTTTAATAGCATTAAACCAGGATGATTGTTTTTGTGTCTGAGTTGGATCGCCACACCCATCTTTATTACATAGATCCAAGTTGGCGAGGGCTGGTATCGAACACGGAATCTTGTGGTAAATAAGCGGATGTTATACTTATACTAAGTTAGCAAAATAATTGTCTTCCTTGTATTCTGGTCGTGGCTACCCACGTTAATGTATCAGTTGGTCACTTGAGAAGTGAGCCGATTCTGACTTTTTCTTCGAATGGATAATGTTGCATGTATAACCAACTGTTGACATAACTATACCCTGTTGTGTCGCCTATCTGCGTAACTCTCCTTTTTAGGAAGATAGACCATTTCCTGTAATGATAACCTGTCAATAAAGTCATTATTGTGCCAAGCTCCGTTGTCATCTTCATTTATATTGTAGGGGAACCTTCGCGGATTTGGGAACCTTCTCGGACTCGGGAACCTTCTTTTCGAACTTGTGAACTTTTTTGTCGTATTCGGGTTCAAAGTTCTGTGATGGCTCCCGAATACGACAAGAAAGTTCTTGTCGTAATCGAGAGCCATCTCAGAACTTTGAACTTAACCCTTTATTCAGTCCACGGGGGTATCCTGTTCTCATTAACACAGCTACCCCAGCATGAGAACAGGATACCCCGGTGGACTAAATAAAGGGTTAAGCACAAAGTTCCGTGAGAGCTCCCGATTACGACAAGAGAGTTCGAAAAGAAGGTTCCCGAGTCCGAAAAGAAGGTTCCCGAGTCCGAAAAGATGGTTCCCGAGTCCGACAAGAAATACCTGAAGAAGGCCGGAGGGTATATCGACCGAAAAGTTGTACAAATAACAATAAAGATGAGGACAATAGTCCGAATAACGCAGATAATACTTGACGTGAATGTTAAATTTCTTTATAAAAGCCTAATATTTAGAGATGGCTGAACACGAGTAATCATATCATTGCGTGTACTAAAAGATGAAGGTTTCAAATTTTAAGTGAATATTAAAAAAACATGCGGTAAAATAAAAATAAAAAGAAGGATATATAAAAACAAATGACAATAATTTATGTCAGAAAATATGAAGAGAAAATAAAATAATTTTATGAATGAATGGAAAAGTTATTACGTGTGTATGAGCAAGTCCTGTTAGGGATTCAAGTGTCCTTGTATGGGTGATTGTTTATAAAAGAAGTTTATATGGGAGAGATCAGAGTTCTTATCGTTAAAAGTTGTCTTGAAGTTGGTCGGCGCAGAAGAGTAAGGCTTAGTATGTGAATGTACTACTGTTTGGACGACATGAACTTTTGTGATTACGGCAGGGAAATGTTTGATAAACAGATTTTGGCTTCATTTAGACTCGCGACGTGGACAAAAGTGACTTCAAATGGAAGTCTTTTAGTTTTAGCGGGAAACATTCACGTTGGTTAAATAATACAATTAATTTGCCAAGCTGACCCGGAAAGGGTGCCTAGAGCCTCTTGTGCCGAAAAGACTTTTGACAAATGGCTTTTAGCTTTGAAAGCGTTAACTTCCTCTAGACTCCCACTTTGCAACTACTTTCTTAAATTCTTGAAACAGTATGTGGTACACAAACAGTGTTTGGTACACAAACCAGTAGAAGTAATAATTATACTAGCGGCAATGATTGCCTTGACTAAGTCAAATCTTTGGTCATATTGTAACTCCATTCTTCCGATTAATGCATTTCTATAATTCTATTATTATTTCACTCCATTCGAGTTTAGCTGTGTACTGTGGCCAAGGCGATATAGTGTTTCACTATGCCTGCTGAGGTCCCGGTTTCGATTTCTGTCGGAGGGAAATCGTTAGTATATATCGCTGATGAGACTTAATAAAGTCGAAACAGTCTGTACTATATTCTACACACCGAGCGATCCTTTGCTGGGATTACACTTGTCAAGTTCATTTTCTATAAGAAAAAGTATCGAATTTTATGCGATACATGCATTGTAAGTGCCTTCAAGTAAAATTTTAATATATATTTTATTCAGCAATGCTTCTAAGATAAACAAACATCCAAAAATCTTATATATATATATATATATATATATTATATATATATATATATATAAAGGTAATTTGCTTTAGAAGCATTGTTGAGTAAAGTATATTATTATTCATTTTTTTTTTTGAAGGCAGTTACAATACGTGTATCGTATAAACTTCGATAATTAATGAAAATAATCATGACAAGCGAACTCGGCAAATATTGCCTACTACGTAGAACATCGTACAGCAGCCAACTGCCTTCAAGCAAAATAAATAAATAAATAAATAATATATATATATATATATAATATATATATATATATTATATATATATATATTAGTTTGTTCGTTTGTTTGTCTTGTTTTACGGCATATCAACCTCGGTGGGTCATTTAATTCCGACAAAGTTGTGGAATAAATTCATTCTTAATGCATAATACAATTTTGTTTATAAACTCATGTTTTCTATCTAACCCATAGATGGTACCCTAACAGGTACTACCACTCCGGGTCAGAGTGGACCAGGGAGCAATGGTGATGAAGGGGTGTTCCACATTCCCCAAACCTCCAAAACTGGAACCTCACCATCAGATAGAGTTTAACGTCATTCCCAAGACTTGTAGACCCGCAGCCACCGCCTTCTAGCGCCTATATGATAAAAAGGGTTGGGGATTGCCATAAGGGATATATAGTAGTGTAAAAGTTATAGACTCCCTCGCTATCCGACTGATACCTACAATAGGCTACTCCGCTGACTTTACTTACTTTACTACTAAAATGTATTGAAAGTATTCTATTTCAAATTCAAGCAATAAAAAAGAGTATAATAACTTTCTAAATCCTGTATTTTTTAACCCTGACTAATGATATAAAGAAATATCCCAGCAAATAAGATAAAAAATATATGAATGCAACAAAATTATTTTGAGCATCATTTCAAATATTAGATTATTAGTCTCCGTATAATATTTTAGAGATTTTTTGTTGTCAAAGAAAGATAGATTTAGGCGATTACTTTTACTCTAAGGGTAACAACACGATTATACCAGAAGTAATTTAATCATCATATGGGACTCATAACTGCATCGTCACCCAGAGTTTATATCATTTAATATAATTGAGCCTGAGACTGTATTTTCTCACATTATAGTACACTAAGCTCTTGGGAAATAAATGCTTTCTCTCTAGAAATCAACGATAAAAGATTCTCGTTTTTTGTACTGATCACTAATTTTAAGAACTAACAGTGAAGTTTTTACAAAGGTATCCAAAAAAATGCATGATAAATAAATCACTAAAAAACAATTTTACTATTTAACTGAGAGATTTATAATTTCTGTAGAAGGAACATCATACTCACCTTCACACGAAATCTGTGACTAGCGTCCAGTTACCAGACAAAAAAGACAGAGTAACTTAATACACTCTGTAGCAACTTATATTTGAAGTGAGTACACTCATGTACTCACTCCAAATTCTTTATTAAAAAAATATGAAGTGAATACATGAGTGTGACATCACGACTCGACATGTAGCCGGAAGGTTTAGTTTTTTTTGGGGGGGGTAACAAAGCTGATAATACCACTAAATGGATCTATTTAGCTAGGTTCACTCGCCGACCGATCCATTCAAAAATAAACCTGGCATTCTCTCCTTGCGCAGCCTACACCAAAAACTTAATACACTCTGTAGCAACTGAGAGGACATGATCAAGTGTTCAGTATATATGTATACAAATATACAAACTAAAACCACCAGCCAATCAAAATGCTGGAAATAGACTTGACTATTCCACAAAGTAGAATAGCCGAAGCTGCTATTTAACCCCTTATCAAGTCTGGATTCTCAGAAGCCGATTCAACTTGCAACAGTTGAATACTGATCACTTTACACAAATCTCTACAATTTCAACAAAAATAGATTTTTAATGGCAGAATAATTTCAAGAAATTCAGATTTAAAATCCCCCCCCCCCCATTATTGTGACAATATAAGCTCATCTATTCATGGGTGCACATAAGTTTACTAGATACTCTATATCACTTTTCAAATTCTACACAAGGTTCAAAATATTTTCTTGCCTATACGATTTTCAAACCAAATTCGAAGTGTCCAAATACTTCTTTCTCCCACTGTATACAACTATGCCTCTGTGTGTGTGTTTTTATGCGTGTTCGTGTGGCTGTGCATTTATGTGGGAGGAACAAAAATACCGAAGTAAAAAAAAACCACCAAAAAATCATTAATTAATTATAACTTTGCAAATAATAGGAGAATTAAATTTCAATTGATGACTCCACCTTGATTAGCTTAGAAAATTTCTTGAGGAAAGTCTTCATATGTTTTATTATGTTCAAATGCTCATTTCATTAGGAACCAATTTGCAACAAGCAAACCAAAATAAATTATATTTTTTCAATACTGAACAAAAAAGTGTTAGATATTATAAAAAAATAAAAATAAAAATAAAAAAAAGACCACAAAGTAAAGAAAAGAATTTCAATAACCCAGCAGATATTTCATTACATCAACATGAAAATTATTGAAGGGAAAGATCTTGCTGGCCAATAAGGCTCTAAAAAAATATCCGAGCCTCTTAATAACATGTAATTGGGATATTGATTCTCAATATTGGTAGATTTAGGTGTGACTTGAAGGTGTTAAAACCATCTGTATCTTTTATAGACTTTTATTTTTTGCCTAATATATTTTCAATTTTATTTTTTCGAATTTTCTTTTTCTTTAATTGTATAATGGCTTATATTTTTGTAACAACAATAATCAAATTGCTTCTTTGGACACGGAAAGTTATATTATTCTTGACAAAATAACCTCGTGGCACCAGAAAGTAGGAAACATTAGCCTCTCAAAAGTTAATTAAATTTTTTTTCCTCGTTAATACTTAAGCATATCATTTTAATCATTTCTTCCTATTTAATGAGTTCACTTTCAAAACAAACTAAACCCACGGGCTTCTTGACTCTACCAAGTTTTACCAACACTAAAGAAAGTGAAAGTTTACTTTACTGTGATGTGAAATATAATTTTCACAAGGTTTTCAATATTCTTTGTGTGCTAATTAGGCTGATTTTAAGTTCCTTGTTTCATGCAGTAATAACCTGGAGGAGGGGAACAAGGAGAAGGAGGAGGAGGAGGAGGAGGGCGAGGAGGGGAGGGGGGAGTTTTTTTTCATTTATGAGAAAAGAGAGACCTTTTGGTTTAAATTCAGAGTTTTCTTTCTCCTAGACCGGTTGTCATATCAAGGTTAAAGAAACCAGTCTACCCAACTATTTACCAATAACTGGTAGGGGAAAAGTTGGATTCGTACCTTTCCTTTCTTTTAACACTATACGAAATGAAAACAGTCTCGTCTAGGGTTTGAACTCGTCTAAACCGTGTCAATTTCCCACGACGGTAAACATTACTCCACGCGCCTCCAACAAACCGAATTGGTTGGTTGCTTGCTGTTTTGCTTTATGGCATATAAACCCTTTTTGGATCATGTATTGCCAAATCAAGTCATTTTGATAAACAAAGGACTCATGTTGTTACTAAAGTTGTCACCCAATTAAGTATTGACCAGGCTCATCACTGCTTAACTTCGGTGGTCTAGTGGCAATTAAAAAATAAATAAGATGATGCTGGTTTTAACGCATAATGGATTATGATAAAATTTAACATAAAAATGAACAGAAAAACTTATCAAACTTAATGATGAAAAGATCTCATTTATAAATTCAGATAAATTAAAACTATTACTATTACTTTAGTACTACTAGAACGTAAATAAACAATATAGAGTGAATGATTATACAGGGTGTCCAGAAGTCGCGCACCATGTATGATAATCTTATTATAATGGAGATTGTGTGTTTGTCTGTCTGAAGCCAAAGCTAAATCACTACTCAAGTCACAATTCCCTTAGTTATTGACGTCACATTCACCATGAATTTATTTTTATTTAAACCTTAGTTATTGATAAAATTGCTATACCTTATTAATACTTTTGACTTTATCTACATTCTAATAACATGCAATTGTATTTATATATGCAACAAAATAGCGGGTTACAGTGTGAACAGGAAAGCTAATTTGCATATTGATATTAAAAGTTTAATTTATTAATATGCGCTTGGTATTATTGATTTTCTAATTGTTTGTTTTTTTCTTAACTGATATATGACAAGCAGAAAAAGCTAGGAGTGAATACAAAAATATCTTAATCACAAATTCGAATATAAATATATAATAAGATGAAATAAATCGACATAAATGTTATTCCTAACTTCTATATCTTTGTAAACGTTCTTCGTAACATTTCATATTGCAAATAGTTAGTAAATTAGGAACATATTCAGCAATAATAAGAGGGCAGAGTGAGCGATAAATTCAACATCCCAGATATAGATGAGGAATGGATTTAATAGTATTTCACTAGTAGTGGTTCAATAATCTATCAGATATTTACATAACCCCGCCTCTGTGCTTCAGAGATAATATTCATGTTTATTTTAATGGTAAAATTTTTATATTAAGATTATCAATAAATAATTAGTATTTCATTTAGAAAGAGGCTATTAAACGAGTAATTTCTGATTACATGAAGAATAATGTAATACCCATATGCACCCGTGAAGGTGCTCACATTTATACATATTAGTGTGTATTAGTACCAACTATGAAAAAAGTATAAAAAGACTATGAACATTGAAATATTATTATCTATAAATTACATAAAGACTATTTTAGAGAGTGCGTCAAACATTTGTCAACCCTCGTCCAATAGAAAATTTAAGTCCTCCAAACTTCTTCGTATTTATCTAAATAACATAACGATTGGACGTCAAAGTGACATACGGATTGATACTCTGCTGATTCTGCCGAATGCGTAAGGACTCTTGGTTCGTATATACTATTTCTTCTTATGAATTTCAACGGAGGGCATAATCAATAGCACTATCCGCACAACAACCCAACTACCTCTCTGACTACTTGCATTATGCATTCAGATATCCAACTTAATTCTAGTCTTTTGCCGAACACAAAAATCATGCTTTGTAGTAACAAGCAGAAACGGAGCCATGTTTCGATCTTAGAGACTTTATGCAAAAAAACGGCAGACAGTATCAAACAGGTTATCTCTGACGCTCGGAGATGAGTGCTTGGACTTGAATATCACTCCCAGAGCTGTCGTATTTCAATGGCCCCGAGTCTCTTACCGAACTATATATTAATAAATTCACATAATTAACATCTTTCATTGCATATTGTTAAATTGTGCCCTTCCCAATATCTCTATAGATAAAATATGAGAGAAAAAAATAAAAAAATTACAAACAAACTAATCAATATCTATATATACAAAATAATCAAACAAAACAAAATTGGTAGATTTTATCTGTTGTTGCAGCGACTATTTTTATCTGGAGGACACCGCAAACGTGAGTAAGAAGAGAGCAATCAAATCATATTGACGATAGCGATTTTAGCGCTAATAAATCATCCAAAACAGAAATTCTAGAATAGACTATAATACTAATTTTTTCTATGAGTAATTTTTCTAAAGAGTAAAAACAATTAACCCTATGCATGGAGTTGTTATGGTAGATTAAGAATAAAATTAATACATATTAATTAAAATAATAAATATGACAAAAACAAAATTAACACCATTTATACACTGCTCATCATTGAGCCTCTCTGCATGTGCGTGTGAAAATGAAAATGGCCACTTCGCGTAAACACGCCCAAAAGACATGCTTCGATCATGCCATATGAACGTCTAAGAGGCTTCTAGCACTCAGGAAAGAAACAGCGTACCTCTTAAACTATACCAGAGGAGTAACATCCCTTTGGGCTATCTGATGGTTCGCTAAGTCCCCCCAGATGATAAGCCACAGTCCTACGAAGGAGACCTTTTGTCAGTTTCATCTCCCTTCCTTTTTCGTTAGCAGCCCTACAATCCTTCACTTTACTCAATAGGACGCGACCACCAGATAAATAATTATTTGGGTTTAAATAGTCAAAGAGCACCTAGCGAAAATGCAGCAAATTGGAGATAGAGCACCGATCCAACCTTTAAACCAAACTTCAAAAAACGATTAAACCGCTTCGTCTCAACACCACGAGTAAATAATTTGTGATATATGTCAAACCTAAAATAGAAGACAAAATTTAACATACTTATGGTTAACAAGTTCGAGTTCGTTATCACTATAATCATCTAGACTATGATGGCGTTATATATGCAACACCGAAATAAATATAGGCTGCTAATACTAAGGTTACAAGCCAACCGGCTTGAAGGTGACTGTATGACAACGTGGAGTAATCGTCGAGAGAGTCGGAGGAGCCCCTCTTCCGGATTTAGACTTGAAATAGATTTTTTTAGTTCCAGATCGCCGCTGTTAGCGAAGACCCCGACCGTGCGCTTTGCATTTGATCGTGTTCGATACAACGCTACCACTAGATCTCAACTACTGAACTTGCAAAAAAATGACAGTATTGGGTTGAATTTTTAATAATAAAAAATGGTAATAGTATTATTGCAAAAAAGCAAATCGATCTAATATATATTACCTTCATATGAAGAGAAGAACTAAACAATTGTGAACAGGGCTTCCGAAAAGAAAAATAACACCAATAAAAAACCCAACCACGACTCCCCAAAGAGAAAGTCCGGACCTTAGAAGAGAATTCTTCAGACCAAGAAAGATGTATAGGATTTTGCAAAGACGGTACAGAAGGAATTAGAAGTAGAAATGATTATATAAGTAAGGAGAGTAAAGAAGAAGAGTATGTGCAACATTCATACTCTATGAAAAAATCAATTTAATATTGTACCATTAAGAATCATTAGATAATCATGGCAACCTAATAATCAGAAAGTTATAGATAAACCTGATAACATCTCTCAATGCGCTAAACAAAGGTAGCTTCACTAGATTTCAGATTAAACAGAAAGATGTAAGCTAATCCCAATATAAATCACCCAAGCGTTCCAATCAGTCAGCACGAGTATTCAGGTTCAAAATCTCAAGACCAGGCGAAAACAATATCTTATAAAGATTTCCATACATTCATCTTGTCTCACGACAAATAAACCCTAGGAGGATAACTGAAAAAAACGATTGGTGATTAGATTCATGGATGTAATGTGAAAATCCGCTCGTACATAACTCAATAAATTCCACACAATTGGTTGTTCATCGAATCTCCGAATTTCCACATAAAAGAAAGTACAACTGGGAAGCAAGCCACCTCAAGATACTAACTCTGTTCCTCTTTAACTTACTACTCTATACCTCCAACACATATCCAAACATTAAACGAGAGCACCTACAGTCCCAAGAGACACCCCCGACACCCTCTATATCACCATAAGCCCACGCCATATTTAGTATAAAACTCCCTCCAACACGGAACCAAGGATGTTGACACTCCAGGGTGCAAATTTTTCATTAAGCGGAGTATCAACAGGTCATATATTCTACAGCGTTTCCTATCTACCTAGAACGTCTATCCTATATCCAAGGTTAAAAGACGCCCCGTATCTGCCCAATCCTACAACCTACAACACCGCCATAAGCTGACCCGAAGGAGTTAGAATCATAACTTATCCTTCAAGAGATTATTGAGACAAAGTATACAAATGCAGTTGACGCGTCAGGATTTGAACATCGTACGAACGAGTACGGACTTTTCCCATACTATTTAACCATTAAACAACTACGCTTCCATAACACCACGCGATAACGTGGTCTGTTAGAGAAAACACATTGCAATTATAGATACTTCAGAAAAAGATTTGGATAGCACTATAAATATCCTCTATAACCTATGCCATATGGTTTGTTTCGTCTCTATAACTAGTCATATCTACAACCTCTAGTGGTCATTATAATGTCTGATAAAGTTTTGGAAAAAACAATTTCATAATAGATTATATTACAGTATTATTTCAAAAAACATTTTTTCTACTTATAAATCTCCAATAGAGGGACCCTAATAAACATGGGATAATACCACTCCTGCGTGGAATACCAGAATGGACCCAGAGCCAAAATTGTGTATGATAGAGATGGGTACTCCTGATTCGAATAACCCACAAACCTTCCTAGACACTGGAACCTCAACCATCAATACGAGGAAGTTTATACGTCGACCCCCAGCGACATGATAGACTCGGCTAGCCTTCCACCGCCTGTTTCGTAGCATGCCCATCGTGAGGCTAAAAAAAGAAGTTGAGGTTCGCCATAACGCCACAAGGGAGTGAAGTGAAAGAAATACAAAATGTCAATAGGTTAGCTAGGCTTGACAGTAACCAGCACGATTGATCGTGAAGGATCCGTCTCCGAGTCTCTGCCGGTTCTAGCCTCCAAGTATTTAGGGCTCAAAATGATGGAACCGACTATTGCAATGAATCATGAACTGCTCATCCACCCTGGGATGATACCGAAAAGAGGCTACCGCTTGGACCTCTATCCATATATATGACATCCAACGCGGAGTGCGCCACCTCGCGAAGACCAATTAACAGTGGCCTCCACCTCTAGGAGTTGTTGTCTAACCACCTCCCTGACAATGAGTCTGAACAGTCGGAGCATTCTACAAGCCCATCCAGACCGACAAAGGTGCGGCAATAACCTAGTTGCCTTTGAGATAATGAAGAGGAAATTTAACAAGTATCAGGTGCGGACCCAACTCCCTAACGTAAACCATGAATTTTCTGAATATAACCTTGTAGAACGTAGTAATATCCTAGAGAATCCTACTATCCATCCATTTCGCGCAGGAGAGATTACAAAGACCGGTATCAGGAGAAAACTCTAATCAGATTGTATACTGAATTCTCCAAATAGATAAGATATTTTCCGATCTTGAACATCGCTATTCTTAATTCAATTTAATTCCTAATTACATACACCACACACTCATACATGAATCCAACAAAAAATCTTTAAGATTATACTTCAGTTTTACGTCTTCGTTTATCTATGCTGGTAGTGTATTAAAACAGTTGGATTAATACCTTACCCATAGGGTATTAGCGCATGTGAGACTGAGGTAGTGGCCAGGACAGTTTTGTATCGCTTTCGCGAGTTTCAAAAAGATTTGTCTTCAATAGTACTGGAGCTAAGTTCGTTCGAAGGATGACAATAACCACAGGTACCTCCAAAGAAGTGTATTTGAAAATAAATTACTACTACAGTTCAGGCTATACTATCGTGTAAAATACTCTTCTGGGAAAAAGTATGAGATCCAGACGTTTCTCCACCGACGGCTTATGAAGTTCAAAAATAAGTAGACAGCACATGGCCTGTTTATTATAACCCTGTTTCTCGCCATACCAAAAACTATTAAGAAGAGTTGTAAGAAGCTGCGTCCCAGATTCAACACAATCTCTTAAATATCGCTTTGTCAGATAAGTCTTACGGTTAGTATATAAATATGTACATTAAAAGAGGCTAAAAATGCATTGTAATTTCCCGGTACTTTATAAACACAACAGAAGTTAATATAACACCGCTGTTATCAGACTTCAAACGACGAGTAAAAGAAATTACTGCCGGCTCTCTAGTGATGAAGACGTAAAAGACCGCTTAGGAGGGCTTCAGACCAGTCCACGTCGTACAGCAGTCCCGAGGCCGTCACGCACCGTGCAGAGACGCCATGCCCTTTGACCGATTGATCGGTCAGCTAGTCGCGCCCGAGCGGACCTCGTTGTGTGGACGTCCTCCCGGACTCTAAAGTGTCGCGAACAAGCCTTAATAGTTTACCAACTGAAAAAGCTTGTCGCCCCAGAATTTAACTGAAGGACCCGAAAGTGTAAGACTTAATAATAATTGATTAAACTGACCCTCTCTCTCGAAGTTAAGAAAGCTTGAATTTATTTCAATAACACTTCTGGAGGAAACTTTGGTGTATTGTCATCCCTTACAACGAAGATACAACTATGCAATTTAGTACAGTGATTAACGCCCTATGCAACATCACTACTAAAAATAGAATGCAGATAAAAAAAGATTTGAAACAGAGATGGTATGAACGAAAGTAGAACAACTGAAACTTACTACCTCCCGTCTTTCATTGCTAAAATTTTCTAAATGCCTACTTGGTGATCTACTTCAATTTATTTATGCTGATTATATTCGATGATGGTCTTGAAAATCTGGTTTGATGTTGGGGATTTACTTTTAAAAAATTCTGTTTTATTACATCCACGGTACTATTTAGTATAATTGTGCATATAAAAATCCACATAACTCTATAGTTTCATGCATATTATTCTTATCATAGGTGAGAAATTTTGCCGCAGCACACATGAGAAAACCCCATAACTAGGCATTAGTATACAGATTCCCTTCAACAAAATCAATTCAATAGACTTTTTAGTTTCCATAGCCTTTAAAATGTTATTGAAATTTCAAATAAGTACTATAACTCAGAATATTGGAGCCAGGAAAACATGAAATAAAAAGAAATTGCAAATATCTGACCAGAATTTTCAAAAATTCCCGATTCGAATAAAGCTCGTTTTACCTGGATCCTATCTAATTCTACTGGATGCGCGTGGTGTAATGGTTAGAGTATAGGAAATGGACTCGTTGACTCGAGTCAAATTCCTGGACAAGACTGTTTGCATTTCACATAGCGCTTAGAAAAAAGTTAGGAATCCAATTATGGGTAGAAAGTAGGGAGACTGGGCTCTTTAACTTTGGATAGGTGACCACTGTAGGAGAAGGTAAACTCTGAATTAAACCTGTTAAACTCCGTTTAAGAATTGACCTTGTGTCGCATTCCTGATCTTGCAGAGGGGTTTGTAAAATATTTATTATTATAATGTGAGTTTGTGTTTTGTCTATAACTGAAACTATATTACTATTCAAGTCACAATTCCCTTTTTATTTACGTCACATTCTCCATGATTTATTTTTATTCAAACCTCAATATTAATAAAATTGTTACATTATTAATACTTTGTTGACCATAAGAGGGGCCGGGTTAGATCAGTCGAGAGCCGTTCGGATAGAAGCCACAAGTTTCCCTAGTCGATACCGGTCCTCCGCAACTCAGCGTATGAGTAGCACAGGTCTGTGCGGTAAAGTAAGGAGCTGATGGTAGGATGTGGCGCCTGCCCACCTCAGATGCTAAAACAATCTCCTTGGTCTAGCGCTATTGAAAAGGGATAGACTCCTCGCTGACTGGCTGATACCGACTTTAGGCCGCCCCGTCGACTTTACTTACTTACATACTTATAACACGAGATAATGAACAGAAGGCTTAATTTGCAATTGATATTAAAAATTTTATTTTAATAAATATGTGGCTTACTATTATTGATTTCTAATTGTTGGTTTTATCGTAATGAATATGAGCACACATTTCGGTGATAAATATTCAAAGAAATCCGATTAACAGAAGTAATTTTTATTCTTTACTTTCTAATTAACTAAATAGTTAAATTAAAAAATTTAGCAATGAAAGACGGGAGGTAGTAAGTTTCAGTTGTTCTACTTTTCGTTCATATCATCCTCTGTTTCAAATCTTTTATCTGCATTCTTATTTAGTTTCATTAGTGTTGTAGGGTTGGTTTCGGTATTCTTTGTGTAGTAGTATCCAATAATCCTTCGGGCGTAATCGTAGCTCAGGTCTTAGCATCAAGTTGCTAATTTCATCCCAGTCCTCTAAATAGTCTCTAATATCTCCTGCTGTAATACACATATGTAAATGAGATACACGCCATTGGCTATTCTCACTACACTTAGCCTTTTCTAATTATATATATTTTATTACATTAAACTTAAATACTGGCACCCGGAAGTGCATATATTTGCTAGTATATATAATTCTTACTGGGATGAACAATTACGTCTTTGCTATTCAGCTATATCAAAAGGCAAACTTTCAATAAGGTTGAAACATTCATGTCACATCCAATATTTTCTATGGATAATTTTGTTACTTCTTCTGCGACCAGGAGAAAAATAAAATATAAGTATTGGGAATTAGTTGTAAAATTTCATCAAAATACTAAATTATATGTGTTGACCACATAAGTTTTCCCAACACAACAATTGTTAAAAGTGTCAGAATAAATCTTCCCACTTGGTGGCCGGAACTTTTATGGATTATATAATGAAGACTCATATAAACATGTCCATCATATAATTTGAAAACGAGAAGGGTAAAAGATAACTTCAAACTGACATTATTATATGTAATCAATATTTATATGACGAACAAGACAAAGAGTGATTTTAATTGCTGCTGAGTTACTTGGAATAAACACTAGAATAGTAAAAAACCCACCTTTCCTGTTTATTAATATGATTACTACAACGGGACTGCCCTTAGAAAGTTATGGTGATCAATTATACACAATTTTGGAAGACGGTGTAAGATTATCGTGTACAATAAGTACCCCATTTTCCCTGTGAATTTACCCTCCCCCTATATTCAACATAATGAAACTTGCATAAAGATTATTATTACCTTGGAATTTTTTTCCATTCGAAAGAAAAAATGATAATTAAAAATTAATTAATTAAAATTTAAAAAAAAAATCAGCTTACGGAAATAATGAAAATTATGTTGCCATATTTTGGTGGTACATAGACTATGAAGAATATTATTTAGTTACACAAACCAAAAAAACAAAAACGATGGGAAGCAAATATATTTTTTAACCAAACGTTCATCAACATGCGACGCAATTGACACAACAAACAACGATACCTTAAAAGCAGTACTTACAATTATTTATCGTTTCTCGCCGAGGGGTGCTCAGGTGGTGTAGGCCGGTTATGCTCCCTCATTGACGGGTTTCTTCCAGTCACGGCTGAGTGGGTGCGAAAGACTAATTCTACGAGACTTACTCCTAGAGGTCTAGAAAGCAGAAAGTTTTCATAAAACCTAATAAGGACATCAATCGCTAAAACTTCCTGTCCTTTGGGCACAGGAGATCTAGCTCTACAACATTTTAAATGCACCAAGCTCTGCAGAATCTTACGTATAAATCTTGGAATATTATATATAAAATCTGTTATTATGTATTACCAAACCCGCGACACAGAAAGCAGAATTGGACACAATATGGCGAGATTTTTAACAGCTTTTAAATCAGAGTTTTCCTCTCCATATTTTTCCTAAATTGGATTGCAAATAACTAGGATTAAGATCCCAGTCTCCCGCTATTTACTCTGAGCTAAAGGAGAATAGTTGGATGCAAACCTTACCCTTGGGTTTATAGCTATGGCAAACAGTCTCGTACCATTATTTGAACTCGGTTCTTCTGTCTTTTTCTACGTCAATAACCATTACAACACGAACAATTCCAATAAAACCTGTTTTATTTATAGATGTAGATCTCTCTGGTTGAAAGGAAGGTAATCAAAATGGTAACTTTGAAAAATGTAGCTGCGGTTTAGGAATTAAATTGTTAAAGCATATTATGATATAAATCTGCATATATATATATATATATATATATATATATATATATATGTATGTCGACAGGGTGGCCCAAATTGGTATCAGCCAGAAAGCAAGGGAGCTATCCCCTTTTCACTAGAGATTAAACCAAGGAGATTTTCAACACCTACCATTCAGTTCCTTACTTACCGACACAGATCCCTACTACTCATACGCTGAGATGGCGAGGGCCGTAATCTCAAACCGAAACATTGTGGGTAAACGTTCTACGACTGAGCTAAACCAGCCCTATATATTATATAATATATATATTAACTTATTAATATTTATATATATATTAAACTATTAAATTTATATATATATATTAACTTATAATATATATATAATATATAATTATATAAATATATAATATATATATATAATAAATGTTTAATATATATATATAAATATTAATAAGTTAAATATATATAAAATTATAATAAGTAATATATATAATATATATATATATTATATATATAATATAATTGTTACTCTTTAATGCAGACATATTAAATAGACAGACATCTCTTGTCTGATTAGGTCTTCTCGATCCGTCTAAATTGGCCCGGGACAATTTTTTAAATTCAGGGGTGGGAAATTCCGTAATGAGTGCATCAACATTTTATCGTTGTACTGTTCAACATGTAAAAGTGCGAAAGGGTGTGTTATTCTGCAGCTTCTATTTTAATCAAGTTGGCAGAGGCGAACATACGGAAACCATGTGAGGTTGGAGGGTCAGGGAGGAAGAAATTGACGGGAAAAGAGTACAAAACATGAAGGTGCGTGGTGTAATGGCTAGAGTCGACCTTGAGTTAAAAATCCTAGGATTTACCTATTTAAATGTAAGGCTAAACCAAAATCGAGGAAAAATTCAATCTCTGTATGTACATTTCGGCCCATTAAGTCTCATCAGCAGAGCTATAAAGATACGAAGATCTATTAGCTCTCTGATGAGGCCTTAATGGGCCGAAATTATACATACAGAGATTGATTTTTCTCGATTGGTTTTAGGCCTACATGTAAATAGGTAAATCCGGCCTAATTCAATCATTAATGAATTCTGTCAAAAATTAGGTTCGACTTCAATTAAGCACATATTCTCCAATATTGTCGGCTTGAAAATAGCCATATCACAAAAACCATCGTCTGTTTGCTTTACTTCTCACACACACATAATAATATATAATATATATAATATATATATATTATATATATATATATGGACAAAGCGTTGCTCAGTACAACTGATAGAGGAATATGTAGATTCCCGTCAGGAAATTTTGTAAAGATATTTTTTTATTTATTTTGAACATTTTTAATTTCCCACCAAGATAAATACACACCGAAGTCATTTTTAATGGTGCTACGCAGGAAGCCGGTTTTAAAAAAACTGCTAAAGATTCCGTCGGTTATTTTCCGTGATAGGCGCCTCAGGCAATGGGCAATTGTATGTATTCATAGGAATCAACGGCGATCATCCAGCTCTTCAAAGGCATGCTTGACTATATCACTCTACACAAGTTGATTCTCTTAGTACACATTGCACAAACGCCTGAAGGAATTCGGAGGACACATCGCGTCGAAACTTGTGCACTATAACAATATTAAAGATAGGAGAACAGTTTAAAAAATCCAAAGAAATACAAAAATTATCAAGACTCATCTAATATGATTCAGCAAAAAATTAACATTTATATTGTGGCATTGCTGCCAGTGACTTATTTCCAACAACCGGATTTAGGAGGCGACACAGTTTCATACAATGCCCCGTAGTATTTTAAAAAAAAAGCAAGATTCTGACCTCTTTGCACAAGACCGAATTAGTGATAAAGACACGTGACTAGAATGAATCTGTTTTATACCCAGGCGGCACAGATAAAAAACATCATAAGGAATGGTGATTACTTTTAGTCTTACAAGATGTCCACGTCCATACATATTTTAATTCCCTTTCAGATCTTGTCACAATAAAATTTGTTAAGTTAGACGAATAATTTTGTGTCTTCTTTAAAGGAAACAACATACACTTTCAATCAACATATACGAAGGTCATTCAATAAATAAGGTGAATGTGCCAATGGATTAGGCAATAGAGAAAAGTACTATTTTACAGTTGCACCCTTTCAAGGAATCAATTGTGTTGTTCATTCATGACTGAATACTGTCACAGCATGACTTTCCTTTTACTGATGCTGTGCCTGAAGTGCTTGAAACAAAGCAGTTACAAGCCAAAACAGAGCGCTTTCCAAAATAAAAAAAGATAATTCTTACCCCACAGATAAAATGAAATATTACTCGCTTTGAAGCCGCGGACTATTCCCGGAAGAACAAAAAATTATATGCGGAAAGGAACAAGAGAACTGTTTTGTGTCCTTAAAAGGGATACAAGGTTGTAAGAACCAATCAAGCGTTCGTGATTTAAGAGGGTTTATTGCAAGAGATACAAATAAGACACAGAACAAGGATAGTAGGTATGTTACTAATCCTCCGAAGCCAGCTCAGTATAATGCTGTGCTCCACAATATATAGTCCAAACCACATGGGTTAGGAGAGGAGTGTGTGTGTTTGTGTGTATGGATACTCCATACAACAAGGACCTTACTAACATTAGATCAGAATATTCTCAAGGAGGTTAAAATTAGGCAAGAAATAAAGCCAAATCATGGATCTACTACAGAAAGCCTATTGGAATTATTCCGACAAGTCAATTAAACTTCATTGCTAAAGTTATGGAAAAAGAATAAAAGCAGGAAAAAGCCATAGAAGAGATGGAAAAAAAGGGCATCTATTCATGTGACACTTTCTTGCCACGCTATTGTTATAACCAATGATGACACAAAATTTGAACTCTAGAGGGTTGCAAATTTACAAAGCTCACAGAAAAAAAAATCACCTTATGTACATGGATATCAAGATTTTGCCAAAAAGAAAAAAGCGGAAAACCATTATACAGACCATGTATATACAGCTTAGGATATAGGAATGGAATTTGGTAGAGAAAACGCGCTCATGTGCGTGATGAAAAAGAGGAAAAGATTAAAACAACCGGAAGGTATAGAACTACCAAATCAGGAAGCATAAGATACTTTAGTGAACACGAGAATTATATTTACTGGGAAATATTGGAAACAAAATCCACCAAAACAAACAAAAAATGAAGGAAATAGTAAGAAAAGAGTACCTCAAAATAACAAAAAAACAACTTCTAGTGGAAATACCATGTGAATTATCTTCCCCTGCGACTAGGGGGACAAATCGCCAATGGGATATTTGGCGCCAGAATCAAAACTCTAGCATTTTGTCTGTGGCCCTAGTCCGGGACGGACATACTTATCAACAAACTTTCTAAGGCTTATTCAGCATACTGTCACTGGATGTTATAATAGCATACTGAAAACTGAATAATCTACTTGAACAGGGTCCACATAACCAGCTCACTTCTAAGGCATTATACCAGCAAACGTTATCTCAGGCTGGTATAATAGCATACTGTCTGAAGAACGAAAAACGACCCGAGAAGCTTCTTAGAGCCATTTTTCCTATCAACGAGAGAACACCTTTATCACCACGACACCAAGAACTCTCATTAAACAGATATGTCATGGTCGTGAATTCCATTTAATTTGCAAACCACTTTTGTTGTTAAACCCTTGTTGTTAAACCCTTGTTGTTAAACCTTTGTTGTTAAACCCTTGTAAATTTTGTAACCCTTGTACATTTTGTAATACAAGTGTCTGCATTTTACTTTTGCGTTGTCCCTTCTTTGCCCGACAATTTGCCAACAACGACGGGGAAATAAAAGCCCCTTCGAATACCGTAAATACTTTTACTAGAAACCAAACTCTGCAGCTGAAATCTCTTCAATGTAATTGGACTTGTCTCACTGTATCCATTTTGTAGCTGTTATAAAACGTACCGAGCAATCCAAAAATAAGTACACCTTTTATGGGTCACTCAGTGAGGATCAACTTCAATACATAATAATGTAATAGATAATGGATATTTTCAACAGATACTTTTAAACTTTTCGCAGACTACTACAGTAAATGCTAACAAGAGATTTACAACAGCTTTGATAGTTTTTGAAGAATATCTAAGATATGGTAATAAGGTGTTACAATTTCATAAACAAATCTCAACAGACTACAAGAATTATTAAAAAGAAAAAAAATTCAACACTTTTCGAGTGTTCAAATCGAGCAGAATACCTTTTATATTTTATCAGTTAGAAAGATGTTAATTTTCCCTGTTGTGTGTTTTTTTTATTTATTTACTGTCTATGAAGCTTTTACTAAATTGTATACAATGTACTTTATTCTCTTTAGCAAAAGTAAATAATAAAAAGTAGTAAAGTACATATAGCTGTATGCCTCTTTAAATTGTTGCTATTAAATATCGAATAGATCTTTCACTTTTACCGTTATTCTTATAACTAGGAACCATCAAAAGAATAAAACGGTGTTCTGAAAGATGGAATTTCTTCAATAAAGATTCATCAAAGATCTCCTTATCAACACAGAAGTTTTAATGACTTGCCAGGAAATATTTTATTTGGTTGAGCTTGTTAAAGAATAATTTTCATAGATTTTATAAAGTGTATAATAAAGCCGATGAGATATGGGTCTGGATATTAATGAGATTTCCTGTCAATGGAAAGAGATAAGGTTTGATGATGTATTTTTATATTGGTGAAATCATTCATCTCCTAAATTAAAATTTATTCAGTTTCTTTCATCAGTGAGTATGATTAAACTCATGACTACTGATATGAATTGATAAAATGAATGTAATATTATACTACAGAATCTATGAAAGAATATGTTTTTGTGTTCATCAATATATGTCGAGACTGAAGTTGAATCACCAAGACAGAAATGTGCAGTAAATCAGACTCTTGAAAGTAGTCCCTTTGGCAGAGAAGATAATTAGTCCAAGGAGTTTCATTGGTTGAAGCACCTCTTAAAGCTTCTTGAAGATATACAATAAATAATTATCCTACTTAGAGAATTGGCATGTCCGTTAGGAACTCCGTAGGGTGTCAACATGACAATCACAAAAACCCATTCTCGACCTCGTTTTGATTTCGACTTGATCAGTTGAGACATTGTCTCTGGCCCAACAGAAAACACCAAAACCATATGACAATTTTCTTACACTGCTGCTATTTTGTACCCCTTTCACATACTACTTGTTCGGGGAACAATATGTGTATGTTAAGAATATGGACATGTAGTGTATTTCTGTGGTTTAATGCCACTTAATACATGTAGCTGCATATAGATTCAAAAGTATTAAATGTATGTGTAATTCAAATATCTTGTTTTATTCTTCCGTTGTGTTCCGTGTTTAAAATAATGGACTCTTTCTCCGATTCCGACACATGAGGGTTCATCCAAGGAACAACCTACAGAGTGTTTTGTTTATAGTGGTGAAGGCTTGTGTTGGACCATCCGCACTTTTTGGCAAAGACGATAGGAAAGAATTGGTGCACAAGGATTGCCAGAAACCCAATCAACAACTGACCTCAGGTTTCCAAATTCGGAGTTTTCCATCTCCTAGACTGGTTACCTATCCGAGATTAAAGAGTCCTGTCTGGCCTACTATATTTTTTTTTTGGGGGGGGAGAGAATATATGGATCCATATCTTTCCCAAGGGTATTAGCGCTATGTAAAATGTGAACAGTCTTGTCTAGGATTTGAATTCGGGTCGACGAGTCCATATCCTACGACTCTAACGCATTTGTCACGCGCCTCCATACTGTTTCGTGTTAGTATATCATGGATATACTAATTGTACCTTGCCGAGTGTGGACTCTTCTGACTATCCTCCATACCACCAAGCATACAAGTATCCTCTTTTTGATATGGTATGCATTCTTGCCATTGTATTTCTTTGAATGTTTTCCAAATTTTTCAAAATGAAGTTTCTGCTTAGGGACTAACAACAATTTCATAGGCCTAGTGAGTATGGAGGGTGCTACACTTTCATATTCTGTGTTTACTAGAAACCGCTGATAAAAATTTATTGAAATCGCTTATCAAGAATTATTAAGAATATTAAAGAATTGTATAGATATCTAGAAAACAGTCATATATATCCTACTAGTTTCTGTATGAATCATGTCTGATTCATCCTCCAAATTCTGATAGATTTTCAAGTCAGCCTATTACCACCGAGCTCTGTTAGCTGTGTTTGTAGAAATCTCCGACTGCACTTCTACAGAGGAGTAAGACCCATCCCAATGAGACCACTTGTCGGTTGTGGGTAAGGACCCGTAATGCTTAAGGACGGAATACTGGTGGCTGAACAGTCCATGATATGCAACTCTCTACTTTGGCATTTACTTAGGCTAGACTAGCTGTCAGAGAGGCACCCCATCAATTGGTGGGTCATGTCAAGCCCTAGCACATTTATGATTGTCCCACCCGTATTGCTATTATGACAAGCCCCCAAACTTTTATCATATAGGTGCTAGAATGCAGTGTCCTGGGTATGACGCTAAACTGCATCTAGTGGTGAGTTTCCAATTTTACATTTCTGGGGAGTGGGGTACACCTTCATTTCCATTAATCCCAGATCCATCCTGACCCGGAGTCGTAGTCGCTGTTAGGGTCCCATCTATGGGTGGAATAGATTAAAAAAATGCGTTTTAAAAGTGTTTAAAAATTAGTTTAAAAAATAAATTCCCAAAACGAATTACTAAAACAAACGTCTTCACCACAGGGTAATCCAAGGGTTGGCATTCTGTAAAAAACAACCAATCAACCAACCTTTTATTATTCCAATATTGTGACTGCTCATGTTGCATACGCTTTCTTCTTTACTTACTTATTTCTTATTCTATTCTTCTGGCCGTCTTTGGAATCTTATAACATCTTGTCTTGGTCTGGAATCTTCTAAGGTCTGGACTTTCTGGGGGACTTCGGGTCTGGTCTTCTATTGGGGATTTCTCTTTATCAGAAGCCCTGTGTCATTGTTAGTTTTTAGAGGTAATAACACAAGACTCCGATTTGCTTTGATCTTACTTTATTTTTAAATCCCCAACCAGACATCTGCGCAGATTAAGACGGTTAGGGTTAGGACTGAGGTCAATCTTGTCACTAAATCTTCAAGGCCGTCAGCTGCACTTAAAACGCCATCTTGTTTTGTACACTATTGCACATAAATATTAGGTATCTAATAATTATGTAACTACCTCATAATCATACATTTTAAATTCATAATTAATTATGAATTTACTTTTTACTTGCCTCTCCATTTCGAGGCTCTACCGTATTCTGGTACTTTCTAAATTACTTCTAATTCTATTCACTCTTTCTGCGCGGTTGTCTGATTCCCCCCATGCGTACATCAACATTACATTTACAACAAGTTTTCAACAAAAAAACACTGCGGGGCCATCTACAATTCCTTGACAAAATCAAAACACAACTGGATCTAATAATTATGTAACACTCAGAGCACCATCAAATTGGTCTCTGTTTCAAATACAAGAAAGCATATAACATTTTTGAAAAGCCGCGTTGACCAGAAACGAGTCCCAAAGAAGGGAAACTCTGAAATGAAAATTGTAGAGAAGGCACCAGGAAAGCACTCTACTCTCTTTCCCAGGAAAATCATTGCAATGCAAATGTGGGATTATTTCTATTGCATGTAAGGTAGGAGGAGGTGATATCCAGGTGTGAAGAGAACTTTTTCTATTTCAGACAGAATGCGGTAACAGCAAGATATCTTTTTATCTCTTCTTCAGACACTACCTGCCAGGAACCTGGCACTCTCCCAGTGTACACACAGTACATAACACTACACGCTATACGGCACACAATACTGAAAGCTTTCACATATTACAGACATGTCTATCACAACATAACCAAGGGACAATTGCCAAGAAAATAGGCAACTGCATTTCATAAACACATTCACATACACAGTTTTACATTATTTTATTTTTTATTCCTGTTTGGTTTCGTCGTCAATAAAAACTTGTTAATTTACACCAGATTTCTACCTTGTCAAAACACCTCCTTCCTGATTCTGAATTTGCACCAATATGCAACTACAAGTACCTGAAAATGTTAGGATTATTCTCTAAGAAATATACTACATTTGTGGGGTGGCAAGAGGTTTAACGTTTTAGGTTTAAAAGGTAGCTTGTTATTTCTGGTACATGCTCCTAGGATTTGCTTTTAACCCCATCTTATTAGTGGTCGCGCTGAAAGGAAAGGAATTCAAGGAAAGAAAAGGAAGAAAACAAAGACAAAAAGTGTTTTATGATCTAGGCTTTATTCGCGTGTCATAGCTACCACGAGAGATTCTCTTTGGGTCAGAAGTGGGTCCTTTTTCGTGCACATGATCGGAGGGTTCTTCCAGTGAAGACCCATGAAAGTTTGTTATTTTTTTCTTTGAATTTTCTTTGAATTTTTTAAAATCCCCACATATTCTTATACAGATCTATGATTTCCAAACTCTTTGAAGGTATTGATTTTGTACCACCTAAAGTATAACAATGTTAACACATACGCGTTAATAAGGTATTAAAGAAAAAAATAAGGTATTATATAAAAAAATAAAGAAAAACGGCCAAAATGGCGACAGCGAACAAAATTGATCAAAACAAAAACTTTTAAATCTTTTAAAAATAAACTGCGTATGTAATGATATTTTTCTTTTTTATTGATGGTTATTATGGTACTACTTATCAATTTAGACAAAGTTTAACCTTAAATAATAGGTTTAATTATTCTTAATTCGCTTTTAAAACTCGTAGTATCCGATTTTTTTTTTGCTAGTCCCTAGTTAACACAAATGTTATGCTCTTCCTTGCTGCATATGAATTCCCCATAGCGCTATGTGCGACCCACATAAAAATGAACTCTCGGCCACCCGACAAATGCATGTGTAAGGACCGTGTTTGTTTGGTGTTTCGAATGGTTGAAGAAGATCCGAGTTTTGATCCCCACAATTTAAATGTATATGACTACGGAAATGTAGTTTCCATAGAAAACAAAAGAAGACAAAATTGATAAAAGAAACAAACTTTATATACATTAATTTACAATTCGTATATTCAATTGTTCTTTCTGTGGTGTTGCCGACTGTATGTATCTGTACGTAGTTGTGTTTGTAAAGTGCTCATTATTGTTTATATTTGTGTGATTGGACATGTCAAATTGTAGCAGTTTTGATAAAACAATGTCTGTGATTGAAACTTGTATCGTATTGAGTAGAAGAGAGAGAAAATATGAAACGAAAAAAATAGACGGACCTGTTTAGTCTTATTTTATATCTTTGGACAGCGTCATCTCTCCATTGTGTTGAGTTATGGGAGCATTCGCTCCCACTCTGTCGTGTTAGGAGCATCCGCTCCGACTCTGTGGAGTTGGGGAGAGCGTAAGCTCCAACTCTGTCGAGTTAGGGGGCATTCGCCCCAACTGAAGCTTTTCAGCTAAATGGGTCTTTTTATAATTGTTTTGTAAGTGTCTACGAGTTTCTTAAGTTAAAATATTCATCAAATATCAGGTGATTTGCAATGATGCAATATCGAATGATTTTGGTATCTGTGGAATTCCGATGACATAAATTATCGGATGATTTTGTTACATTCCGATGGCGTACATATTTTCAATGGAATTTAAACCATTGTTTATATTGTTGCTAAAATATTTCTAAACTAATATCTATTCAATTATCTTTTGCTTACATAATTCTAAACTTAACTTATACAATTGAAAAATTACTTGTTTTAGAAAACTTAATTATTTTAATGTATCCAATTCCACATGCACGTAAATAGGGGCAAAAATTTCCATACATGTAAGCCTATGCCTTTAGCACTGACCTTCACTTTCCTTCTGCATCTGTCCTTTAATAGGAGGGATTCATTTCGGAGTGACCTTTTTATCAACAAGAGGTTGCATGCCACAAAGCCAATTTTTAACTGCAATGTTAACATTCATTAAATGAGCTGATCAAGGTGCTCCAAATTTCATCGGGTGACAACTGTGCTAAACATGTGCGGAAAACTCAGCTCAATAGCAGTTGATGGAGTTGGAGTCTGCAGAAAACTCAGCTCAATAGCAGTTGATGGAGTTGGAGTCTGAGGAAAGGTCTATTGTTGGTATCAGCCGAACAGCGGGGGAGGCTATCCCCTTTCGCTAGCACTTGATCAGGGAGAGTGTTTTGCTGGGGTGGATTACCACACCAACCGTCAGCTCCCAGAAGCTTTACCGCACAGATCAGATTACCCATGATGTGCTACTCATGCGCTGAGTTAATAGTGACTAGTATCGATTCCGGAACCTTGCAATTCCAAGGCGAATGTGTAGGGACTCAATAAATATCTATCTCCCCTGAATAATAATAAGTGTGTCCACTGGATATGTGACAATCATAGAATTAATCTCGTTCACTTTTATCTCCGTAATTTGAGCGATAATTTGCTTTGGTTTATCTCTGTTCCTTGAACAATAAATATGTACTAGTATTATTTGGATTATTCGGACTATTGTCCTCATCTTCATTGATATCTGTACAATGTTTCAGCCGATGTGCCCTCCGGCCTTCTTCAGGCATTTCTTCTCGAACTCGGGAACATTATTTTCGGACTCGAGAAGAAATACCTGAAGAAGGCCGGAACGTTGTACAGATAGCAATGAGATGAGGACAATAGCCCGAATAATCCAAATAATACCAATTATCAAATAATAAAGATGTGCCTTTTTAAATCTCGGTTCATTGAACAATGGAGACATTGTCTCCTTTCTCGATGGACGTTACCTCTCGTACATTTTACTCATCCTCATCAAGTAAGACTTGTTACTGTTTTTGCACCCCTCTCATATACTGTTCTTCCTTAGAGTAATTTGTGCATATTTTATTGTTGGGACACGTTTTTGTATTCTTGTTTATACTTCTTGTACGTTTATTAGTAGTAAAATAGGTGGAGTGACCTATAATTGGTATTAGTCAAAAAGCGAAGGAGTCTGTCCCCTTATCACTTGCGCTAGACCAGGGAGATTGTTTTTTACTGAGGTGGAGTGCCACACCTACCGTTAGTTCCCATATTCTTTACCGCACTGATCAGATTACTCAAGCTGTGCTACTTGGATGCTGAGTTGACGAGGACCGGCGCTCTAACGATTGAGCTAAACCGGACCCATAGTATATATGAATTAAATGTTCCTATATGTGTAAATGGGCTTTCTTACCTTTTATTCAGTGTTGGTGTATCTTTGTATATACTAATACTGGACCAGCATCAACTATCACCAATATAGTTATTTCTTCTCTTCCTGGTTCACGGCCACCAGGGCGTTATAACTTCAGTGGTTCCTTTTCTCTTTCAGTGGTCACTCGCTGAGTTCCTTCTCAGACACACGTTGTCTTGTCACGGAGCTGCGATATATTTGGTGACAAACTAGGCACAATGACAAAACAGACAGTCTATAAACAGCCTGACTTCAACCAAAAGAAAGAGTCGATTCTCACACCGGTAACAAATGACAAGAGTTCAATAAATTTGAAGCACCCCCCCCAAAAAAAAAAAACAAAAAACAAACTTGCTGACACAACGAACTAACGTATTAGATTAGGTAATATAGAACTATAGATTTTAGAAGTTTATATATATATATATATTTTGAGCACCGGGTTAGCTCAGTAGGTAGAGCGTTCGGCTAGGAAAGAGAAGGTTCCTAGTTCAATACTGGCCCTCGCCAACTCAGCGTATGAGTAGCACAGGGATATGTGCGGTAAAGTAATGAGTTTATGGTAGGTGTGGCGCTCCACCTCAGACGCTAAAATAATCTCCTTTGTCTAGCGCTAGAGAAAAGGGGATAGACTCCCTTGCTGATCGGCTGATACCGACATTAGGCCGCCCCGACGACTTTACTTTTTTTACTTTTATATATATATATATTTACAGTGAACTCACAGATGGCACGCGGAGGACAGGAGCCCCCAAAAGCGGTTCAAATACCATATTAAGACAATGCTGAAGAAATCTATCATCACACCTTCAAGCGTGGAAAATCTAGCCTCAAACAGACAGGTTTGGCGAGACGCTGTCGCACAGGAGCTAAGCAGCTCAAAATCGAGATAAACAGGACTGCAAAGCGGTGACGTCTTAATCGTCATGAACAACCAAATGTAGATGGGAATTTCCCCTGCAATGTGTGTGACCACATCTTCAAGTCCAGAATTCTACTAACAAGCCACCAGGGGTCCACAACTGAAGATATGAAGTGATGACATCGTCGTCTGTGACAAACTTCCAAAAGAAGAAAGAATATATATAATATATATATATATTATATATATATATATATATATAACTTCCCAATGACCCATGCAGATTATATCACTGACGACAACCACCAGCGCCCCACATGTAGGAGCGTATATATATATATATATATATATATATATATATATATATATATATATATATATATACGCTCCTACATTTGGGGCGCTGGTGGTTGTCGTCAGTGATGTAATCTGCATGGGTAATTGGGAAGTTTCGGGTCTTCCAGAATCAGACTTCCCTCGCCATGCTATATATATATATATATATATATATATATATATATATATATATACAATAGTCGGTGGGAAGCTTTTTTTCATATTTGAAGCATGGAGGACGTCCGATTAAAATTAATCATAAATTAATCAGACAAAAATGTGTTTAAAAGATCTCACAGCAAAATACTACCTATACATATAGAAGTTTTTGGTAATGGTAAAATCTATGATTACAATTAGAAAAAAATCCAAAATGCTGCTCCTAGATATAAATGTTTTTGGTACTACTAAAATCCAGGATTAGTAATAGAAAAAGTCAATAATAATCATCATTAATTCATTTCTTACCATTAAGCTCCATGATTATTTCCTAGTTGAGTAACATGATATTACAGACTGACCCAGAAAAAAACAGAACCCAAATTATTTATTTATTTTCCCATTAAACTAACCCTAAACCTAACCCTAACCTTAACCTTAAACCCTAACCCTATCTCTAAACCCTAACCCTAACCCTAATCCTAACCCCCTTATTTCTCTGAATGTTTGAGATGAGGCTTGAAGATTAGTATTATCTGCGTTATTAGGACTATTGTCCCCATCTTCATTGTTATCTACACTATTTCTCTGAATGTTTGAGATGAGGCTTGAAGATTAGTATTATCTGCGTTAATAGGACTATTAACAATGAAGATGTAGACAATAGTCCGAATAACGCAGATAATCTTAACCCCCTTAGTTGAGTAAAATGATATTACAGGGTGACCAAGAAAAAACATAACCCACAAATTTTGTAATAAAACTTGATTTTAATTTTTATCTTCTTGAAGTTTAAGTCCAACAAGTTTCTTGAAATTTGTTAGGTTTACGTTTAGGCTTAAGGTTGGGGATTAGGGTTAGTTTAATGGGAAAATAGATAAATAATTTGGGTTCTGTTTATTCTGGGTCACCCTGTAATATCATGTTACTCAACTAGGAAATAACCAGCTCCATTTACTGGTACACAACTGAAATTTGTCAGACCTGTCATCTGCCTGCTACATATTTTTTCGCCCCATTTCATAATGTCATTCATGTGGATTAGTATCAAATATTCTTATATTAACCTCGGTTTATCAACAGATTTGAGCTGTCAACAGAATTCCACTCGTCAGATAAGATCTACACCTATCGTTCTCATCAACGAAGTGATAACAACAAAAGCATTGATTTGTTGTTCAATGTCTTGATAATTTTGGTTGCCATATCCCTAGGCAGTTGATGCCAACCATGGTGATGCGAGAAAGAGGGCCCCACTCGCCAGTCTCAAGAGTAGGTATTAAGGACAAAACCAATCTCCCACAAAGTTGAATATCCGAATGGCTGATTAAGTGTTCCATACATTTTTAATGACACAATCTGTCTGGCGCTAAAATCCGTTCTGTACAATGAGTGTTTGGCACTGCAGAAAATATTGGAATTATTTCAGATGAGTGATGCTAAAAAGAGCCCCAGAAAATATAAGTAGAAAGAATGGAGAACAATGACAAAAGAAAAAAAATAATAATGGCTGTCTCTGTTTTGTAATCAATTCCACAATGAAAGTTTTTTTCTTCTGTGACTTGATATTCAATTTGATGGGCAGCAGGGGCAACCCTTTTACTTCAAGTCGAAAAATTCCAATGTATAAAAACATGAAATAGATTTTAATAATTACTTGTATCTGGGAGGTTGATTCGGATTCCCAGTAGATCATTAATTTTGCTTGGGCAATTATAGTTCAGTCAATATATAAGATGTGTGCAAAAGTTCCCAGCAAATTTCTGGAGACTAAATACAGAGCAGAGAACCCCTTTTTCTTAATAAAAAGGCTGGAAACTCTTCACACATCTTATTAGTGCAAAAAGAAATAAGTATACTATAAGTCATAATATACTTTTTTTTCCTTTTTCACTTATAAAATGTGGTATAGTATAACAAAGAAAGGCTGGTTTAGCTCACTTAGTAGAGCATCCGCTTTAACGAACCACAAAATTCCGGGTTCTATACCCACCTTTTCAAACCCAGTGAAGAGTAGCACGGCTTAGATCTATTTGGTAAATAGGGGAGCTGATTTTAGGTGTGGTGATCCACTTCAGACGCAAAAACTGGTCTAGCGCTAGTGAAAAGGGAATAGACTCGCTGTTTGGCTAGTACCGACAACAGACCACTCCGCCTAATTTACTATTATAATCTCTGTTAATTATACGTTTTTAAACAATTAATTGATTGATTAATTTTAACGGCATTTCAAACCCTCTAGGGTTATTTTATGGCTATAATCATTACGCCACGGTATCCGAATTTGTAAAATTAGTAGGCAAATTATAACAATTAGAGACGCAATTATGGTGACGATTATAGTCGTAGGATATTGATAGAGCATGTATATCTAAGTTGGGGTAGTGAAGATATATATATATATATATTATATATATTATATATATATATATATATATTCAATGTAGTTTGCTAGATTGACAAATAAAGAATGCCCAATATCAGTGATAGAGCATATGCAGATATGAATAGGATAGTGTAGACTCTGAGTCCCCAAGCGCCGTTGAATCTATTTCCATTATCCTAACCATTTTAGCAATATATATTATATATATTATATATATATATATATATATATATATATATGGGGTTATCATCTCACCATATAATGCAAATTGATATGAGTGAATTAACTATTCATTATTGAAATCTTGTATTCTGAATTTGCACGTAAATTTCAGGCAAATTCTATTACCGCTCATGTTCAGTATCATATAGTCAGTTAATTCAAATCTTATGTCATTGAATTAACACTTCATTACTGGAAACTTGGGAATATAACCAAGGGTTATTGGAAATAACTCCATCCCCAGAGATGTGACGGGAAACCAACTGAGGCTCGGGATATTGTGTAGAATTTACAGGAATTACTTTCAAGATTTCCTTCCGTGTTTTTCCGTTTAGCCACTAGTTTCTGTTACCAAGTAGTGGGTGTGTGTTACGATTTTTGTGGACATTTTTAGGCTTCAAGTGAGAACACTTTCTAGTGGAGATCCCTTGTGTTAAGCAGAGCGCGATCTTTAGTGACGAATCTTTGGTTGTTACTTGGTGTCCTTGGTGTTTGGTATGCTCCTTTAGTTGTTCCCGGGTCACTTAGTGTTGGGCATGATCATTTGGTTGTTCCTTAGTGTTGGGTAAATCCTTACATTGAGCAATATCCCTCGCTGCAGGTCGTTCGTCAATGTTGAATAACGTGCACATGAACGGCTTTCCATATCGTTAAATACTTAACTAACCACATATTCGGGCTGTTGATTAGCTGTGTTTAATCCACATGACCACGCCGATTCTATAAGTTTAAGTGATGGATTCCAGCACGTCTTATATCCCCAAAATATTCCAGCAGTGGGAAAACTAAAATCTTTCTCTTCAATCGTTTTGCACGAACATGTAATAAACGTACATTAACAGAAATACTGGGGTGAAATAGTAATTATTTCACAAAGGAAAGGAGACAAGGCAATTATAATGTATATGATTGGGTTAATAATTCATTGGTGCAATGTGAAATGTGTGAGTTTACAAAATGTGTTAAAAGTGTGTGTGTGAGAGTTCGTATATATTTGCCAGAGACATTCGCTCGGCGGGGATATTTTGTTATGCAAAGTACAAGGAAACTTATCTTGTTGTATTTGCTGCTTCTGGGATGTTAGTTTATCGAAATTCTTGTGTGCGTCTCACGGGTGCTTGTCTGTTCTTTGAATTCGTCTGGTCTTATCCTTTAGGTGCCAAGACAGTATGCTTCGGCCGCTACTAAAACGGATCCGACTTCTGTTCCCGCTATCTCTGTTCTCTCCCTGTGCTAGTGGGATCTAAACCCCGTGCCTGCCGGATCTGTTCTGAAGATTTTTAGGGCTCTAGCCCTGGCGTCTGATACTCAGGAACTAATAGGGGCAGATAACCCAAATTTCTGATAACATTGGCGTTCTCCTGTCTACATGACAGGTTGGCTTAGTGCTCCCGTAATTTCTTATAACACCTCAGCAAGAACTCATGTTTAACCTGTAAGTCAAGACTCTTTCTTCTTTAACAACAGAATTATTTAAAACTAAAGACGTTCTCCTTTAATTTACAACTATAGAAACACAAAAGACTTTCTTCTTTAAACAGCAACCATATATTAGGAACGTTTCCCTTATACAGCAATGTATAAACTTTATTCACTACTTGTTATTTTTTTCTTTAAACTTTGCCCAATAAATAAATAAATATCTTTCCTTGTTAAATCGTTGTGAATTGTTTTGCTTATATATCACACCCAGGATATATTTTATTTACATACAGGCTTAAACAAATGTAGCGAGAGGGAAAATGAATTACCTCGCAAGGCTGAGTGGGCGTGCAAGAGCCTTGCGTGCAAGATGCTCGCCTTCTCTTCAGTCACTTTAAGAGACAAGCAGAATAAACAGTACTGCTCAGTACAGAGATTGAACTCACAACATCCAGGTTATAAGTAATGTCTCTTAGAAAGCATTATGTCAATCCTGATGGTTGGAATGGTTCGGCCAGCGAGGAGAGATAAAAGCCATGACAGTTTCGCTCTAGGAAGAATCACTTTTTACAGCTTAGGTAACCCTTGCTAGATTATTACTACTTTTATTTCAGTGTGGCGAGATGCTTTGGGACGTGGTATTGCGGATACATTGAAGACTGTTTTGATATTCTTGTGAGTGGAGAGACTTTGTAGTCAGACTTTAGAAGTTGGGAAAGAGATTACTCAATTACTCGAATCAGTTTCCATTTATCAACTAATATGCCTGGGTTAATTTCAATTGTAACTAAATTGTACTAACGAGCATTGGTTTAACAAACGACTATCAACAAAGAATATCTTCACACGTTGAAACCATTAGCTCTAATCGCTACAATTGTAAGATACTGCTGACATGCTCTGGGTGAAAGACAGTGTTGTTCGCATAACTGTTATTTTGTTTGCAGCAGCCTGTGTATATTATATGTACTGGCATATATATGCACCCTCCAGATGCAAGTATTTAAGTTTTAATGATAATAAGATATGATATCATATTAGAAAGTCTAATGAACCTAATTAAGAATACAGATAAAAAGATTTGAGATAGAGGAGGATATAATCGAAAAAGACGAAACTCCTGAAACTCACTCTTTCATCTCTCCTGTCTTTCATTGCTAAATTTTCCTCATTTAACTATTTAGTTGAAATAGGAAGTAAAGAATAAAATTACAGTTATATCTTATTGTTAATGGCTTTCATTTAAGATTTATCCCCCGAGATTTTTGCTCATATTTATTAAGATAAAACCAAACAATTCGAAATCAATAATACTAAGCAAATTTTTAGTATCAATATGAAAATTAGCCTTCCTATTCACACTGTAAACTGCTATTTTCTTGTATATATAAATACAATTGATTATTATTAATATGTAGATAAGGCCAACAGTATTAATAATGTAAAACATTTTTTTTCAATAATTGCGGTTTAACTAAAAATAAAATCGAGAAGAATGTGACATAAATAACGAAGAGAATTGTGACTTGAATAGTGACATAGTTTAGGTTACAGACAGACAAACACATAATCTCCATTATAATAATATTATTTATTAAGCACTTCTGAGAGCAAAATATTGACAGCTAGGAAAGAGCATGCAATCGCTAACGCATCACAAAGAAATAGAATACGCACACACGATGTAAAGTAAAGTCGTCGGGGCGGCCTAGTGTCGGTATGAGCCAATCAACGAGGGATTCTATCCCCTTTTCACTAGCCCTAGACCAAGGAGATAGTTTTTGCGTCTGGGGAGAGGCGCCACACATACCATCAGCTCCTTACTTTACCGCACAGATCCCTGTGCTACTCATACGCTGAGTTGACGAGGGCCGGTATGAAACTAGGAACCTTGTGGTTCCTAGCCGAACGCTCTACCGACTGAGCTAACCCGGCCCTAAAGAGAGAATAACATCCTTACGTTAGAAACCAACACAGAACATTATCAATTAAATCAGCCCCTTGTATCAATAATGGTGTTAGCCATAGTACACAGTTACCAGGTTCCAATCATATTATCATCTTTTCATACAATTCAGATTAACTGAATTAACAATTAATTATTGAGACTAGCAAAATAAAAAACGCCCTCTCGGCGACGTAAAATAAATATTGCCTGAGAGGATGGGAGTTGAAAATTTAATATCAGAAAGTTTGTATCGCAATTAAAGTAAAATCAACAAATTCATTAAAGGATTAAAAATTAAAACAATTTGAAATGTAAACTTTAAATATATATTAAAATAAAACAAACTATATATATAGAGAGATAATACCTGGTATGCATTTATTAAAACTTGTTTAAAAAAACAATTAGGGTTGTCTAGCATTGCATGCTCAAATTTTGTGTGTATGACGATTTTAGTTAATGTGACATAAACAGTGACGTAGTTTTTGTTACAGACAAAGACCGGAAGTGAATCTCCATTATTAATAGATTTTGTACACTGAGTTTCAGGGAAATTCTCTTCTCGTTCACGTTCAGTGTCATATTGTCAATTAATTCAAATTTTACATCATTGAATCATCGCAAAAATGTGAATATAACAAAAGATTATTAGTAGTAGGTGTGTATTGATCTTGTATTCCCTCGATGTGACGAAAGATTTGTACGAAAACCATATTTGATGAAGACTTTGTTCATCGTTAAGCTGTTGTTTTATTTACAGCTCTATGCATATATATATATATATATATATATATATATGTTATAGGTGACACACCCTATAAGACCAATGGAATGCGCCAACAGATTACTATAAATAAACAGGGATAATTGTGGCTTAGGAGCAAGCCAATACGAGTGCCAATAACTCTGTTCGTCGGACGTAATTTCCACATCTCTCTATTGTATTGTCTACTTTCTGTTAATACATTTTTCTACTTTTCGTTACCCGTTGTTTTGTTCTTATTTGACCCTTAAAACTCACAACAATATAGTATATATATATATATATATGTATATATATATATATTTTTTTCAAATACATATAATTTCATGCAAATCTCCCCTACCTAAAATTCTCTTGTAAACGTGAGTCCCCTCTACTTATTTATACTGTCACTGTTTTTTATAAATAACCATGGAAACATCTACCACTTTACACACTGATGATGGTACTAGGTAGTGCAGAAAGTACTAGTGAAAAAAACTGATATAAAAGATGGCTAGACAATTAGAAAGGATAGAACAGAAACTCATCAGACAAGAATTGTCCGTTGAGTTCAACAAAACATGCATATATATATAATATATATATATATTATATATATATATTATATAAAATAATAAAATTCGAAAGGCAATACAATGCGTAAAAAATAAAGACAAAAGATGTTTATATGTCTAATCGATTTCAAAGCAAAGCTTTATCATCAGAGTGTAATTTCAGAAAATGACGTGCTTAGAGGAAAAAAGGAGAGGAAAAGGAAATAAGAAGAGAAATCATAACCACACAATAAAAAAAAAACATAAGCAGTCATTTCTGAAATTACACTCTGATGATAAAGCTTTGCTTTGAAATCGATTAGACATATAACATCTTTTTGTCTTTATTTTTTACGCATTGTATTGCCTTCGAATTTTATTATTTTATAACATACATAACATGCTTCAAGCAATTACCAATTACTTTTTATATATATATATATATATATATATATATATAGTATTTAATTGTATATAAATGTGGCTCTCATCAAACTGTGCCTATGTATTATCGGAAACCGATAGAGAATTATCTCCCCTGTCAATAGGGGGGCGAATCGCCAATTACGATGTTAGCAGCAAAACAAAACCATCCCTTATCTGAAGGCTGTCGACCTGAGTAGTCACCTTAACAAGGCTTCCATCCACCACCCACGTAAAAGGGCAGTTAACTAGGAGAGTCACTCAAAAAAGCAGTCCCCAACATTTTTACTTATCGGACGAGAACCGACAAAGACGGACCCGTATCTACAACACTTTACAACCACAGCGAGTAGAATCCCTTTCTATCGCTAATTCACCAACGAACTGTAATTTCACCTCTCAAGATAAGTCTAGTAGCAAATGCCATCAAAATTTGCAACAATTTTGTACCTTTGTTAATAGATGTGTGTAATTTTCATTTGTGTTGTTTTTCTTCTTTCGTCCTGAACAATTGTCGACCACCGGGAGATTAAGAGCTCCCTAAGAACCCCGTAATTCCTCTTAGTATATAAATTGTCTTATATATAGATATATATTATATATCTTATATACATTTTGCTTAAAGTTTAAACACGTACCGTCATGTAGTGAAGTACTAGTAGCATAACGACCAGGCGCAGATATTTCTGGATAGTGGAACCTGGATGCATTAACTCTTTTAAGAGCTTGGTTTTATTAGGTCTTGCTTTTTTCCTATCGCTCTTTTTTTCTTTCTTCCCTATCGTTTTAATTCTCACTATTTTCCTTTCTTCTTTTGAGCCATTTTGTTCTCTCGCTCTAAAAAAAAAAAAAATTCCTTAGAGTTCTATTCTTTTATGATTTTTCTTCAAGTATTTCTTCCTGTAAAAGTTATTTTCATTAACGTATTTATGGTTTTACATTATTAAAATGTGTATTTTTCATTATTTTCCCTTCTCTTTACGCAGTCTCAATTTTTCCTTGATAGTCATCAATTTCATTCTTGCCTCTGTTTTTTTCTTCCTTCATTCTTTCATTTAAATTTCTCCCACCTTAAGAGTAATTACGGGATTTCGTTGGAGCCCTTATTCTCCGTTAGTGGTTATTGTTCGGACGAAAGAAGGAAACAAACACGAATATAAAATACAGACACATGTATTATCAAAAAAGTACAGAAATGTTGTTGCAAAATTTGATGGCATTTGCAACGAGACTTATCTGTGAGAGGAAATAATGTTCGTTGGAGAAGTGGCTCTAGAAAGGGAATTCTGGTCGCTGTGGTTGTAGAGTTCTGTAGAGCCACGTCCGTTTTGTCGGTTCTTATCCGATACGTAAAGGTACGGGATGCTCTTTTAGAAGCATCTCGCCTGGGTAACTGTTCTTTTAAATGACGGTGGATGGGACCCTTCTTAAATTAACTATTTAGGTCCTCAGCCTTCTGATAAGTATGCTGTCGAAACGGCCTTCCATAGTTTGCTATGAGACAGCCTTAGAAAGAATGCTGGTTAAAAAAACGCCTCCGTCCAGGTTGACGGCCTACAGACAAGTAAAGTGTAGGGAATGCTTATTTTTGCGACTTCCCTCGGTAACTGCTCCCTGATAAGTAAATGTTTTGATTCTGGCGCCAACATCGTATGTTGGCTATCCGCTCTCTAGCGGCAGGGGGAGATAATTCTATATCGGATTTCCGATAACCTTAGCATTTCACATTTTCATTGGCTTTACAGTTAGGTCATGTTGAAAGCACCGGTTCTTCCAAGATCACCTAAGTTAAGCAGTGATTAACATGTTCAATACTTAAATGGGAGACAATTCAAGAAAGAGCAGTTACTGTAAGAAATCGAATATCAAAATGATTTGATTCGGCATTAAATGACCCCAAAAGGGTTGATATGCCGTAAAACAAAACAACCAACCATCATTGTTCAATGTAAACGTACAATATACGCAATTCCTCATTCATTAAATATAAAATAACCCTAGATTATTTGGCAAGCCGTTAAAATCAATCAGTCGGAAAGCAATTGTTCAAGGGGACTATAAAGAACAACTGGCGGTCTGAGATAGCAAATGATAAAAATTACCCTAAATCTTTATTTCTTTTCAATGACATATCATTGGTTATTTAATGCCAAATTCATCCTTGTAGAAGAACAGTAGTGGTACTATTTAACACATAGCTAGGTAGATGAGAGGTTCATACCTTTCACAAGTGTATTAGTTCGAACTCGCATACTACGATGTTGTAGTCCAGTAAGTTAGCCACTACGTAACGGCGATTCCCTCGGCTCTAAATCTATGTACAATCTGCAAAAACATATTTTTGGTCTGACTCAGTTGTCTGCTATTTCTTTAAGATCTAATGATAGGTTCACTTTGATCAAATACCAGGGGAGTATTTTTGAACGATCTGAGCATGTCTATGATGTCCTGAATTTGAGCCTCACCACGAGAGCAATTTATTGCTTATCCAGGACACACTTTTGAATGCAGTTGGCATATTTTAGAACCCATCAACAAGCCACGTTTATATCTGTGCATTAGCTCAAAACGTTGGAGACTTACTTTTGGGACTACTTATATATATATTATATATATATATTATATATATATATATATATATACGTGTGTCAAAAAGTATCGAGACTTTTTGTACTTTTTGACACACCTTGTATTCTGAAAAAAACTAACGTTCATTCCCTAATTTTTGTCAGAATACAAGGTGTCATTTTGATTTTTAAAACTTGATAAAAAAGGCAATTTTGAAAACATTCAGACAGGGTAATTTGTCCCTGAATACCATAAATCATATTAATTATCTATGACCCAGACAAATTATCAAATTCTCTGTTTAGTAAATATCTACTCTATAGTGTATATTAGTTCTTTTTGTCTTTTTCTTTTTGTCTATCTATTTTTAAAACATTTTCCATGTTTATCACAAAGAGAAATCTAATTTATTTGAACACCTGAACACATGGCATTTCAATATTCAGTTGGCTGGAGATTGTACAGAAAAATATTTGGAAAAAAACCTGTAGTTATATGTGCATAAGTACATTAGTTTGAATGCATAACTTAATAAACCTGGATGTTATATCTGGAATCAGTTTTGAAATTTAGATGAGAATGAACATCAATTAGAATGGTGATTGAGCCATTCACGAACAACAAGAGCAAATCTAATTGCCATATTAGGACGAATTTAACTTAAGCAATATATATATATATATATATATATATATATATGCTCCCCATCTCCTAGGGTTGAGCACTCTGGGGGGATCTCGCTGACGGCCGCCAACTCAAGCGTAAACGCAACGTCTTCTCTGAATGGAGCACTCTGTGACGGCCTTTACACACAAAGCGATGTGTGTATTAAAACAGTTAAAATTCCCTTCCCATTCTGTAAGTGAAGACAGCCTAATGGTTAAGGTGCCAGACTGACCCTAACCGACCGGAGTTCAATTCCGGCTGTAGGTAGCTTACAAAATGTCTAGCCACACTGAAGAGACTTGATAAGTCGAAACACGTGTCTGTGGATGACCCCATAGATAGATAGATAGATAGATAGGTGTTGAAATATTATACCTGAAGATTATTTATCATGAAAAAATGAACAATGAAAGAAACATTGATTTTCATAGAATTATATCCTTTGTGATTTAATACGCGTTTTGCTGAGTGTCCCACTTGTCGAAGCATTATCTATTGACCGGGTATGAACTTGCGCCTCAAAATCTTTTTACAGTATATATTTAACCAAACACTCCGCTACGGCGTGATGTGACACATGGTCAATTTTTATGTAGAGTAAAGCAGGTTTTGAAGTAAATATTGAACCAACCCGTCTGTCACAGTAGAATGTAACACAAAGACACAAGTAAATCTCCCAGTTGTAGGCAAATTGTCGGACAAAGAAGACAAACACACAGTGGAAAATTTAATACGTGTATTGACAAATAATACAAGAATTGCTGCAATTTTTATGGTATTTGCTACGAGACTTATCTTGTGAGTTAAGTACTGTTCGAGTAGAAGTGGTGATAACAGGGGTATTCGGCCGCTGGTTGGAATGTTGTGAGGGACGCTCTTCGGGTCGATTCTGGTTCTTCTGTCAGTAATGCTATTGTATCCGCCTTATAACGTTTGCTGATACAATACCTTAGAAGTGAGCTGGTTATGTGCGAGGTGTCTGGAGGCGCTTATATCCACGTCTTTCCCTGGTACAGTTCTGTGATAAGTGAATTTTCTGGTTTTTGGAGCCAACATAACAATGTTGGCGTTTCGCCTAGCGACAGGGGAAGATAATTCTCATCGATTTCCGATAATATTCACTTATCACAGACTGTTACCAGGGAAAGCGTGGATATAAGCGCCTCCAGACACCTTCGCACATAACCCAGCTCACTTCTAAGTTTGTATCAGAAACGTTATAAGGCGGATACATAGCATACTGACAGAAGAACCAGAATCGAAAGAAGCGTCCTATCAACATTCGAACCAGCGGCCTGAATACCCTGTTATCAATTCTACAATGAACAGTACTTAAACTCACAGATAAGTCTCGTAGCAAATACCATAAAAATTTGCATTTTGCAAATTATTATTTGTCAATTCACGTATTAAATTTCCACTGTGTGTTTGTCTTCTTTGCCCGACAATTTGCCTACAACTGGGAGATTTACATGTGTCTTTGTGTTACATTCTACTGTGACAGACGGGTTGGTTCAATACTTACTTCAAACCTGCTTTACTCTACATAAAAATTGACCATGTGTCACATCACGCTCGTAGCAGAGCGTTTGGTTAAATATATACTGTAAAAAGATTTTGAGGTTCATACCCGGTCCAATAGATAATGCTTCGACAAGTGGAACACTCAGCAGAATGCGTATTAAATTACAAAGGGTATAATTCTATGAAAATCAATGTTTCTTTCATTGTTCATTTTTTTTCATGATAAATAATCTTCAATATAATATTTTCAACACCTATATATCTATCTATCCATAGGGTAATCCACAGACACGTGTTTCGACTTATCAAGTCTCTTCAGTGTGGCTAGAAATTTTGTAAGCTACCTACAGCTGGACTGGAACTCCGGCACCTTAACCATTAGGCTGCCTTCACTTACAGAATGGGAAGGGAATTTTAACTGTTTTAATACACACATCGCTTTGTGTGTAAAGGCCATCACAGAGTGCTCCATTCAGAGAAGAGCGTTGCGTTTACGCTTGAGTTGTCGGCCGTCAGCGAGATCCCCCCCAGAGTGCTCAACCCTAGGAGATGGGGAGCATATATATATATATATATATATATATATATATTGCTTAAGTTAAATTCATCTTAATATGGCAATTAGATTTGCTCTTGTTGTTCGTGAATGGCTCAATCACCATTTTCTAATTGATCTTCATTCTCAACTAAATTTCAAAACTGATTCCAGATATAACATCCAGGTTTATTAAGTTATGCATTCAAACTAATGTACTTATGCACATATAACTACAGTTTTTTTCCAAATATTTTTCTGTACAATCTCCAGCCAACTGAATATTGAAATGCCATGTGTTCAGGTGTTCAAATAATTAGATTTTCTTTGTGATAAACATGGAAAATGTTTTAAAAAATAGATAGACAAAAAGAAAGACAAAAAGAACTATATACACTATAGAGTAGATATTTACTAAACAGAGAATTTGATAATTTGTCTGGGTCATAGAGTAATTTTAATATGATTTATGGTATTCAGGGACAAATTTACCCTGTCTGAATGTTCTTCAAAATTGCCTTTTTATCAAGTTTTAAAATCAAAATGACACCTTGTATTCTGACAAAAATTAGGGAATGGAACGTTAGTTTTTTTTCAGAATACAAGGTGTGTCAAAAAGTACAAAAAGTGTCGATACTTTTTGACACACGTTATATATATATATATATATATATATATATATATATTATATATATATAAGTAGTCCCAAAAGTAAGGTCTCCAACGTTTTGAGCTAATACACAGATATAAACGTGGCTTGTTGATGGGGTCTAAAATATGCCAACTGCATTCAAAAGTGTGTCCTGGATAAGCAATAAATTGCATCTCGTGGTGAGGCTCAAATTCAGAACATCATAGACATGCTCAGATCGTTTCAAAATACTCCCCTGGTATTTGATCAAAGTGAACCTATCCTTAGATCTTAAAGAAATGACAGACAACTGGGTCAGACAAAAAATATGTTTTTGCAGATTGTACATAGATTTAGAGCCGAGGGAATCGCCGTTACGTAGTGGCTAACTTACGTGACTACAACATCGTAGTATGCGAGTTCGGACTAATACACTTGTGAAAGGTATGAACCTATCATCTGTCTAGCTATGGGTTAAATAGTACCACTACTGTTCTTCTACAAGGATGAATTTGGCATTAAATAACCAATGATATGTCATTGAAAAGAAATAAAGATTTAGGGTAATTTTTATAATTTGCTATCTCAGACCACCAGTTGTTCTTTATAGTCCCTTTGAACAATTGCTTTCCGATTGATTGATTTTAACGGCTTGCCAAATAGTCCAGGGTTATTTTATATCTAATGAATGAGGAATTGCGTATATTGTACGTTTACATTGAACAATGATAGCTGGTTGGCTAAAACAACCAGCCAGCTATCATTGTTCATGGTTTTACGGCATATCAACCCTTTTGGGGTTATTAATGCCGAATCAAATCATTTTGATATTCGATTTCTTACAGTAACTGCTCTTGCTTGAATGGTCTCCCATTTAAGTATTGAACATGTTAATCACTGCTTAACTTAGGTGATCTTGGAAGAACCGGTGCTTTCAACATGACCTAACTGTAAAGCCAATGAAAATGTGAAATGCTAAGGTTATCGGAAATCCGATAGAGTATTATCTCCCCCTGCCGCTAGAGGGCGGATAGCCAACATACGATGTTGGCGCCAGAATCAAAACCTTTACTTATCAGGGAGCAGTTACCGAAGTAAGTCGCAAAAATAAGCATTCCCTACACTTTACTTGTCTGTAGGCCGTCGACCTGGACGGAGGCGTTTTTTTAACCAGCATACTTTCTAAGGCTGTCTCATAGCAAACTATGGAAGGCCGTTTCGACAGCAAACTTATCAAAAGGCTGAGGACCTAAATAGTCAATTTAAGAAGGGCCCCATCCACCGTCATTTAAAAGAATAGTTACCCAGGCGAGAAGCTTCTAAAAGAGCATCCCCTAATTTTACGTATCGGACGAGAACCGACAAAACGGACGCGTCTCTACAGAACTCTACAACCACAGCGACCAGAATTCCCTTTCTAGAGCCACTTCTCCAATGAACATTATTTCCCCTCACAGATAAGTCTCGTAGCAAATGCCATCAAAATTTGCAACAACATTTCTGTACTTTTTTGATAATACATGTGTCTGTATTTTATATTCGTGTTTGTTTCCTTCTTTCGTCCGAACAATAACCACTAACGGAGAATAAGGGCTCCAACGAAATCCCGTAAATACTCTTAAGGTGGGAGAAATTTAAATGAAAGAACGAAGGAAGAAAAAAACAGAGGCAAGAATGAAATTGATTACTATCAAGGAAAAATTGAGACTGCGTAAAGAGAAGGGAAAAATAATGAAAAATACACATTTTAATAATGTAAAACCATAAATACGTTAATGAAAATAACTTTTACAGGAAAAATACTTGAAGAAAAATCATAAAAGAATAGAACTCTAAAGAAGTTTTTTTTTTTTTTTTAGAGCGAGAGAACAAAATGGCTCAAAAGAAGAAAGGAAAAATAGTGAGAATTAAAACGATAGGGAGGAAGAAAGAAAAAAGAGCGATGGGAAAAAAGCAAGACCTAATAAAACCAAGCTCTTAAAAGAGTTAATGCATCCAGGTTCCACTATCCAGAAATATCTGCGCCTGGTCGTTATGCTACTAGTACTTCACTACTTGACGGTACTTGTTTAAACTTTAAGCAAAATGTATATAAGATATATAATATATATCTATATATAAGACAATTCATATACTAAGAGGAATTACGTGGTTCTTAGGGAGCTCTTAATCTCCCGGTGGTCGACAATTGTTCAGGACGAAAGAAGAAAAACAACACAAATGAAAATTGCACAAAGGTACAAAATTTTTGCAAATTTTGATGGCATTTGCTACAAGACTTATCTTGAGAGGTGAAATTACAGTTCGTTGGTGAATTAGCGATAGAAAGGGATTCTACTCGCTGTGGTTGTAGAGTGTTGTAGATACGGGTCCGTCTTGGTCGGTTCTCGTCCGATAAGTAAAAATGTTGGGGACTGCTTTTTTTGAGTGACTCTCCTAGTTAACTGCCCTTTTACGTGGGCGGTGGATGGAGGCCTTGTTAAGGTGACTACTCAGGTCGACAGCCTTCAGATAAGGGATGGGGTTTTGTTTTGCCGCTAACATCGTAAGTTGGCGATTCGCCCCCTATCGACAGGGGGAGATAATTCTCTATCGGTTTTCCGATAATACATAGGCACAGGTTTGATGAGAGCCACATTTATATACAATTAAATACTATATATATATATATATATATATATATATATATATATATATATATATATATATGTTTTGTTGAACTCAACGGACAATTCTTGTCTGATGAGTTTCTGTTCTATCCTTTCCAATTGTCTAGCCATCTTTTTAAATCAGTTTTTTTCACTAGTACTTTCTGCACTACCTAGTACCATCATCAGGTGTAAAGTGGTAGATGTTTCCATGGTTATTTATAAACAAACAGTGACAGTATAAATAAGTAGGAGGAGGGACTCACGTTTACAAGAATTTTAGGTAGGGGGAGATTTGGCATGAAATTATATGTATTTGAGATATATATATATATATATATATATATATATATATATATATATATATATATATATATATATATATAGCTAAAATAAAACAACAGCTTAACGATGAACAAAGTCTTCATCAAATATGGTTTTCGTACCAAATCTTCATACATCAAGGGAATGCAAGATCAATACACACCCACTACCAATAATCTTTTGTTATATTCACAATTCTTCAGTAACGAAGCGATGATTCAATGATGTAAAATTTGAATTAATTGACAATATGACACTGAACGTGAACGAGAAGAGAATTTCCCTGAAACTCAGTGTACAAAATCTATTAATAATGGAGATTCGCTTCCGGTTTTTGTCTGTAACAAAAACTAGGTCACTGCTTACGTCACATTACCTAAAATCGTCATAATATAGAGTAAATACACACAAAATTTGAGCATGCAATGCTAGACAGTCATAATTGTTTTTTTAAACAAGTTTTAATAAATACATACCTGGTATTATCTATCTATATATAGTTTGTTTTATTCTAATATATATTTAAAGTTTACATTTCAAATTATTTTATTTTTTAATCCTTTAATGAATTTGTTGATTTTACTTTAATTATGATACACACTTTCTGATATTAAATTTTCAACCCCCATCCTCTCAGGCAATATTTATTTTACGTCGCCGAGACGGTGTTTTTTATTTTGCTAGTCTCAATAATTAATTGTTAATTTGGTTAATCTGAAGTGTATGAAAAGATGATAATATCATTGGAAACTGGTAACTGTGTACTATGGGTAACACCATTATTGATACAAGGGGCTGATTTAATTGATAATATTCTCTTGGTTTCTAACGTAAGGATGTTATTCTCTCTTTAGGGCCGGGTTAGCTCAGTCGGTAAAGCGTTCGGCTAGAAACCACAAGGTTCCTAATTCGATACCGGCCCTCTCCGACTCAGCGTATGAGTAGCACAGGGATCTGTGCGGTAAAGTAAGGAGCTGATGGTGGGTGTGGCGCTCCATCCCAGACGCAAAAACCATCTCCTTGGTCTAGCGCTAGTGAAAAGTGGATAGACTCCCTTGTTGATTGGCTCATACCGACACTAGGCCGCCCCGACGACTTTACTTTACATCGTGTGTGCGTATTCCATTTCTTTGTATGCTCTTTCCTAGCTGTCAATGTTTTGCTCTCAGAAGTGCTTAATAAATAATCTTATTATAATGGAGATTGTGTGCTTGTCTGTCTGTAACCGAAACTATATCACTATTCAAGTCACAATTCTCTTCGTTATTTACGTCACATTCTTCTCGATTTTATTTTTAGTTAAACCTCAATTATTGAAAAAAAATGTTTTACATTATTAATACTGTTGGCCTTATCTACATATTAAATAATAATCAATTGTATTCATATATACAAGAAAATAGCAGTTTACAGTGTGAATAGGAAGGCTAATTTTCATATTGATATTAAAAATTTGCTTAGTATTATTGATTTCGAATTGTTTGGTTTTATCTTAATAAATATGAGCAAAAATCTCGGGGGATACATCTTAAATGAAAGCCATTAACAATAAGATATAACTGTAATTGTATTCTTTACTTCCTATTTCAACTAAATAGTTAAATTAAGAAAATTTAGCAATGAAAGACAGGAGAGATGAAAGAGTGAGTTTCAGGAGTTTCGTCTTTTTCGTTTATATCCCCCTCTATGTCAAATCTTTTTATCTGTATTCTTAATTAGGTTAATTAGACTTTCTAATTTGATATAATATCTTATTATCTTTAAAACTTAAATACTTGCACCTGGAGGGTGCATATATATGCTAGTACACATAATATACACAGGCTGCTGCAAACAAAATAACAGTTATGCGAACAACACTGTCTTTCACCCAGAGCATGTCAGCAGTATCTTACAATTGTAGCAATGAGAGCTAATGGTTTCAACGTGTGAAGATATTCTTTGTTGATTGTCGTTTGTTAAACCAATGCTCGTTAGTACAATTTAGTTACAATTGAAATTAACCCAGGCATATTAGTTGATAAATGGAGACTGATTCGAGTAATTGAGTAATCGCTTTCCCAACTTCTAAAATCTGACGATAAAGTCTCTCCACTTACAAGAATATCGCAACAGTCTTCAATGTATCCGCAATACCACGTTCCAAAGCGTCTCGCCACACTGAAATAAAAGTAGTAATAATCTAGCAAGGGTTACCTAAGCTGTAAAAAGTGATTCTTCCTAGAGCGAAATTGTCATGGCTTTTATCTCTCCTCGCTGGCCGAACCATTCCAACCATCAGGATTGACATAATGCTTTCTAAGAGACATTACTTATAATATATATGTTGTGAGTTCAATCTCTGTACTGAGCAGTACTGTTTATTCTGCTTGTCTCTTAAAGTGACTGAAGAGAAGGTGAGCATCTTGCACGCAAGACTCTTGCACGCCCACTCAGCCTTGCGAGGTAATTCATTTTCCCTCTCGCTACATTTGTTTAAGCCTGTATGTAAATAAAATATATCCTGGGTGTGATATATAAGCAAAACAATTCACAATGATTTAACAAGGAAAGATATTTATTTATTTATTGGGCAAAGTTTAAAGAAAAAAATAACAAGTAGTGAATAAAGTTCATACATTGCTGTATAAGGGAAAAGTTCCTAATATATGGTTGCTGTTTAAAGAAGAAAGTCTTTTGTGTTTCTATAGTTGTAAATTAAAGGAGAACGTCTTTAGTTTTAAATAATACTGTTGTTAAAGAAGAAAGAGTCTTGACTTACAGGTTAAACATGAGTTCTTGCTGAGGTGTTATAAGAAATTGTGGGAGCACTAAGCCAACCTGTCATGTAGACAGGAGAACGCAAATATTATCAGAAAGTTGGGTTATCTGCCCCTATTAGTTCCTGATTATCAGACGCCAGGGGCTAGAGCCCTAAAAATCTTCAGAAACGATTTGGCAGGCACGGGAAATAGATCCCACTAGCACGGGGAGAGAACAGAGCTAGCTGGCACAGAAGTCGGACCCGTTTTAGTAGCGGCCGAAGCACACTGTCTTGGCACCTAAGGGATAAGACCAGACGAATTCAAAGAACAGACAAGCACCCGTGAGACGCACACAAGAATTCCGATAAACTAACATCCCAGAAGCAGCAAATACAACAAGATAAGTTTCCTTGTACTTTGCATAACAAAATATCCCCGCCGAGCGAATGTCTCTGGCAAATATATACGAACTCTCACACACACACTTTTAACACATTTTGTAAACTCACACATTTCCCATTGCACCAATGAATTATTAACCCAATTATATACATTATAATTGCCTTGTCTCCTTTCCTTTATGACAGAATTACTATTTCACCCCAGTATTTCTGTTAATGTACGTTTATTACATGTTCGTGCAAAACGATTGACGAGAAAGATTTTAGTTTTCCCACTGCTGGAATATTTTGGGGATATAAGACGTGCTGGAATCCATCACTTAAACTTATAGAATCGGCGTGGTCACGTGGATTAAACACAGCTAATCAACAGCCCGAATATGTGGTTAGTTAAGTATTTAACGATATGGAAAGCCGTTCATGTGCACGTTATTCAACATTGACGAACGGACCTACAGCGAGGGACATTGCTCAATGTAAGGATTTTACCCAACACTAAGGAACAACCAAATGATCATGCCCAACACTAAGTGACACTGGGGAACAACTAAAGGAGCATACCAAACACCAAGGGACTCCAAGTAACAACCAAAGATTCTTCACTAAAGATCGCGCTCTGCTTAACACAAGGGATCTCCACTAGAAAGTGTTCTCACTTGAAGCCTAAAAATGTCCACAAAAATCGTAACACACACCCACTACTTGGTAACAGAAACTAGTGGCTAAACGGAAAAACACGGAAGGAAATCTTGAAAGTAATTCCTGTAAATTCTACACAATATCCCGGGCCTCAGTTGGTTTTCTGTTACATCTTTGGGGGTGGAGTTATTTCCAATAACCCCTGGTTATATTCCCAAGTTTCCAGTAATGAAGTGTTAATTCAATGACATAAGATTTGAATTAACTGACTATATGATACTGAACATGAGCGGTAATAGAATTTGCCTGAAATTTACGTGCAAATTCAGAATACAAGATTTCAATAATGAATAGTTAATTCACTCATATCAATTTGCATTATATGGTGAGATGATAACCCATATATATATATATATATATATATATATATATATATATATATATATATATATATATTGGCTAAAATGGTTAGGATAATGGAAATAGATTCAACGGCGCTTGGGGACTCAGAGTCTACACTATCCTATTCATATCTGCATATGCTCTATCACTGATATTGGGCATTCTTTATTTGTCAATCTAGCAAACTACATTGAATATATATATATATATATATATATATATATATATATATATATATATATACTCACTACCCCAACTTAGATATACATGCTCTATCAATATCCTACGACTATAATCGTCACCATAATTGCGTCTCTAATTGTTATAATTTGCCTACTAATTTTACAAATTCGGATACCGTGGCGTAATGATTATAGCCATAAAATAACCCGAGAGGGTTTGAAATGCCGTTAAAATTAATCAATCGATTAATTGTTTAAAAACGTATAATTAACAGAGATTAGAATAGTAAATTAGGCGGAGTGGTCTGTTGTCGGTACTAGCCAAACAGCGAGTCTATTCCCTTTTCACTAGCGCTAGACCAGTTTTTGCGTCTAAAGTGGAGCACCACACCTAAAATCAGCTCCCCTCTTTACCAAATAGATCTAAGCCGTGCTACTCTTCACTGGGTTTGAAAAGGTGGGTATAGAACCCGGAATTTTGTGGTTCGTTAAAGCGGATGCTCTACTAAGTGAGCTAAACCAGCCTTTCTTTGTTATACTATAACACATTTTATAAGTGCAAAAGGAAAAAAAGTATATTATAACTTATAGTATACTTATTTCTTTTTGCATTTATAAGATGTGTGAAGAGTTTCCAGCCTTTTTATTAAGAAAAAGGGGTTCTCTACTCTGTATTTAGTCTCCAGAAATTTGCTGGGAACTTTTGCACACATCTTATATATTGACTGAACTATAATTGTCCAAGCACAATTAATGATCTACTGGGAATCTGAATCAACCTCCCAGATACAAGTAATTATTAAAATCTATTTCATGTTTTTATACATTGGAATTTTTCGACTTGAAGTAAAAGGGTTGCCCCTGCTGCCCATCAAATTGAATATCAAGTCACAGAAGAAAAAAACTTTCATTGTGGAATTGATTACAAAACAGAGACAGCCATTATTATTTTTTTTTCTTTTGTCATTGTTCTCCATTCTTTCTACTTATATTTTCTGGGGCTCTTTTTAGCATCACTCATCTGAAATAATTCCAATATTTTCTGCAGTGCCAAACACTCATTGTACAGAACGGGTTTTAGCGCCAGACAGATTGTGTCATTAAAAATGTATGGAACACTTAATCAGCCATTCGGATATTCAACTTTGTGGGAGATTGGTTTTGTCCTTAATACCTACTCTTGAGACTGGCGAGTGGGGCCCTCTTTCTCATATCACCATGGTTGGCATCAACTGCCTAGGGATATGGCAACCAAAATTATCAAGACATTGAACAACAAATCAATGCTTTTGTTGTTATCACTTCGTTGATGAGAACGATAGGTGTAGATCTTATCTGACGAGTGGAATTCTGTTGACAGCTCAAATCTGTTGTTAAACCGAGGTTAATATAAGAATATTTGATACTAATCCACATGAATGACATTATGAAATGGGGCGAAAAAATATGTAGCAGGCAGATGACAGGTCTGACAAATTTCAGTTGTGTACCAGTAAATGGAGCTGGTTATTTCCTAGTTGAGTAACATGATATTACAGGTTGACGCAGAAAAAACAGAACCCAAATTATTTATTTTCCCATTAAACTAACCCTAAACCCCAACCCTAAACATAAACATAAACATAAACCTAAACCTAAGCAATTTCAAGAAACTTGTTGGACTTAAACTTCAAAAAGATAAAAATTAAAATCAACAGTTTTATTACAAAATTTGTGGGTTATGTTTTTTCTGGGTCACCCTGTAATATCATTTTACTCAACTAAGGGGGTTAGGATTATCTGCGTTATTCGAACTATTGTCCCCATCTTCATTGTTAATAGTCCGTATACGCAGATAATACTAATCTTCAAGCCTCATCTCAAACATTCAGAGAAATAAGGGGGTTATGATTAGGGTTAGGGTTAGGGTTTAGAGATAGGGTTAGGGTTAGGTTTAGGGTTAGTTTAATGGGAAAATAAATAAATAATTTGGGTTCTGTTTTTTCTGGGTCAGTCTGTAATATCATGTTACTCAACTAGGAAATAACCATGGAGCTTAATGGTAAGAAATGAATTAATCATGATTATCATTGACTTTTTTCTATTACTAATCCTGGATTTTAATAGTACCAAAAACATTTATATCTAGGAGCAGCATTTTGGATTTTTTTCTAATTGTAATCATAAATTTTACCATTACAAAAAACATCTATATGTATAAGTTGTATTTTGCTGTAAGATCTTTTATACACATTTTTATCTGATTAATTCATGATTAATTTTAATGGAACGTCCTCCATGCTTCAAATATCAAAAAAGCTTCCCACCGACTATTGTATATATATATATATATATATATATATATATATATATATATATATATAGCATGGCGAGGGAAGTCTGATTCTGGAAGACCCGAAACTTCCCAATGACTCATGCAGATTATATCATTGACGACAACACCAGCGCCCCACATGTAGGAGCATATATATATATATATATATATATATATATATATACGCTCCTACATGTGGGATGCTGGTGGTTGTCGTCAGTGATATAATCTGCATGGGTCATTGGGAAGTTTATATATATATATATATATATATATATATATATATATTCTTTCTTCTTTTGGAAGTTTGTCGCAGACGACGATGTCATCACTTCATATCTTCAGTTGTGGACCCCTGGTGGCTTGTTAGTAGAATTCTGGACTTGAAGATGTGGTCACACACATTGCAGGGGAAATTCCCATCTACATTTGGTTGTTCATGACGATTAAGACGTCACCGCTTTGCAGTCCTGTTTATCTCGATTTTGAGCTGCTTAGCTCCTGTGCGACAGGCGTCTCGCCAAACCTGTCTGTTTGAGGCTAGATCTTCCACGCTTGAAGGTGTGATGATAGATTTCTTCAGCATTGTCTTAATATGGTATTTGAACCGCTTTTGTGGGGCTCCTGTCCTCCGCGTGCCATCTGTGAGTTCACTGTAAATATATATATATATAAAAGTAAAAAAAGTAAAGTCGTCGGGGCGGCCTAATGTCGGTATCAGCCGATCAGCAAGGGAGTCTATCCCCTTTTCTCTAGCGCTAGACAAAGGAGATTATTTTAGCGTCTGAGGTGGAGCGCCACACCTACCATAAACTCATTACTTTACCGCACATATCCCTGTGCTACTCATACGCTGAGTTGGCGAGGGCCAGTATTGAACTAGGAACCTTCTCTTTCCTAGCCGAACGCTCTACCTACTGAGCTAACCCGGTGCTTAAAATATATATATAGACTTCTAAAATCTATAGTTCTATATTACCTAATCTAATACGTTAGTTCGTTGTGTCAGCAAGTTTGTTTTTTTTGGGTTTTTTTGGGGGGTGCTTCAAATTTATTGAACTCTTGTCATTTGTTACCGGTGTGAGAATCGACTCTTTCTTTTGGTTGAAGTCAGGCTGTTTATAGACTGTCTGTTTTGTCATTGTGCCGAGTTTGTCACCAAATATATCGCAGCTCCGTGACAAGACAACGTGTGTCTGAGAAGGAACTCAGCGAGTGACCACTGAAAGATAAAAGGAACCACTAAAGTTATAACGCCCTGGTGGCCGTGAACCAGGAAGAGAAGAAATAACTATATTGGTGATAGTTGATGCTGGTCCAGTATTAGTATATACAAAGATACACCAACACTGAATAAAAGGTAAGAAAGTCCATTTACACATATAGGAACATTTAACGCATATATAATATGGGTCCGGTTTAGCTCAATCGTTAGAGCGCCGGTCCTCGTCAACTCAGTATCCAAGTAGCTTGAGTAATCTGATCAGTGCGGTAAAGAATATGGGAGCTAACGGTAGGTGTGGCACTCCACCTCAGTAAAAAACAATCTCCTTGGTCTAGCGCAAGTGATAAGGGGACAGACTCCTTCGCTTTTTGACTAATACCAATTATAGGTCACTCCACCTATTTTACTACTAATAAACGTACAAGAAGTATAAACAAGAATAGAAAAACGTGTCCCAACAATAAAATATGCACAAATTACTCTAAGGAAGAACAGTATATGAGAGGGGTGCAAAAACAGTAACAAGTCTTACTTGATGAGGATGAGTAAAATGTACGAGAGATAATGTCCATCGAGAAAGGAGACAATGTCTCCATTGTTCAATGAACCGAGATTTAAAAAGGCACATCTTTATTATTTGATAATTAGTATTATTTGGATTATTCGGACTATTGTCCTCATCTTCATTGTTATCTGTACAACGTTCCGACCTTCTTCAGGTATTTCTTCTCGAGTCCGAAAATAATGTTCCCGAGTTCGAGAAGAAATACCTGAAGAAGGCCGAAGGTCACATCGGCAGAAACATTGTACAGATATCAATGAAGATGAGGACAATAGTCCGAATAATCCAAATAATACTAGTACATATTTATTGTTCAAGGAACAGAGATAAACCAAAGCAAATTATCGCTCAAATTACGGAGATAAAAGTGAACGAGATTAATTCTATGATTGTCACATATCCAGTGGACACACTTAGATTATTCAGGGGAGATAGATATTTATTGAGTCCCTACACATTCGCCTTGGAATTGCAAGGTTCCGGAATCGATACTAGTCACTATTAACTCAGTGCATGAGTAGCACATCATGGGTAATCTGATCTGTGCGGTAAAGCTTCTGGGAGCTGACGGTTGGTGTGGTAATCAACCCCAGCAAAACACTCTCCCTGATAAAGTGCTAGCGAAAGGGGGTAGCCTCCCCCGCTGTTCGGCTGATACCAACAATAGACCTTTCCGCAGACCCCAACTCCATCAACTGCTATTGAGCTGAGTTTTCCGCAGACTCTAACTCCATCAACTACTATTGAGCTGAGTTTTCCGCAGACTCCAACTCCATCAACTGCTATTGAGCTGAGTTTTCCGCAGACTGCAACTCCATCAACTGCTATTGAGCTGAGTTTTCTGCAGACTCCAACTCCATCAACTGCTATTGAGCTGAGTTTTCCGCACATATTTAGCACAGTTGTCACCCGATGAAATTTGGAGCACCTTGATCAGCTCATTTAATGAATGTTAGCATTGCAGTTAAAAATTGGCTTTGTGGCATGCAACCTCTTGTTGATAAAAAGGTCACTCCGAAATGAATCCCTCCTATTAAAGGACAGATGCAGAAGGAAAGTGAAGGTCAGTGCTAAAGGCATAGGCTTACATGTATGGACATTTTTGCCCCTATTTACGTGCATGTGGAATTGGATACATTAAAATAATTAAGTTTTCTAAAACAAGTAATTTTTCAATTGTATAAGTTAAGTTTAGAATTATGTAAGCAAAAGATAATTGAATAGATATTAGTTTAGAAATATTTTAGCAACAATATAAACAATGGATTAAATTCCATTGAAAATATGTACGCCATCGGAATGTAACAAAATCATCCGATAATTTATGTCATCGGAATTCCACTGATACCAAAATCCTTCGATATTGCATCATTGCAAATCACCTGATATTTGATGAATATTTTAACTTAAGAAACACGTAGACACTTACAAAACAATTATAAAAGACCCATTTAGCTGAAAAGCTTCAGTTTGGGCGAATGCCCCCTAACTCGACAGAGTTGGAGCTTACGCTCTCCCCAACTCCACAGAGTCGGAGCGGATGCTCCTAACACGACAGAGTGGGAGCGAATGCTCTCATAACTCAACACAATGGAGAGATGACGCTGTCCAAAGATATAAAATAAGACTAAACAGGTCTGTCTATTTTTTTCGTTTCATATTTTCTCTCTCTTCTACTCAATACGATACAAGTTTCAATCACAGACATTGTTTTATCAAAACTGCTACAATTTGACATGTCCAATCACACAAATATAAACAATAATGAGCACTTTACAAACACAACTACGTACAGATACATACAGTCGGCAACACCACAGAAAGAACAATTGAATATACGAATTGTAAATTAATGTATATAAAGTTTGTTTCTTTTATCAATTTTGTCTTCTTTTGTTTTCTATGGAAACTACATTTCCGTAGTCATATACATTTAAATTGTGGGGATCAAAACTCGGATCTTCTTCAACCATTCGAAACACCAAACAAACACGGTCCCTACACATGCATTTGTCGGGTGGCCGAGAGTTCATTTTTATGTGGGTCGCACATAGCGCTATTATGGGGAATTCATATGCAGCAAGGAAGAGCATAACATTTGTGTTAACTAGGGACTAGCAAAAAAAAATCGGATACTACGAGTTTTAAAAGCGAATTAAGAATAATTAAACCTATTATTTAAGGTTAAACTTTGTCTAAATTGATAAGTAGTACCATAATAACCATCAATAAAAAAGAAAAATATCATTACATACGCAGTTTATTTTTAAAAGATTTAAAAGTTTTTGTTTTGGTCAATTTTGTTCGTTGTCGCCATTTTGGCTATTTTTCTTTATTTTTTTTATATAATACCTTATTTTTTTTCTTTAATACCTTATTAACGCGTATGTGTTAACATTGTTATACTTTAGGTGGTAAAAATCAATACCTTCAAAGAGTTTGGAAATCATAGATCTGTATAAGAATATGTGGGGATTTTAAAAAATTCAAAGAAAATTCAAAGAAAAAAATAACAAACTTTCATGAGTCTTCACTGGAAGAACCCTCCGATCATGTGCGCGAAAAAGGACCCACTTCTGACCCCAAAGAGAATCTCTCGTGGTAGCTATGACACGCGAATAAAGCCTAGATCATAAAACCACTTTTTGTCTTTGTCTCTTCCTTTTCTTTCCTTGAATTCCTTTCCTTTCAGCGCGACCACTAAATAAGATGGGGTTAAAAGCAAATCCTAGGAGCATGTACCAGAAATAACAAGCTACCTTTTAAACCTAAAACGTTAAACCTCTTGCCACCCCACAAATGTAGTATATTTCTTAGAGAATAATCCTAACATTTTCAGGTACTTGTAGTTGCATATTGGTGCAAATTCAGAATCAGGAAGGAGGTGTTTTGACAAGGTAGAAATCTGGTGTAAATTAACAAGTTTTATTGACGAGCGAAACCAAACAGGAAATAAAAAATACAAAATAATGTAAAACTGTGTATGTGAATGTGTTTATGAAATGCAGTTGCCTATTTTCTTGGCAATTGTCCCTTGGTTATGTTTGTGATAGACATGTCTGTAATATGGGAAAGCTTTCAGTATTGTGTGCCGTATAGCGTGTAGTGTTATGTACTGTGTGTACACTGGGAGAGTGCCAGGTTCCTGGCAGGTAGTGTCTGAAGAAGAGATAAAAAGATATCTTGCTGTTACCGCATTCTGTCTGAAATAGAAAAAGTTCTCTTCACACCTGGATATCACCTCCTCCTAAATTGCATACAATAGAAATAATCCCACATTTGCATTGCATTGACTTTATCGAGAAAGGGAGTAGAGTGCTTTCCTGGTGCCTTCTCTACAATTTTCATTTCAAAGTTTCCCTTCTTTGGGACTCGTTTCTGGTCAACACGGCTTTCTAAAAATGTTATATGCTTTCTTGTATTTGAAACTGAGACCAATTTGAAGGGGCTCTGAGTGTTACATAATTATTAGATACCTAATATGTATGTGCAATAGTGTAGAAAACAAGATGGCGTTTTAAGTGCAGCTGACGGCCTTAAAGATTTAGTGACAAGCTTGACCTCAGTCCTAACCCTATCTTCCGGGGAGAGCCGTGAGAACCGGTAGAGAGAACCCTCTCTTCCGGTTTAGATAGTAAGTAAGTTTCAGGCAGTTAGAGACTAGTAGCCGAGCTCGACAGAAGGGTAAGTTGCGTTACACGCGCTCCCGTCTTAATCTGCGCAGATGTCTGGTTGGGGATTTAAAAATAAAGTAAGATCAAAGTAAATCGGAGTCTTGTGTTATTACCTCTAAAAACTAACAATGACACAGGGCTTCTGATAAAGAGAAATCCCCAATAGAAGACCAGACCCGAAGTCCCCCAGAAAGTCCAGACCTTAGAAGATTCCAGACCAAGACAAGATGTTATAAGATTCCAAAGACGGCCAGAAGAATAGAGTAAGAAGGAAGTAAGTAAAGAAGAAAGGGTATGCAACATGACTAGTCACAATATTGGAGTAATAAAAGGTTGGTTGATTGGTTGGTTGGCTGGTTGGTTGGTTTTTACAGCATGCCAACCCTTTGATTACCGTGTGGTGAAGACGTTTGTTTTATTAATTGTTATTGGGAATTTATGTTTAAACTAATTTTTAAACATTTTTAAAACGCATTTTTAAAAATCTATTCCATCCATAGGTGGGACCCTAACAGCGACTAAGACTCCAGGTCAGGGTGGATCTGGGATTAATGGAAATGAAGGTGTACCCCACTCCCCAGAAATGCAAAAGTGGAAACTCACCACTAGATGCAGTTTAGTGTCATACCCAGAACACTGCATTCTAGCACCTATATGATAAAAGTTTGGGGGCTTGTCATAATGGCAATACGAGTGGGACAATCATAAAGGTGCTAGGGCTTGACATGAACCGCCAATTGACCAGGGATGCCTTTCTGACAGCTAATCTAGCCTAAGTAAATGCTAAAGTAGAGAGTTGCATATCATGGACTGTTCAGCCACCAGGATTCCGCCCTTAAGCATTACGGATCCTTACCTACAGCCGACAAGTGGTCTCATTGGGATGGGTCTTACTCCTCTGTAGAAGTGCAATCGAAGATTTCTACAGACACAGCTAACAGAGCTCGGTGATAATAGGCTGACTTGAAAATCTATCAGAATTTGGAGGATGAATCAGACATGATTCATACAGAAACTAGTAGGATATATATGACTGTTTTCTAGATATCTATACAATTCTTTAATATTCTTAACAATTCTTGATAAGCGATTTCAATAAATTTTTATCAGCAGTTTCTAGTAAAACACAGACTTATGAAAGTGTAGCACCCTCCATACTCACTAGGCCTATGAAATTGTTTGTTAGTCCCTAAACAGAAACTTCATTTGAAAAATTTGGAAAACATTCAAAGAAATACAATGGCAAGAATGCATACCATATCAAAAAGAGGATACTTGTATGCTTGGTGGTAGGGAGGATAGTCAGAAGAGTCCACACTCGGCAAGGAACAATTAGTATATCCATGATATACTAACACGAAACAGTATGGAGGCGTGTGACAAATGCGTTAGAGTCGTAGGATATGGACTTGTCGAGTTCAAATCCTTGACAAGACTGTTCACATTTTACATAGCGCTAATACCCTTGGGAAATATATGAATCCATATATTCTCCCCCCCCCCAAAAAAAAAAAAGTAGGGCAGACAGGACTCTTTAACCTCGGATAGGTAACCAGTCTAGAAGATGGAAAACTCCGAATTTCGAAACCTGAGGTCAGTTGTTGATTGGTTTTCTGGCAATCCTTGTGCACCAATGATTTCCTATCGACTTTGCCAAAAAGTGCGGATGGTCCAACACAAGCCCTTAGCACTATAAATAAAACACTCTGTAGGTTGTTCCTTGGATGAACCCTCATGCGTCGGAATCGGAGAAAGAGTCCATTATTTTAAACACGGAACACAACGGAAGATAAAACAAGATAATTAGAATTACACATACATTTAATACTTTGAATTCTATATGCACTACATGTATATAAGTGGCATTAAACCACAGAATACACGAACATGTCCATATATCTATAACTATACACATATTGTTCCCCGAACAAGTAGTATGTGAAAGGGGTACAAAATAGCAGCAGTGTAAGAAAAATTGTCATATGGTTTTGGTGTTTTCTGGTAGGGCCAGAGACAATGTCTCAACTGATCAAAGTCGAAGTCAAAACGAGATCGAGAATGGGTTTTTGTGATTGTCATGTGACACCCTACGGAGTTCCTAACATGCCAATTCTCTAAGTGGGATAATTATTTATTGTATATCTTCAAGGAGCTTTAGAGGTGCTTCAACCAATGAAAAACTCCTTGGACTAATTATCTTCTCTGCCAAAGGGACTACTTTCAAGAATATCTGATTTACTGCACATTTCTGTCTTGGTGAATTCAACTTCAGTCTCGATATATTGATGAACACAAAAACATATTCCTTCATAGATTCTGTTAGATAATATTACATTCATTTTATCAATTCATATCAGTAGTCATGAGTTTAATCATACTCACTGATGAAAGAAACTGAATAAATTTTAATTTAGGAGATGAATGATTTCACCAATATAAAAATACATCATCAAACCTTATCTCTTTCCATTGACAGGAAATCTCATTAGATAAATCCAGACCCCATATCTCATCGGCTTTATTATACACTTTATAAAATCTATGAAAATTATTCTTTACAAGCTCAACCAAATAAAATATTTCCTGCAAGTCATTAAAACTTCTGTGTTGATAAGGAGATCTTTGATGAATCTTTATGAAGAAATTCCATCTTTCAGAACACCGTTTTATTCTTTTGATGGTTCTAGTTATAAGAATAACGGTAAAAGTGAAAGATCTATTCGATATTAATAGCAATATTAAAGAGGCATACAGCTATATGTACTTTACTACTTTTTATTATTTACTTTTGCTAGGAGAATAAAGTACATTGTATACAATTTAGTAAAAGCTTCATAAAGACAGTAAATAAATAAAAAAAACACACACAGGGAAAATTAACATCTTTCTAAACTGATAAAATATAAAAGGTTATTCTGCTCGATTTGAACACTCGAAAGAAGTGTTGAATTTTTTTTTCTTTTTAATATTCTTGTAGTCTGTTGAGATTTTGTTTATGGAAATTGTAACACCTTATTACCATATCTTAGATTATTCTTCAAAAACTATCAAAGCTGTTGTAAATCTCTTGTTAGCATTTACTGTAGTAGTCTGCGAAAAGTTTAAAAGTATCTGTTGAAAAATATCCATTATCTATTACATTATTATGTATTGAAGTTAATCCTCACTGAGTGACCCATAAGAGGTGTACTTATTTTTGGATTGCTAGGTACGTTTTATAACAGCTACGAAATGGATCCAGTGAGACAAGTCCAATTACATTGAAGAGATTTCAGCTGCAGAGTTTGGTTTCTAGTAAAAGTATTTACGGTATTCGAAGGGGCTTTTATTTCCCCGTCGTTGTTGGCAAATTGTCGGGCAAAGAAGGAATAACGCAAAAGTAAAATGCAGACACTTGTATTACAAAATTTACAAGGGTTACAAAATTTACAAGGGTTTAACAACAAAAGGGTTTGCAAATTAAATTGAATTCACGACCATGACTTATCTGTTTAATGAGAGTTCTTGGTGTCGTGGTGATAAAGGTGTTCTGTCGTTGATAGGAAAAATGGCTCTAAGAAGCTTCTCGGGTCGTTTCTCGTTCTTCAGTCAGTATGCTATTATACCAGCCTGAGATAACATTTGCTGGTATAATGCCTTAGAAGTGAGCTGGTTATGTGGACCCTGTTCAAGTAGATTATTCAGTTCTCAGTATCCTATTATAACATCCAGTGACAGTATGCTGAAATAAAGCCTTAGAAAGTTTGTTGATAAGTACGTCCATCCCGGACTAGGGCCCACAGACAACTGCTAGAGTTTTGATTCTGGCGCCAATATCCCATTGGCGATTTGTCCCCCTAGTGGCAGGGGAAGATAATTCACATGGAATTTCCGATACTAGAAGTTGTTTTTTTTTTTGTTATTCTGAGGTATTCTTTTCTTACTTTTTCCTTCATTTTTGTTTGTTTGATGGATTCTGTTTCCAATATTTCCAAGTAAATATAATTCTCGTGTTCACTAAGTATTCTTATCCTTTCCTGATTTGGTAGTTCTATACCTTCCGTTGTTCACCTTTTCCTCTTTTTCATCACGCACATGGCGCGTTTTATCTACCAAATCCCATTCCTATATCCTAGCTGTATATACCTATGGTCTGTATAATGGTTTTCAGCTCTTTTTCGTTTTTGGCAAAAATCTTGATATCCATGTACATAAGGTGATTTTTTTTCTATGAGTTTGTAAATTTGCAAGCCCCTCTAGAGTTCAAAATTTTGTGGCATCATTGTTATAACAAATAGCAGTGGCAAGAAAGTGTCACCATGAAAGATGCCCCTTTACTTTTCCATCTCTACTAGGGGTTTTCCTGCTTTTAATTCCTTTTCCATAGCTTTAGCAATGAAGTTTATGACTTTGTCGGATATAATATCATAGGCTTTTCTGTAGTAGATCCATGATTTGGCTATATTTCTTTGCCTAATTTTAACCTCCTTGAGAATATTCTGATCTATGTATAGTAGGTCCTTGTTGTAATGGAGTATACACACGCACAAACACACACACACACACACACACTCTCTCTCTCTCTCTCTCTCTCTCTCTCTCTCTCTCTCTCTCTCTCTCTCTCTCTCTTTCTCTCTCTCTCTCGCCCATGTGGTCTGACTATATATATAGTGAGCACAGCATTATACTGAGCTGGCTTCGAGGATTAGTAACATACCTCACTATTCCGTGTCTGTCTTTTTGTATCTCTCTGCAATAAAACCCTCTTAAATCTACGAACGCGTTGATTGGTCCTTACAACCTTGTATCCCTTTTAAGGACACAACAGTCATCTTGTTTCTTTTTCGGTATCTTTTTTGTTCTTCCGGAAATAGTCCGCGGCATTCAAGCGAGTAATATATTCCTTTATCTGTGCGGTTAGGATTTTCTACATCATAGGTAGGCATGTTATCGGCTATGGATTTTTTGAACTCACCTCACCCCAGACATATAACAGCAAAATAATAATTCTATTTATAAACGTTAAAATAAAAGTAGACAAAAAATAAGCATGCTTTTTAAATTTTTTTATTTGAATTTGATTATCACCAAGAAAATTATTTTCTATCAGTTCATACTTTGATAGTATTATTAGCATTTCTTTTTTTTTCATTCAAAACAAAAATGGAATGAATACTGCTTTTTATTTATTTATTTATTTTTAAACCAAGAAAGCTTTTTTTTTAAACTATGGAGAGAACATCTTAAAATTCAAAATAATGGCACATGATCTGAGGTTCTGTGAATTCTTTTTTTCAAAATTAATTTCCTCGGGGTTGACTGTGAATTCAGTGGCGTAAATTTTTACTAGTTTACCGGACAGTTGTTAGTGAAATATGATAGGCAGTCCAATGCAAATATTTTATTTCTGAACACTCAACTGGGATTAACACTTTTAATACAACTGAAACCCTAAGAAAAACAGAACTTTATTCATTTGTAAGTTTTTTTTTTAAATTCTGGATCAGAACAGATTTCCCTTTCGTCATCCGTTGGCTTCGTGTAGGCATTTACTATGTACATCGTCGGGGGTCTGGTATTTTCCAATTTGCTACTTTTTTTAGTGTTGCTCAAACCGAGTCCATGTACCTTATTCAAATCCTTGCAAATATCTTTCAGGTTATTTATTCATTCGGCCTTTCTGATATGTCATTTCTTTTTCCATATCTTACTTCAAAAATGTTTTGTATCCTTTGTATTAGGATGTTCGTTTGTGTCCATGCTTTCTCCGCCATAGAATTATCTTTTGTTATTTTTGGAAGACTCTGTTTTGCTTGTACTGCTTGGTTCAGCACTTCAGGCACAGCAGTCAGTAAGGAAAGTCATGCTGTGACAGTATTCAGGTCCATGAAATGAACAATCACAATTGATTTTCATTGAAAAAGGTGCAACAGTAAATAGTACTTTCTATTGCCTAATCCTTTGGCATAATTCACCTTATTTATTGAATGACCTTCGTATATTGTTGATAAAGTGTATGTATGATTCCTCTAAAGAAAGAACACAAAAATTATTCGTCTAACTTAACAAATTTTATTGTGACAAGATCTGAAAGGGAAAATAAAATATGTATGGACGTGGACATCTGTAAGACTAAAAAGTAATCATCAGTTCCTTTAGATGTTTTTTTTATCTGTGCCGCCTGGGTATAAAACAGTTTCATTCTAGTCACGTGTCTTTATCACTAATTCGGTCTTGTGCAAAAGAGAGGTAAAAATCTTGCCTTTTTTTTTAAATACTACGGGGCATTGCTATGACAACTGTGTCGCCTCCCAATGTTTGTTGAATAAGTCACTGGCAGCAATCCCACAATATAAATGTTATTTTTGTCTGAATATTTTAGATGAGGCTTGATAATTTGTATTCTTTGGATTTTTCGAACTGTTTTTCCTATCTTTATATATTGTTATATGCACAACGTTTCGACCGATGTGTCCCCCGAACTCCTTCAGGCGTTTGCGCCATGTGTCCTAAGGAAATCAACTTGTGTAGAGTGATGATAGTTAGCCATGCCTTTGAAGAGTCTGATGATCGCCGTTGATTCTATGAATATGCAATTGCCCATTGCCTGAGGCGCCCATCACGGAAAATACCGACGGAATCTTAGCAGGTTTTAAACCGCTTCCTGCGTAGCACACATTAAAAAATGACTTCGTGTGTATTTGATCTTGGTGGGAAATTAAAAATGTTCAAAATAAATAAAAAATATCTTACAAAATTCTGACGGGAATCTACATATTCTCTATCAGTTGTACTGAGCACGCTTTGTCCATATATATATATATATGTGTGTGTGTGAGAAGTAAACAAACAGACGATGTTTGTGGTATGGCTATTTTCAGCCGACAATATTTGGGAGAATGTGTGCTTAATTGAAGTCGAACCTAATTTTTGAAAGTTAATTCATTAATAATTAATTAGGCGGGATTTACCTATTTAAATGTGAGGCTAAACAAATCGAGAAAAATCAATCTCTGTATGTACATTTCGGCCCATTAGGCCTCATCAGCAGAGCTATAGATACGAAGACCGCCCCGTGTGTGATTCGAAACCTGTCTGTCAAATTGTCAGGCAAGCATCTTACCTCCACACCAAACGGACTTAGCAAGATTTCTTCGTTTTGTTAAGTAGTAGGTGTTTATATTCCTCTTAAGTGACCTCTACACGAACTTACGAGAAGTAAACAAACAGACGATGTTTGTGATATGGCTATTTTCAGCTGACAATATTTGGGAGAATATGTGCTTAATTGAAGTCGAACCTAATTTTATGAAAGTTAATTCATTAATAATTAATTAGGCGGGATTTACCTATTTTGATGTAAGGCTAAACAAATCGAGAAAAATCAATCTCTGTATGTACATTTCGGCCCATTAGGCCTGATCAGCAGAGCTATAGATCTTCGTATCTATAGCTCTGCTGATGAAGCCTAATGGGCCGAAATGTACATACAGAGATTGATTTTTCTCGATTTGTTCAGCCTTACATTTAAATAGGTAAATCCTAGGATTTTAACTCAGGTCGACACTAGCCATTACACCACGCACCTCCATGTTTGTAACTCTTTTCCCGCCAGTTTTCCTCCTCCCGACCCTCCAACCTCACATGGTTTCCGTATGTTCCCTCTGCAACTTGATTAAATAGAACTCAGAATAAAACATCCACCCCTTTCGCACTTTACGATGTTGAAAGTACACCATTAAAATGTTGATGCACTCATTAAGAAATTCCACCCTGATATTAAAAAATTGTCCGGCAATTTAGACGGATCGAGAAGAAACTAATCAGACAAGAGATGTCTGTCCTATTTAATATTGTCTGCATTAAAGAGAAAATTCTCTCTCTCTCTCTCTCTCTATATATATATATATATATATAAACTTATGAATATATATATATATATATATATATATATATATATATATATATATATAGGGCTGGTTTAGCTCAGTCGGTAGAGCGTTTAACCACAATGTTTCGGGTTCGATACCGGCCCTTGCCATCTCAGCGTATGCGTAGTACATGGATCTGTGCGGTAAAGTAAGGAGCTGATGGTAGGTGTGAAAATCTCCTTGGTTTATCTCTAGTGAAAAGGGAAAGGGACCCCCCCTTCTCTGGCTGATACCGAATTTGGGCCACCCTGCCGACTTATATATATATATATATATATATATATTATATATATATATATATATATATATATATATGCAGATTTATATCATAATATGCTTTAATCAATTTAGTCCCTAAACCCAGCTCCATTTTCAAAGTATTCATTTTGATTACCTTCCTTTCAACCAGAGAGATATACACTCTATAATAAACAGGTTTTATTGAGTTTTTCGTGTTGTAATGGTTATTGACGTAGGAAATGGACACAAAGACCCGAGTTCAAATACTGGACAAGACTGTTTGCATAGCTATAAAACCCATCGGAAATGTTTGCATCCAACTATTCTCCCTTTAGCTAAGAGTAAATAGCAGGAGAGACTGGGATCTTTAATCCTAGTATGGCAACCAATTTAGGAAAAAGGAGAAGGAAAACTTTGATTTAAAACCTGTTAAAAATTCGCATATTGTGTCCGAATTGGACACAATATGCGAATTTGCTCCTGTGTCGGGGTTGGTAAATACATAATAAACAGATTTTATCTATAATATTCAAAGATTAATAGTGTAAGATTCTGCAGAGCTTGGCCATTAAAACTGTTGTAGTGCCTAGAAATCTCCTGTGCCCAAAGGAAAGGAAGCTAGAGATTGGGTTTCCCTTGTTAGGTTATGAAAACTTTCTCTTTCTAGACCTATAGGAGTAAGTCTCGTAGAGTTAGTATTTCGTCACTCACTCAACCGTGAAAGAAAAAAAACCCTCAATGAGGGAGCATGGTCGGCTACACCACCTGAGCACCCCCTCAGCGAGAAAGTTAAATAATTGTAAGTACTGCTTTCAAGTACTCGTTGTATTGTTGTGTCAAATTGTGTCGCATGTTGATGAATTTGGTTAAAAATACATTTGCTTTCCCCTTGTTCTTTTGGTTTGTGTAACTAGATAATATTCTTCATAGTCTATGTACCACCAAAATATGGCAACATAATTTTCATTATTTCCGTGAGCTGAATTTTTTTTTAATTATCAGTTTTTTCTTCCGAATGGAAAAAAAAGTTCCAAGATAATTATCTTTATGAAAGTTTCATTATGTTAAATATAGGGGGAGGTAAAATTCACAGGGAAAATTGGTGGTACTTATTGTACACGAATAATCTAACACCGTCTTCCAAAAATTGTGTATAATTGATCACCATAACTTCTAAGGGCAGTCCCGTTGTAAGTAATCAATATTAATAAACAGGAATGGGTGGGTTATTTTACTATTCTAGTGTTTATTCCAAGTAACTCAGCAGCATTAAAATCACTCGTTCGTCTTGTTCGTCATATAAATATTGATTACATATAATAATGTCAGTTGAAGTTATCTTTACCCTTCTCGTTTTCAAATTATATGATGGACATGTTTATATGAGTCTTCATTATTATAATCCATAAAAGTTCTGGCACCAAGTGGGGAAAATTTATTCTGACACTTTAAACAATTGTTGTGTTGGGAAATAACTATGTGTCAACACATATAATTTTAGTAATTGATGAAATTTTACAACTAATTCCCAATACTTATATTTTATTTTCTCCTGGTCGCAGGAGAAGTAACAAAATTATCCATAGAAAATATTGGATGTGACATGAATGTTTCAAGCTTATTGAAAGTTTGCCTTTTGATATAGCTGAATAGCAAAGACGAAATTGTCCATCCCAGTAGAATTGTATATACTAGCAAATATATGCACTCTCCGGGTGCCAGTATTTAAGTTTTAATGTAATAAAATATTATATTAAATTAGAAAGGCTAAGTGTAGTGAGATAGCCAATGGTGTGTTATCTCATTTACATATGTGTATTACAGCAGGAGATATATAGAGACTATTTAGAGGACTGGGATGAAATTAGCAACTTGATGCTAAGACCTGAGCTACGATTATGCCCGAAGGATTATTGATACTACTACAACAGAGAATACGAAACCACACCTCACAACACTAATGAAACTAAATAAGAATGCAGATAAAAAAAGATTTGAAACAGAGGATGGTATGAACGAAAAGTAGAACAACTGAAACTTACTACCTCCCGTCTTTCATTGCTAAATTTTCTTAATTTAACTATTTAGTTAAATTAGAAAGTAATGAAAAAAAAAATACTTCTTGTTAATGGATTTCCTTGAATATTTATCACCGAAATGTTTGCTCATATTCATTAAGATAAAACCAACAATTAGAAATCAATAATATTTAGCACATATTTATCAAAATCAATTTTCTAATATCAATATGCAAATAAGCCTTTCTGTTCATTATCTCGTGTTATAAGTATGTAAGTAAAGTAAAGTCGACGGGGCGGCCTAATGTCGGTATCAGCCAGTCAGCGAGGGAGTCTATCCCCTTTTCAATAGCGCTAGACCAAGGAGATTGTTTTAGCATCTGAGGCGGAGCGCCACATCTACCATCAGCTCCTTACTTTACCGCACAGATCCCTGTGCTACTCATACGCTGAGTTGGCGAGGACCGGTATCGAACTAGGAACCTTGTGGCTTCTATCCGAACGCTCTACCGACTGATCTAACCCGGCCCCTCTTATGGTCAACAGTATTAATAATGTAAACAATTTTATTAATAATTGAGGTTTGAATAAAAATAAAATCATGGAGAATGTGACGTAAATAACAAAGGGAATTGTGACTTGTATAGTAATATAGTTTCGGTTATAGACAAACACAAACTCACCATTATAATAATATATTTACCAAACCCCTCTGCAAGATCAGGATGCGACACAAGGTCAATTCTTAAACGGAGTTTAACAGGTTTTAATTCAGAGTTTACCTTCTCCTAGAGTGGTCACCTATCCAAAGTTAAAGAGCCCAGTCTCCCCTACTATTTACCCATAATTGGATTCATAACTTTTCTAAGCGCTATGTGAAATGCAAACAGTCTTGTCCAGGATTTGAACTCGAGTCAACGAGTCCATTTCCTATACTCTAACCATTACACCACGCGCATCCAGTAGAATTAGATAGGATCCAAAGGTAGAACGAGCTTTATTAGAATTCGGGAATTTTTGAAAATTCTGGTCAGATATTTGCAATTTTCTTTTATTTCAATGTTCCTGGCTCCAATATTCTAGAGTTATAGTAACTTATTTGAAATTTCAATAACATTTTAAAGGCTATGGAAATCTAAAAAGTCTATTGAATTGATTTTGTTGAAGGAATCATGTATACTAATGCCTAGTTATGGGGTTTTTCTCATGTGTGCTGCGGCAAAATTTCTCACCTATGATAAGAAATAATATGCATGAAACATATAGAGTATGTGGATTTTTATATGCACAAATTATACTAAAATGAAGTACCTGGATGTAATAAAACAGAATTTTAAAAAGTAAATCCCCAACATCAAACCAGATTTTCAAGACCATCATCGAAATATAATCAGCATAAATAAATTGAAGTAGATCACCAAGTAGGCATTTAGAAAATTTAGCAATGAAAGACGGGAGGTAGTAAGTTTCAGTTGTTCTACTTTTCGTTCATACCATCCTCTGTTTCAAATCTTTTTTTATCTGCATTCTATTTTAGTAGTGATGTTGCATAGGGCGTTATCACTGTACTAAATTGCAATAGTTTTATCTTCGTTGTAAGGGATGACAATAACACCAAAGTTATCCTCCAGAAGTTTATTGAAATAAATTCAAGCTTCTTAACTTCGAGAGAGAGGGTCAGTTTAATTAATATATTCAGTCTTTACACTTTCGGTCCTTCAATTAAATTTCTGGGCGACAAGCTTTTTCAGTTGGTAAATATTAACGCTAGCTTTTCCGACACCAACTACACGAGGTCCCGCTCGGCCGACTACTGACCCGATCACCTCACTCTCTCTCCGCGTGACTGCCTCCGGGACTCTGACGACTGACCTGTCTGAAACCCTCTCGGTTCTTTTATCTTCATAGCTACACCCACGTATTTTTATCTCTTGATCTGATAACAGGCAGGTGTTAAAAACTTCTTTGTTTAATAAAACCGGGAATTCATATTTCCCTTTGTACAATATATAACAGTGACCACTCCAAGCAGATATTTAAGATGTTTGAATTCAGAGTTTTCCTTCTTCTAGACTGGTTGCCTAGCCACGGTTAAATAACCCAGTCTGTCCTACTATTTTACCCATAGCTGGAGGGAGAATAGTTGGATTCATACATTTCCCAAAGAGTATTACCGCTATGTGAACTGTGACTTTGTCCAGCATTTGAACTCGCGAAGCCACAAATCCTGGACGAAGCCACAGTTCACATAGCGCTAATACTCTTGGGAAAGGTATGAATCCAACTGTTCTCCCTCCAGCATAATACGAACAAGTACAACGCGTTTATCTAAAATGTGTTTGTTGTTGTTGTTTACAATTAATTGAATAGAAAGCGATGGTTCAGTGCAAAATATTTATTGGCGTTTAGTAACAAGCTGTGAGTTATCTGATACGTTGTATTTCGCGCGAATGGAAGTGAAGTGTCCCAGGATATTACTACGCTAAGGTATTTGCAAACATCAGTGTGCGTAGGGAAGTAGTTCCTATGATACTGTTAAATCCTCCATTATCAATCAAAAGGTTTTATGGTTAATTGCTATCTTAATCATTTTGTATCCTTGATTGCATGTGTATTTTACGACCACTTATAGTTGTGTTATGGAAGCGTGTGGTGTAATGGTTAATGTCATGGGAAATGGACTCGTCGCCACGAGTTCAAATCCTGGACGCGGTAACTGCATTTTCACTTAGTGCTAATACCCTTGGGAAAGGTATGGATCCTACTCTCTCTCCAGCTATGGGTAAATAGTAAGGCAGACCGGGCTCTTTAACCTTGGTTAGTCAACCGGTCTAGGAGAAGGAAAACGCTGAATTTAAACCTGTTGAACTCCGCTTAAGAAATTGACCTTGTGTCACATCCTGCTCGTGCGGAGGGGTTGGTAAATATATATAGTTGGGTTATGTGTTGAGGGTGTCGGAGGTGTCTGGTCTGAGGTGTTGTTTGTGTTGGAATGTGTTGCTAAGATGATCGTTCAAACGAACAAGTTTGTTAGTGGCTGTCCCAGTGTCTTTTATTTAAATCAAGAATCATGACAATGTTTGATTTTATTTTCGCGATTTCATTAAAACCACTCCCCCGTGATTATCAGTATCCCCTATGCTATTGTCGTCTGGAAACAAAGTGAATTGGAAAATCGAAAATATGTTCCTGGTGAGATTTGAACCTGAATCTCGTTGCTTTGGAACGCTTGGGTTATCATATCAGCTGATTTTCTGACAGCTACAACTACCTTTACCGCCACCAGAAAATGTTATCAAGTTTCCTCTTAACTTTACTGATTACTAGGTGCCATGATTGTTATAATTCTTATGTACATAACTATTTTCTTATTTATGAGATGAATGTTGCATACTCTTCTTCTTTACTTCTTTACTTACTTCTTTCTTACTCTATTCTTCTGACCGTCTTTGAAATCCTATAACATCTTGTCTTGGTCTGGAATCTTCTAAGGTCTGGACTTTCTTGGGGACTTCGGGTCTGGTCTTCTATTGGGGATTTTTCTTTATCAGAAGCCCTGTGTCATTGTTAGTTTTTAGAGGTAATAATACAAGACTCCGATTTGCTTTGATCTTACTTTATTTTTAAATCCCCAACTAGACATCTGCGCAGAGTGAGTCGGAGCGTGTTTAACACGACTCACCACCGTCGTGGTTTCTCGCCGACTGACTAAAAATCTATTTCTAATCTAAACCGGAAGAGGGTCTCCTCCACCGATTCTCACAGTATCCACCGGAAGGTTAGAACTGAGGTCAAGCCTTGTCACTCATCCTTCAAGGCCGTGGGCTGTAACTTATAACAGCCATTTTTATTTCTACACTATTGCACATAAATATTAGGTTTCTAATAATTATGTAACAATGAAGCTTGTTAACTACTATTTATTTTGTTGCTATTTATTTCAATATCCAATTATTTACTCCTGTTGGGTGGCAAGCGGTTTAATGTTTTAAGTTTTAAAGGTGACTGTGCTTATTCCTTGCGCATATTACTAGGGTTTGCTTTTAACCCCATATTATTAGGTGGTCGCGCTAAAAAAGGAAGGAATTCAAGGAACGAAAAAGGAAGAGAAAAGGACAAAAGGTACTTTTAGGATTTAGGCTTTATTCGTGGGTCATAGCCACCACGTGCCAAGGGAATTTCTCCATGGATAGTAGTAGTGTTTCTTTCCGAGTTAAAGCTTAAGTCAGAATGGCCGTGAGCATGTCTTGGGGGTCGGAAGTGGGTCCTTTTTCCAGCACATGCTGAAGGCTCATGGGAGTTTTTTTATGTTGTTGTTTTTTTTATTTAAATTTAAATTTTATTTTAATCCCCACACTCCACATAGTTTGTTTACTCTTTAGAAGTACTAATAAAAATAGTCTTAAGTTATCTGAATTTTTAGATTTAGCCAAATCTACAGTCATAGTTCAATTCCTTTTCTCATACAGGGTGTCCCAGAAGTCGCGCACCATATAATTTGTTTGTTTGTTTTTTGTTTTTTTTTTGTTGTTGTTTTTTTTTTTCCAGATTTTATTGGATATGGGTGGGAAATTAACAATACAAGAAAGAGTTAAATTGTTTTTTTATGTTCGGAAGAGATGGGGCTACATACCACTCTGTAGCTGAATTCAACCACACTCATCCCGAGCGAGAAAAACCGTTGAACTGTCTGCCGTTTGATAAAACGTTTCCAAGAAACTGGCTCAGTTACTGACCACGAGAGATGTGGTCGACGAAAAAGTGCAACTGATGAAGCAACATCAACTTTGGTTTTGGCGAATGTTGCTAGAAGCCCCGTGAAATCAGTAAGGAAAATAAGCCAGGAGCTTAAGATTAGCAAATCATCAGTACATCGTATTCTTAAGACATCTTATTTTATAAAGAGAATTGATGTATGTATCAATGGAGAGGATGAACAATTTGAGCATCTATTATGATTATGATGAATAAAATTGATGTTCATATGTCTTTTTATACTTTTTATATGTACTAGCAAATATATGCACCCTCCGGGTGCAAGTATTTGAATTTTAATGTAATGAAATATGTTAAATTTGAAATACTTTTGAAACTAAATAAAAATCCAAATAAAATGATTTGAAACAGAGGGGGTATAATCGAAGAATAGAACAACTTTGAAACTAAGTCTTCCATCATTTTTCATCACTCCCTCCTTTTATTGCTGAATTTTCCTAATTTAACTATTTAGTTAAATTAGGAAGTAAATAATAAAATTACTGTTATTTCTTTATATTAAAGGATTTCTTTTAAGATTTATCCCCGAGTTTTTTGCTCATATTCATTAAGAAAAAAACAAACAATTAGAAATCAATAATACCAAGCGCATATTTAATAAAATTAAACTTTTAATATCAATATGCAAATTAGCTTTCCTGTTCACATTGTAACCCGCTATTTTGTTGCATATATAAATACAATTGCATGTTATTAGAATGTAGATAAAGTCAAAAGTATTAATAAGGTATAGCAATTTTATCAATAACTGAGGTTTAAATAAAAATAAATTCATGGTGAATGTGACGTCCAAAACTAAGGGAATTGTGACTTGAGTAGTGATTTAGTTTCGGCTTCAGACAGACAAACACACAATCTCCATTATAATAAGATTTTCATACATGGTGCGCGACTTCTGGGACACCCTGTATAATCATTCACTCTATATTGTTTATTTACGTTCTAGTACTAATACGTAGTACTAATAGTAATAGTAATAGTTTTAATTTATCTGAATTATAAAATGAGATCTTTTCATCATTAAGGTTTGATAAGTTTTTCTGTTCATTTTATTGTTAAATTTTATCATAATCCATTATACGTTAAAACCAGCATCATCTTATTTATTTTTTAATTGCCACTAGATCACCGAAGTTAAGCAGCGATGAGCCTGGTCAATACTTAATTGGGTGACAACTTTAGTAACAACATGTGTCCTTTGTTTATCAAAATAACTTGATTTGGCAATACATTGATTGGCGGTTTAGACGAGTTCAAACCCTAGACGAGACTGTTTTCATTTCGTATAGTGTTTAAAAGAAAGGAAAGGTACGAATCCAACTTTTCTCCCACAGTTATTGGTAAATAGTTGGGTAGACTGGTTTCTTTAACCTAGATAGGACAACCGGTCTAGGAGAAAGAAAATTCTGAATTTAAACCAAAAGGTCTCTCTTTTCTCATTAATAAAAAAAACTCCCCTCCTCCCTTCCTCGCCCTCCTCCCCTCCTCGCCTCCTCGCCCTCCTCCCCTCATCCTTCTTCTCCTCCTCCTCCTTCTCCTTGTTCTCCTCCTCCAGGTTATTACTGCATGAAACAAGGAACTTAAAATCAGCCTAATTAGCACACAAAGAATATTGAAAACCTTGTGAAAATTATATTTCACATCACAGTAAAGTAAACTTTCACTTTCTTTAGTGTTGGTAAAACTTGGTAGAGTCAAGAAGCCCGTGGGTTTAGTTTGTTTTGAAAGTGAACTCATTAAATAGGAAGAAATGATTAAAATGATATGCTTAAGTATTAACGAGCAAAAAAAATTTAATTAACTTTTGAGAGGCTAATGTTTCCTACTTTCTGGTGCCACGAGGTTATTTTGTCAAGAATAATATAACTTTCCGTGTCCAAAGAAGCAATTTGATTATTGTTGTTACAAAAATATAAGCCATTATACAATTAAAGAAAATAAAATTCGAAAAAATAAAATTGAAAATATATTAGGCAAAAAATAAAAGTCTATAAAAGATACAGATGGTTTTAACACCTTCAAGTCACACCTAAATCTACCAATATTGAGAATCAATATCCCAATTACATGTTATTAAGAGGCTCGGATATTTTTTTAGAGCCTTATTGGCCAGCAAGATCTTTCCCTTCAATAATTTTCATGTTGATGTAATGAAATATCTGCTGGGTTATTGAAATTCTTTTCTTTACTTTGTGATCTTTTTTATTTTTATTTTTATTTTTTTATAATATCTAACACTTTTTTGTTCAGTATTGAAAAAATATAATTTATTTTGGTTTGCTTGTTGCAAATTGGTTCCTAATGAAATGAGCATTTGAACATAATAAAACATATGAAGACTTTCCTCAAGAAATTTTCTAAGCTAATCAAGGTGGAGTCATCAATTGAAATTTAATTCTCCTATTATTTGCAAAGTTATAATTAATTAATGATTTTTTGGTGGGTTTTTTTACTTCGGTATTTTTGTTCCTCCCACATAAATGCACAGCTACACGAACACGCATAAAAACACACACACAGAGGCATAGTTGTATACAGTGGGAGAAAGAAGTATTTGGACACTTCGAACTTGGTTTGAAAATCGTATAGGCAGGAAAATATTTTGAACCTTGTGTAGAATTTGAAAAGTGATATAGAGTATCTAATAAACTTATGTGCACCCATGAATAGATGAGCTTATATTGTCACAATAATGGTGGGGTGGCATTTTAAATCTGAATTTCTTGAAATTATTCTGCCATTAAAAATCTATTTTTGTTGAAATTGTAGAGATTTGTGTAAAGTGATCAGTATTCAACTGTTGCAAGTTGAATCGGCTTCTGAGAATCCAGACTTGATAAGTGGTTAAATAGCAGCTTGGGCTATTCTACTTTGTGGAATAGTCAAGTCTATTTCCAGCATTTTGATTGGCTGGTGGTTTTAGTTTGTATATTTGTATCCATATATACTGAACACTTGATCATGTCCTCTCAGTTGCTACAGAGTGTATTAAGTTTTTGGTGTAAGTAGGCTGCGCAAGGAGAGAATGCCAGGTTTATTTTTGAATGGATCGGTCAGTGAGTGAACCTAGCTAAATAGATCCATGTAGTGGTATGACCAGCTTTGTTACCCTTCCCCCCAAAAAGAACTAAACCTTCCGGCTTATATACCGAGTTGTGATGACACACTCGTATATTCACTTCTTATTTTTTGAATAAAGAATTTGAAGTGAGTACATGAGTGTGCTCACTTCAAATATCCAGAGTGTATTAAGTTACTCTGTCTTTTTTTGTCTGGTAACTGGACGCTAGTCACAGATTTGGTTTTGGTGTGAAGGTGAGTATGATGTTCCTTCTACAGAAATTATAAATCTCTCAGTTAAATAGTAAAATTGTTTTTTAGTGATTTATTTATCATGCATTTTTTTGGATACCTTTGTAAAAACTTCACTGTTAGTTCTTAAAATTAGTGATCAGAACAAAAAACGAGAATCTTTTATCGTTGATTTCTAGAGAGAAAGCATTTATTTCCCAAGAGCTTAGTGTACTATAATGTGAGAAAATACAGTCTCAGGCTCAATTATATTAAATGATATAAACTCTGGGTGACGATGCAGTTATGAGTCCCATATGATGATTAAATTACTTCTGGTATAATCGTGTTGTTACCCTTAGAGTAAAAGTAATCGCCTAAATCTATCTTTCTTTGACAACAAAAAATCTCTAAAATATTATACGGAGACTAATAATCTAATATTTGAAATGATGCTCAAAATAATTTTGTTGCATTCATATATTTTTTTATCTTATTTGCTGGAATATTTCTTTATATCATTGGTCAGGGTTAAAAAAAAATACAGGATTTAGAAAGTTATTATACTCTTTTTTATTGCTTGAATTTGAAATAGAATACTTTCAATACATTTTAGTAGTAAAGTAAGTAAAGAGCGGAGTAGCCTATTGTAGGTATCAGTCGGATAGCGAGGGGGTCTATACCTTTCACACTACTATATATCCCTTATGGCAATCCCCAACCCTTTTTATCATATGGGCGCTAGAAGGCGGTGGCTGCGGGTCTACATGTCTTGGGAATGACGTTAAACTCTATCTGATGGTGAGGTTCCAGTTTTGGAGGTTTGGGGAATGTGGAGCACCCCTTCATCACCATTGCTCCCTGGTCCACTCTGACCCGGAGTGGTAGTACCTGTTAGGGTCCCATCTATGGGTTAAATAGAAAACATGAGTTTATAAACAAAATTGTATTATGCATTAAGAATGAATTTATTCCACAACTTTGTCGGAATTAAATGACCCACCGAGGTTGATATGCCGTAAAACAAAACAAACAAACGAACAAACTACTATATATATATATATATATATATATATATATATATATATATATATTATTATATTTTATTATTTTTTTTTTTTTTTTTTTTTTTTTGCTTGAAGACAGTTGGCTGCTGTACGATGTTCTCGTAGTAGGCAATATTTGCCGAGTTCGCTTGTCATGGATATTTTCATTAATTATCGAAGTTTTACGATACACGTATTGTAACTGCCTTCAAGCAAAAAAAAATATATAATAATAATATACTTTACTCAACAATGCTTCTAAAGCAAATTACCTTTATATATATATATATATATATATATATAATATATATATATATATATATATATAAATATAAGATTTTTGGATGTTTGTTTATCTTAGAAGCATTGCTGAATAAAGTATATATTAAATTTTTACTTGAAGGCACTTACAATGCATGTATCGCATAACATTCGATACTTTTTCTTATAGAAAATGAACTTGACAAGTGTAATCCCAGCAAAGGATCGCTCGGTGTGTAGAATATCGTACAGACTGTTTCGACTTTATTAAGTCTCATCAGCGATATATACTAACGATTTCCCTCCGACAGAAATCGATACCGGGACCTCAGCAGGCATAGTGAAACACTATATCGCCTTGGTCACAGTACACAGCTAAACTCGAATGGAGTGATATAATAATAGAATTATAAAAATGCATTAATTGGAAGAATGGAGTTACAATATGACCAAAGATTTGACATAGTCAAGGCAATCATTGCCGCTAGTATAATTATTACTTCTACTAGTTTGTGTACCAAACTGTTTCAAGAATTTAAGAAAGTAGTTGCAAAGTGCGAGTCTAGAGGAAGTTAACGCTTTCAAAGCTAAAAGCCATTTGTCAAAAGTCTTTTCGGCACAAGAGGCTCTAGGCACCCTTTCCGGGTCAGCTTGGCAAATTAATTGTATTATTTAACCAACGTGAATGTTTCCCGCTAAAACTAAAAGACTTCCATTTGAAGTCACTTTTGTCCACGTCGCGAGTCTAAATGAAGCCAAAATCTGTTTATCAAACATTTCCCTGCCGTAATCACAAAAGTTCATGTCGTCCAAACAGTAGTACATTCACATACTAAGCCTTACTCTTCTGCGCCGACCAACTTCAAGACAACTTTCAACGATAAGAACTCTGATCTCTCCCATATAAACTTATTTTATAAACAATCACCCATACAAGGACACTTGAATCCCTAACAGGACTTGCTCATACACACGTAATAACTTTTCTATTCATTCATAAAATTATTTTATTTTCTCTTCATATTTTCTGTCATAAATTATTGTCATTTGTTTTTATATATCCTTCTTTTTATTTTTATTTTACCGCATGTTTTTTAATATTCGCTTAAAATTTGAAACCTTCATCTCGAACTTTTAGTACACGCAATGATAAGATTACTCGTGTTCAGTCATCTCTAAATATTAGGCTTTTATAAACAAATTTTTTAACATTCACGTCAAGTATTTCCCTCGCTGTCCAGATGATACCGACAATAGGCCACTCTATCAACTTTACTATCTCTCCATAAGAAGATTTTATAAGATATCTGTTCAAGGATTTTGGGAAACTATTTTTTAAATTCATAGTTTATCAATGGTCGGAGTTTATAGCAATCTAACAAGACTGAAAATGCAACAATAAGATAAAAAAAATGAATCAAACATTTATAAGAACGTTATAATCTAACTTATAGTAAGCCGATGATTTGTAATTTGTTGTTTACAGATTTGAGTTCTATGGTGATCGTAACATATATCTACCGATGTATGTATTTGTGCGTTAAATGTTCGCGTTTTACAGACAGCTACTGTGGCCAAGAGGAAAGGAGTCGAACTGATGCAAAGTCAGTCGGGTGTCGCTCCCAGCTAGAAGCAACTGTTAAGTCTAGCCCCACTGATGAGACTTAAACGTCGAATAATGGTGTCTGGGGATGACTATATATATATATATATATATATATATATATATATATATATATTGGGAATTTAGGGCTAAATAAAATATATCAGTGGTCTGAAGAAGCTCGTGAGCATACTCGCGAGTGGAAATGGTCCATAACCACGATACCCATGGTATTTAAGGCCTTTTATTCCCAAATAACTTTGCTCTGTTTACAATAATTAAACATTGAGCTCTCATACGGAACCTGAACTCTACAACAAACTACTGGTAGAGAATTAGGACCCACCTAGAATCACCTTGTACCAAGAAACTTGGTACCGCACCAAAGTATATATATATATATATATATATATTATATATATATATATATATATATATCTTTGAAATGATTCAAATAATGCAATCTTTGTAAGTGTTATGTACTATATACTAAGTTGAGTCAAAAGTTTTGCAATATTTGCATTTTAAACCCAAGGCAATGCTCTGCATCTGGAACTATGAGGTGGTAATTCATTGTGCGGTATGAATATTTGGCATTGGTTAACAGTAACCGAGCTCTTCCACAGCAAGACAACACAATACTTCATACCGCTCGGAACCCCACCCCCTCCCCTCGAATAAACGCCAGGAACTTGAGAAAATCTATTTGTTTGCCACACCCAGTCTATCCTCTGGACCTATATCCCTCACTGAAGTAGTTTTTCGCCTTGAAGGACAAGAACTAGTATAACAGTGGGATCAGTATAGACAGAGTTGTCTATTATCAGTTTCAGCCGGGTAGCAAGGGAGTCTATCCTCTTGACACTAGCGCTAAACCAGAAATCATTTTTGTCTAAGGAGACACGCCACACCTACCATCATCTCTTAACTTTACTGTATCTGGAACTATGAGGTGGTAATTCATTGTGCGGCATGAATATCTGGCATTGGTTAACAGAAAGCGAGCTCTTCCACAGCAAAACAACGCAATACTTCATACCGCTCGGAACCACCATCCCCACCCCGAATAAACGCCAGGAACTTGAGAGAATCTATTTGTTGCCACACCCAGTCTATCCTCTGGACCTATATCCCTCGGATTATTACTTATTCCAATCCATGATCCACATCATCCACATGATGCTTCAACAATCAAAAGCAGATGTAAACTTCACTGAAGTAGTTTTTCGCCTTGAAGGACAAGAACTAGTCTAACAGTGGGATCAGTATAGGCAGAGTTGTCTATTGTCAGTTTCAGTCGGGCAGCAAGGGAGTCTATCCTCTTGACACAAGCGCTAAACCAGAAATCATTTTTGTCTGAGGAGGAACGCCACACCTACCATCAACTCTTAACTTTACTGCACAAATCCAAGCTGTGCTACTTATGCGCTGAGTTGACAAGGGCTGATATCGAACCCGGAACCTTGTGGTTTCGAGATGAATGCTATAACAACTAAGCTAGATCTACTATGGCAGAACAAAGCGGAAGCATGGAGGTGCAGGCGCACTGGGATGCAACATCAGGGAGGTGCAACAACGCCCTAACAGAAAAGAGTTTGCGTTGCCTTAACATTGAAATATAATGCCTAACTATATTCCTGAATTATGACTGCGTATAATTCGTGATCCAGGGGAGGTAAGCGCTCGGTCCAGTGTCCCCTCTGGTAGCCAATAAATACTGATTCAGATTTTTCAAAGCTTCACCTACCCCTCCACTTTCAAATTCTATGCATTCATAGTTTAGAAGTAAAGAGGCAAAAGTTAGGCAATATATTTCAATATTATAGCAACACAAAGGATTTTGGGTTATGACGATTTTGTGACCCCTGAAGCAGCATCGCTACCCTTTGCTGACCTCTTTGAAAACAGCAGCCTGAAGGAAAGAAAAGATTTGAAAATAGATTAGTTTGGGATTTTTTGAAAGCTGAAAAAATCTTATTACAATGGAGATCGTGTTGTCATATACACAAACATAGATATCTCCCAATTCACTAATTCACCAAATTCAATCCTACCATCACACACGCCTGAAAAGAAATTTAAGAAAAAACCCTTCAGTACACTCCTTAACCATACATACACATTCTGAATCAAATCGATATCTGGGGGACCTTTGTTATAATAGAAATAGATATCTCTTATGATTCACAATCTTTACTTCACAATACATCCACTCGCCAACAAAACAAATTTAAAAACAAAACAAAACACAAGTTGAGGATGCCATGCGGAAGTTAACTCAACAGTACCCGAAAACGAAGTGACCAAAATAACATGGGTCTGCGCATAGGCTCCAAAAAAACTTCTGGTTGAAAAACAAAATTTATAAACAATAAAAAATATACTCTATTTAATGTTTTTCAACCAATAAAAAATATGTTCTTGGTATTATTGATATCAAATTGTTTGATTTTATTTCAATAGATATGATAAAAAATCTCGGGGATAAATCTTAAATAAAATTGATTAACAAGATGAAATAACTAATTTTATTATTTACTTCCTATTTTAAGTAAATAGTTAAATTAGTAAAATTTAGCATTGAAAGACTGGAGTAATGGAAAATGATGGAAGAGTTAGTTTCAAAGTTGTCCTATTTTTCGATTATATCTCTTCTGTTTCAAATCATTTTATATGCATTCTTATTTAGTTTCATTAGTCTTTCTAATTTAATATATTTCATTACATTAAAACTTAAATACTTGCGCCGGGAGGGTGCATATTTTTGCTAGTTGAAATGAATAATTGTAAAGTTTTAGATAAGCCAAGTTCTTCTATTTTCTGATACATCAATTTTCTGTCAATAATTTCTAGTTGCAGATGCAATATTGTTTTTCACTTTCATTTTAGTCTCTCTCATACTATTAAATTTAGGAAATGGCTGGTTGATTGGATTTTATAGCATTTCAATACTTTTTATGTCAAATACATTTTGTTTTATTCATTCTTGTTGGGTATGCATTTATTTTTCAAATTCAATTTTTTAAACACATTTTTGTAAACCACATTTTAAAATCTATTTAACCCATAACAGGTAATACTACCACTGGTCAAAGTGGACCTGGGAGTAATGGCCTTAAAGGGATACTCCACATTCCCTACAGCTCCAGCTTGACCACTAGATGCAGGTTTACGTCATACTCATCTGGATTCTAGGGAAACATATTCATATTTGCATTTTTGTTTAGTTGGTCCTTAAGAGTTTTTTTTCTTATCTAATACAAATAATTTTTAAGCAGATCTATTAGATCCTAACAAGTACTACCATTTTGAGTCAGAGTATCTGAAAGTATTGGCAATAATTGCGTACTAAACATTCCTCATATGTCCAGAACTGGAGCCTCACCATCCGATCCAGTTTAGAGTCATACCCATTTGGGGTGGTTTTACCTCTCTGCAAAAATATCCAGTGTATTCTAAGCTTTGCTGACAGTCCTTAATAAAAAGTGAAATCTTATGGCAATTAAAATGATATAACAAAACTATTCTTAATGCAATTAATTGGCAAACATTTATATGGTATGAATTATTCGTATCAAATACAAATAATTTTAAACAGATCTATTTGACCCATAGAAAGGGCCCAAAACTGATACTACCACTCTGAGTCAGAGTGAACCTGGGAGTAATGGCAATGAAGTGGTACTTTATATACATAAGTTCTCCAGAACTTGAGCCTTAATATCAGATGCAGTTTAGTGTCCTACCCAATACACACTTTTGGTGGGGCTTACCCCTATGCAAAGGATACAGCAAATGTATAGAAATTAAGGGTATACAAGAGGAAATAGCAGTCAATATTTTTCTTATAATATTAAGATATGATATCATTAATAACGAGTTAACTAGCATCCTCTCCTCCACCCATTTTTGTGTTTTTTTTTCTTTCTTTCACCTAAGCTACTAAGAGATATATAGAAAGCCTAGACTCCGGACACCCCAAAACATTATTTTTGAAAGTCTTAAACAGCATGTTGACTTATACAAAGTCGTAACATATAATCCAACAGCGCTGGTATAAGCACACGTGTACAAGAACGAGTGGGTTTCACGTATACATGTGTATAAACAAAGTGAAAATCAGAATTACCCTGACACCTCTAGTGGACTTATCCTGCCCCCCCCCCAAAAAAAAACCTGAAGGTACTGTTGCTTATCTGATACACAAATGCAAAATATACCATATCCCCAACCTCAATTCTTTTCAGGAACACCGATAGTAGTAAGATTGGGGTACTTACTACTCGTATAAATCCCCAAATGGGTTTGAAATGGGCTCCTTAGCCTTGGTCGGCAACCCATGAACTCAAGAAGTCCAACACAGAACCTCTGTTGCCCTCAAGGAAAGGCTAGGGGAGTAAACCCCGAAAATAAATCAGGAGCTGAAGTCCCTAAGGTGGTGTGATGCTGAAATCCAGTGCAACCCATTAACTCCTGCGACACTACTGTTGCCAAACTGCATTGGTCCCTTACCTTTCCTTTGGATCACAGCGGCAGTATGGAGAGGGGGGATTTGCTGCATGGGCAACAGCTCATCCTCCATATGAAACCGCCCAGGCTATGTAGTTCAAGTTAACAAAAATCTGACACTACTCCATCGTCTTTCGTAGATGGAAGGATGCCAACAACAATATAAAATGCATTTCAATTTTTGCAAACCAAACTTATATAATATTCTCTATGTTATATTTTGCTAATTCTAGCTCCTTTGAAAATGTTTTCTAGTGATGATGGTCCTGTTATCAATAGCCTTATTTTTTTAAAGCATCACAAATAATGGTGATTCCCTTCTGGGCTTGTTCTAAACAGTACAGTCAGATATTGTTTTATTTCCTTCCACTTTCAAAATTCTTTAGAGGCTTTGAAGTTATAGTTTAAAATGCTGGTAAATTCAATAAAGACTTAACAAGACAAAGCAATTAAAGTGAATTGATTATCAATCTATTGCCAATAATTTCTATTCACAAATGTCATATTACTTTTCAATCTTTTCCTTCCAGTAAAATCAAAATTATGAAGTGCTTGGTTAAAATATAATAACAAAAGAAGACTAAAATATCCATGTCTGGTTGAGTGAATGAAGTCTACTTCAACACAATACTCCAAAATATATGATTAATATATGTGAGAAGCGCGTGGTGTAATGGTTAAAGTCATGGGAAATGGACTCGTTGCCCCGAGTTCAAATCTTGGATGTGGTAATTGCATTTTACTTAGCGCTAATACCCTTGGGAAAGGTATGAATCCTACTCTCCCTCCAGCTATGGATAAATAGTAGGGCAGACTGGGGTCTTTAACCTTGGTTAGGCAACCAGTCTTGAAGAAGGAAAATCTGAATTCAAACCTGTTGAACTGCGTTTAAGAAATTCACCTTGTGTCACATCCTGCTCGAGCGGAGGGGTTGGTAAATATATATATGATTAATATGAGGGTAATCACAAAAGTGAGGTATCTAAAGTGCTGGGGATGCAGGGAAACTGTTTGTGTGACTATTGGCAACATGGTTGTGTTTGCACATGCCTAGCTACCTCTCTTAGTTTTAGCTTGGCTGTTCTTTCTGATGGAGGTCTCGATTGATGCTACCGCTAAGTGTGAAGTTTTTCTAGTTTTTTTTGGTTTTAGGATGCAAACAATATTAAACCAATAGAAATTCATCGCCAATTAACGGAAATGTATGGCAAATCGTACATGGGTATCAAAAACGTCTGCAAGTGATGTAGGGGTATGACATGGACATACAAAGACTGCTAATTTCAATCAGTTTAATACATTTTGCATTCTAAGACCAAATAACTGATCGAACTTTACATTTGCTGGTCGCATCAATCAGGAACTCCCTAAGAAACAGCTGCCAAGCCAAGACTGAGCATGACAACAAGGCACATGTGTTACATAATCTCTGCGGTTGCATAAGATTATTGTCAATTCTCTGTATTTCTAAAGGGGTGGCCCTTGTCATATCACGGGCGGGACTTTCCATGGAATAGTAGAGAAAGCCCACGAAATACGTGAAGTCACGTGGGACCTGGTTGGGTCCTCAGTTTCAGTTTGGACGTCGGGCAGAGATGTACTGCCTTAACTGGAACTCACTGCATACGCGCGCTATGTTAGTCAGATGTTTAGTTACATGAAATGTTTAGTTAAGTAAATAAAAGCTTAAGAAAATAACACGGTTTTGTGATTAATGAATGTCTTGGTAACAAGACTGATCTAGAAGAAGAAATGAGTTAAGTGCGACCGACCACCAAGACGAAGTCAAGACGATAGAAGAAGACGTAAGATAGAAAAGACGTCAGAAGAATAGAAGTAAGTAAAGAGGTATGCAACACATGCAGGCACATGCACAACAAACGCAACAGTATTGCCAATAGTTGCATGAACAGTTTCCCTGCATCCCCAGCATTTTGTAGACCTTACTTTTGGGATTACCGTCATATGTCTTTGTAAACATACTATGGACATAAACTACAAACAGAATGAATACCAAAGCCACATTCCTTTCCTTTTAGGTTGCTGAATACAAAATACAATGTGATAGGCCATGGGTGGTGATTCTATGAACATTCTCTGGGCATTGTCCAGGTTGCTCCCTTGTAATCAGCTAGGAAGAAAGGAACTGATTTCCCCTCAAAGGCCATTACACCTGTAGAATAATCATACTAGTTCCAATTATCATCAAATTGGTAAGACAAGGCAAACAAGTAGTCGTAACTGAATACGAATCTATCTTGCTGCAATATTACTGCAAAATACCAGGTTATTTATGAAGCCTCATAACATCATAGAAACCAAGCAGCCAATCAGGACTCAAGGAATAGAATCACCCAAATGCATGAGTGGACTATTCTTGATTCCCTAAGTACCAATTGTCTTGGCACTGGTTCAGTTGTGCTTAGCTAGTTGCTGTTGTCCAAACCAACAGTAAACTAACTCACTTCAACAACATCCACACAATTGGATGGGGGAGGAAGGGGAGATGTAGAATAAATTCTAGGATTCAATGTGTGCTTAATGTAATATTTATCATAATAGAAAATGGGGTAATTTATGAGGAAGTGCGTCCCAGTCTCCTGCCTCAGAAATTGCTACCCGGTAACTATTAAAATAACGTTCCCAGCTATGTCGTCTCATATTTTCTTTTATTCATGTTTGTTTAATGTCTTGTTTTTAGTTTAAATAAACAAGAATTACGACAAAAAAGAAGCGACACCCCACAAATACATTTACTTGTCGAAAATATCTATCTATCTATCTCCATTTGTTCATATCTATCTATATCATTTTGTTTATCTATCTATCTCAGTCTATTCAAAACTATATATCCATCTTCTTATCTAAACAAGAATTACGACAAATTACGATAAATAAACAAGAATTACGACAAATTTCTATAAATGAACAAGAATTACAACAAATTACGATAAATAAATAAGAATTATGCCAAAAAAGAGAAGCCTCCCCTCGAAAATACATTTAACGCCCTAAGTTGGTTGTTTTCTTTCAAGTAACACCGACATAGCTGGGGACGTTATTTTAATAGTCATCAGGTAGCAATTTCTGAGGCAGGATACCGGGACGCACTTCCCCATAAATTACCGAACATGGAATCAGTAACCCTAGTTCAAATTCTAGAAGAGGCTGTTTGTATTTTATCATACTAATGCTTAGAAAGGCATGAATGCATTTATTCTTTCCCCTGCTATAAGTAGATAATAGAGCAGACAGGGTTTTTTTTAGCCAAGGAATAGGCAACCTGTCTAGGAGAAGGAAAATTCTGAATTCACACCAGCTGCACTCCATTTAAATTTGACCTTGTGTCACATCCTGCCCATGGTGTGGCGGGGGGGTAGGTAAACACATAGATTTTATCAGTACATGGAAAATAGACTTTTTTGTTAAAGATTTGAAAGAAAAAAATGTCAATAATTTTCATTTTACACAATGTGTTTCAGAAAAATTGATATTTTGTAATCTAATGACTTGATCAATTCTCATTCAAATGATCTCAGATTTTAACAGCATAGGTAGAAATAACTCAGAATTCTATGTTTCATATCTAAAGGCCTTTTCTTTCCTGGCGAATGATATTTCTCTACCCAAAAAGAAAAGAAAACATAAAACATAGCAATTTAAGTTGTTTTTTTTTACATTCTGTTAAAATGTGAGATCTTTTGAGATGTATGTACATAGTGTTTCAGAAAAATTGATATAAGTTCGTTATCTAATAACTTGACCAATTCTCATTCAAATGATCTCAAATTTTAACAGCATATGTAGAAATAACTCAAACTTCCATTCTGAAAAAAAAAACAGGCATTTAAGCATTAAGCATAGAATTTGTGAGCTGTTTCTACAAATGCTGTTAAAATTTGAGGTCATTTAAACAAGAATTGGTCAAGTTAACTGATTATGAAATTATATGAATTAACACATAAATTCTGTAACACCCTGTACATCTTAAATGATATCAATTTTCTGGAAATAGCCTGTATTTATCTAGTTTTGATCTATCTTGATTTAAAGCAGTTTCTCCACCTTTTGTTACCCATGAACTCCCTTTCTTCTTAATTATTATAGACATTCCACATACTGAGAAAGTAGAAGGATAGGGGGGATATTTATCACAATAACAAACATCTATGGTTGTTGCCTTATACCTGAGATGGGGGATCTTTCCTTTTGTTTGTTGTGGGTAACTTTAAATTTACAACACAGTCAAATTTAAAAAGTTAAATTAATTAAAATATCCTATTTTATCCATTCAATACTTTCTTTCCTTTATTTCTCTTTTCTACACACACACACACACACACACACACACACACATATATAATATATATATATTATATATATATATATATATATATATATAATTTTATTTCATATGTTATATATGTGTGTGTGTCTCTCTCTCTCTCTCTCTCTCTCTCTCTCTCTCTCTCTCTCTCTCTCTCTCTCTCTCTCTCTGTGTGTGTGTGTGTGTGTTATATAGATATGTGACAATTGATACTTGTAATACAAATTCAGAAGAGGCTAGATTCATTTTGAGTTTTTGGTCGAAATAAATTATTATAGTCTAGTGACGGTTTGTTAAGTTCTTCTACTTGATTGCCATAAAAATCCTAGATGGATGAATATTTCTACTTTTAATATCTTAATATTGTCTATAAATATCTATATACGGTTGAAAACTAGTTTTACAAATTTGATCGGTTTAAAATAACTAACGTTGCTAAATATCTATTTATCTACTCGGTAAAAAAATATCGCTAGATGAATATTTCTATTTTTAGTATCTCAATATGGCATAGATTCCTGTAGAAATTTAATTCTCTGTAATAACAATTGTTCTAAAGTAGAATTGCTATATGGACCACTAATATGGTATATATTTTGTGTGTGGACCCCCAGTAATGTTACATGGACCCAAAGGTCCATATGGACCCCAGTTGAGAACCTCTGATTTAAAGGAAATAGCACTTATTATTTTGAGCACCATTTCCCTCATTTTCCTATTTGCCTCTCCTTATTTATTGAGGTTATCTGCTAAAAAACATCAAAGAGCATGCATAGGAGCTTTTTTCCAAAAGATAATCACCAATGTAGGCACCTGCTTTCAAAAAAGATTTGCCTCTCCTGCCATTGCCAGAACAATCTGAATTCTGTTTATAATAGACTGTTATCAGCATTATGACACCAAGGATCATACATAATTCCTTTTAATTAAAGGACTGATAGAATAGAGAACACGATTAGACAAATATACATTACACTCAATTGATACTGACATTTACGCGCCACCCCATCCCCCAAACTTTGACAACAATCTCCAATTACTCACCTTGACGACTAGAACTACTAATAAGTACTGGCCACGTTTCAATCTATTTAGACAATGACCATTGGTATTTATTGATGGCCTATGGGTCTGAGCAAATTCTATTGGCAAGGAACAAGTCCATGTTTGTAATTGCTTCTGGGTCAAATGCTTTGTAGTTTACGTGTTAATCACTACCTGTGTTTCATGTTGGACTTCTTCTTATCAAATTACTCTTTTGAATTATTGCTATAATCTTACAAAGGGATTATCTGGCTAGTATGGAAGTTAATCAGGAAAGGATTTAGGCTTTCAGTCATAGATCATCCTTTAAATAGCGACTAGAAGTGGCTACCCAGCATCATCTGGATAGAGTGGTGAAAAAACTAATGTATTTATTTATTTGCTTTTAAGATTTACAAATGCTGGACATTTTTTAAGTAGAATTTTTAAGTGCTATTTCTATTTAAATTTTAATACTGGACACTGCTGGTGAATCAAGGATGAACTCATAAGTGATGTTATCCTATATGGACATACCAATATAGGTTGACTAGCAAAATCCTATATCAATCCGGTCTGTGCAAATAGTGGATGTCATGCAGACGACCTTGCCAAGGAGTAATGACTGATAGGGACAGGTAGTGAGAGACTCATAGGAATCCATGCTGTCAAGTGTCTGATAATGATGATGATGATGATGATGATGATGATATGAAGTTGGCAGTGTCTGAGGCAGAAACAAATGTTTTTATTTTTTTAATATCGACTTTTATTCCTATAATTCTAATCCTGTCTTCAGGAAATTAGAGTATCCTGGGGATTAAGTTAAACTGTATCTAATGGTGGAGGTCCAATTTTGGACCTATGGGAAGAATAGAGTACCCCTTCCTTGCCATTACTCCCAGGTCCATTTTGATTCAGAGTGTAGTACCTGTTAGGATCCCACCTATAGGTTAAATAGAAAAAATGAGTTTGAAAAAAATTTTTTTCAATATTGAGCTTAGAAAAGTTGAATACCCATCAAGAATGAATAAAACAAAATGTCTTCGGCATAAAATAACCCTACAAGGGTTGACATGCTGGAAAATCCAACCAACCAGAAAATTAGAATTAAATAAAAGTATGTTGGGTTTATATTTTTTATAAGTAATGACTATCAATATGCTATAAATGTTAACCTCTCAATAATATTCATTAACTTATAAGTCCTCACAATCCTGGACGTGGTAATTGCATTTTACTTAGCACTAATACCATTGGGAAAGGTATGAATCCTACTCTCCCTCTAGCTATGGGTAAATAGTAGGGCAGACTGGGCTCTTTAACCTTGGTTAGGCAACCGGTCTAGGAGAAGGAAAACTCTGAATTCAAACCTGTTAAACTCCGCTTAAGAAATTGACTTTGTGTCACATCCTACTCGTGCGGAGGGGTTGGTAAATATATATATAAGTCCTCACAAAAAAAGCATAGTCTGATATTATGAATTTGTCCCAGCAGTAAAAAAAAAATGGAACAAAAAAATCACAGCCAGTCCTCTTTATTTAATTCTTATCAATAGGGTAGATTTTCAGCTAGTATATATAATAGAAGAATTTGAAGAAATATAGAGAAGCACAACAGATAACAGTGGTGCAGAAATTACGCTATAAGAGAGAAGGTAATTGCAACTGCTACAAGTATAATCTATCACCATGGTAACCACCAAGGAAGAATTCAGTATTGTGGCTTCTCTCATAGAATTATATCTCTTGTCATCTAAGTGCCTATTAATAATTCTTCCTTCTTATATTGAAATCACTTTGAATCCTTAAATGTGGATGATTAAATGGATGAAGAGAAATTTTATATATTTCCAACTTTAGTACCAAATGATAGTGGTAAGTGCTTAAATATTTAGATAAGTATCTTTTGAAAAAGGCAGAGTGAAAGAAATACAAGGTAGAGTAAAGATGCATCATTAGATATTTATGGTATTTTAAGTTTAGTTTTATACATTACTGTTATATCAGATTTTATAAGCATGCAGTGGATATTGAATATTTGCTGGAGCCCAACATAGCAAGTTGTTGTTTTTTAAAGGCAGAGTAAAAAATAATACACGGTAAAGTAAAAAGGCATTCTTAGATATGCGTGGTATTTTTAAGTTTACTTTTATAGAATGCTAGTATTTCAGATTTTATAAGCATGCAGTGGATATTGAATATTTGCTGGAGCCCAACATAGCAAGTTGTTGTTTTTTAAAGGCAGAGTAAAAAATAATACACGGTAAAGTAAAAAGGCATTCTTAGATATGTGTGGTATTTTTAAGTTTACTTTTATAGAATGCTAGTATCTCAGATTTTATAAGCATGCAGTGGGTATTAAATATTTGCTAGAGGCCAACATGGCAAGTTGTTGTTTTTTTTTTTAAATCCTTCGCAAAGAATAGTTTAAGGACACCATTAGATATGTGTGGTGTTGTTGGAAATTCCATAACTAATTATCCCCCCCTGCCGATAGGGATCGAATGCCAACAGCGTATGTTGGCGCCAAATACCAAAACATCACTTATCGCAAAACTTCTATGTTATCTTCTGGAGAAGAGACATAAGAACTAAGGTCTCATTACGAAGCCCCAAAACAGGGTCCACTTATCTCAGAACCTTACAACCAGATTCTGTCTAAAGCATAGTATCTGCATACTGCACAAAGGCCAGTACTACTGCACACTGACCAAAGGAAGAACAACTACCGAGATGAAGCGTCCTTTCTACATTTTCCACCGACGAGAAAAAAACTGTGTTATCACCAGTACTACAAGAAATTCCTCCACAGATAAGTCTCGTAGCAAATACCATTAAATTTGCAACAATTTATGTAATTTTATGTCAATACAGGTGTCTGCATTTACTTCTGTGTTGTTCCTTCTTTGTCCAACAATTTGCCTTCAACTACGGAGAAATAAGGGCTCCTTCGATTCCGTAAATACTCTTAGTATTCATAAATTCATTTTTATACATTGCTACTATCTCAAATATCCTAAGCATTCAATTGGTGTTAATAATTTGCTGGGGATCGACATGGTAAGTTGTTTTTTAAAAGGTCGCCACAAGGTAGAGTAAAAAAGACATTTTTAGATACGTGTAGTATTCATAATTTTACTTTTATATATTGCGACTATTTTAGACTTTATAAGCATTCAGTGGGTATTAAATATTTGCTGGAGGCCAACATGGCAAGTTGTTTTTTAAAGATATCCACTAAGTATAGTAAAAAATATATCCTCAGATATATGTGTAATTCTTAAGTTTACTTTTATATATTGATAGTATCTCAGATTTTATAAGCATTCAGTGGGTATTAAATATTTGCTGGAGGCCAACATAGCAAGTTGTTGTTTTTTAAAGATATCCACTAGGTATAGTAAAAAATATATCCTCAGATATGTGTGTAATTCTTTGGTTTACTTTTATATATTGATAGTATCTCAGATTTTATAAGCATTCAGTGGGTATTAAATATTTGCAGGAGGCCAACATGCCAAGTTGTTTTTAAAGATATCCACTAGGTATAGTAAGAAATATATCCACAGATATGTGTGTAATTCTTAGGTTTACTTTTATATATTGATAGTAACTCAGATTTTATAAGCATTCAGTGGGTATTAAATATTTGCAAGGAGGCCAACATGGCAAGGTGTTTTTTTTTTAAATTTCTACACAAGGTAGAGTAAAAAAGACTGACATGGCAAGTTCTGTTTTTTAAAGGTCTCCCCAAAGTAGAGTAAAAATAGACATCCTCAGATATGTGTGGTATTCTAAGGTTTATTTAATACATTGCTAGTATCTCTGATTTTATAAGCATGCAGTGGGTACTAAATATTTGCTGGAGGCCAACCTGGCAAGTTGTTTTGTTCCAATACTAATCAGCTATTGTCATTGATTTTATTATTTCTTCAGTTAATCTCTGAATGATTTTCAAGTGTTCTCCTTAATCTAATGGCCACTTAAATGAATTGAAATCAATCACATTTCATAGAAAATCCTTTCTATTTACAAGGACATTCAAACAATAAAAGATATTTGCTTGTAGGTCAAGATAGCAAACAAGATATAAAGTCATTCAAATTCTGAGGTCATGGTGAATATTCTTGACAATCTTTTCAAAGCATAAAACCAAAAGCCTGTGGGCAACTAAATAATGAATATTTATAAATAAAAAAAACATTTTCATTTTTCAAGATAATCATTGACGTTTTTTGTTTAAAATTAATTAAACAAAGGTCAAAGCAAGTGTCATCGGATGATTACTTTCTCGCAATAACATCTCATAAAATTTAGCTCAGTAGTTTGAAAATTTTCAACAAAGCATCTCAAATGTCTATTACAGTTTTTTCACTGAATCTTTTAGATGAGGGTTGATAATTTATACTATTTGGATTATTCGGACTATTGTCCTTATCTTTATTGTTATCTGTGCTACGTTTTGGCTGATGTGACCTCCGGCCTTCTTTGCGTATTTCTTGTCAGACAGGGGAGTCTTCTCGAACTTGGTAACTTTCTTTTTGAACTCGGGAAACTTCTTGTTATAATTGGGAACCTTCACAGAACTTTGAACCCAACCCTTTAATTTATTTAATACAATTTTCTATGGAGAGCAAATATAAATACAAAAGAGAGAAAAAAGCATAGAGAAAGAGAGCAACACAGAAGACAGAGAGAGGATATCGTAAATATAAATTGATAAAAACATAGTAAGGGAGAGAAAGAGAGAGAAGGGAGAGAGGGGGCAATAAAAGGCAAAGAGAGTGGGAAATAAAAGGCAAGGAGAGATTTCAAAAGAGACAGCAATAAAAAACAGAGAAAGAGAGAGAAGATATGAGAGAGAGAAAGAGAGAAATTGCTCTTTAAAAACATGGCTAATACAAATAAAAAATGTTAAAATATTCACAAGAGATAGATAGATAGATAGATAGATAGAGAGAGAGAGAGAGAGAGAGAGAGAGAGCAATAAAGGACACATATAAAGAGAGAGAGCGAGAGAAAAAGAGAGAGAGAGCAATAAAGGACACATAGAAAGAGAGAGAGCGAGAGAAAAAGAGAGAGAGAGCAATAAAGACATAGAAAGAGAGAGAGAGAGAGAGAGAGAGAGAGAAAGAGAGCAATAAAGGACACATAGAAAGAGAGAGAGAGAGCGAGAGAGAGAGAGAGAAAGAGAGAGAGAGAGAGAAAGTAATAAAAAGCAGAGAGAAAGAAAGAGGGAGAGAGAGAGAGAACAAAAGTAAATAAATGAACAGAAAATAATGGAGAATATGAAACCTCTTAAAAACAAAATTGCATTGTGAAAATTTAACAAAAAGGATGAATGTATTACCTGTATCAATAGTTAGGTACTTAGGACCCTTCCTTGGCTACACAAGACAGGAATCTATGGATCAAGAAACCGGAAAATTGGGATGGTGTTCATATACTCTATATAAAGAGAAAAGAAGGAGGAAGTGGGTTCAATAACATATAAAAATAAAAACAATAGTGTAAGTAAAAAATGCCAAGTATTTTAAGAAAGGTGATTAATAAAAAGTTTAACATTCAAGTGAAGAAACCAATAAACAAAAGAAAATGAAAAAAAAATAATTAATTGTCACAGATAAAAACAATGGGAATTTTTAGGCAGATAACACCTAAAAAGAGATATGTTATCTATGATTATTACAGTACGTTCCCCTCCCCAAAAATGATTTGCCCAACCTGTTCACCTCAGGATTAATTTGACACAAGGTTACAAATATATGGCATTCAGCGAGGATCAAACTTGCTTTTTAGTAGTCATGGATCTGCGAGTCAAGCTTGCTAACCATTAAATCGCGACAGGACGCCTATATTGCAGCCCAGAATAAATGTATCTTAATCAATTATGTCAAAACCAAAATAGACACAAAATCAGGAAATGTTAAGAATATAAATCACATTTTTCAAACTTTTTTTTTTACCCACAGCCAAAACAACAATTTGAATTTCAACACATTAAACCTAAGTGTAATGATATATCAAAACATAACCTAACAATGATATTACACTAAAAAATCATCTCATGCATTTGATACGAATTTTTTTATCTAGAGACCAACAATTACGATGTCAGATGTATTTTACAAAATCAAATCGATACCTCTGATTGAAAAAAAAATTACCAAAATTCAGGGAACTATCCCATTTTAATGAAATTTTCAGAGTTAATTTATCAATAAATAAATTTTATAATGTATTAATTATTTTATTTAAAAACGTTCTGATTTCTTTTTCAGATCACTTAACTTAAATCCCACCCCTCATATTTGGGGGGGGGGCACAAAATATCGGTGAGGTTATATATAATTGAAACTAATTACAATATAGATAAAAATACAAAAGACAGACTTATTTTCTATTAAAATCGTTCCTTTAATTTTTTTCTATTCACAATGAATAGAAAAAAATTAAAGGAACGATTTTGGTAGAAAATAAGTACCGAAAATCTGAAAATTAAATTAAAAAGAAAAAACTAAAAATGTTTCCTTTTTTTTCTAGATTTCTTTGACTCTATTGTTTTTGAAATATAATTTACTTTTAGATTATCAGTGGAAAAAGTATACATCGATATTTGTTCTGTTTGAAATGGTGAAGGCCTAACTTTGGAATTGAGATTTCTCCATTAATTATTACATCACCATACTAAAATGAGCTTGTTATTAAATGAATTTTTTTTTAGAATCTAAAGATGTAAGATCTAAAACTTAAGATTATGCGATTTATATTTTAAATTAATTTTCATTGAATTAAAACACGATATAATGACGTAAGTATCGAGGCCTAGCTGAAAAATAATTATGAATTACTTTGCTTGTTTCATTTTAAGTAAAGTAAATTATTTGTGTATTCTAAGAAAAACTTTTTTAAATGTATGAAAAATGTAATTATTTATTTAATTAAATCAACTTTATGTAATGAATGGAACTTCTAAACTCGCGTATTCTGTTCTAAGAATGTGCATGTGGGCGTGTTAAATTGACGCATAATGATAAAATACCACTTAGATTTATTTCAATATTCTAATTAATTAATAAAATAAAATAAATTAAATAAATAATATAAATTTAAAGTAATTTAAAAGCAGAAGAAATATCGGGACAATATCATTTCCCCATGTAATCTTTTTAAATCCAAACAGTAGAATTTTTTTTTTAAAAGTGTAGTAAACCAATTATTATGCTTTGGTTAATCCATATATTTGGCGGGAAAATATTCCTACTGCCATTGGATAATTTATTCGTTATTGAAGCAACATTATTTCGATTTTTTTTTCGATAAAAAAAAAAATGGTCATTTCTTGGCTAAAAAGTTACGAACCAGTGAGTAATCTTTTTGTACAATGTATTTAATTCTTGTTATTTATTTCTGAGAAAAAAACTTTAAAAAGTATTTTAGAATGTTAATAAATGTATTAGTATTTAATTGTTGGGATGGACATGAGTCTAATAGGGTTATTTTCCCTAGCTGCAGGGTGACCCAGTAAAAACAGAGCCCAAATTATTTATTTATTTTCCCATTAAACTAACCCTAAACCCCAACCCCAACCCTGACCCTATTTTCTTATTTATTTTCGTGACCCATTTTTATTTTGTGACCTAATTTATTTATTTCGTGACCCAATGAAAAGTCGGACACATAGTTTTAAAAAAACTACTTTAGTGAATGCTGGTGATTTGCTGTCTCACGGTCCCCAGCAATTATCCACCTGAGAGAAAGGGAAGTGATTATGATTATGGTGAAGAGGGAGGAAGAGGAGAGGAGGAAGAGGAGAGGAGGAAGAGGAGAGGAGGAAGAGGAGAGGAGGAAGAGGAGAGGGAAGAAAACCAGAATTATGTTAGATACACACGATGCTTGACTACAAATAAGCAGAATCATAATTGGCTGATCTGATTACGTAAAACTTTTTTTTTGTAGTTTTTAATGATCACGAGAAAAATAAATGAAGTATGCATTTGATTAGTTCAACTAGTAAACAATGCATCTTGTTTACATTGCAACCGGAAACGACTTGCGATTTTATGACCGGCAATTAGTTAAACCAAGCAAACTCAAGAAATGTGAGGTAAATATGAATTTGCTTTCCCACGATGGTAATCCCAAAGGTAAGGTCTCCAGAATATTTAGAAATCAAAGAAACGTTTATTGTTTATTGCCAATGATCTTTTCATTATTGTGTTAGTATAGCATTCAATTCTAAGACTAACAACAACAAGAAAGGAATTAATACTTCCTTTAATTCAAACAATTTATTGGCTAGACATAAAACAACAAACAACAATATAAAGTCCTTCCTGTATATAAAGTTGAGTTTAAGGGACTTACCGGCGCGTTGGAGAAGATATCTTGGGGTGGTTTCTCTGAGCCCCTGAATTCGTTGCCTCGTGGTACCGCTGGTTGAATCTGTCCGAGTACGTTTTTGGATATTGCGCCAAAACTCTGGGCTATCACGTGATTGGTATATCCAATCACAGAGCCTCTCCCTCAATCACTCTATATACAGGAATAACCATTTTTGACCCAACATCATCATTTTAAATTTTCAACATAGATCTATTTTTGTGACAAAAAAGGTGAATGGACTGATAATTTACCGGGGAGCGGCTGGCTGGGTCGAGGAAGTCGCTGACGGCATGTGGATAATAAAAACGTGAGGCCTGGAAACATACAGAGTTTGAGGACCACTTGTTAATTTCCTACTCCTTGTTACTCCTTCCATAAATTTACCACAGGTAAATTCATTGGATGGAGCTGGCTCAACTAACTTTGGGTGAATGCCATCACAGAAACAGAAATAAATTTCTCCCATAGCTGTACCAAATTTTCTTGGTATTTTTTACCTGTATGATGGGATATTTCAAAGTTCCATATCAATTCTCTCCAGAACTCATTCTATCCAAATAAAGTCCGATTATTATTGTAATCTGAGTTCTTCTGTTCAATTATAATGAGCTAACAATCAGTTTCTTGTACATTGATCATGGTGGTGGGTGAGCCACTGCGAGCGGGACAAAATTTATAATCTCCTGACGTAAGTTGAAGGAGGTGAGGTAGTTAATCAACACCTATAAATAGGCTACCCTCCTAAGAGTATTTACGGGGATTCGTTGGAGCCCTTATTCTCCGTAGTTGGCTATTTCGGACGAAAGAAAGAAACAAATACAAATATAAAATGCAGACACTTGTATTATCAAAAGGTACAGAAATATTGTTGCAAATTTTATTGGCATTTGCTACAGGACTTATCTGTGAGGTTAAATTAAAGTGGTAATAACAGGGGTATTCTGGTCGCTGGTTGGAATGTTGTTAAGACGCTTCGTCAGGTCGTTTCTCGTTCTTTAGCCTTCTGTTAGTATGCTATTGTATCAGCCTTAGAACGTTTGCTGATACAATTCCTTAGAAAGTTTGCTGGTGGTAGAGTTCTTATTTTGCGACTTCCCTCAGTAACTGCTCTGTGATAAGTGAAGTTTTTGATTCTGGTGCCAACATCGTATGTTGGTGATACACCTCCTAGCGGCAGGGGAAGATAATTCTCTGTTGAATTTCCGATACTCCGCTTTCAGCTGTATTATAACATCTACCACAGAAACGACTATTACCTGTTTCTAGAAGATTACTCCATAGTTATCTGACCCAAGGCAGTCGCTAAAGACCCATATTTTCTTAGCAACCTCGACGCGTCGGCCAGCTCTACCTTGGTCCCTAGATCAATTTTATTTAGGACATTTTTACATACACGCCATTTTGGTCGATGATTTTTTCTTGGACTCACCACACACTTCGTTTAATTGGCGATAAATTTTAATCGGTTTAATGTCTTTTGAATTCTACGCCAGCTTCAAAATTGGCAGTAGCGTCAATCGGGTAATTCTATCAGAAACAACTGCCAAGCCAAAACTGAGCGTAGCATGCGCAGGTGCAGGCGCAATACGCATGCAAAACAAACACAGCAGTGTTGCCAACCGCCACATGAACATTTTTAATCCATTGCCAGCACTTTGGAGGACTTACATTTGGGAATACCTTCGTATGATTCACATTTGCACTCATGGGTTGATATATATATATATATATATATATATATATATAAGTTTTATTGAACTGTACAGACAATTCCTGTCGGACAAGTTTTTCATTGATCCGTTCCAATTTTCGGGCCATCTTTCTGGTGTCGGGGTGTAACTGGTATAACAGCCCCCCAAAGGTTTCGAAACGAGCGCTTTCGGCAATACTATTTGCCATCCTCAGGTGTGAAAGGATGGTATAATTTCGTGTCTCGTTTTTAACGAGAACGAGTAGTAGGAAGGAATTAGAAGTGGGAGGTAATAACCATTGGTAGTAGGAGGTTGTAGGAATGGTAGTTGTTCGAGCGAGCTTTGCAGTAGTGATTTTATGTGGGAGGGGGGCACAAATTGTGAGAAGGGGGAAAATTGGAACGGATCAATGAAAAACTTGTCCGACAGGAATTGTCTGTACAGTTCAACAAAACTTGTATAAAAGAAAAAAAATGCTGCCAAAATACACTTATATATATATATATATATATATAATATATATATGTGTGTGTGTGTGTGTGTGTGTGTGTGTGTATCATCTAACAGCCCCTCCACACGAGTAGGATGTGACACAAGGTCCATTTCTTAAGCGAAGTTTCATCATTATCATCAAGTCGCGCTGGCAGCACTCAGTGTTGATCAATGTAAGTTTTAAATTCTTATTTAGAGTCCAATTGGCGCAGCCATACATTATCACTGATATACTTACGGCTTCGGATAATGTTCACGTTATTCTTTAATATTGCATTCTTTTAAAATGTTTGTATTCTATCAGTAGAGAAGTATTTTTTTGCAGAACAACGTAGCAAAACCAACTCAAAATACTGTATAATCTGTTTTCTGATTAGCAAGCACATATTTATGCAGTAAATACACAGAATTACAGTGCAGTGATCCATACACAATGATAGCAAAGATTTATGTTTTCCTAATGTATGTGATGGTTCTGTAGTTAAACCCTACCGAACCATTAAGAGTTACTGCCCTTGAACTGGGCAGGGAGATAGGAGAATAAATATGGCTACTTCAACCCTTCACACGTCGTTCTCGTGTTCCTCATTGTAATTCAGATAACTTATCAATATATATTCCTCAAAACTACTCCGAAGATATTAACAGACATATAAGGCAAAAAAAATATAGATAAGATATACATGTCGGAATTACTTGCCCGCACATCCGGGGGTCCAGTGTGCTTCGGCCACTGGACCGATAAGTAAATTGATAGCGTCGATCCCAGGGGGCTTTCCCCCCAGGCAACACCTGTCCCCTCGATTTAAAGGGGCAGGGCTAGGTTTATTTCCCAGCGCCTGAGGCGCCCCCCCCCCTCGAGGGGGAATGCCGATGGGATTGACGCATTTTTTGTGCCTACCACCCATGAGCTTCGGCTTGTGCGTGTGCCCACATAAAAATGTTCTTGTGTCACGCCCTCATAAGTGGGGTGAGAGGCAAATACCTACATGTCGGAATTAATTTGCACGGACACCTGTGGCCACATATATTGGAACGAGATTCAAGTTACTTTAATTACGTTCCAATATATATGGCCACAGGTGTCCGTGTAAACTATTTCAAACATATTTGAAAACATAGCCGTATTTTACAAAATCAAATGACCCCTCCCCCCCACACACACACACACACTGACTGAAAATAATTACCAAAAATCAGGGAATCATCTGATTTTAATTATATTTTGAGCGTTGATTTAATGAATGAATCAGTTGTTTTATTTCAAAACTTAGATGTGTTCAGATCACTTAATTTTGAACCGCCCCCTATTTTGGGGGCGCAAGATATTGGTGGGTTTATATATATAATTAAACCTAATTCCAGTATAAATAAAATGACAATAGACCGAAAGTGTGAATAGGAAAAAAAATTGAAGGAGAGATTTTGGTAAAAAATAAGTTCCGAAAATCTAAAAATTAAATGAAAAAAAAAAATCCAATAAATCTTTTGAGATTTTTTTCCCCTGTTTATGAAGTATAATTTACTTTTAGATTATCAGGAAAAAAAATTATGAATATAAATGTTTTCTGTTTAAATTGGCTTGGACCTAACTTCTAAACTGAGATATCTTAAATAATTATTACATCATCATACTAAAGTAAGCTTGTTATTAAATAAATTTCTTTAGAATTTAATAATATGAATTTGAAAACTTAAAATTATGCGATTTATATTCTAAATGAATTATATCTATTAATTAGGTATATATATATATATATTGTTTCTCGAAAGGCTCATACGGTATTATATATACTAGCAAATATATGCACCCTCCGGGTTCAACTAATTAAGTTTTAATGTAATAAAGTATTATATTAAATTAGAAAGGCTAATGAAACTAAATAAGAATGTAGATAAAAAGATCTGAAACAGGGTGGGGGCTATTATTGAAAAATAGAACAACTGAAACTTACTCTTCCCTCAATCCCGTCTTTGCTAAATTTTCCTAATTCAACTATTTAGTTAAAGTAGGAAGTAAAGAATAAAATTACAGTTATTTCTTCTTGTTAATGGATTTCTTTTAAGATTTATCCCCGAGATTTTTGCTCATATTCATTAAGATAAAACCAAACAATTAGAAAGCAATAATACTAAGCACATATTTATTAAAATATTTTTTTAATATAAATATGCAAATTAGCCTTCCCGTTCACGCTGTAAACCGCTATTTTGTTGTATATATAAATACAATTGCCTGAATGTATATATGGTCAACAGTATTAATAATGTGAAACAATTTTATTAATAATTGAGATTTAAATTAAATAAATCATGTAGAATATGACATAAATATCTAAGGAAATTGTGACTTGAGTAGTGATATAGTTTCGGTTACAGACAGACAAACCTGCAATCTCCATTATAATAAGATATATTTAAGAATTACGATTTATTTCCACTGAATCAGTTTGATTTAAAGGATTCAGAAATTTAAAAGAAATAATTCATTGATTAATAGGTCAATACGAATCTTATCAAAACCAGATTATTCCCTGCTTTTTGGTTATGTTTTGTTTATCTATCTGGACCACTTATCGGCCACCGTATTTTTAAAGAAAATTCTCAATGACTTTAAATTCTCCTCCACGCCTGACTTTAATGGGACCTTACATTTCTAAAAAAAAGAATAAAAGAAAAAAATACATTTTTGCACTCCTAGTTTTTTTTCTGAGTGTTTGAAAAATATAAATTTCACTTAAATAAAATATCAACAAGTTAGAGATTTTTCTTTACATAGTCTATTGCTGCAACAACCCATAGCTCTTAGGATAGGAGTGGATTTTTATACCTTTCACAAGGTTATTGGTCAGAAAGTGAACGTAATAGTATGCCCAGATTTCCAACTCGTTTAGTACGATGTCACAGTACGATGACCGTGAGCCACTATTCCATGGTGACTTCGCCTTGTAGCGCTTTTTAGGTAGATAAGATTTGTTCTTCCCTAGAAAAATGTATGTAACGTCTTTCTAAACTAAGTAATCAGAATCAAACAGATGGAATCAATAATCGCTATTGGCTATAAGAGGGTTTCCGGTTTTAGCAAACTGCTTCCTTCAGGTTATCAGTGGTGCCGAAACCCGGGAATGAACCAGGAACCTTCAGATTATCAGACAGTCGTAGTCGTCGTACTTGCTTTGCTCTCCCAGCAGTTCTAGTCTTCTCACTAGCACTATCCAAATATATCTTCTCTTCCACTCGTTTCGACAGCCAAAATGCTACTGCAGACTTTCTCCCCGATCTGGGAGGGCAGTTCCCTAAATATCCCATTGCTGTGTTTCATCCGGGCTCCTTACTCTGAATTGCACGCTCGACATTAATCAGCACGCGTCAATCCTCACGACGAGAATTTACATACGGGTTACTCTGCACTGCTCGTTCGGAATTTCACCAGCCTTTCAGCAACGAAGAGATGAGTTCAATTTCCGTGGTCACTCGCCACACTCCTCCCCCTCGCACAGGCCACACATATCCGGACTTGTTTCTTCCGTGGGGGCTGGGAATCTCCTCGTCCACACTGGTGTAAGTTATATAATTTTAAAAATCTATTTCAGGTTTGAGTTGGAGTCACCTTAAAACTGGTAAAGTTTTGAAGTATACTCAATCTAGAAAAAAAATAGTTTTAAAGTAATAGTTCATGAATATGTGCGTATATGTTTGTGCATTCGTAGTTCATGTATATATATATATTTACCAACCGTTCTGGATGAGTATGCCAACTGTTTAGGCGGAGTTTAGCAAGTTTGAATTCAGGGTTGTCCTTCTCCTAAACTAGTCTGCCCTACTATTTACCCATAGCTGGAGGCAGAATAGTTGGATGCATACCTTTCTTAAGACTATTTGCTCCATGTGATATGCGAACAGTTTTATCTTGATTTGAACTCAGGTCTCCGAGTCCATTTCCTACAAAGATAATCATTACACCTCGGGTGGCTCCCTAGTTGATATATATATATATGTGTGTATATGTTTGTACACTAATATGTAAGTACAAATATGTGCTTTTGCATATATGTTCATGTGTATGTATATGTTTGAGCAGTCATACGTGAGTGTATATGTGAGTGCTTGTGCCCATATGTACATATGCATGTATATGCTTGTGTATTCATATGTATGTGTATATGAGTGTACTTGTGCATATATGTTTGTGCATTCATACATGAGTGTATATGTGTGACCTCGTGCACATATATATACATGTGTGTATATGTTTGTGCAGGTTGACGAGTCCATTTCCTACGACTCTCACCATTACACCCCACACCTCCATAGCAATACAGCCTGGGTTCCACAATGAAAGAAAGGTGATGGACCACCCATGGAACAATAATACATATTGTAGGAGTGGAAGCAATCTTGACCATCAATGAAATAATTGACCTTCAGTATATAAGTATAATCCCAATGTAAAAAAAAAATGAAAGGGAGGATATCAATGAATTACGGCTTATGGCCAAGTCACACTGAAAGCACAAATTCCTGCTTGATCACTTAAGTTAAGCAGTGATGAGCCGGTTCAGTGCTTAGATGGGTGACTATTTAAGCAATTTCAGGTACTGTAAGAAACTGAATATTAAAATGACTACATTTGGCATTAAATAATCTGAAAAGGGTTGATATACTGTAAAACCAACCAACCAACAATGAAGTATTGGTATTTGCCTCATATCCCACTTGTATGAGCTGGGCACAAGGCCTCGTTTTAACGTGGGCCCACCCACAAGCCGAAGCTCATGGGTGGGAAAGCAACAATGAAGTATTGATAATAATTGGGGCATGGAAACACTGTCCATTTAAAAAGTGAATTAGTGAAAGATTGAATGTATGAGTGACTGAAGGAAAGAGGGGGTCATTGTGTGAGGGGTTTAAAGATACAGTGGTTTAGTGAGTGAGTGAGTGAGTGAAAGATTTAAAATTATAAAGAGATAAAACAAGTAGAAATGTTGTAAGGGTCTATTAAAGTCACACATGGAGGAGCATTTATAAAGAAATGAAAAAAGGAAGATAAAAGATGGTTAGCCAAATCTAGCTGATAAAGAAAGGGGGTATTGAGAGAGAGAAAAAAGTGACGATTGAGAAAGAGAGAGAGGGGCAGAAATAGAGAGAGGGGCAGAAAGAGAGAGAGGGGAGAGAGGATAAAGGGAAGAGAGAGAGAAAGTTTGAAGGGAAGAGAGAGAAGGCAAAGGGAAGTGAGAGGGGGAGGGAGAAGGGAAGAGAGGGAGAAGCGAAGAGAGAGAGAGGGAGCGAAGAAACGGGAGAAGGGGAGAAAGAGAGGTCGAAGAAAAGGGAGAGAGGGTGAAGGGAAGAGAAGGAGAAGTGGTGAGAGAGAGGGGGAAGGAGAGAGAAGGGAAGAGAGAGTGCAAAGAGAAGAGAGAGAGAGAGGGAGAAAGGAAGTGAGAGAGAAAATGGAAACTAAGGAAGGAAGAAACAGCAAAATACAGAAAATAAAAAAAACATTAAATTGTTCACTGAATTGAAAAGACTTGTAAATGACAAGATCATAATTAAAAAAAAGAAGAAAGAAATGTAAAAATCTATCAGTATAATGTCATTTAGATAATTTTCTAAGAAAAAAAACATCACCAAGAAATTCAAATATATCCGTGAATATTTTCACGAGTAATAACTAGTAATTAAATAAATTTCAATGGTCTTAGCTGCCTTGTCTCTTGTTGACAACTTACTGAGTTGATCTGTCCATAACTCTATCTAATTTAATTTTAGATGTTCTTCATCTAATGCTCAAATATCATTAACGTCTCAGAAATGTAATTTATACTCTGTTTGTTTATTCTCAAATGGCTCTGTCTTATTTTTGATGTTTACTAAAACTGATTTTATTTTAATATCTGCTCAGGCAATTTGAATTATTCTTATCTAGATTTCACCTTAAGTCAATATGTCCATTAGTATTTAAGCTTAACTTCAAACACTGCAGTACCACAAGTATGGGTCACTCAATATTAAAATTAAAAAGGCGTACTGGTTTGCAAGATCATTTCAATAAACACTGCTCCATGTTTAAGGCTCTAAAATTAATTATCTATCCATAGTTACTAAGCCAACCTGTTAGCAGGGACTGTGGAATACGTCATTTACACCTCTCTAGAGTGGTAAGTCGTCGTCGGGGCGGCCTAAAGTCGGTATCAGCCAGTCAGCGAGGGTGTCTATCCCCTTTTCAATCGCGCTAGACCAAGGAGATTGTTTTGGCGTCTGAGGTGGAGCGCCACACCTACCATCAGCTCCTTACTTTACCGCACAGATGCCCGTGCTATTCATACGCTGAGTTGGTGAGGACCGGTATCAAACTAGGAACCTTGTGGTTTCTAGCCGAACGCTCTACCGACTGAGCTAACCCGGCTCCTAGAGTGGTAAAACCCTCCAAATGTGCCACCTGCTGACCATGGGTGGAGACCCATAATACCTGAGGACAGGATACTGATGGCTGAGAGGTCTATGACCAAATTACTAAATTATCACATGACCTGCATTATTCTATTTTTGCCTTTAGTTAGATGGACAGTAAATAAAACTCTTGTTATGGCTTCTCTCCTGCATTTTGCCAAAAATAGCAGATGCAACTATTTTAAGGACTAGTTTTCTTTTCAAAAGTGGTTGCTTGTGTGGATTGCTGGTTGCAGACACATTTCTAGAAAGCTAGGACTATGGAATACATCGATTACACCTCTCTAGAGTGATAAAACCCTCCAAATGGGGCCACCTGTTGATTGTGGGTGTGATCTATAATACATGAGAACAGGTTCCTGATGGCTGAGAGGTCCATGACCAAATTACTAAATGATCACGTGACGTGCATTATTCTATTTTGGCTCTTATTTCCCCAAAATAAACTGATAATACAATTTGAATTAGTGAATAAGTTAAAAAGAAAATTGGTGATTTCTCTTTATCAGAAGCCCTGTGTCATTGGTAGTTTTTAGATAATAACACAAGACTTCGATTTAACTTAGATCATATTTTATTCTGAAATCCCCACCAGACTACCTGCGCAGATTGAGTCGGCATAACACGACTTACCACCGTTGTGGTTTTGGCCGATCTGACTAAAACTCTTTCTAATCTAAACCGGAAGAGGGTCTTCTCCACCGATTCTCACAGTATCCACCGGAAGGAGGATCAGGACTGAGGTCAAGACTTGTCATTCAATCCTTCAAGGCCGCCGGCTGAACTTATAACAGCCATTTTGGTTTCTACACTACTATACATAAGTATTAGGAATCTAATGATTATGTAACAAATCTTTTTGAAGTTAGTTAATTAATTTATTATACCAAATAAATTTTAAAGTCATAAATGTTCAAATGTGTACTAAAATGGTAAAAAATTAGCAAAAGTAATAATGATGTAAGACTAAAATCCACAGTCTGATTAAAGATAAAAGGATATGTGGGTTTGAATGAAGTTAAAACTTAGGAATTTTAATGGTGTAAATAATTAATAAGAACGCCTAATCCTTGAATAAAATTAAATAAAGCAGGATATCTGGAATTTAATGAAGCAAACAAAACAAAACAAAAAAATCTTCTTTTTTCTCCACTAAGAAGGAAAACTCTCATTATTAAAACCTTACTTGTGTAGCAACTGGATTTGAATAACTCAGTGATAATAAAACTATGCCAAGCAGGAGAGGTCAACTCCATGTTAAAAAAACATGTGCCCTCCATCTTGTCTCTCTGTATGTATATGTGCATTATTGTTGATACATTCATGTGTGTATAAATGTATACATAAGTGCATATGAACGTGTGCACATAAATATGTGTTTGCATATGTATGTACATATGCATATGTGCTAACAGTACTGCCTAAAAATAAGTATACCCCTAACAAAATTTTATAAGAATTAATTTTCTTCTCAACCAAATATTTCAGGATTTTGTCATTACTGGTGTTAGGGTTTTACTTATTTATGAGTAACACTGTATGTATGTACAGACACCCCCCCATATATATATATATATATATATATATATATATATATATATATATTAGTGTAGTGAAGACATCGCCTAAGCAGTTTTAAAACCATGTGCTTGAGAGATATATATGCTCTATCAATTATATTGAGCAATCTTTATTCATAAATATATCAAAAGTAAATTATCAATATATATATATATATATATATGTGTGTGTGTGTGTGTGTGTGTGTGTGTGTGTGTGTGTGTGTGTGTGTGTGTTATTCTTTTGGAAGTCTTTAGAACACTTAATGAGCTATCATTGCACAATGACAATTCTACTTTGGCCAGGATTATTTAAAGTACTTTCATTAGTTGGTCCTGCCCACACAAAGCCATTTACCGTTATTTTTTGTGTTGGTGAGCTTTATATTTCAGTTTTGTTAATGGCGTATGAGAACTTGATGGGAAATGGTGGGAAAAAAGTATATTGACAACAATTTACCACAGGCTTTATATGAAAAGCTTTTCATGGAACTGTCAAAATCAATAATAATAAATTGATATTTTGCTTTGATATAAATTATATATATATATATATATATATATATATATATATATATATATTGCAGAAGTTCCTTTGAAAATGGAATTGACAGTTAGAACCCTTCACAAATTGGAAAAAGCTATAGATATTAATGTATTTTTATTATTGAAATATATTGCAAAGATAAAAAGAGAGATAATTTATATCCATATTATCCTTTAAGGTTTTTTCTTTTTGATGCTTTGAATAATTCCTTGTTTTCTGAAGAGAATATTCTTCTTTCTCTTTTATAGATTTTCTTTCTATAACTCTTTAAGAGTTTTTGGCTGAAATGTCTTATTCTCTTCGTTTTAATCCTTCCTGTCTTCATTCCGTAATAACTTTTAATTTGAAGAATAGACATTCTAAACAATTTTTACTCATTCTAATGTTCATGAAGAAATATTTAGGTTACCATAATTATTTGTGTATAAGACACAGTATTTTTCAAGATATTTCAGTCCAAAATTAACTGAAGGACCACTTAAGCAACAGCAGGTACTATAAGCAATATTGGTTCTTTGTTTATTAAAATGACGAGATTTGGTATTAAATGATCTGAAAAGGGTTCTCATGAGGTAAAACAGAACAACCAACCAACCAACCAACCAACCAACCAACCAACCAACCAAAAGTTAGGATGTGTATATACAAAAACTATATATTTAACCTTTTCTAGTTGCATGCTTTATTGTATTTTTGTCCGCCCTGTCGGCTGGGGCATTAGTATGCATTGACTGCACCTCTGCAGAGGGGTAAGACTCCCCCAATGGGGCCACCTGTTGGCGGTGGGTGGCGACCCGTGATGCTTAATGATAGAGCCCAAGTGGATGAGCAGTTCATGACATGCAATACTCCACTTTGGCCCTATCTTGGGCTAGACGGGCGGTCAGAGAGACTCCCTCCGATCAATCGGCTGGTTACGTCAAGTCCTAGCACCTATATGATTTTCCCAACCCTATTGCCCTTATGGCAAGACCCACCCCTTTTTATCATATGGATGCTAGAAGGCGGTGGCTGCGGGTCTACATGTCCTGAGAATGACGTTAAACTCTATCTGATGGTGAGGTTCCAGTTTTGGAGGTTTGGGGAATGTGGAGCACCCCTTTATCACCATTGCTCCTTGGTCCACTCTGATCCAGAGTGGTAGTACCTGTTAGGGTCCCATCTATGGGTTGAATAGAAAAATGTATTTATAAAAAATTGTATTATCCATTAAGAATTGATTTATTTCTAAGCTTTATCGGCATTAAATGACCTACTGAGGTTGATATGCCGTAAAACAAAACAAACCAAACAAACCTATTGTATTTTTGTGCTTTTCCTCCCCCATCTGATGATTAGCCATCACTGATACAGCAGTCATCAGTGACTATGCTACAGTTTATATTATATAATAAAATACGTCTCAGTCAAAATATTTAATTTTCAATGCTTAATAAATGTTGCTCAGGTAAAAATATAAGACTAATGGATTCAAAGGGTTAAATACATATTTACAAACCCACCCACATGATGTGACACAAGGTGTTGTGATGTTAGTCCCAACAGTAAAAGAAGTCAAGTCGAGATGGGGTAAAATAAGACAAGTGTATTTACAATTAATGGTACATGTACGACTAGCTTGTCGTTAACGGGAACAGTGGTCCTTCCCACTCGGTGTCTCACTATTTATAGTGAGAACCGGTGCATGTTCTCCACTGTATGAACGGCCGGTACAACACAAGGTCAGTTTCTTATGCAGAGTTTAGCAGGTTTGAATTCAGAGTTTTCTTTCTCCTAGACGTGTTGCATATGCTAGGTTAAAGAGCTCAATGTGCCCTACTATTTGCCCATAGCTGGAGGGAGAATAGTTGGATGCATACATTTTCCATAAGTATTAACACTATGTGAAATGCAAACAGCCTTGTCCAGAATTTGAACTTGTGTCCATTTCCTATGATGATAACTATGACACCATGCACCCCAACAAAAGGTTAAATACTGCTTAAACTTCCACTATAAGATACATTTTTGTTTCATTGCGTTTAAAGAAAATAATTTTATTAAAGCACACTATTCTTTACCTTAAATAAAAATTTTCTTTGTTTATTGTATTGCTTTCTTTCTAAAAATATGTTATGTCTTTGTCCACACAAATACCTTCGGAAAGATTTTGAACTTTTACACGGCAAGGGACTAGTTTTAGTCTCTAGTGAGGGGAAAATTAAAATATAGCTGACAGTTCAGTAAATAGATGAAAGGACTGACAAGTCTGATATTCAGATGTGGTTGTCACAGAAATTTTGTAATATTTTCAATTACCCACCTAATGTGGACGAACTGGCTCTGGAGATCGTGGCAATGCCGCTAATTGGAGTTAACCTCATCTTGTCTCTTAGTCCTTACTGAGATATGACAGACCAGCAAACAAGCGAGTCACTCACTATAGCAATGGCTCATCTTCAGATATCGAAGAAGTAGATCGAGGGGAAATGTGGGAAAAACCTGACTTGGAAATTTTACTATTTCTAAGGCAACTCTTACTTGTGCAGATCTGATGAATAGTACTCAGAGAGTATCTGGTGATCTCAGCATCTCACTGCCCAGTGTGGGTGGTCACATTCATGTGTTGTATACTCTTCTTTACTTACTTCTATTATTCTTCTGCTCATCTTTGGTATCTTACCTTCTTCTCCTAGCGTCTGGACTTCGTCTTGGTGGTCGATCGCACTTAATTCATTTCTTCTTCTAGATCAGTCTTGTTGCCAAGACATTCATCAACCACAAAACCATATTATTTATGTAAGCTTTTATTTACTTAACTAAACATTTTATGTAACTAACATAACATGCGTGTACAGTGAGTTTCAGCTAAGGCAGAAAGACCTTATCTGCCTGACGTCCAAGATGAAACTGAGAGCCAACTAGGTCCCACGTGACTTCACATATTTTGCGGGCTTTCTGTAATATTCCATGATGGAAAGTCCCGCCTGTGATATGAAAAGGGGCCATCCCTTCAGAAATACAGGGGTTTGACAATAATCTATGCATAGATTATGTAACACATGACCTCAGCTGAATTCTGTCTCACATTACCAAAATAATGCATATCTTTTGACTCACTCTAGTATATGTCCTTATATTTTATTATGCAAATCAATATTATCCCAATAAACTTGGAATTAATCAACCAATATATCAAGTATTCCTGTCTCATCATCATGATGATGAGGATCATCATCATGTTGCACTAGCAACATAGATTTCCATGACAATCTCTCACAAGCCGTCCCTATCATTCATTGGCCCCGGGAGGTCCTCTGCGCAGGTCTATGTACGTCTTTGCTAGTCAACCTACTCTGATGTGCCCATGTGATGGCTTCCACAGAAGAACGTCACTTATGAGTTCATCCTTGCTTCTCCAGCAGTGCCCAGTGTGTCTTGTTTGCCTTACAGTGATGGTTTGTGTGATATGGGGCAGGTGGCCATACAGCTGTTTTCTCATGGGGTGTAGTTTCCACAATATTGGGTTTTTTAAAAGCATTTTTGCTCAGATAATCCAAATATGCGATCATACAAGTATTAAATTTAACCAATTTTAAGTTATTGATTTTTGATTATTTCATATTAAGATCAATATTCCAATAAAAAGAATACATTAATTGACAAGGGTTATGAAAACGTTTATCTATGTCCATAGATTATGAAATACATAATGATAAATTCACTATTATTTTATTATGGATCCTTGATGATAAAAACAAAATTTAGTTTCTTTATTATTGAGTCTTGAATCAAACTAAATGATGATCTTGAATCAGTATATAAAGCTACAGGATTTCACCAAAAGCTAAAACATAGATGACACATAAAAATTAAAATAGCTGATGTCAAAATAAACAATATATAAAATCATAGTAAATAAACAATATAAAAACTCATAGTAAATAAACAATAAATAAAACTCATAGTAAATAAACAATATAAAATCTCATAGTAAATAAACAATATAAAAACTCATAGTAAATAAACCATAAAAAACTCATAATAAATAAACAATATAAAAATTCATAGTAAATAAACAATAAAAAAACTCATAATAAATAAACAATATAAAAATTCATAGTAAATAAACAAAAAAAACTCATAGTAAATAAACAATATTAAAAACTCATAGTAAATAAACAATATATAAACTCATAGTAAATAAACAATATAAAACTCATAGTAAATAAACAATAAAAAAACTCATAGTAAATAAACAATATATAAACTCATAGTAAATAAACATTATATAAACTCATAGTAAATAAAAAAAATATATAAACTCATAGTAAATAAACAATATATAAACCTCATAGTAAATAAACAATATAAAAACTCATAGTAAATAAACAATATATGAACTCATAGTAAATAAACAATATAAAAACTCATAGTAAATAAAAAAAATATATAAATTCATAGTAAATAGACAATATAAAAACTCATAGTAAATAAACAATAAAAAAACTCATAGTAAATAAACATAAAAACTCATAGTAAATAAACATAAAAGCTCATAGTAAATAAACAATATATAAACTCATAGTAAATAAACAATATAAAAACTCATAGTAAATAAACATTATAAAAAATCATAGTAAATAGATAAGAGAACTGAGCCAAATAGTAGGCTGAGACTGAATTCCATTCATGCAGAGATTTTTGCTATATATAGTCTGCTTAACAGACCACATAGCAAGTTGTAGATTAGATCAAATGAACTTTTATTTTGAAAAACTTTCTTCTTCAGAATAATGTCTCTTTCAGAACTTGGCTTTGTAATTTTGATGCCACGTAAGTATTGTGTGAGAGCTGGGTAAAAAAAAAAAAGAAACTTGAGAGGAAAACAAAATTTTACATAATAGGAAAATAAAAAATAATTAGATATTCAATTTTTTAATCATTCTTAGATAATGATAAGAGTTAAAGTCAAACTATGTCTTTGTTTGCATTGTTCATTTATTTTACCATTGAGCAGAATTTCTCTAAAACCTTCTCTCTCTCTCTCTCTCACTCTCACTCTCTCTCTCTCTCTCTCTCTCTCTCTCTCTCTCTCTATATATAATATATATATATATATATATATATATATATATAATGTGTGTATGGAGGTGTGTGGCATAATGGTTAGAGTCGTTGGAAATTGACTTGTCAAACCGAATTCAAATCCTAGACAAGGCTGTTTGCATTTCACCTAGCACTAATACCCCAGGGAAAGGTATGATTCCATACATTCTCCCTCCAGCTATGAGTAAAATAGTAGGGCAGACTGGGCTCTTTACCCTTGGGTAGGTAACTAGTCTAGGAGAAGGAAAACTCTGAATTCAAAATTCCTGAGGTCAGTCGTTAATTGGGTGTGTGGCATTCCTTGTGCACCAATTCTTTCCTATCGACTGTGCCAAAAAGTGCTGAATGGTCCAACACAAACCTTCACCCCTATAAACAAATATTTTGTGCTGGTTGTTCACCAAATGAACACTAATGCGTTGAAAATCGACGAGAGAGTCCATATATATATATATATATATATATATATATATATTGAAATAGATTTAGTTGAACACAACAAAACACAGATTATTTTGTAATTTTTATTGCCAATTTTTCTAATGATGCTTTTTGTATCATAATCATGAAAAGAATTTATGAAAACTTCTAAAGAACTGTTTCAAGTACTTTCGGTTTCATTTTGAACCATTATCAAGGATGTTTTAAAGAGGTGTTAAGGTTATCGTTTAGGCGGGCATATATATTCAAATGTAAGACTAAACAAATCGAGAAAATTTCAATCCCTGTATGTACATTTCGACCTATTAGTTCTCATCAGCAAGCTTATAGACATGGGAGACTGCTCCGTGTGTGACTCGAAACCTCGACTGCCAAGCTGACAGGCGGAGATTCTAACCACTACACCAGCTGGCCTATCCCATATTTTTCGTTTGTTTTAAACACACTGTTTGTTTACTTACTTTCACACTGTCGTGCGATAAGTCCCCGAAAAATGGTATATAATTAAGTTCAAAACGAACGAAAAATCTGGGATAGGCCAGCTGGTGTATTGGTTAGAATCCCTGCCTGTCAGCTTGGCAGTCGAGGTTTCGAATCACACACGGAGCAGTCTCTCATGTCTATAAGCTTGCTGATGAGACCTAATATGTCGAAATGTACATACAGGGATTGAAATTTTCTCGATTTGCTTAGCCTTAAATTTGAATATATATGCCTGCCTAAATTCATTAATTATTAACTAATTAATTTTCAAAATTAGGTAAACACACTGTTTGTTTACTTACTTTCATATATATATATATATATATATATATATATATATATATTATGTGTGTGTGTGTGTGTGTGTGTGTGTGTGTGTGTGTTATGCCTATAGTTGTCTAAGGATATATGGGATTGAGAACAAATTCAACAAATCAGCAATTGTTGAATTGAAGATAATATAAAGATCACAAAAATCTATGGATTATGTTTGGAGAGCAAATTAAATATAATTATTTTCCCCAAACAGAACTGTCTCCTCAATACAAAATCCAAGGTAATTATTAAGTATAGACATGAAAATAAGCCCTTGCTTACTAACTGACAAAAAAGAATGGTTTTACATAAATTATATAAATTAATATATATATATATTTTTTTAACCACTGGCTGTGACTATTATCACCACCCATTAAGGATGGGAGAAGATGGTGGTGGTAACAGATGATGCATACAAATAAGGAAAGAAATACAACCAAAAAAAGTATCTGCCATTAACAATACCAACCAAACAGTTTTACATGTATTTTTTAAAAGATGATTTTAATCATGGTCTGTATATAACTCTCTTTCTTTCTCACAACCACACATATACAAACACACACACACACACACTCTCTCTATCTCTCTCTCTCTCTCTCTCTCTCTCTCTTTCTCTTTCTCTTTCTCTTTCTCTCTCTCTTTATATATATATATATGTATATATTAAAGAAATGGATACAATAGAAACCTACTCGATTTTCACCATAAGGATCTTCAGGGTTAAATCCACTGAATTAATCGAGGTACCAATTAATTGCAGCTGATTACACATGTGTTCATTGAATAAGATTCATTATTCAATGAACACACGTGTAATCGGCTGCAATTAATTGGTACCTCGATTAATTCAGTGGATTTAACCCTGAATATCCTTATGGTGAAACTCGAGTAGGTTTCTATTGTATCCATTTCTTTAATAAATATGCTCTACCTTGTATTGAGCACTTTGTATTTGCTTTATCGCGGACTTAACCCCTGGATTCTGTGCACCTCCAACGATCGTGCCCATATTCACCGGTAAGCCACCTTTTATCTATATATCTATATATATATATATATATATATATATATATATATATATATATATATGAGGTAAGGTAAAAGGAAAAGTGGACAAAAAATAATGACTCAAACAAATAAGGGTAGGAGAGAAATATTTTGTTCCATTTAAGCGAGGAACTTCATCAGTCTGTTTATTCAAAACATGGTACGTACATTTGTATTTATAGAAGAGAAAGTGAGTTTGGTGATGAAATTCAGGGGAAGGGAAAGTTTGTGAAGATTTGGTTGATCAGAGGATATCTATCATGGAAAGTGGAGGGTGAAAGATTAGACGATTTTTCCACCTCCACATTCCATAATAGATATCCTCTGATCAATCAAATCTTCACAAACTTTCCCTTTTGTAAAAAGTTGTATTTTGTTATGATTGTCCTTGTGACATATATATATATATATATATATATACACACATATATATGTGCCACAAGGACAATCAAAACAAAATACAACATTTTACACTTGATAACAATTATTTCCTTATATATAAAAGACTGGAATTTAAAACTGAACAATTACCATTCATCAAAGAGAGAGAAAAATATTTTGTTATAAAACGGTATTTAATATATATATATTATGTATATATATATACACACATATGATATTGAGCACTGTTTACTTATAAATAAAACACCTATATATATATATATATATATATATATATATATATATATATATATATTCACATTGTCTTTTATATATAAGGAAATAGTTGTTATCAAGTGTAAAATGTTGTATTTTGTTTTGATTGTCCTTGTGGCATATATGTATATATATATGCCACAAAGACAATCATAACAAAATACAACTTTTTACAAAAGGGAAAGTTTGTGAAGATTTGGTTGATCAGAGGATATCTATCATGGAAAGTGGAGGGTGGAAAATCCTCTAATCTTTCCCCCTCCACTTTCCATGATAGATATCCTCTGATCAACCAAATCTTCACAAACTTTCCCTTCCCCTGAATTTTATCAGCAAACTCACTTTCTCTTCTATAAATATAATATGTGTATATATATATATATATATATATATATATATATATATATATATTAGATACCTTTTTATAACAAAATATTTTTCTCTCTCTATGATGAATAGTAATTGTTCAGTTTTAAATTCCAGTTCATTAGCCTCCTTTTTTATCAACCCTTGCTCAGTCGAGTAAGTCTTGTTATACTCGATTCATCTAGCTATTTTTTTGTTTGTGTAAAGGACAAAAATAGTATGTTATAATGAGAAAAAACTATTTGATTTTTTTTTCACAATTGTGTCGTTTATTTTTTTTCTCTTGTGTATCTGTACAAGATAGAGAGAAAGAAAAAAAAATATTTATATATATATGCATATATATATATATATATATGCATATATATATATATATAAATATATATATATATATATATATATATAGAGAGAGAGAGAGAGAGAGAGAGAGAGAAAGAGAAAGAGAGGGAGAGAGAGAGAGAAAAGAGAAAAGAGATAGATAGAGAGTGCAAAAATATCTTTCAAATCATTCACTGAAAATGTTAAGTGGACAATAACCTATTAAAGAATAAAGGACGAATATCTCTTTTTTTTCATTAATTTGTTAATGAATCGTAAAACATTCCTTTGAAATTATTTATGACAGGTATGGAAGGACAGAAGTGAGTTAATCACAAAGCTAAATCACCACAGGACGATGCCTTCATTAACAGAATTCTGTCTACTTGACATTCTCAGTGGTTGAAGCACTTGATAAAAATATCAATGTGAGATTTCTGCTTATGAACAGAAGAGAGTAGAGTGTGGCATTTGAAGCTGCCTTACATCTAAATCAAAACATGCCATTCACCAACATTACTCCAAACACGATTCACTGGATGCTGACGTTCTATAAGACTCTTTTAGGGCCTGCAGGGTCAGAAATCTTTTCATAGAATAATTCATTCAATGTAAAATTTTGTATGTTTTGAATCTGATAGAATGAGAGAGAGAGAGAGAGAGAGAAAAAAAGAAAGAAAAAGAAAAAAAATATTTTAGTGCATCTTGAGTCTTTGTGAAAAGAACATTGTTGTGGCCAGTCTTTTAAGAAATGAACACTTGTGTTTTCAAGAATCAAATAATAACTGCAATTATCTGAAAAGGCTGTTAAAATCCTCCTCCTTTTTGCGGCCTGTTTTGTTGTTAGCTTCATATAAAAGAACATATAACACCAGAAGCAAAAGTTTAAAATTGATGATAATATTGTACAGCATTTGCAGTTTATTCTATCAGAAGCTTTCTTTTCAGAAATGGAACAATATTTGTTAATTTATGGATAAGCAGGCATACACAAGAAACAAAAAGGACATGAGTTTGAGTCTCACTGAGTGTTTATCTTTTTTGATATCCACTGAGAGTTACATGAAATCTCACTGTTTATCCTTTATGATATCTCACCGAATATGTATCCTTTATGATATCTCCCAAAGAGTTCCTGATATCTCACTGAATGTGTATCCTTTATGATATCTCCCTGAGAGTTCATGATATCTCACTGAATGTGTATCCTTTATGATATCTCCCTGAGAGTCATGATATCTCACTGAATGTGTATCCTTTATGATATCTCCCTGAGAGTTCATGATATCTCACTGAATGTGTATCCTTGAATGTGTATCCTTTATGATATCTCCTGAGAGTTCATGATATCTCACTGAATGTGTATCCTTTATAATATCTCCCTAAGAGTTCATGATATCTCACTGTTGATCCTATATGATATCTCCCTGAAAGTTTATCATTTCTCATATCTCATTGAGGGTTTATATTTTATGATATCCACAATGTGTTTATGATATATAACACAGTCTATCTTTTATGATATCTACTGAAAGAATGATATATCACAGAGTTTATTCCTTATATCTACTGAGAGTTTATGATATCGCTCTGATAGTTTATACTTTATAGTATCCACAGAGATTTTATATCTCCTGGAGAGTTTATCCTTTATAATATAACACAAATAGTTTATCCTTTATGGTATCCACTGAGAGTTTATGATATCTCACATAGAATTCACCCTTTATGATATCCTCTAGTAGTTTATATCTCACTGAAAGTTTATAATATCTCACTGACAGTTTACCCTATCCTCTAGTAGTTTATATCTCACTGAAAGTTTACCCTTTATGGTATCTCACTGAGAGTTTATCCTTTATGATATACTCCCCGATGTGCACTGTTCCTTTCTGTCATAATAATAACCCCAACAAAAAATGATAAAAAGTCATAAAAAGCTGCTGAAAATAAAATCAATAATAATAATTGATGATATGTTGTTAATTTCCTTGATTCATTTCAAAGATGGAACTCTTTGTTTGTTTGTTTGTTTTGTTTTACGGTATATCAACCTCAGTGGGTCATTTAATGCCGATAAAGTTTTGAAATAAATCAATTCTTAATGGATAATACAATTTCTTTATAAATACATTTTTTTTTTATTTAACCCATAGATGGGACCATAACATTTACTACCACTCCGGGTCAGAGTGGACCTGGGAGCAATGGTGATGAAGGGGTGCTCCACATTCCCCAAACCTCCAGAACTGGAACCTCACCATCAGATAGAGTTTAACGTCATTCCCAGGACATGTAGACCCGCAGCCACCGCCTTCTAGCACTCATATAATAAAAAGGAGTTGGGGCTTGCCATAAGGGCAATAGGGTTGGGAAAATCATATAGGTGCTAGGGCTTGACGTGACCAGCTGATTAATCGCAGGGGGCCTCTCTGACCGCCCGTCTAGTCCAAGATAGGGCCAAAGTGGAGTATTGCATGTCATGAACTGCTCATCCACCTGGGCTCTATCCTTAAGCATCACGGGTCGCCACCCACGGCCAACAGGTGGCCCCATTGAGGGAGTCTTACACCTCTGCAGAGGTGCAGTCGGTGCATTCTAACGCCCCAGCCGACAGGGTGGAAAGATGGAACTCGTTTTTTTTGTTTAATGAAGAATCATAGTATTATACACTTTAAAAGTTTACTTCTATACAATGAATTATATCTTTATATACTTGTAACAAACCATATTAACTTTTGGACATGAAAAGTGGCATCAGAACTGAATAAGTAGAATGAATTGACTAACACCAGATCAAGCAGAACTTATATGAATAATGAGCCTTTAGGGATTCTGACAAGACAAAGAGGCTGAATCCACATAAAAAGCGATATGCATTTTCCCTAATAGACAGAATCAGACAATCAGCCAAAGCATACAGACTTGCCAGAGTCACTGCTTAAACATTCACCACCACTCTTTCTATGCTAAGAGTGTATTAACTTGAAGCTGTTGCTGAAAATAAAAAATGTATTCACTATAATTTGTTGTCTTTTTCTAGAAAAGACTTCTTCACAACCAGTGTTTTCTAAACACTCCTGGGCATAACATTCTGTTTTGAGCCAACAGCCATGATCTAAAAACTGCATCAACTAGCCAACCAGATGTTGGTCTAAGCCACATTGCTAGAGGGATTCTCTACACCACTTAAAGACGTTTTTGATATCCATACATGACTCAACATGCACATCCATTAATTGGTAATAAATTTCAAAAATTAGTTAAAAAAATGATATATATAGTTCAAAAACCAAATAGCTGCATGAACTTCACACTTGGTGGTAGCATCAATTGAGCTTTGTGAGAAATGACTTCCAAGCCATTATTGTTTTAGAAAATAATATTGTTTCCTGATCAATCTTTATAATTATACCCTATATATCAATATAGTGTTTTTTAATTATTTGATTTAAATAAAATATTAAACATTTCAACTTTGAGGCAAAGTGTAGAAATATATAAGTTTAAAAAAAGAAAAATAGTTTATAATTGAAATAAAATACTTTCTCCTTTCTTTTTGAACAAATAATAAGTTTATCCATAAATGATCAAGTTTAATATCTCCATTATGGGTAGCTCTTCAAACTGGAGATGTAAAATTATTACATAGCCTTCATTATTACTTTGGACAAAAAACAGAAATCTTATAAGTGTCTATCTCTGTACATTGTCATCCATTCTCAAAAGAGAATTTGATTTGGAATATTTTCTTCTGCATTATTCATTGTAATTCAAGGAACACCATTTTCAGTTCCATATCCATTTTTAGGTAAATCTGCTAACGTTTCCTCTTTCACAAGAGAATAACCTCAAGTCATCAAGTCTGGACTTTGAGTTACAATCATGTAAATTTTCCATACAGAAATCTTCTTGCTTGAAGAATAAAATCTGATTCTTACTGAAGAATTGCTCATGCCTCAAGCTCTCTCTCATTTGCAGCTGTGAAATAAACCAATCTAAAAGCAGAGTCAGATAAGTACCATCACACAATAAAAAGATTTATAGGACAATATGATCATTTTCAGAATTTTTCTTGAATGTCTTTTTTTCCTACACAGTCGATAAAAAAGTGTCTCTGTCCCAAAAAATCCAACTTGACAAATTGTTAGCAGATAACATAACTGAATAATTATGATTAAAGTTATATTTGGTAATATGAACATTAACTGCATAAATGAGAGTAACCTCTCCTTGTTTGTTTCACTTTGAGAAAGCCGTATGTTTTGGTCGGCCAAAATGTGTTCTTAATTGTGGATGCGCATTATGTGAAATGAACTTAATTGTTATTAAGAACATGTTTTATGATATTTTCATGTTAAAACATGCAGTTGCATTGATTCGAACAATTAATGATGCTTAAGGATAAAGCCCAGGTGGATGAACAGTTCATGACTTGAAATACTCCACTTTGGCACTATCTAAGGCTAGACGGGCAGTCGGAGAGGCCCCCTCCGATCAATCGGCTGGTCACGTCAAGCTCTAGCACCTATATGATTTTCCCAACCCTATTGCCCTTATGGGTGCTAGAAGGCGGTTACTGAGGGTCTACATGTCCTGGGAATGATGTTAAACTCTATCTGATGGTGATGTTCCAGTTTTGGAGGTTTGGAAAATGTGGAGCACCCCTTCATCACCATTGCTCCCTGGTCCACTCTGACCCGGAGTGGTAATACCTGTTAGGGTTCCATTTATGGGTTAAATAGAAAAATGTATTTATAAAAAATGTATTATCTATTAAGACTTGATTTATTTCAAAACTTTATCGGCATTAAATGATCCACTGAGGTTGATATGCTGTAAAACAAAACCAAATCAACATCCAATCATGAAAAGAGAAAACCTTCAAATACTTATTTACACTTTCAAAACTACTGTAATGTAATCAAAATCACTGCAATGCCGTCTAGACCTAGCTAATGCTTAAACGAAGGCTTTTAGTCAAGGTAATGAAGTTTTTCCGTAACTTTTTTTACTATCTATTATATTTGTACATGTTATATACACAGGCATAAATAACAATGTTATGTAAAAACTTTATCTTAACTAAAAGCCTTTGTTTAGGTATAAGCTATGTGGGGAACACTTTGAATAGAAGATATGAAAAGGTTAGGCCTAGAAACAAGGTAAGCACTGACATGTTCAAAAACGTATTTCATGTAATGTACAACTACTTGTTTTTTGAGGTGAAGAATTGGTCTTGTAGGTGATTATCTTCCATTTGCCTGGAAGAGTTATCTTCTCGCTGCGTTGCCGTTTGTTCCCACTAGGGGACCTCTGGTATTTAAGCGCCTGGTTTGAACTTGTCTTCCTCTTTTAGCTGGATCTTCTCAACGAACTGATATGGGCTAGAGTCTATCTACCCCCTTCTCGGTGGGGCTTTTGCCCCCCCCTTACATTACTGTAAGTCCTTTATACAGCATGGACTATCCTTTAGTTCCATGTCTGTAACATTTATATTTTACGTACATTTGGGTATCTCGTTAATACCGAAATATTGTATCTTGTATTTACCATTCATGAATGTGTCCTTTTTACCCTACTCTTGTATCTTATGTATCTATGTACTTTATGTATCTTATCGTTACCATGTGCTGTATACCTATTAAATGTTTTGTCTCACAACGTGTCGGAGCTGTTATTCAATTATTAACTTTGAATCATACAGTCTTAAAAAGTCATTCATTGCATGAGTATATACGGCAAAAATCTAACCCCCTATCTTTTAAGGCATACAAGTATGAGTAAAGATTCGTCCCAACCCTAAGTTTACGGTGAGGCACCTCTGGCCATATGTCTGAATTAGAGACTTATTAACAGCCTGAAGGGTAAATTTATGAGGGCCTCTATTTCTGTCCGCCTTGGTAGCAGGGATAATAGAAATTTGTGCTCCACTGTCTACCAGGAAACGTATGCCAGTCGTGCGATCGACTACAAATAATAGGCGACTGATTTTACTCTCGCCAACGCACCGTGTCACCTCCAGCTGCTGGCTTACTCTTTTCCCTGCCTATCTTTGAAAACACATGGCGACCTACAAGATTTGGCCTTATGCCCATACTTCCTGTGTAATTTACACAGGGGTTGTCATTGTGATATTTGTATGAATGTGACTTTGAAATTTGATATAACAAATTAATAACCTTGAAATCCTCCGAACTCCATTGCAAAGCTCTTCCAGTGTTTTATAGCCATCTGGGTATATACATGCTGTGAGTTCTTTTCTACTAGGAGATGAGATATGAGAGTTATGAGATGGTATGAGAGCATCCATGGTTCTGCTCCTACATCTAAATCTCTCTACTTACTTGAGTAGATCGAGTATCTGGCTGGTAGATTTCTTCTGTAGTGTGTTTATTGTTCTTCTATTTCTTCTAACTGGTCTGGTTCTGTAAGATGCTGTAAGATTCTGTAAGATGCTGGTTTAACTTTAAAATTCTCTGATTTAGTGTTGCCATTAATTCACTCAGAGACAACAGGGTGGACCATAATGATGAAACACATTTTAAATGCTATTTTCTCAGATTATAAAAACGACACAGAATACTAAGTATATTTATTACATAACTGATAGACAGGAATTTTACATGTTATTTAATAACATTTTTGATCAAATATTCTAAAAATGCTATCATAAATGTCTTAAAGTCATCCAATTTTAAGTTATTGATGATTTCTGATTTTTTCATAGCAAGATCAATATCCTGATGTGGCACTGCATCTATGAATTTTTTTCCTATTATTATTTAACATATTGAACATTAGTTGTACCAGAAAAGATAGTTTGGTTTTTGCTCAGATCTATTCCCACCAACCAGCCTGAGAATCCACCAACTGTACTGTTGTAGAGTAGCTAACACACATTCAGCACTCTACCAGATGGACTGGCTGATAAAATAGACTACGATTAAAATGGATTAACAAGCTGAATAATATTCAGACTGACTTTGCTGTGTTGGCTATACCGAATTGACTCTCCTCTATTTAATGTAGATGCAACAAGATGGTGCCACTTGCCATACATCATGACTTTCAATGACTTTGAGCAAATTTTCCCAGACATCTCATTTCGAGATTCGTTGATATCCATTGGCCATCCAGATCACCTAATCTAACCCCAGTGGACTATTGGGTATATGATTGGGTATATGCAGGCAGGCCCCACATGACAGTGGAACTGAAAGAAAGCATCCGTAGAGAGATAACAGCTATTCCAGTTGATATGCTAAATCACACTTTATGTGATATTAGAAATCGAGCTCTCGAATGTTTTTGTCATGATGGGGACCATCTTAAGGACATAATATTCAAATCTTAGATTACATGTTATGTAATAAATATTATTAATACTCTGTGTTGCTTTGTTAATCTAAGAAAATAGCATTTAAAATGTGTCTTATCATTATTGTCCACGCTGTATTTTATGTGATTAAATTTTTTATTCAGATCCAGACTTTCTTAACTGCAGCAGAGTCGAAACCAGTGTGTCCTTGCATCATGACATCTCTGGTATAACTGACTGTTATGTATTAGAAATACATTAACGAGAAGATTGCGAGTGGTTGTAATAATAGTTTATTATTACAATGAATACAAATAACAAAAATGGCTCTCGGCCGGCAAGGTAAAAAGTCTCTGAGCGTAAAAGAGGTTTGGTAAAGATTACTTATCTTCTGAAGAGTTGTAGCACGTGGGTTTACATCCGAGAATACGAAAACAACCTTCGTGGGTGGAGATCACCTCACATCACGCTGAGCTAATCTTCGTGTTGTTCTTTTATACGTACTCATTTGCATATGTGAGGGATTATCCGGTTACTTCCCTTTACAACACTGACTAAAACTAAGCTAACTCAGCTTTCTTTCCCACAGTCAGTGTGTAACTAGAAAGAAGATTGGCACACCATGATTCCATCTTTTAGCATCACAGGTCACCACCCACAGTCCAACAGGTTGCTTCATTTGGGGGTGGAGGTCTAACTGCAAAAGTGCAATCAGTATATTCTATAGCCACAGCTGGCAAGGCTGAAAAATAGTTTGGATGAAACAATATATCAGCAACATATATCTATACTAATATTAAACAAAATTTACCAAATGTGACGGAGAACGAGAAAGGAAAGGGGGCAAGACATTGTCTTGCCTGCCGGGATCGAACCCGCGTCCTCACACATGCGAAAACAGATGCGATGTAGGAACTGGAAGGACGCGAGGTTTGACTGACGTGCCCGGATGTTTGGCTAATATGCCCATAAAATAACAAGTGAGTCGAGCGCTGGGCAGCCAGAAGTCAGCAGCAGCAGAAGCAGTCGAAGACGAAACGCTTTTCAGTAAAGAAATGGATTTTAGTCGAACAGAAACAAAACTAAATAGGAAATGTGATTTTGAACTGCTAAAGATTATTTCGACTACGACGACGCATTTTTCCAGCTGCTAGATGAAGAATGTGTTGACCAACAGAGGGTCTGACTTGTGAGAAGACTGAGAACTCGCTTGTTTTTGGTTCCCCCTCGGCGGGAGCTTGTTGATTCGAAGGTCTATTTCGCTCCATAGATTTTCCCCCCTTCTATACCAAATTGTTTAGAAGGGAATAATTGTTTTTACTGTAATGTAAATCAGCTCCGAAATATAATCTCCAATCATATATTTATTATGTGCTCCTTGGTCGGAAAAACAAAGTTTGAAGAGAAAAAATAGAGTGAAAAATTCTTATGGTATAAACTACTTGAGTTAGAATTATATATAGACATATATGAAAATAACATTTTGTGACAAAAACAGAATACAATGAATCCTTATGAAATAATAGTAATTGTTACAAGAGAAAATATCACTAATTGATATTATTCAAATACATTGAAATAACTTAATTGCTGCTAGCACATTGAATTACTTTCAAACAACATAAAAATTAAAATATTTTTATACATAAAGCACAAAATATATTTCATTTTAAAATTAGATAAATATTTATATCAAATTTAATTTTTTTTAAATACAAATAGATGCATCAATAAGTCTGTAACCTAATAAAGAAACATATTCTATTGTATTTTAGTAAATAATCAATTCAAGTAAGGTAGATAATATTTACATTTTTATATTTTTTAATTGATTATTTTTCTTTCTATATCTAAAACTATTTATGGTTAAAATATCTAAAATTTATTTATTTATTATTTACCTTTTTATATTTAAAATCTACCTTTAAAAACTTTTGGACAGCAGATGCTTTTTTTTGTTTGATTTTTTTTTGGGGGGTGGGTCTTTTTTATTATTTCTTTATTTTTTATTTTTTATTAATTTTATTCATTATTATTTCATTGTTTTTTATTATTTTTATTTATTATTATTTCTTTGTTTTTTATCATTTTTATTTATTATTATTTCATTGTTTTGTTATTTTATTACTTTTTATTTTTTCCTTCTCAATTCACTTAATTCAGTGGTGAATATGAATTAAATACATTGAATATCATACAGTGAAAACTTAAGAATTAAATTTACTTAATAAATTAGGATCAAGTGTGACAGAGAACACGAGTTGAGTGGCGGGCTTGAAAACTTGCCATATTCTCGAAGGAAGCGGGCTAGGCTTTGCCTGGCATGTAGGACTGACCTAGGATTGAACTCACGTCCTTCAGAATGCAAAAAGGCAACATTTTGGCCAGTGCACCGGAATCGAGATGCCACTGTCCTGTATGTGAATGCCAGATGCCCAGATAATAGCTGCGGGCATTCCGGCAACTGGGATTGAGTTGACAGTCCCATATGTGAAGCACAGACGCCCGGATGATAGAAGCAGACCTGTGTATAAATAGAAGGAAACACCCAGAAGCGAGGAGTGCAGAAACGTGTGTTGCTACAGTAGCTACTAGAGGATATGAGGACGATGAAGGAAAAGAAGAAGAAGTGGGTGTTTGCAAAGAGAAAGTTTAGCCTGCGAGGTGTTGGACTCGCTTCTTTTTGTCCCCTCCTCAATAAAAACTTTAAATCTTTATTTCCCCCCTCAGATTGTTTTCCTATAGATCAAGTCATTCAAACTTCTAACAATTCACAGAACCTTTTTAACTCTTTGACTACTTATAATGGCTCTCCCACAACTGCAATCCTATTGTAAGCCTCTGGCAGAAGCTCTCACATGTCACTTTTTTATACTGAAAAATCACAACCTGAACACTCCTGCCATTTTTTGTTTTATCTGTGAACTAACCCTGAGACTGGTACTTGATCCTTTTGCAATAGGCATAAAGATATCAAGAAAACTGTACATTTCTTCATTAATTATTGATTGAACATTATTTACCCAACCCCTCTGCATGAACAGAGTGTGACACAAGGTTAATTTGTATACAGAATTTAACAGGTTTGAATTCAGAGTTTTCCTTCTCCTAGACTGGTTTCCATACCAAGATTTAAGTGCCCAGTCTGCCCTACAATTCACCCATAGATGGATGGTGAATGATGGGATTCATACCTTTCCCAAAGCTATGTGAAATGCAAATAGCCTCTTTCAGGATTTGAACTGGGATCGCTGTGTCCATTTCCTATGACGATAACCATAAGTGCCTTCTCAATTGAACAACATAAAGTGAGAATGTCATACACCAGCAAAAAAATGGAAGAGGATTGAAGAGGGGGGTAGGGCACATGTGTGGTAAGGTATGAGCCAAAAAGGGAGAGAAAAGAGGGGACGGGGGTGTGATAAGGTGCCAGGACAAAGGAAGAAAAAGAAAGAAAGTTGGATTTTATTCGTCAACAGGGCATCGTATTTTTGTGGGTTCATATCAGTGCCATCGTAATTGATAGTGTGTAGGGCGTTTGTGTGTGGCAACTAGGTGTCTGTTTTTGTGTAGGGTGTAAAACTAGGGGATTGGAATTTTTTGTTCAGATGTATCTTAGAGATTCTGTGATTTTTGTTAGTTTATTTCATATAATAATTAAATCATTATTAGCAAGACCTGAGGATATACCACAGTATGATGATATAATTCTATGCTAATTCTAGCACAAGATCATGTACTTTTAAAAGATCAACGGTCAATACTTTAGACATGTAAGACATGATGAGGCCTATTAAAGAACCCCTAAAATCGATTGTATTTTCAATTCTAAAGAGTTTTAATTGCCCTGCTTTTTATTCATAGCTGAAGAGAGAAATGAATTCATGCCTTTTCCAAGGACTTCATTGCAAAGTGAATACTAACTATCCCAGCTAGAATTTGAACACTGTCCGCCACTTCTATTTTCTGTGTATGTAACCCTTGGGCCACACACACACCTCTTCCAAGATCACTGTACTGCCTTTTAGAACCCTATAAAAATACATATGGTAGAAAGGGAATAAACAAAATCAATAAAAAAAAACAGAACAAAAAAAAACATATTCAAAATGAAATAAAAGAAAAATTGCTATTAGTTTCTTCAGCTAAGTTCATGTGTCACCACCAAAAGATATGTGAAAGTATATTAACATGAAAATAAAATCAAGAAACATTTCTAGCACTTTGGACCTGCCATATTTTTTTCCTTTTAATTTTTACACTTAGTTGATTATTTATTTATTTATTTATTTATTTTATTTTTTTTGTCTGGCAAGGCTATAGGACTAAAGCATATGTTTCCAGCATTTAAAGGTTGGAAGAGCCACAGAGACGGGCACTGGGGTAAAAAAGAAAGAGTGGCACCAGTGGAGACCTCTGCATGATTTGTTTCTCTGATTAGTTATATGGCTTCATGAAATATTCACTTTTGCCATCGTTATCTCTCTCTTG
>CM042149.1:1826099-1884530 GCA_023376005.1 Doryteuthis pealeii | reverse complement strand
TAGACATTCGGCTAAAACTACAAGTTCCTAGTTCGATACGCTCTCGCCAACTCATCATATGAGTAGCACAGGGATCTGTGCAGTTAAAATAAGACTGATGGTAGGCCGTGGCGCTCACTTTCAGATGCCAAAAAACAATCTCCTTGTCTAGCCTATTAAAAAGGGTTATAGACTCCCTCGCTGACTGGCTGATTACCGACTTTAGGCCGCCCAATGACTTTACTTACTTATTTCTGTATATGGGAATATTTGTTTTTAAACAAGAGTAAAATGAAACTATTATTTCCTTAAATCAATATCTATTTTCTTCTCCTTTTCTATTCATATATATGCATTTGTTGTTTCTTATTACTCAATAACTATAACTCAGTAATGTGTTTTGATAATGGGTTTGAGAAAAATGAACTGAAACCTTAGATTTTATAACCTTCAGCTTTGAACTCTCTTAATGATTAGAACCATCAGATAAAAAGTTTTTTTTTTAATGACATTAATAGCTACCTGATTAAACCATTTACAATTTAGAATGGCATACAAAAAAGATTTGTCTTAAATCTAATCTAATGAAAACTCAAAAAACAAAAATAAAAGTCATTTACTGACAGTCATGAAACCTTTTCTACTGAGACACCCTCAAAAAATATTTAAACAACCAACAAAAAAAAAACAAGTATTTGAGTGCATTTCATTTTGGCAGTATATATAATTTAGAAAATATAATTACAAAATAAACTTGGAAAAGTCATTTGTTAAGCTTGAATAGTTCTGACATCAGAGAGACTTCTGGGATAGAATCTTTTGCTTTTAATTATCATGAAATAAATTTCCATGAGGAGACAGTTATAGAAAGAAAAAGAAATTACTGACAGTGCTTAGAAATCAAACTTAAAAAATTGTCGAAAAGACAAGTACAAACAATCAGAAACAAAACGATCATAAACGAAAAAATAGTTTATTAAATTTATTTTTATACAATTTACTGTATTTTTGTTGTGTTGTTATGTGAGTGTGTGTTTGTATATTATTCAAATTTTATATTACTAAACACGATCTACACCGGACATGCCCCTAGGACTGTCACCGACAACAGCAGCAGCAACAGCCATTTCATCATCACCGTCAAGTGGTGATCTCTATAAATAACCATTACCATTTTATAATTCTTCCTCTTTCTAGTGTAACCCTTCTGAGGTAGGAGGCCTTGGAAAAACCCACGACGGACTCTACCGTTCTACCAAACCCGCTTCTCAAGAGGAGATTCTGTCTTTTTGACTCATAAGGCTGACACAATTACCTTTATCACCAGGATAACAACTAAGGGAGCCGACGAAATAATTGCAACAACGGTCAAGCTTCACACTTAGTCACCCATTGCAGTCAATTAGGCTTTAGCAGAATAAACTTTTGCAACCCCCCCCCCTAAACAACCCTAACATACCCTAAACAATCCCTAACAATAACATTACAGCTCATACCTATCGAGGAGGTGCCGCTAGCTTCTAAAAGAAGTTATTAAACCTCAGGAAGCTTGTCTGAATTAACCCAGAACTTTTCTTCTCTTGTTGTACCATTTTAGGTGCATATTTGTAATTAAAACTGTTGCATTTCATTTCGTTGTACTCTCGTTCCTTAATGTCATAATCTGCATTTTCTCTTCTGCTTACCTCACCATTTGTTACTTAAATTTTTAGAATATGTGTGTGTTGTATGTGTTGTGTTTGTGTGTATATATATGTGTGATGTGTTTGTGTTGTATGTGCGTGTGTGTTGTATATGTGTGTGTTGTGTGTGAATGTGTGTGTATTGAGTATGTATATGCTGTACATATTTATGTATATGCTTGTGTATGTGCCGTATTGTGTATTATATGTGTATGAATATGATTTTGTATGTGTATATATATATATTATATATGTGTGTGGTGTGTGTGTGTGTGTGTGTGTGTGTGTTCGTTGGTCTGTGTCTGTGTATTTGTATGTATGTGTGTGTATTGTATGTATATGCTAGTGTATGTATGTATTGTGTATGTATATGCTTGTGTATGTCCATATTGTGTATGTATATGTGTATGAATATGCTTTTGTATGTGCACATATATATATATGTGTGTGTGTCGTATGTATATGTGTATGAATATGCTTTTGTATGTGCATATATATATATATATATGTGTGTGTGTTGTGTGTATGTATATGGTATGAATATGCTTTTGTATGTGCATATATATATGTGTGTGTGTATGTATATGTGTATGAATATGCTTTGTATGTGTATATATATATAATGTATGTTGTGTGTGTGTGTTGTACATGCTAGTATGTATGTATTGGTATGTATATGCTAGTGGTCCCCAGATCCACAGAACTGGAGCCTCACCTAAAATGCAGTTTAGTCAGACCAAGACCCCACTTTTGAGCGGGTCTTCCTCTCTCTCTCTCTCTCTCTCCCTCCCTCCTCTCTCTCTCTCTCTCTCTCTCTCTCTCTCTCTCTCTCTCTCGCTCTCTCTCTCTCTCCTCTCTCTCTCTCTTTTTCTCTCTCTCTTTCTCAGTGTCTTTCATACTTTCTGACTTTGAGAATAAATCAATTTTCAACGCATTTTTGCAACATTTTAATGTGACACTTGCCTTTTTGTGCATATCATTATAATTTCCAAAGGAAGATAACCGAAGTGGTAGTACCCCCAGGGTACCATCTATAGGTCAAATATATCAAAAGATGAGTTTTAAAAAAATGTTTTTCAAAAAATGAGTTTGAAATATTGAATACCCAACAAGAATGAATAAAACAAAATGTTTTCGGCATAAAATAAGCCAACATGCCATAAAATCCAACCAGCCAAGATAAATGTTAAATGCTATTTCTTTACAATTATGTTAGAAGAAATGGAAATAAATCGAAAAATATGTTGAAAAGTAATAAATAAATGTGAAAATTAATCCAGAGAAGTGGGAAAAGGAAATTGAATGAAGATTTGGTTTCATCAAAATACCAGAAGAAAAACTATAAGTTTAAAGTAAAATTGTTACTGGATATTGTTTTATGACTGACATAAGTGTCCTATTGTTGTTTAGTAGATAGCAAGCTACAATAGTAAACCATTAATAATTAGTTCAATTCTCTCTGGATAGCCAATACTTTTGGTCTGGTAAATGACTACTTGGATATATTATATATATATATATATATATATAATATATATATATATATATATATAATATATTAATGAATTATATATATATATATATTTATGAATTACAGAACTTAAAAAATAAAAATTTAAATAATAAAAACAATTAATCGTAAAAAATTCCTTTACTAAAACTTTTTGAATTCCAACCGTCACATTTCTTAATACCATCCCCTTCCGTTTAAATTGTTTCTCTTGTTGCCAAACTTCTCAAAAATTTTGCTACATTTGGTTGACAAAGATATACATATGAGACATGACCGACATATATATGGCGCGAATGCCCACATTGATGAATATTGTAACGTCTTTCGTTTTTGCAGTATTAAGGTTTTTTTGTTTTGTAAACTCAATTTGACTTTCCTCTCCGACCCAAACAACTACGGGAGTGAATGAGCTCTGATGATGATTTTTGTAAAATCGAAATATTGATCAGTATCAGCTATGATTATATTATAAATTGTTTTCTTCTTTAACAGCATTGTGTGATGTTTTCATTCCATCTTTTCTTACTCATATATATATATATATATATATATATATATATATATATATATATATGAAGAAAATGTTTTCAAAAATATAACAGACGATCGATCAATTTTGTTTTATGACTGACATAACACATTCACCATATACTTAACATTTTTCATTTTTCTCCCTTACAAAAAATTTCTTTTGCATTGTCCTAATGTTGAGTTTACATGCATGATAAAAGTTAATAAATCTCTTGAGTTAATTTTTATTTTAAGATGTTCTTTTTATCTACAGAAAAACAACATGCCAGCTATTTTATCTGAAAACCTAATATATATATATATATATATATATATTATATATATATATATATATATATATTATTAAGACGCGTAAAAGCATATGCATTATGAAAAATAAATTGTTTTTTTTTCTTAAAAAGAAAGGAAAGGTACCCTAGTTTGATTTAAAATCAGAAATGAATTTCTTTTTTTCGATCAATGCTCCTCAGAGAAAAATTTCATTGAAAGATGTGAAATAGTGTAGTTGTAGACACAGAAAAGACAGAAAGCAGTAAGAACAAGGGAAAAAAAATTTTTCTCAATAGAGAATTCGTAAATTTACGAAACTTACAACTCACGTGGGGGGTTCGAAATTACGAGAAGTTTGATAAGTTGAGGCTTGAAAGTGCCAAAAAGGAGTAGTTGTTGGACTGCTTCTGAACGCACAGGAATGGTTGAGTGCGAGAGATGAAAAAGAGACTCGAGAATTTGCAGTTGTAGTTCCTGTTGGAACTGCAGAGACTGAAAACATAGCTGGATTGTAGAAACGAGCACAAGCAGAATTTCTTAATAGATGTTGTCCAATGGTGACGGATTATTTAAGCCAGCAGCTGTGGACAGTCCCACGTTGCCAGAACGGCATGTGTAGGTATGTGCTGCTTGATTCGAGATTCCATCTCAAGTTAGTACGGCCGATGTAGCAAATCTCACATTTGCATGTAAACTTATAGATAAGGTGGCTTATGTGATGGGGGCTACACTATCCTTGAGATTAGGAGAAAAACAGCACATTCGATTATATATATTTTCAGATTAACCTCCTCATACTTCTCCCATATATATAGATATATATATATATATATTATATATATATATATAATATATATACATTTTTCCAAACCCCCTCCACACGAGTAAGATGCTACAGATGATCAATTTGAATTGTTAGATTTGAATTCAGAGTTTTCCTTCTCCTAATCTAGTTACCAAACCAAGGTTAAAGATCCCAGTCCATCCTACTATTTACCCATATCTGGAGGGAAAACAGTTGGATGCATACCTTTCCCAAGGGTATTAGCACTATATGAAATACAAACAACCACATTAAGGACTTGAAATTATGTTGCTGAGTCCATTCCTTTCTATGATAACCATTGCACTACTCAATGGTGTGTTTACATGCATGATAAGAGTTAATAAATTTCTTGAGTTAATTTTTCCTTTTAAGATTTTTCTTACAGAAAAAACAAGCCAGCTATTTTATCTGAAGAGCTAATATCATAATCTTATATGAATTGAACCTTTTGGCTCAATGTTCGTTTGATTGGCAGAACACCAGAACCTATGACTGCAGTTAATTGACCGCAAATGTTGATGCCTAATTCAGCTGATGTCCTTTTTTCTGTTAAGCAATGGCTTCATTATTTGTAGTCAGCAAAGCAAACAGTACGTCTGATTGGCTTAATGAATAATGAATACACTGCTATTAAAGACGTTGGCTTAAGTTCCAATTTGCACTGAGGGAATAACATCTCCCAGTTCAAAATGTCAATATTTATTTGTATCAAGAAGCAAAGAAAGTAGAAAAAAATCTTCTTTAAAGCTAACTTAATATCTTTCTTAAACAGAGTTTGAAATTGAATTCTTATCGGAGATAAGTCTTTTTAAATTGCAGCTTAGATTTTGCTTGTAGTAAAATCAGATTTCAGTGTGAACATTTCACTTAATACTCGAGTAACAAAGTCAATATTCTAATTGATTTTTGCATGGCAAGTTCTGATTTAAATGTGCTTTTTCTTTTCATTGTGCCTAAAAGGCTTTCATAAAAGTTCTATCAATAATCTAATGTTTTGTTAAAGTAGCAAAACATCATCATCATCATCATCAACAAGAGCATGAATTCTCTTTTCCTTTTCCTAGACTGGTTGCCTAACCAAAGTTAAAAAGCTCAGTCTGCCCTACTATTTACCCATAACTGGTGGGAGAATAGTTGGATTTATACCTTTCTCAAGGGTATTAGCTCTTGACACCCTCTCACCATCTGTCCTGATCAACTATTGCTATTGGTAATCCTGTTGATGGCATTCAGTTTCCATACAGAGCTGATGAATGAAAGTTTTTGCTGGCCATCCACCACTGGTGTGTTGATGTGTAGGATTCCATTGGAGAACGTCACTTATGAGTTCATCCTTGCTAGTCTTAGTATTATCTGCGTTATTCGGACTATTGTCCCCATCTTCATTGTTACTTGTACAACGTTTCGGTCGATATGCCCTCCGGCCTTCTTCAGGTATTTCTTGTCTGACTCAGGAACCTTCTCGGACTCGGGAACTTTCTTTTCGAACTCGGGAACTTTCTTGTCATATTCGGGAGCCATCACGGAACTTTGAACCTCACCCTTTATTTAGGTATCCTGTTCTCATTCCGCTAACCATAGCTGGGGTAGGAGTTGTTTTAATTAATTTTTTTTCTAACTGCTTTCACTCAGGATTGAACTCAGGTTCCAGAGATAACTGTCACTTAGAACTGTCTTAACCTAACTACCTTATCCACTCGGCCATGTGTCCAATTGGTTCCCGAGTCCGAGAAGGTTCCCGAGTCCGACAAGAAATACCTGAAGAAGGCCGGAGGGCATATCGACCGAAACGTTGTACAAGTAATAATGAAGATGGGGACAATAGTCCAAATAACGCAGATAATACTAATCTTCAAGCCTCATCTCAAACATTCAGAGAAATACTTGCTAGTCTTATTTAGATAATTTGTGAGGTGGAAGGTAAGAGGTGCAGTTGTTGATATCAAAACTGCTGCTTCCAGGATTTGTGCAAAAGAGTATGCAGCATCCTTGTGTAATTTTCATCTATTTTTTTACTCCAGGTGTTTTATCAAAGTTCAAATAATCCAAGTGGTGCAACCATACAATAGTACCAACATGGCTACTGATTAGAATGATTCCTGTTTTATCTCATTATATGGTCATTAACCTGTTAATAGCAGTTGAAGGGACAGTTTAGCTCAGTCAGTAGAGTGTTCGGCTAGAAACCACAAGGTTTTTGGTTCGATACCGGCCCTCGCCTGCTCAGAGTAAAGTGAGGAGCTGATGGTAGGTGTGGCGCTCCACCTCAGATGCTAAAATAATTTCCTTGGTCGAGCGCTCGTGAAAAGGGGATAGACTCCCTCACTGTCTGGCTGATACTGACTTAGGCCTCCCCGACGACTTACTTTAACTTTTACTATCATCTATAAGGAATTCAAATCCTGGACAAAGCTGTTTGCATTTCATATAGTGCTAATTCCCTTTGGAAAGGTATAAATCCAGCTATTCTCCCTCCAGTTATGGGTAAATAGTAGGGCAGACTGAGCTTTTAGGCAACCAGTCTAGGAAAAGGAAAACTCTGAATTCAAGCTTGCTAAAATCTCCTTAAGAACTTGATCTTGTGCCACATCCTGCCCATGCAGAGGGATCGGTAAATATAAATCTATTGATGAAAAAAATGGCCATTGAAAGATTACCATGACTCTATTTCAAACCAAATGCTCAAACCGTCTGACCCTTTATTTGTGTCAACAAGGTGTGTCTTCTGCTGTGGTAAAACTTCAGACACCAAACCACAAATTAGTTAACATAAGGAGATATTATTTCTTAATATAAGGAATTTAAAAAAGACCTTTCTTTAAAAGAGTATGTTTTTGTATCTTATTGTAACACACCTTCAGCACTCTACCAGATAGACTGGCTTATAGCCATGAAATAGCCTACGATTAAAGTGGATTAATTAGCTGAATAATATTCACATTGATTTTGCTGCGTTGGCTATATCGAACTGACCTTCCTCTTTTAGTGTGAGTTTGTCTTGTTAATTGTTTGTACTGTGTTTTGTATGTATCCGCACCGGATACTGTTGCTTAATAAATGTGTTAAACACGCCATTCATCTGTGTATATCCACCTCGAGATACAATACTCATATAATTGAAGACCATAATTGTTAAACTGGTTTCAGCATTGAATAACCCAACAGGGGTTGACATACCAACTAACCAACTAACACATTAAGAAAATCAATTATAGATATACAAATGCCCTGGTGAATTTGTAAACTATCAATTACATTTTTCCAAGATGCTTGTGCTCACACCACATGGTCAAATAACTCCCCCCCCACACACACACATTTATCCTTCAAGTTAAGTTAGATGGGATATTCAATATAATAATAGAAAATATTTTCAGGCACTAAAATGTTACCACAAAATAAAATATGGAGAAAAAAAATGGGAAAAAATTATAGAACTTATTTGTGTCATCTGTGAAGAAACATGGCTCACAGACATTATTAACATTATAAACTTATCTTATCACGTCAGGGAGTCATTTTATATACAGGATGTAAGAGCAATTACTAGTGTTTGTCCAGAAGCCATTTGTAACCAGTTGGGACCCACTGAATATAAACATTATTTACATACAGACATGCAACTTTGCATACATATCAACTGAAAATATTTTCTAGTCACACAAAAAATATATTACAAGCAAGATAGACATGTTATTTAATTTTGTCCATGTCTGAGCCACCAAGATAGAGTCTATTAGCATTCTATAATATATATATATATATATATATATATATATATATATAATATATATATATATATATATACCTATGTCATTCTATAAAATATTCTATAAAATGTATATTTTTCTTATTCTATAAAATATTCTATAAAATGTATATTTTTCTTATTCTATAAAATATTCTATAAAATGTATATTTTTCTTATTCTTTAAAATATTCTATAAAATGTATATTTTTCTTATTCTTTAAAATATTCTATAAATTGTATACTTTTATCATTCTATAAAATATTCTATAAATTGTATACTTTTATCATTCTTTAAAATATTCTATAAAATGTATACTTTTATCATTCTATAAAATATTCTATAAATTGTATACTTTTATCACTCTATAAAATATTCTATAAAATGTACACTTTTATCATTCTTTAAAATATTCTATGAAATATATATCTATGTCATTCTATAAAATATTCTATAAAATGTATATTTTTATCATTCTTTAAAAATATACTATAAAATATACACTATATCATTCCATAAAATATTCTATGTCATTCTATAGAATATTCAATAAAATGTATACCTATATCATTCTATAGAATATTCAATAAAATTTATATCTATATAATTATTTGAAATATTTTATAAAATGTATTTCTATACCATGCTATTGATTATTCAATAATATATATATATATATATAATTCTATAAAATATTCTATAAAATGTATATTCATCAGATTCTATAGAATATTCTATAATACATAATATTCTATGAGATATATATCTATATCATTCAATAAAGCATTCTCCGTTTCAACCAGGGGGTCCAGTGGCTTTGGCCATTGACCTTATAAGCTGACATTGTTGATCCCAGGGGGCCATCCCCCGAGGCAACACCTGCCCCCTTGATTTAAAGGGGCATGGCTGGATTTATTGCCTAGTGTCTGATGCACCCCCTCCAGGGGGAATGCCGATGGGATCACCGTATTTTTTGCACCCGTCATCCATGAGCTTCAGTTCGTGGGTGGTCCCACATGAATAGGGCCTTGTGCTTAACCTGTACAATGTGGGGTATGTGGTAAATATCAAACATTCTATAAAATACATATCTATATCAAAGGGGTAGGTCAAGTATGTTGGATTTTGTGTATTCAGCTCTGTTACAAGTTGAATGCATAACTCGACGGTAGTTAGAATCTCATTGCGACGGTGAGTATTGTATTGTTTCTATGATATCTGGGGGATAACTTCTACATCTCCCCCCTCCCTCCCCCGCATGCAGGCAGGTCTCTACGAGGAGTGAGCTGTTCTCTAAGGCGTGCCCTGTTATACGCAAATAACCTGGACAGGGTTCGAGGGATAATCTGATTGTATTTTATGGGCCGGTAGATTTGGTTTGTGATGTCGGGAGTCTGGGAGTACATTTTCGCATGTTACTGAATTGATTGCAGGGTATGGTGGTATTGTCATGGGTTTGAGAAAGCACGGTGAGTATTGTATTGTTTCTATGATATCTGGGGGATAACTTCTACAAAGTAGAAAGTTTGAAAAACCCTGTTATAAACACTCTTTTAAAGACAGGTCTTTTTTTTAATTCCTTATATTAAAAAAATTAATATCTTACTAAGTTTAGCTAATTTGCGGTTTTGTGTCTGAAGTTTCTACCACAGCAGAATGCACCCTGTGTTGACACAAATGAAGGACCATGTGGATTGAGAATCTATCTGATTAGAATAAGTCAAGGTAATCTTTTGACGGCTATTTTTCTCATCAATAGATGCCATCCTTATTTGTATTTACCAACTCCTCCACAAAAAAATGGTGTTCAATTATCTTAAACAGATTAATTTATTTTGACAGAATATCAAAATGTATAGGGTTATTTTATGCCAAGAGGTTGGGAATTGCATACATTTTCTGAATTTTTGAGAACGAATAAAATTAAAATAAAAACATGCTGTAAAATCCAACCAACCAACTTTAGATATACTAGTACAAAATAAAAAGCGCCCCCCCCCGGTCGATGTAAAAATAGATTTTTGAAACATATTGCCTGAGGGGTGGGAGTAAACAATTCAATGTCAGCGAGTTTGTACCCTAAGTAAGTAAAACCATCAAATTCATTAGAGGGTTAAAAAATAAAACAATTTTAAATGTAAACTTTAAATATATATTAAAATAAAATAAACTATACATAGATATATAATACCAGTCATGTATTTATTAAAACTTGTTTTAAAAAACAATGAGGACTATCTAATGTTGCATGTTCAAATTTTCAGTGTATGTATTCTATATATTCTATATGACGATTTTGGTTAATGTGACGTAAGCAGTGACGTAATTTTTGTTAGACAAAAACCGGAAGCAAATCTCCTTTATTACTGGAGATACATAAAATAAGCTTTAGCATAAAAATCTGTAGAAATCAAAATACTTTTGATACACTCTAATAAATTAAAGCAATCTTCTAGCATATGATACTAAATTAAGACTTACATATTTTTTAGAATCAAATGAATATTTTGGTGTTACATCAAAAGTAACTATATAAAATTGTTTTAACTCTTTAAATGCCAAGTGCAGAAAAGTGAAGAGTGATTTTTTGATTCTGAGATAATTTCTTCTACTAAGTCTTACAAAAAGCTGTTATTTTCCCAGAATGTTTTTTATTGAAAGATTTCATTATAAAAGTTTGTTTTTCTCTTCCTAAATTGAAAATGAAAGTATTCAACATAACAAAAATATTGAAAAAATTAGAAATATAAAATGTTCAAAAGATGTATAAGGCAATTTAAATAATGGGCAAGAAAAAGAAAGAATTATGTGTTGTATACTGGCTTCTTCAAACTCACGCTACTCTGACTCGTATACGTTGCGGGTATACAGCGGACATCGTTCCTGACCCCTAGACGATGTATCTAGTAGTCAGCTACTTCAATAACAACAGATACGCGTATACAAAAGATGACTCTTCTTTATTTTCTTCGGTGTGTGTAAGTGGCGGGCATGGGTAATGACACTACGACTACTTATGTGGTGGAAGGTGGTGGGCGAGCCTCACTGCTCGCTAGCAGCGCCCGACCGTATCGACGTCAGACCCTCTTTTCTCGCCGTCTCTTCGGGTCTCCCCCAGGTCTGTTGATGACCTGCTTAAATACTGACGACCGCCCACACATTCTTTTGTTCCTTGACCGGAAGTCCTTTTTCTTTGTTCAAATTAGCGTTTGTCCAGATGAGTCCTTTGTCACACCTCTTTTGTTATACTAAGATTTCTGTCTCGCCTATCTATTGTTTTTCCCTGTTCAATTTTTCTTTGTCTTTTCGACTTCCCGCGCAAAACAAACAGTCTATCTGCAACATTATGCAGCTCAATTATAACTTAACAGTTTTAATAAGCATAAATCTTTTTATCCATTAATTAAAAGGTCCTCAAGTTTTCTTGAAAAATAAACATTAAAAACTCAACTGGACATTTATGATTAACGGAGGCACATGGTGTAATAGCTAGAATTGTTGTATACCCTTCGTTACTTCTTTACTTACTTCTATTATTTTTCTTCTGTTCTTCTAGCGTCTTTTATATCTTAAGTTCTTCTAGCGTCTCTTCTAACGTCTGGACTTCTCTTGGGGACTTCATGTCTGGTCTTCCATTGGGGATTTCTCTTTATCAGAAGCCCTGTGTCATTGGTAGTTTTTAGATAATAAAACAAGACTTCGATTTACTTATATCACATCTGCGCAGATTGAGTCGGTGCGTGTATAACATGACTCACCACCGTCGTGGTTTCTTGCCGACTGACTAAAATCTATTTCTAATCTAAACCAGAAGAGGGTCTCCTCCACCTATTCTCACGGTATACACCAGAAAAGATCAGGATGAGGTCAAGCCTTGTCACTCATCCTTCAAGGCCGTGGGTTGCAACTTATAACAGCTATTTTGATTTCTACACTAGTGTACATAAATATTAAGAATCTAATAATTATGTAACAGAATCATATGAAATGGACTCGTCAACTCAAGTTCAAATCCTGGACAGCTGTTTGTATTTCACATACCACTAATACCTGTAGGAAAGGTACGCATTCAACTATTTTCCCTCCAGCTATGGGTAAATAGTAGGGCAGACTATTTAATATATATCTAATATATGTATAATTAATCTGGATAGATGGGGATACATACTTGCTTAATACTTTCCATTTTATTAGGTTAATCCCAAAGTTAAGGTCTCCAAAGTATTTAGAAATCACAGACACATTTATTCTTTATTGTCAATGATGTTTACATTATTTGTAAATTTTTTCTACATAATTGCCATTTCAGACAATGTTTTTTTATGTGTTGTGGCAGTTTTTCTTTGCCCTTATCATACAAGCTCGCCACCATGTCATTGAGGAAGTGTTGAACCTCATCGGTGTTCCAAATTCCCAATCCTAATTGCAGGTAGTTTTGACATCCATACATGACTTACCATAAACTTCCATTAATTGGCAATGAATTTAAATCAGCTTAATGCCTTTTACTTTCAAAATCCAAATAATAGCTTGAACTTCAACTTAGCAATAACATCAATTAGAAATTACTGCTAAGTCAAAACTTAACATGGCAGCAAGGTGCACACAGTGGAAGGTGCATGTATATGCACAACAAACAAAACAGTGTTGCCAATAACTATATGACCCATTTTTCTGTATCTCCACCACTTTGGAGACCTTACTATTGGGATTATCCTTGTATTAGTGATAAAAGAACTCAAATTTTAATCAAATTTATGAACAAACCCCTATTTGTAGGCAACCTTCCGTCTATTTTAGACACCTTATCTACCCAACCAAACAGGATAATAGAATAACCTATAATATTTAAAGTTTGTTAAATTGTAAGATAGTATGTTTAAATGTGTAAGTACATTTTTGTTTTTCTGTTACACCGGTGCCGAAAGTATGTTTTGATTTTAATTTTAATTTTAAATTGCTAATATTAACTAAATTGCTGAAGCTTGTTCTTGTTTAAGACATATCTTAAAGTTGATTATTATACTTGTGTTGGCTTTAATACAATTTGCTTAGAACTTTCAATGGATATAAGATATATTTTGTAAGGTAAACTAGTATCAATACACGAACATTTAAATTTAAAAATTTAAATTAAAAATAAATAAAGAACAAACCCCTATACATCGTATATAATCTGATCATCATCATCAGGTTGTGCTGACAGCTCAAATATCCATGATTCTCTCTTACCAACCGTCCCTATTGTTCATCACCCCTAGGAGGTCCTCTGCACAGCATCTAGAATCCACGCAGAACAGATTGTAAGTTTTTGTTGGTCAGTCTACACTGGTATGTATGCATGTAGGTGTTCACAGAAGAACATCACGAATTCATCCTTGCTCGACCAGACAGTTTCCAGCTAGTCTTGTTTGTCTTTCTCAGATAGTTTGTGGGTTTCTGCTTCTGAGATTTTGTTCATGAACGCATGCAGCATCCTTGTGCAATTCCAATCCATCCTTTTCTCAATCCACTTCATTAGAATTGGTACAGTAGTAGAGTAGTACTAACACAGCTACAGCTTGGAAGAATTTTTTCTTTACCTTATCAGTGAGATCAGATTTCCATATGAGTGATAATCTGTCAATGACAGTCCATGCCTTTCCATTTTTAAGTGGGCCCACCCACGAGCTGAGACTCATGGGTGATACATGCAAGAAATGCATTGATTCCGTCGGCATTCCTCCTCAAGGGGTATGCCTCAGGCACTGACTAATAAACCCAGCCCTGTCTCTTTAACTCAAGGGGGTAGGTTTTGCCTGGTGGGATAGACCACTGGGTTCAATGCCGCTAATTTAACACCGCAGTCCAGAGGCCAAAGCACACTGGACCCCTGCTCTGAAGAGCAAGTCAAAAGATAGAAGTGCAAATGAATTTCTGTAGATGAGATATTACTACCTAGGTATATTCAGAGTGGATACTCCTCCATCTTGTTACCACATGAACAGTATGATTATATTCATGCTGTATTGTAGAGGCATTTTCATTCATGAATATCAGGTTCTTGCTGAAAATATGAAATATTAGTATTATTAGCGTTATTCAGACTATTGTCCCCATCTTCATTGTTATTTGTACAACGTTTTGGCCGATATACCCTCCAGCCTTCTTCAGGTATTTCTTGTCGGACTCGGGAACCTTCTTTTCAAACTCGGGAACCTTCTTTTCGAACTCGGGAACTTTCTTGTCGTATTCGAGTCCGAGAAGGTTCCCGAGTCCGACAAGAAATACCTGTATATCGACCGAAACATTGTACAAATAACAATGAAGATGGGACAATAGTCCGAATAACGCTAATAATACTAATCTTCAAGCCTCATCTCAAACATTCAGAGAAATATGAAATATTGTTAATATGATTGTATGTATTTATCAATCCCTTCACATGAGTTTGATGTGAAACAAGGTCAATTCTTTAAGCAGGGTTTAACAAGTTTAAATTCAGAGTTTTCTTTCTTCTAGACTGGTTGCCTAAAAAAAAAAGTAAAGTCGTCGGGGCGGCCTAATGTCGGTATCAGCCAGTCAGCAAGGGAGTCTATCCCCTTTTCACTAGCGCTAGACCAAGGAGATTATTTGAGCATCTGAGGTGGAGCGCCACACCTACCATCAGCTCCTTACTTTACCGCACAGATCCCTGTGCTACTCATACGCTGAGTTCGTGAGGCCAGTATCGAACCAGGAACCTTGTGATTCCTAGCTAAATGCTCTACCGACTGAGCTAAACCGGCCCTTAAGACTGGTTGCCTAATCAAGGTTAAATAACCCATCTGCCCTCCTATTTACCCGTAGCAGGAGAAAAAATCGTTGGATGCACACCTTTTCCAAGAGTATTACCTTGTGAAATAAAAACAACCTCATTCCAGGATTTGTATTTCGTTCGTTGTGTCCATTTCCTCTCATGATACACCACAGTTGACTCCTTATTATAAATAGGATTGTAACAAAGTTGAAGTTGTAATGAACTATAACAATCATACTTCAGAATTATGTTCAGTAATTATAATCAAATCTAAGAAAAACAATCATATGCTAAAGATAACTGAGTTATATATATATATATATATATATTTATAAGTTGCCAAGCACTTCGTTTGAATATTGCATAGGCAAGAAACTGTTAGTTACAAAGCGCTGTTGGCTTCATGTCTTTTCTACCCTAACTTAGATATACAAGGTGTGTCAAAAAGGGACGAGATTCTTTGTACTTTTTAACACACCTTGTATTCTTCATTTCTATCTTGTTAAATACAGCTTTAAACTTGGTACTTTTTTGATGCACTTCTATTCTAAAATAATAAATGAATGGAACATTATTTTTTTCAGAATACAAGGTGTGTCAAAAAGTACAAAAAATCTTGATACTTTTTTGACTCAAGTTGTGCATGATCTATCAATCATATTTAGCAGTCTTTAATTACAAATATAGCATTTTCAATATTAATATATATATATATATATTTTTGCGGGGGAGAATATGAGCTTAATTGATGTCGTACCTAATTTTGAAAGTTAATTAATTAATAATGAATTAATTAGGCGGGAATACCTATTCAAATGTAAGGCTAAACAAAGCTAGAAAAATCAATCTCTCTATGTACATTTCGGCCTATTAGGCCTCATCAGCAGAGCTAAAGATAGGAAGACCGCCTTGTGCGTAATTCGAACCCTGACTGTCAAGCTCTGCTGATGAGGCCTAATAGGCCGAAATGTACATAGAGAGATTGATTTTTCTAGATTTGTTTAGCCTTACATTTGAATAGGTATTCCCGCCTAATTAATTCATTATTAATTAATTAACTTTCAAAATTAGGTACCACTTCAATTAAGCATATATTCCCCACCCCCCAAAAAAAATTATCGGCTAAAAAAAAAACATATCACAATACATCATTTGTGTATTTACTTCTCATATATATATATATATATATATATATATATATATATAAAGATAAATGTAATGAGTCAGACGAACCTACTATCAGTTTCGCATAAAGCTCTTCAGGGCTAAAGTCAAACTCTTTATTTATTTATTTTTGGCTCTACTTCGGTATCGAGCACTTTTTACTTATTAGCTTTCTCCTAGCGGTTATATGAATATATATATATATCTTATATACATATATATACATATAAATTGTTTTTTCTTTTGGCCAAATACTGTACCAATAGATTATTTTTTGTTGGTACGACTATGTTGGTCTTTTCTTTTTTTCAAAAAATTTTTCTCCCTGGTTGATGTTTGGTAGTATATTTTTACAATCAAACTATTTGCTGTTTTTTTTCTCACCGCAAGGATTTACCAACACGCTTGGTATATTAAATATATATATATATATATATATTTATAAGTTGCCAAGCACTTCGTTTGAATATTGCATAGGCAAGAAACTGTTAGTTACAAAGCGCTGTTGGCTTCATGTCTTTTCTACCCTAACTTAGATATACAAGGTGTGTCAAAAAGGGACGAGATTCTTTGTACTTTTTAACACACCTTGTATTCTTCATTTCTATCTTGTTAAATACAGCTTTAAACTTGGTAATTTTTTGATGCACTTGTATTCTGAAAATAATTAATGAATGGAACATTATTTTTTTTCAGAATACAAGGTGTATCAAAAAGTACAAAAAATATTGATACTTTTTTGACTCAAGTTGTGCATGATATATCAATCATATTGAGCAGTCTTTAATTACAAATATAGCATTTTCAATATATATATATATATATATATATATATATATATATATATATATATATATATATATATATCATAAAAATGATCAAACACACCAAGTCAGTTTTCATAAAATCTTTTGTTTAGACTTTTTTTGTTTAGATTTATATACTTTATTTTGTTTATATTATTTATCTCTTTTTATTTAATTCCTGTTTGACTTATCTATTTGGAGGCTTAATGTCTTATAGCTGACGTTCAAATAGGTTTTATGTCTTATAGTTGATTTAATTCTTTACTCAAAACTGATGTATAGCAACTAAATTACCACATGAAGAAATAATGTCTAGTCTGCCTTGTGACTGAAGTAGTTGTTATTAATCCCCCTAGTCAGTAATTGAATGTCAAGCCTTCTTCACTTAAAGTATTAACAGGACACAGTCTTTCTGTAGTGAGAGAGGAGACATGCCTCGTGCAACACGGTGTGACCGAGAGAGTGGCAGGTGTGAAGACTTGCCATATTCTCGAAGGAAGTGGGCTAGGCTTTGCCTGGCGTGTAGAACTGACCTAGAGTCAAACTTGCTTCCTTCAGAATGTGAGAGCTGTGGACGATCGGTGAAGTAGGAAATGGCATAGTGGCCCGGATGTGGGTGGTCGCGCCGTGCTGGCGAGTGTCGCATGTACTGCACAGACAATTATGAGTGAGAAGCCCGGATGTGCTGAAATCGGGTGTATTTAAAGGACTTATTCTCACAGACCAGGCAGAACAACTTGCAGTAGTATTTTGTTGTCGAGACGAGCGGGACAAAGAGTAAGATTTTGGTGAAATTGGATTTTGGAGCGAGATACAGTTGGGAGTGGTTGGACTGTCGATTGGAGCCTTGAGTCAGACTTGACTGTGACCCCCCCCCCCACACACACACACACTGATTAGACTTTCTACTTAATTGCACCCATGCTGTACTAAACTCAAAAATGAATTTGGAAATGTGAATTGTCTGGTTTTTATATCTTTCTTGGTTTGCAAGTGAGAATTCCCGCAGGAGTTACGCCCCTTACAACATTTCATTCCTTTTGTTTACTTCTGCGACTACTTCCTTACCGGAAGCGCTTCTTGGGGTTACCCAGAATCCTCCACTAGTGCGCGGGCCCTTTAATTCTTTCCACTTTAGCTCGCCTCTCTTATTTGTTATTAGACATTTCTCATTCCCTGTCTTTTCACTCAAAGACTTATTACCTCGTGTATCTGACGATATTATTTTCCCCTTCGCTGAATGACATTCTCCCTGTAAGAACCGCATCTTCATCCCATTTTTCTGAACTTTGTACATGTTTAAATATATTGTATATGTTTGCTCCCTTCATCTACTTATTGTTTAATTGACTTTTCTCACATAAAGACACTGCCCCACTTGTTTAAACCTTTCTTAACTCCTAAACCTGTTCAATAATGTTCTTGTATGCCATTGTAACTCCACTGCCCTTATCTACGAACTACTAGCCGAGTTTACTATTAACACCCCGTCCACTGTTTTCCTTGTTGCTTTGTTTCTATAAACTTGTTTTTTGATGTTTCAGTTTTTTTACCCTTTCTGGCGAAGAGAATAAAGAAATTACCCTACCCACGGTGTTTGTTGTTCTATACTAGAAGGAGTTTAGCTTTGTGCGACGAAAGGCCGTATTATACGCTTTGGATAAGATATATACGGTGAAGTAGAAGGCACGATATATCTGTTGTGAAGGTATGCTGATATGTACGCATCCTGCATCCCTGATGCACAAAAATTTAAAAGGACGCAGTAAAATATCCACTGATCCCACTGTTTTTCATTTTTCTTCCCTCACCATTTCAAGCTAACTGTAAATACATTTCCATAGTTTCTTAGAAATTAATTACATAGGATAGTTGGGACCCATAAATTTTTCCAAGGGACTCATTCAAAACAAGTACTTTAGGACATACTAAATAAAACAGTTATCAGCATCACTGGTTGTGTCAATATCAATATTTGATCCAAATTCAATTCACTTTTAAGCATTTAAATAAATAGATAGTATTTGAGCTGCCTTGTGACTGAAGTAGTTGCATCTAATTTTCCATGTTTACATTATATATTAGTTTTATTCTACATTGCTTATTTTCTTTATAAACTATCTTCTATTGTCTGGCTTTTTATTTTGTTATTTTATTGTCACCATGTCATATCTCTATGTCTTCCTATTGACACCATCTTATCCTCAATTCTTGCCATCATTTGTTGTTGCTTCACACAATGTTTCATATTTTCCTGTATAAATATAGCACACTATATCAATATTAATATATATATATATATATTATTTTTATTATTATTATTTTTATTGTAAGGAAGGTTCGGAAAATGGTTTGAATTTTATTTTTAAAAATTCATTTTATTAAATTTTTATCTTTAGATAGATATATAGATAGATAGATCAACAGTCTATATGTTTTGTTCATAGATTCTTTTCTTTTTTTTTTTTTTATTAAAGGCTGATGTTTGAAGATAGAATAAAAAGGGTGGATGCCCAAGGAGACATAATAAAACAAACAAATCTTATTATAATGGAGATTGTATGTTTGTCTGTCTGTAACCGAAACTATATTACTATTCAAGTCACAATTCCCTTAGTTATTTACATCACATTCTCCCTTATTTTATTTTTATTTAAACCTCAATTATTAATAAAATTGTTTTACATCATTAAGACTGTTGACCATATCTACATACTATTAAGATGCAATTTTATTTATATATACAACAAAATAACGGTTTACAGTATGAATGGGAAGGCTAATTTGCATATTGATCTTAAAAAATTGATTTTAATAAATATATGCTTAGTATTATTGATTTCTAATTGTTTGGTCTTATCTTATTGAATATGAGCAACAATCTCGGGGATAAATCTTAAAAGAAATCCATTAACAAGAAGAAATAACTGTCATTTTATTCTTTACTTCCTATTTTAACTAAATAGTTAAATTAAGAAAATTTACCAATGAAAGACGGGAGTAATGGAAAATGATGGAAGAGCCTGTTTCAAAGTTGTTTTATTTTTCAATCATACCCCCTCTGTTCCAATTTTTTTTCTGCATTCTTATTCAGTTTCATTAGCCTTTCTAATTTAATATGATATTTTATTATATTAAAACTTAAATACTTGCACCCGGAGGGTGCATATATTTGCTAGTAAATATAAAAGAGATGGTATTAAAACGTTTTGATAATATATAGATTAATTTGAGGTTATTTCCAAAAATGGGACTTAGTCTATTTTGGCTTCTTAGGTGACATGGCCAACACATTGCTGAATTATCTGATTGCTCACTTCATCACAATTAACATCATTTGCAATAAATATAGAAACATCCTTAAAAAAAACAATGAGTTCAACTGTTTGAATGATGTTGATTCTTCTCAAAATTACAGATGATACCTAAAGCAATTAAATCATAATGAAATCAATCATTTTCTTTAAGATGATAAAGAGAATCTGTTTAGCATTTTCCTTTCATATTAGAGACATTGCTAATTTGTGATGTCTTTAATCAAGATCTGAATAAAGGAAAATGAGTTGCTCAACTATATTTTCTCTTTTATTTTATTTTATCCTATAATTAACAAATAATTAACATGAATGATAAAACTAAAACAACTGAATATCCCCATTGCTATCCAAAAAGAAAAGCTGAGGTATTAAATTAATATTCCATTGATTATAAAATAAATGTTAGTTTTATTGCATTAAATCTTTTAACTCCATTTCAGATCAATATTAAGCTATAAAATAAATTAACATCTCATTTACATGCAAGAGATTAAGGCTGTCATTCATCATCAACATTTATTGTTTGTTGGTTGGCTGGTTGGTTGGTTGGGGTGGCTGTTGGTTGGTTGGTTGGTTGGTTATGTGGTTGGTTGGATGGATGGTTGGTTGGTTAGAAGGTTGCTGGTTGGTTGGTTCTTTGTTTGTTTGTTTGGTAGGTTGGTTGGTTTGCTGGTTGGTTAATAGTTTGGTTGGTTAGAGGGTGGCTGGTTTGGTTGGTTGTTGGTTGGTTGGTTGGTTGGTTAGAAGGTTGCTGGTTGGTTGGTTCTTTGTTGTTTGTTTGGTAGGTTGGTTGGTTTGCTGGTTGGTTAATAGTTTGGTTGGTTAGAGGGTGGCTGTTTGGTTGGTTGGTTAATTGGTTGGTTGGTTAGTTGGTTGGTAGGTAGGATGGTTGCTAGGTTCGTTGGTTGGTTTGTTTGGAGGTTGCAGGTTGGTTGGTTCTTTGTTGGTTTGTTGGTTTGCTGGCTGGTTGATAGGTTGATTTGTTAGGGGTGGCTGTTTGGTTGGTTGGTTGGTCAATTGGTTGGTTGGATGGATGGTTGCTAGGTTAGTTGGCTGGTTGGTTGATTGGTAGGTTTGCTGGCTGGTTGATAGGTTGGATTTTTGGCTGGTTGGTTACTTGGTTGGTTGCTTGGTTTGTAGGTTGGTTGATTGGTTGGTTGGTTAGGGGGTGGCCGTTTGGTTGCTTGGCTGGCTGGCTGGCTGGTTGTTTAGTTGATTAGTTGTTTGGTTGGTTGGCTGGTTACTAGGCTGGTTGCTTAGTATCTTGGTTGGCTGATTGGTTCACTGGTTAGAGTGTTGGTTGGCTGGCTGGTTGGTTGAATGGTTGGTTGGTTCATTTGTTAGTGGTTGGCTGGTTAGTTAGTTATTTGGTTTACTGATTGGTTGGTTAATTTGTGCTTGGCTGCCTGGCCGGTTGGTTGGTTGGTTGGCTGGTTGGTTTTACAGCATGTCAACTCTTGTAGCAAAAATGATGCAACTACTTCAGTCAGTTTTATGATTATGATCTCCAATTATATATTGTACAAAAATATCATTGTAACCATTTTAAAAAAGTAAACACTTCATTATCCTAAAGAGATCAATTTGACTCCAATAGCCATGAAAGTTAGTACCACTCAGTATCAGACTTGGGAGTAATGGTAATGAATGGGTGACTCCATACTCCCCATAGTACCAAAACTAGAACCTTTCCACTGAAGCACTGTTGTCTGGGGCTTTAAAATAGACAGAGTGCACCTCTGCAGTGGGGTAAGAAAAAATCACCATTGCTCCCAGATCCACTCTGACTCTGAGTAGTAGTACCTGTTAGGGTCTCGTCTAAGGGTCAGATAGAAACAAACGTGCTTATAAAAAAAATTGAGTACCCATCAAGAATACATTCATTTCAAAACTTACTTAACAACAAAGAACTGCAAACAACCTAATGTCAAAATATAAAAGAGATAACAATAAATTTGACCATTACTCACAGCCTACCACTTGTTATAAAATAATCATGGGTGGGTTGACATACTGTTAAAATCAATTAATCAACTGGATTCAGTTTAGTGCCATACCCAGAACACCCATTTTTTGATGGGTCTTATCTTTCTACAGAGAATGCAGTATGTGTATTCTAAGCCCTGCAGGTAAGAGTGGACCTGGGTGTAATGGTAATGAAGTGGTAACTCAAACCCCCCAAGGGGCCAAGACATTGTTCCCTTCCTCACCTTTCATGAATTTTATGGCCTTCCTGAAAGGAGGCAAATCCTCTTTTAAATGTCTTTATCCACTCAGATCTTCTCAATTCTTGCTCTTACAAAACCAGGAAATCTTCTAAAATAATAGAAATCATCTAAAATATTAGAAAACTTCTAAAATAATATAAATCTTTTAAAATGATAGAAATCTTCTATAATAATAGAAATCTTCTAAAAAATTAGAAATCTTCTAAAAAAATAGAAATCTTCTAAAAAATTAGAAATCTTCTAAAATAATAGAAATCTTCTAAAAAAATAGAAATCTTCTAAAAAATTAGAAATCTTTTAAAATGATAGAAATCTTTTAGAATGATAGAAATTTAAATGTCTTTATCCACTCAGATCTTCTCAATTCTTGCTCTTACAAAACCAGGAAATCTTCTAAAATAATAGAAATCTTCTAAAAAAATAGAAATCTTCTAAAATAATAGAAATCTTCTAAAATGATAGAAATCTTTTAAAATGATAGAAATCTTCTAAAATGATAGAAATTTAAATGTCTTTATCCACTCAGATGTTCTCAATTCTTGCTCTTACAAACCAGGAAATCTTCTAAAATAATAGAAATCTTCTAAAATATTAGAAATCTTTTAAAATGATAGAAATCTTCTAAAATGATAGAAATTTAAATGTCTTTATCCACTCAGATGTTCTCAATTCTTGCTCTTACAAAACCAGGAAATCTTCTAAAATAATAGAAATCTTCTAAAATATTAGAAATCTTTTAAAATGATAGAAATCTTCTAAAATGATAGAAATTTAAATGTCTTTATCCACTCAGATCTTCTCAATTCTTGCTCTTACAAAACCAGGAAATCTTCTAAAATAATAGAAATCTTCTAAAATATTAGAAATCTTTTAAAATGATAGAAATCTTCTAAAATGATAGAAATTTAAATGTCTTTATCCACTCAGATGTTCTCAATTCTTGCTCTTACAAAACCAGGAAATCTTCTAAAATAATAGAAATCTTCTAAAAAAATAGAAATCTTCTAAAATGATAGAAATCTTCTAAAATAATAGAAATCTTCTAAAATAATAGAAATCTTTTAAAATGATAGAAATCTTTTAAAATGATAGAAATCTTCTAAAATGATAGAAATTTAAATGTCTTTATCCACTCAATTCTTGCTCTTACAAAACCAGGATATCAATATTCAGCAATTTAAGATTATTCTTGATGTTCTCTTTGTTGCATTTCTTATGCTGTGTTTAGGACCCTCGTCATGTCACAGTTCACCATAGAACAGGTGTTACAGAAGCCTATGGTCTTCTATACAAACTATGTATCCTACTCAACACATTTTATTTGCCATCATAAGAGACTCTATGCTTATGCATTTCGCAATGCTTAAATATATTGAACTATGATTGGTTGGTTGGTTGGTTGGATTTTACAACATGTCAACCCTTGTTGGGTTATTTCATGCTGAAGATATTTTTGTTTTATTCATTCATGTTAGGTATTCAATATTTTTTATTTAATTTTTTTCCAAATACTTTGAATACGAATAATTTTCAAAGATCTATTTTACCCATAGATGGGATCCTAACAGGTAATACCACTCCAGATCAGGGTGGACCTGGGATTAATGGCAATGAAGAGTTTCATCACACTCCCCAAAGCTCCATTATTGGAACCTCACCACCAGATGCAGTTTAACATCATAGCTATAACAGTATACTAGATAAGAATATTTAATATCATATAACTGTGTGCAAACAAATTATAGATGAATAAAAAAAATTAATTTGTTTTAAAATGCAGTGGAACATTGAAAACGTATTTATGACTACAATCAAAATTTTACAAATAAATCAATTTTGGCATTAAATAATCCATACAATTGTGAATAAATTATTTGTATTAGATAAGAATACTTGATACCACATAACTATTACCATAGGTAAAAAAAAGTTTGAGATCCACTGTTTGAGAGGATTTAGTGATGGTGGATAGGGATGGATGTTAAGAAAGAATCAAGGGAATCTGTGCTATCAGCACTACTTGATGATAACAATAATGATGATTGTTATATTATTTTTTTATAAATAAAATATATAAAATTCATGAATAAATTATTTGTATTAGATAGGAATACTTGATACCACATAACGATTACCATTGGTAAAAAAAAGTTTGAGATCCACTCTTTGAGAGGATTTAGTGATGGTGGATAGGGATGGATGTTGAGAAAGAATCAAGGGAATCTGTGCTATCAGCACTACTCGATGATAATGATAATGATGATGATGATTGTTTACCAAGGAATATTTTGAGTAATAAATACTTGAAATAATTGAAACTATATAATGTGTAAATAAATGATTGTTATTTTATTTTTTTATTCTCTCTCGAACAAAAGTCACCATTCAGTCTTTAACGGTAATCAGATTTGTGAATGTAATATATTCATTATGGTGCTGAAATCTGGTCTGTAATCTAAAGTCTGTTGTTCCCTTTTAATCAATCATTTCCTTCCACAATATATCTCTATCTGATTACCCATTTAACAATGGTTTCAATCATAAATATTTAACAGAATTTTTTCTAATTAGGATATCTACTTTATCAGATTCCAAAATATGAAAATTAACTGTTCAATGTTTCTTCCACAAAAAACACTGCAATTCAAAAAAAAAATCTCAGACAAGAAGAAAGTTGATGGAGCCAAGAATAAAACTAAAATAGATTTTGTCAATTTCTTATATAATAGCAATGATGTATTTATTAAAACTTGTTTTTAAAAAACAATGAAGATTGTCTAAGGTGGCATACTCAAATTTTGAGTGTATATAATGTAAAGTTGTTCTTTATTCTGTATTGACGATTTTGGGTAATGTGATGTAAGTGACATAGTTTCAGTTACTGACAAATTGAGACCAAATCATTAATAAAAATTGTTTGAAGGAAAAAGATGAATTTCTTGTGATACAAATCCTAAACATAACTTAAGTTATAGACTTGTATTATTTGAAAATTGTTTTGTGTAAAAAAAAAAATATATAAAAAAATTAATTTAACCACAGACAAAATGTTTTCTGTTCATTAGTCATACATATTAATTTCCTTAACTCTCACTTCAGCTTGGTTCGGTGATTCTTGCTGGTGTTGCAGCTTGTCTTTATTTTATTTTATTGTGTTACATGATTTTTAAAGTTTTCAGGACAATAAGTATCAAGAAAACTGTTTTGCCCCATATGAGTACATCACAAAGAAAATATTACCAGGTTTGTTTTATTTATTATTTTTTTTATTAACTATATTCTAAAAATGTTTTAATAAAGTAAATATCTTAATCGTCTTTTTATCACTTATCATTAAAAAATCTATTTCTGGTTTGATGATATATGTATATGACATTCAGACAATTCAATACTAGATAATGTGGTAGTAGATAATTCAGTACTGGAGAATTCAGCACTGGTACCAGACAATCTAATAAACCTTTAAATGAGGCTTACAGTATTAAACTGCTCATTTAAAGCAACAAATGATCATTGAGGTTATTCCATTCCTTTGAATGGGGCTTATAGTTTTAAACTGCTCATCTTAGGCAATACATGTTTTTAGTGAGGCTATTCCATATTGTAAGGGATACAATTGTTAATGTATGCTAAATTGTCCAATACTAAATTGTCTGGTTGTGTTAGGGTTAGGATACAAGAATAAAAACTAAAACTGATTTTGTCAATTTAATCTATTAGATATGATATTTCTGTATGCTAAAATCTTTTTGAGCTATATTTTAAAGATGTTTTAATTTTCGTAATCCTCTTTTTATCACCTATCATTAAAAAAATTAATTTCTAAAAAAATACCAAATCTGAGAAACTGTCCAGTACTTAATTGTCCAGTACAAAAATTGTCAGGCATTGAATTGTCTAGTACTGAATTGTCCTAGTGCCATATATATATATATATATATATATATATATATATATATATATATGTCAACAGGGCGGCCTAAAGTCGGTATCAGCCAGTCAGCGAGGGATTATATCCCCTTTTAAATAACGCTAGACCAAGGAGATTGTTTTAGCATCTGAGGTGGAGCGCCACACCTAACATCAGCTCCTTACTTTACTGCACAGATCCCTGCGCTACTCATATGCTGAGTTAGCGAGGACCAGTATTGAAGTAGGAATCTTGTGGTTTCTAGCCGAACACTCTACCGACTGAGCTAACCTGATGCACATTCACTCCCTCACTCTTTCCCCTACTCGCTTTCTTCATTATATTTTTCTGTGTAGCATATCCCTTTAATTCCCTTTCTTTCTTTCTAATAAAAACAGAATGGTTCACTTTTTAGGTGAAGTGACAACAGTCATGAGAGATGAGTATATATATATATTATATATATATATATATATATATATATATATATATATAAGTGTTCTGTGATCACATAACCCCTAACATCTGATCACCTAACCCCCCAGATTTCAATCTTCTTGATTATTTTGTGAAGCAAACAGTTGAGAGAGAGAGAGAGAGAGAGATCAAGAAAACTCTGTGCAAGACTAAAGATGAACTGAATGCAAGGATTTACCAATGTAAACAAGAAGACTGTCAGAAATGCTTGCAGGGTATTCCGAAATCATCAGTGTTGTAAAGGGAAGTAACCCACATGTATGCAAATGAGATACATATAAAAAAGCAACAGAGGATTAGCTCAGAGTGATGTGAGTTGATCTCCAACCACGAACGTTGTTTCGTATTCTCAGATTGCAAACACACGTGCGACAACTTCAAGATAAGTAATCTTACCAAGAGACTTTTTTACCTTGCCGTCCGGAAGCCGTTTTATTTTGTTACTTGTATTATTTGTAATAAATTATTATTACAACCACTCAATCTTCTCGTTTATGTATTTCCAATACATAACAGTCAGAAAGGCCATGCTTGAAGCTAATGGTAAATTTCTTTGAATAAATTTAATCTGTAGTATTTCAAAATATTTTCAGATCATTTTGTTAAGTGTATCAGATAATGTTAGCTGTTATTTTCATTTTTGAATTTTGTGTCACAAACAGTTTGTGATGAAAAATCAAAACCTATTTTTTTGTTGTGAGACTAAAAAAATACATGTAATTTTTCTCAAATTAATATTTTCAATATGATGTTTATAATCAACACTAATCATGGCTGTCGAATGAACAAACAAGTATAATAAAGAATTAAAAATTTAAAAAAACACAAAAAAACAAAATTCTAACATTTATTCAAAAGACGTAACTTACTCTCAAAGATTTTACATAAAAATATTCAGATTGAGATAGAGAAATCATTCCTACATTATTTTTGCATATAATCCATTTTCTAAGCCTTTCCCAAAATTTGTATATCACATGCACATACACATACATTTTATATCACGTGCACATACACATATATTTATATCACATGCACATACTCATATATTTTATATCACATACACATACATTTTTATATGCACAGGAGGTGCTTGTGGCCTATTGGTTATCTTCATATTAAATGGACTTGACAACCGAAGTTCAACTTCACTTCAAGGTTTTGTTGCATTTCACATGTCAATAATACCCTTGGGAAAGGTATGAATCCAACTATTTACCCCTATCTATAGGTAGATAGTAGAACAGATTGGGCTCTTTAACCTTTGCATGACAGCTGGACTTGGATGAGAACAACTGAATCAAACTATTCTTCCCCATCTATGGGTAGATAGTAAGGCAGACTAGGCTCTTTAATCTTGGTTGGGCAACCAGTCTAGGAGAAGGAAAACCTGCAATAACCACAAAATTTAACCTTATGTTGCATCCTGCTCATAGCAGAGGGGTTTGCTAAATACATACATCAAACATCCACACACATGCATCAAACACATGCGCATACAACAAACATGCATACATGCAGCAAAAATGCACACATACATAAACATACATACATATATATATCACATGTATACATACATTAAACACACATAATTGTGCACAATAAATTTCATTATCATGTACACAATAAATTTCATTATCGTGTACACAATAAATTTCATTATCAACAACAGCAACCTTAAGCACCTTTTTGATCTCCATGTTTCTAATACATGTGGGCGTGCCTACAAAGTCAGAAAACAGCATAGCTCACATGACTTTCAGAAACATTTTTTCACACTCAGAATTGCTGAGGCATGGAATAAGCTGCCTGCATCCGGGCTGCTGAAACACTGGCTCTTTCAAAGCCTCCATGCTTCCTGTAGTCCGCTAACACTATACCTGATACTCCCATCCACACATATATGCACACACGCACATGTATATTATTACTGTACGCTATTCATGTTCCTGACACTAATACATTATTCTATGTACTAGACATGAGACTTTGATGAATTGTGGTGCACCTGAGAACTGTACACAATAAATTTCATTATTATTATTATTATATACATACATCACACACATGCTTAGACGTACATATATATATTCAATATTTAAAATCAAGTATACAATCTATGCTCATAAGTTTTGTGCCAATTTTTTTTTAAATGTTGGACTTTAAATAATTCAGATATTTCAAGTAATAATGCATTTCTATATTTTTTAAACTCCTGTATGAATTCATACATACTATATATATATATAATATATATATATATATATATATATATATATATATATATATATATATATATATATATATATATATATATATATATATATATATATATATATATATATATATATATATATATATATATATATATATATATATATATATATATATATATATATATATATATATATATATATATATATATATATATATATATATATATATATATATATATATATATATATATATATATATATATATATATATATATAATATATATATATATATATATATATATATATATATATAATATATATACTAAGGATATCTACTGAGTCAGACGAACCTACTATTAGTTTCGCATAAAGCTCTTCAGGGCTAAAATCTGACTCTACTTAGGTATCGAGCACTTTTTACAAATTAGCTTCTCCTAGCGGTTATATGAATATATATATATCTTATATACATATATACATATAAATTGTTTTTTCTTTTGGCCAAATACTATACCAATAGATTATTTTTTGTTGGTAGGAATATCTTGGTCTTTTCTTTTTTTCAAAAATTTTTTCTTCCTGGTTGATGTTTGGTAGTATATTTTTACAATCAAACTCTCTGCCGGGTTTTTTCTCTCCGCAAGGATCTACCAACACGCTTGGTATATTAATATATATATATATATATATATATATATATATATATATATATATATATATATATATATATATATATATATATATATATATAATATAAATATAAAATATATATATATAAATATATATATATATATAATATATATATACACATAAGTGAGGGAAATAATTTTTTGTTGAGAATAAACAAAGATGGAGACATTTTGAAACAATGCATTGGTTTAGATTTCTGTCAATTCATGTAGAATTTATTTGTCCTTTTTTTTTTCACTTTTCCATCACCATTGTATTATTTATACATTACGAATTTCTTCCCCAAATGAGAAATTGACATTTCTCCCAGATTTCACCACATTGTGTACCAATTTAAATTCCTACAAAAAAAGACTTGTCATGCTGGTTCCATAGAAAACCTATTTTCAGAAGTGAAATAAACCTTTCTGAAAAGTGAGATGCATCAGAGGAATAGTTAGATCTACAATACCAAATGCAACAATATGTAAGACACAAATTTTGCCAATAATAACTTTAACTGCTAACAATTTAGCAAGTTATAATTTTTCTGAAAAAAATATGATGTTAAAATATAGATAAAGAGTTGATCTATAGTATAAAAATATGATGTTAAAATATAGGTAATGAGTTGATCTATAGTATAAAAAGTAAAATAATAAAATAGTAAAAAAAAAAGATAAATATAGATAAAATATAATAAAAATATGATGTTAAAATATATAAAGATGATCTATAGTATAAAAAATATGATGTTAAAATATAGATAAAGAGTTGATCTATAATATAAAAAATATGATGTTAAAATATAAAAGAGTTGATCTATAGTATAAAAATATGATGTTAAAATATAGATAAAGAGTTGATCTATAGTATAAAAAATATGATGTTAAAATATAGAGTTGATCTTATAAAAATATGATGTTAAAATATAGGTAAAGAGTTGATCTAAGATGATGATATAAAAATATGATGTTAAAATATAGATAAAGAGTTGATCTATATATAAAAAATATGATGTTAAAATATAGTAAAGAGTTGATCTATAGTATAAAAATATGATGTTAAAATATAGGTAAAGAGTTGATCTATAGTATAAAAATATGATGTTAAAATATAGGTAAAGAGTTGATCTATAGTATAAAAAGTAAATAATAAAATAGTAAAAAACAAAGAAGAGAGATATAGATAAATATAGTATAAAAAATATGATGTTAAAATATAGGTAAAGAGTTGATTTATAGTATAAAAATATGATGTTGAAATATAGGTAAAGAGTTGATCTATAGTATAAAAATATGATGTTAAAATATAGATAAAGAGTTGATCTATAGTATAAAAAGTAAATAATAATAAAAAAAAAAAAAGATAAATATAGATAAAATATAGTATAAAAATATGATGTTAAAATATAGGTAGAATATAGAGTAAAGAGTTGATCTATAGTATAAAAATATGATGTTAAAATATAGATAAAGAGTTGATCTATAGTATAAAAATATGATGTTAAAATATAGGTAAAGAGTTGATCTATAGTATAAAAAGTAAAATAATAAAATAGTAAAAAAAAAAGAAGATAGATATAGATAAAATATAGTATAAAAATATGATGTTAAAATATAGGTAAAGAGTTGATTTATAGTATAAAAATATGATGTTAAAATATAGATAAAGAGTTGATCTATAGTATAAAAAGTAAAATAATAAAATAGTAAAAAAAAAAGAAGATAAATATAGATAAAATATAGTATAAAAATATGATGTTAAAATATAGGTAAAGAGTTGATCTATAGTATAAAAATATGATGTTAAAATATAGGTAAAGAGTTGATCTATAGTATAAAAATATGATGTTAAAATATAGATAAAGAGTTGATCTATAGTATAAAATATGATGTTAAAATATAAAGAGTTGATCTATAGTATAAAAATATGATGTTAAAATATAGGTAAAGAGTTGATCTATAGTATAAAAATATGATGTTAAAATATAGGTAAAGAGTTGATCTATAGTATAAAAATATGATGTTAAATATAGGTAAAGAGTTGATTAAAAATATGATGTTAAAATATAGGTAAAGAGTTGATCTATAGTATAAAATATGATGTTAAAATATAGGTAAAGAGTTGATCTATAGTATAAAAATATGATGTTAAAATATAGGTAGAGAGTTGATCTATAGTATAAAATATGATGTTAAAATATAGGTAAAGAGTTGATCTATAGTATAAAATATGATGTTAAATATAGATAAAGAGTTGATCATGAGTTGATCTATATAAAAATATAATGTTAAAATATAGGTAAAGAGTTGATATTATAGTATAAAAATATGATGTTAAAATATAGATAAGAGTTGATCTATAGTAAAAATATAATGTTAAAATATAGGTAAAGAGTTGATATTATAGTATAGTATAAAAATATGATGTTAAAATATAGATAAAGAGTTGATCTATAGTATAAAATAACAGAAGCAAACAAAAAGTTAAAAAAGCCGAGTGAGGCCATATTAAAAAAAAAGAACTATGAGAAAAGTTGAATATGCATCAATATCTAGAGGGAATTACTTTTCTGATATAGAATACAAAAGAAAGGTATTTATTTTGGGAAGCAAGTAAATGCAAGAATGTGCTAATTTTAAAAAGAAATGAAAATGTTCGACCATTCTGTGTATTTTACCTTTAAGAGAAAATTGGAAAAATTAAAGATGAATAGAAATGAAAAGCAAAGAAAAAATGAAAAGCAAATTTGGATGAAAATTAAGGGAGGCAAAGATTTATTGAAGGAAAGGGAAGAAAGAATTATGGGGAATGAAATAAAGACAAAATATATTGAAGAGGAATAGAAACAGGAAAGAAGAGAAGCAGTTAAAAAAGGGGAAGACTAAAGAAGAATGAAAGTTCAAAAAGGAGAATAAAAGAAGTAATACAATTTGAATGAGGTTGAAGAATAAAAAGAATAATAATAAAGAGGTTAAATGTGAAGAAGAGAAGGAAGAAAATAAAGAGAAAAGCCCCAAAAGAATGAAAGAAAAGAAGGAAGAAAATAAAGAGAAAAGCCCCAAAAGAATGAAAGAAAAGAAGGAAGAAAAAAGAGAATGATAGAGTTTAAATGTAAAGAAAAAAGAAGAAATTAAGAGAAAAGCTGCAAAAGAATGAAAGAAAAGAATAACAAGGAGTAAATGACAAGAAAAGAGGGAAAAAGAAAAAAGTTAAAAAAAAGGAAAAAAGGTAAATGAATGAAGTTGGTAAATATGGAGAAGAAAAAGACCAACAGGAGAAATCTAAGAAATTGATGGAATCAAAACCAAGATGATGAAAAAGAGATTGTTAAAATGATTAAGAAGGATAAAGAAAAATAAATGAAAAAAAAAAAGATAACAAAGAGGGAAAAAAGAATATTGAAGAAATAAAAAAATAAGAAAAGGAAGTCCTTGAAAGCTGGTAAGAAAGAATGAAAGAAAGAAAGAAAGGAAGATAAATGGTAAAGAAGAAGAAGAGAAAGAGAAAGAAAGAGAAACAGAAGAAAAGAAAAAGTAAAACAAGTTAGAAGAAGAAAAGAAGAAGAAAGAGTCAAAAGAAAAAGAAATCTGAATGAATACAAACAAGAAGAAAAAGAGAAGAAAAAAAACAGAAGAAATAAAAATGTACCAGTGAAAACATGAGATATTTCACAAAAGTTGCTGGCAAATTATAAAGGAAAATTAGATTTCAGTATAAAACTTTCTTTTCCTTTCTTTAATTGAATTAAGTCTCAGTCTGGCAAAAACAAGCTGAATAATCTTATATTGCTTTCAACGAATACAGGCAAGATATATTTCTATTCGTCAATGCTTCTCATTTCTACTGCGTTTCAATTCGCTCTTTATTTTCAGATAACTTTTATCTTTTTATTTATTTTTTCCCTCAACAAAATTGAATGCAGCCACCAAACCTCAGTCTCTTATTATCTTCAACACATTCTTTCTGCTTGGCAAAAAGATATAAAGGACATGATTAGTTATATCAGATCCATGATGACTATAAGTTATGGTTTATCTTGTAAAAGATGTTAGACAATTAACGTATATACAAGGTGTGTCAAAAAAGTATCGAGATTTGTTGTACTTTTTTGACACATCTTGTATTCTGAAAAAAATAATGTTCCATTCATTCTTCATTTCTATCTTGGTAAATACAGCTTTAAATTTGGTACTTTTTTGACACACCTTGTATTCTGAAAAAAACAAACTTTCCATTCATTCTTCATTTCTATCTTTGTAAATACAGCTTTAAACTTGGTACTTTTTTGACACACCTTGTATTCTGGAAAAAAATAATGTTCCATTAATTTGTCATTTCTATCTTGGTAAATACAGCTTTAAACTTGGTAATTTTTTGACACACCTTGTATTCTGAAAAAAAAAATGTTCGTTTCGTTCTTCATTTCTATCTTGGAGGGTGCCCCAGTGTGCCCAACATGCAAAGTACAACTTACAACCAAGCATATCCTTCTAAATTGTAACAGACTTAAACATATCCGCGCAAATTACTATCAAGCTAGAAACCTGAAAGACATCTTCAAGAATACAAACCCTGAAAACATTTTAAATTTTATTAAAAAAAGCAACCTTTTCAACAAAATATAACAGAACATAACCAATTATCTCCATAGAACCACTACCTTAAAGTCTGAAATCCAAAATAACCTTTTTGGCATTAAATGACCCACAGGGGTTGATATGCCGTTAAACAAAACTCAAACTCAAACTCATTTCTATCTTGGTAAATACAGCTTTAAACTTGGTACTTTTTTGACACACCTTGTATTCTGAAAAAAAAATGTTCCTTTCATTCTTCATTTCTAGTTTGGTAAATAGAGCTTTAAACTTGGTACATTTTTGACACACCTTGTATTCTGAAAAAAAAATTAACATTACATTTATTGTTCATTCCTATATTGGTAAATACAGTTTCAATCTCGATACTTTTTTGATACACCTTGTATGTGTAACTCTTTATTCTTCTTTTTCTACTCATTGATACATATACAGACATTCACTTGCATATACAGTTTGTCCAAAAAGAATTAAGCCAATATCCATAGACCTGGTTGTGCATATATAACTTGATAACCAAGTAGGAAGTTTATCACTCATGAGTAAAAAAAAAACTGGATAAATACCTGGACTTTGCCAGAGAATTAAAGACATTATGGAACATGAAGATCATGGTGAAACCAATTCTAGTTGGAGGTCTTGGAGCAGACCCAAAGAACCTGGGAAATGGACTAGGAGAAGTGGAGATTAAAGGAATAAGTTCTGATAAAATACTTAGAAGAATCCTGGAGAGATGTTAACAGAAATTAGAATATACTGACAGTAAAACCACCCCAAATGGGTGTCCTAGATATAATACTGAACTGCATCTGATGGTGAGGCTCCAGTTCTGGATATCTAGGCAGTGTTGAATACCTCTTTATTGCCATTATTCCCAGTTCCACTCTGACATGGAATGGTAGTACCGGATAGAATCCCATCTATTAGTGAAATAGATTCGTTTAAAAATTATTTGTATTCAGTATTCAATATGAATACTTGATACCATACAAGCGTAAATTATAATAAGAATAGTTAGTTGAAGCAAAGTGTCATATAGTACCTAAATAAGGAGAATGGAATTGTCTGTTTTTTCTATAAATAATTTCTGTCAAATCCTCAGAAGAGAGAAACAACATCCCCTGCAACTTGTTAATTCAACCAAGCAATTGCTAATTACTCAGTTCACCTTGTATCTTTGCTTAGTAAACATTTTGCCCTATCCTTAATACTCATTGTGTTTCTTCCTATCATTTCTCTGTTAACTCTGATATGCGAGTTACAACACAAATTTAAGCAAATTACAACAAAAAAATTAAGAGACAATTACACAAAATATGTAAATATAAATATGCAATACAATTTCTTAATACCTGTCTGTGCTTAATACAAATAATTTACAGTTATATGGTATCGAGTATTTATATCTAATAATTTTCAAACATATATATGGTATCAAGCATTCATATCTAATAATTTTCAAACATATATATGTGACACATAGATGGGACCCTAACAGGTACTACCACTCCAAGTCAGAGTAGACCTTGAAGTAATGGCAAAGAAGTGGTACTTCACACTGCCCAGTTCTTCAGTTTAGTGTCATAGCTAGGATACCGCTTATGAGGGTGGTCTTACCCCTCTGCAGAGGATATAGTCAAAATACTCAAATAAAAAAAAACTTAAGAGATAATTGCACAAAAATATGATTATAAATCTGCAACACAATTCCATAACCCCTGACTATGCTTAATACAAATTATTTACAGTTATATTGTATCAGGCATTCATATCTAATAATTTTCAAAGATACATATTTGACACATAGATGGGACCCTAACATGTACTACCACTCCAAGTCAGAGAGGATATTGAAGTAATGGCAAAGAAATGGTACTTCACACTGCCCAGTTCTTCAGAACTGGAGCCTCCTCATCAGATGCAGTTTAGTGTCATACCTAGGATGCCACGTGGGGCTGGCCTTACAACTCTGTAGGGGATATATATATATTTACCTACCCCTCCGCACGAGCAGGATGTGACACAATTTATTAAGCGGAATTTAACAGGTTTGAATTCAGAGTTTTCCTTCTCCTAGACTGGTCACCTAGCCATGGTTAAAGAGCCCAGTCTGCTCTGCTATTTACCCATAGCTGGAGGGAGAATTGGATTCATACCATTCCCAAGGGTATTAGCGTTATGTGAAATTCAAACAGTTTCATCCCAGAATTGAACTTGGGTCAAAGAGTCCATTTCCTATGACTCTAACCATTAGACCACATCCCTCTGTAGGGATTTAGTCAAAATGATCAAATCCCCATGGACAAGACACAATTTTAATAAGAATTATTTCCTAGAGAAGTAATCCTTCTGTGGTTATAAAACTAACCCCTAACCCTAACCCCTAACCCTAGCCCCTAAGAAACAACCAGATTTTGACCATGTAAATGAAAAACATGTCCTTATGAATTGAGATCACAAAAGGGGTGCCTAAAGGTCATATGGTCCCAAATCCCAACTGACAAGGCACAATTTTAATAAGAATTATTTCCTAGAGAAATAATCCTTCTGTGGAATCATACAAAATCAAAATCCGCACATATCAAAACTAGGGTATTATTAAAGTTATTGCTTTATTCATTATCAAACAGAAAACAAAAAAATTTTCGAAAAAATTAAGACAATTACACACATTTTTTTATGCAATCACCTATTTCTGACTTCTTCCTCAAATTATTCATAAGATTTCAGTAGCAATTTTAGACATTCCTTACATTAAAAAAAGAGCCCTTCTCTATAATGAAATAAAGCAGATTACTTTATAATCTATAAAAGTAGCCAATGTATGATTGAATGATATAATTTAAAAATACCACAGACATTAGCTTACAATTTGATATAATATGAGTAAGGAGAAAAAAAAAGAAAGAATAAAAACAAATTAAAAAAAAGAAGAAACAATACCTATTAAGTAAAAAAAGGAAAAAAATTGGTGTTTGTTTTTAAAATAGCATCTCAAGAGATTTTGTAGAATGATTTTCCTGAATGATATAAATTTATATTCTAAGCTACAGAGCCAAAAATGTAATAGGTAGATACGGTTTGATTTTAAAGTAATGGGCCGGGTTAGCTAAACTGATTTTACCTTTGGGATGATTCTCATACAAGTGTGTGCTAAAAGTTCTCAGTCCAACCAAGTAGGGAATAGCATTCAGCCATAAAATGTAGATACTTTTCGATATATTATATCCTTAAGTTCTGCACACTTGGCAGTGCATTTCTCAGGATTCTTTAAATTTACAAAAAAAATCAATATAAATATATAAAAACAAGTATTTCCTATTCTAAATGCATGTCTACATGAATTTAGGGCCGGGTTAGCTCAGTCAGTAGAGCGTTCAGCTAGAGACCACAAGGTTCCTAGTTCGATACCGGTCCTTGCCAACTCAGCGTATGAGTAGCGCAGAGATCTGTGCGCTAAAGTAAGGAGCTGATGGTAGGTGTGGTGCTCCACCTCAGACGCTAAACAACAATCTCCTTGGTCTAGCACTATTGAAAAGGGGATAGACTCCCTCGCCGCCCATCGACTTTACTTTACTTACTATAATCCTTAATTTGTCCCTTCAGCAGGGCTTAGAATATTCTAACTGTATCTCCTGCAGAGGAATAAGAACCCCCCCCCACATACACCCACATACACACACCAAAAACCAGGGATGTCCTGAGTATGATATTAAACTGCATTAGTGGTAAAGTTCCTGTTCTGCTGCTCTGGGGAGTGTGGAGTAATTCTTTATTGCTATGACTTCCTGTTTCACTATGACCCGAAATGGTAGTACCTGTTACGATTCTGTCTATGAGTTAAATAGATTTTTGGAAATTATTTGTATTCAATAGGAATACTTGATATCATATAACAATGTGCTAAAAACTACTCAAACATGTAAATATAAATGTACAATATAGTTATTTACTAAACTTAGCTTAGATGTGGCACAAGGCCAGAAGTATGGGGCCCCCAGTAAGAATCAAACTCACTACTGCTAATCTAGCTCACTGGTCTGGTAGTCTAGCTCACTAACCATTACCCCATATTAGGTGCCAATAAATGTACAATATATGCAATTCCCTAACAAACAGTTGATATGCCTTAATTGATATTGCAAACACTCACTTAAAGGCCTCTGAAGATGTCTGTTAAGCTCAATGTCAAAGTGATTTCTCTTTATTAGAATTTATATATTATAATTGCCTTTGTATCCCCCATTATATACTTAGCTGTGATTTTGGCCTTAGGATATCAGTGTTGTAGTATCTGCTAGATCTTCCTAGCGGTTTTGTCACTTTTTTATTCATCATTTATGTGGTGCTCTTGATCCTACGCATTCAACCATTCACTTGTCTGCATCCACCCTTGGTCTCGTAATAAACTAACACCTCTGTTATTCTCATCTACCTAACTCCCATTTCTCTAGCCTCTTATCTATCAAGTATAGGCTTCTTCTTTTACACATATTCTCTCTCTCTCTTCTAATCACACAGTTCCAAAGTTCATTAATTTAAATTATTAATTTAGCTAAATAATATAATATAATATGAAACAATATAAATATACTCTCCTATAATCACCACCCAATTGTACGTTTCTTATTTAGGTAGCGACTTCTCTATGTGTTAATTTTGAATAATCTAAACATTTTAGTTACTCTATCATAGTATTAGTACTAGTTTATCGTATTTGTGTGTTTGATCTTAAGATAGTATGTCTTATATCATTGCGTTCTTTCTTATTTTCTAATATAGTAGTTTCATTCTTTCTTATTCTCATATCTTTTCTTCTTCTTCTTCTTAATTTAGAAATTATATTTCCATTCTCTGATTTCTACTTTTCTCTCTCACCTAGCTAGTAGTTCAAATGTCTGTCAATATTCTGTTTCTCCCCGACCTTATTTTTTCTTAAAATGATTACTTAATATGGTTTGGTTATTCTCAGCGACAATTAAAGTTCTCTCTCTCTCTAGTCACACAGTGCGCGCATACCTCTATTTACCAACAAAACTTATTACATAACATTAGACGTGTGATCTTTATACCAAGGAGTCAATTGTGTATTTATTAGCATATATACCTGTTATCTCCGAGTTTGTGTGTTCGAAAATAGTTAGCGCAATCAGACTCTAAGAAATAGACAAACAACTGCTCTCTCTCAACATAGACTCTAATATATACACGATCAACAAAGATAACATCTCGTGGGGAAATAACATCATATCAACACACCCAGATGACCGTTCGTACTGCCTCACGCTGAGTGCGCGCGCAGTAATTCTACTATTTCACAGCACTTTTGTGTTCCTAGTCCGACTGTCTAGTCTAGCCGCATTCGTCCTTACCAAACATCTAGCGCATAAACTCTAAAATATAAACAATAAAGAGGTGCCCCTGAGAATGAGTCGATTAACCTACGATCAAAGTTCTCCGAATAATCAAAGAATGAATACAAATAAAAAAAAAGATTGTAAAAATAAAGAAATAAATGAGCAAAATATAAAGAACATAGATGGTAAAAAAAGAATAGATTGAGAAAGATGGTAACAAATTAAAAAATAATTATGAGCGTAAAAATGTGAGAATCTCACATGTCTTATATTATCAATGTAAGAATGATTGTATTACACAAAAAGTCATATATCAAATAGACTGATTCTTAGATGATGTTTGAAAATAGAGTATAAATGACTGTTTTTTCTTAATTAATAGGATGAGTATAATAAAAGGACATAAAACTTAAGATTGAGCTGGGTATATTAATGTACCAATAAACCACTCCGTCTTAAAAATAGAGCAATGTAAAAACCATATATGACATAAAATCAATTTATGATGGCGAGTAAATACGCCAAGATACGTCTGCTGAGAGAATAGATGTAATACATATACACTCACAAAATTTGTATACCACTGCAAAGAAGATTAAAAAACTAGAGATTCTAAAAGATGTATATAATCATAATAAACGAAAATATGATGACTGAAACAGTTGTACAAAAGCTTAATAGAGCATTGACGGATTTTGACTATTTTACCCTTCGCTTCATGTCAGACTTGCTTTGTGGTCTAATTATTCATTTTGGACAAAGGAATATTGTGAATAGAGTATAGCCCTCAAGAGTGCTAGCTAAAACCATGAGATGTCTTCCACTTGTAACCACCCATAGTACGTGTACTTCTATGTTCTTTCTGTATGTGTTAACTTTTTACGTTTTTTTTTCTTTTTTTTATTTTCTAATTGATAGCTATATATCTCCTGGTGCATTTTTTATGTTCTATAGTTCGGTAATACAACTATTATACTGTTTCTGTCGCTCCACGTTCGGAGTCTGAATCTGGAACTTTTTTTCTTTTTCTGTTTCTTTTTTTTTTATTTATCTGTAATGCATGTAAGCTCTATATTTCTGTGATCTCTCTGTTTACTCTTATACATTTAGCAACTCTTCTTTCTGTGACGCGTGTGGCGATGCGTGGTCTACTGACTTTTTCTTTTCTTCTTGTCTTTTTATAACATTTAAGATGTATAACCTCTAGCATTGTATTTGTTCAAGTTCTCTCGTACACTGTTAATATCTTTCTCCAAATTAAATCCTGTGGACAATAAGACCTATCTTTTGGTAGCAAGTACATCAGGCATTAACCGGTGTGAGCTGAAAGATTATTTTTTTTGTTTTACAATAAAAATAGATGTTGAGTGAAGATTATAGAGCGAGCAAAAAACAAGATCGTTGAGTACAGATGAGGAAATTGCAGTGATGCTCCCGAATGCGAGAGCCAGATTGGATGCCATGGAAATAGAGTAAGCCCAGATACGTTGAAAATGAGATTACTTCAAGGGAGATAGGAATATGACCTATATGTAAAACACGGAATGTCAACCGTTTTTTACATTGAAAATATATTGTACTAAGCTCTGGCATTATCTAGTACGAACTACTTTCCAAGATGTCGACTCGTCGTCGGGGCGGCGCTTAATGTCGGTATCAGTCATACAGCGAGGGACTCTATCTCCCCTTTTCACTTAGGCGTGACGTGGACAACGATGAAAGGGACTGATTCTTAAGTCTTCTAATGTTGAGGGACAGATTGTTTTCTCTGTGCTATAGAGTACTGGTGCGACGCGCTTACACGCCCTACAAACAGCTCTTCCACGTTTCCTACGCTTCTGCCGAATGTACTCGGCTCCGTAGTTTATTCATACTTTATCACTCGCTTCTCGTGGTTATGCTCGATCACTCAGCAGCCTTCATCTCTGCCTTTACTCCTGCTCCTCACCCGACTTAGGCCGCCCAGATTCCACGACGACCTGCACAATACTTATAGGGCAAGATAAGTCCTGTGCATAAAATAAGAATACGGTGTGCATCTACGTTCTCATTTCTTATATTTGCTTTTCTCTCTTTCTTCTCTCTGCTAAGCATTTCTCTCTTCTCCCCTTCTCTTAACATTTTTCTCTCCCTCTCTCTTTAACATTTCTCTCTCTCTTCTAACTTTTTTTCTCTCTCTCTCTCTCTCTCATAACATTTCTTTCTGCTCTACTCATAACCTTTATCTTTCCTCCTCTCGTCCTTGCTACTAATCTCTATTCATTTTCTATTCATCCATCATGTAGAAACTTATCTCACTCTGCGTCTTGCGTCTTCCTCGAGATTTTCATTTCTGTCTCATGCGTCTCTCTCGTCTCTTATCTACCCACACTCTCCTCCGCTCTCTCTGCGCTCGCTCTCTCTACAGTTCTCTTTTTACTCCAATCTCATCTCTTCTCTCTAACATTTGTTTCCGTGCACTCTGTGACCATATATAACGATCATACACTATTTCACCTCATCTACATTCGTCTTAATCTTATCGTCTCCACCTCTCGGGCCCTAACATTGGTATTTCTCTCTCTCTCCTCTCAACATTTCCTGCCCACTTACTCAATCTCACGGTGCGTGCATCATCATAATCGCTCACATTTTTATCTCTCTTATAATCTCATGTCATACTCTTTTCACTTCTCTTTCTATAGCATTCTACCTCTCATATCTCTCTTAATACTCAATCATTCTTCTCTCTCTTTATCGTCTCTCTCCATTCACGATCTTGCTAAAACATCTCTTACTTATGCTTCTCTCTACTCATCCACTCCGTTATTCTACAGAAAGTGTATTTCTCCTCGTAGCTCTGTATCTCGTCTCTCTAACATTCTCCTCTCCTCTCTATAAAATGTAACTCGTCTTCTGCTCTTTAAATATTTCTCTCCTCTTCCTCCTACTCTCATCATGACAACTATCTCATCCTACTCACTTCTGTAGAGAATTTCTATCTCATCACTCTTAGAACTCTCTCCAGTGTGCGTCTTCTACATCCTCTTCTCTAATTCTATATATCTCCGTCTACATATACACTTAACTACACCATTTCTGCTCTCTTACCTTCATCATTACTCAGATTTCTCTACTCCTCTCTACATTTTCTCTTCATCTTACGGCCATAATATAGCATTTCTCTACATCTCCCTACGAAGTTCCTGAGCATTATCTCTGTGCCTCTATAGATCATATGTCTCGTGCTCTCGTTCATTGAAGCAGTATCAATTTGCATCTTCCTGCTCTCCTCATGTTTCCATATCTACTCTCCTCTTGGCATCTCTCGTGCTGTGCTCTCATATTTTGACCATATTTTCTCTCTTTCCACTCTCAGCGCGATTACTTTGGTTAAAACAGGTGTTACTTGACACTCTTCTCTACCTCGTCTCCCCTCTATTATACATTTCTCATGCTCGTCGTTCACATACTTTATGACAAAGGCTAGATCTCTCGGTTCCTCTCCACTTGCGCTCATAAACATTTGCTCATACTCATGCTCTCTCATCTGTTAAGATAGTGCTAGAGTGAAATACCTCTCTGACTACTCTAAACATGCATTTCTTACATATCTCGCCGTTTGCGTATCTACATCTAATACGATTATCGTCCTTAGCTTTCTATCTCTAATCACTGAAGAACCTCTCTCAGAGAATTAATGTGTAGAGTCTACACATTTAATCAATTTGAGCCTAATAACCCGATCATAATGATGCAGTACGAAAATGTCATGGAGGTGGGTAGTTAGCGTTCTTTAAAACTCAACTACCTATTCTCAAATTGTCATTATAATGCTAAGCACCAAAAAGAGATCCACTCTCGAATGAGGGTCATGATATGAGCTTCTATTGAAGTGAGCTAAACCAAATGAGTTTCCCAATGCCAAACTGAATACCATCATACTTTTTTTAAAGTGGCTAAAAAGTTTGACTGGTACGCAAGTCTTTATGTATTTCATATAAAGAACTAATACATCTTCATCTTTACAACTATAATACTATTGTTCTCTTATAGGAAGAAATTTTATCTTTGACCTATTTCCCAATTGATTAAAAAAAATCATAGCTTAATGTCATATGAAATACATAGTATGTCTCTCACTTTGGTTTTAGATCTTATGAACCTAGCGTTGTTACAGGTGTACATATTTTGTTTCGTGCCGCCTATTCAAATCTATCTATTAGTTCTTTGTGGTACATACTCGTGATTTTTTTCTGGGTCATTCATTCCGATCTCAGTTTCACACCTCTTGAATTGAGACATAATCTTTATACTAGTAGACGGAAGAAAAGACAAAAAACTTTAAGAATAGTACACGACTTAAATAAACATCAATCATGATAATCTAACTTAAAATCTTCTAAAGACCTGAGTTCATCATTCTATAATCTATATCTTAGAGCGAAATTAGTTGTCTTTCATTCTTTTCTTCTTTTCTCTCTATTTGATTATGAGGAATCTATTAATATGCGATGTGTGTTCTAGATGTTATAATAATAAATTCGAGTTAGGGTTATAATTTATTAGTCCTATCTTAAGTGCATCATCCTCCCATTTTTTGTACCCTTTCAACATTCTTCTAAAACTTATATTTAAAATTCAATTCGAACCTTATCTCGTATTGTTTATGTGTGACATCCAGAATTCAACTTTAAAAGATCATCGTTTTGCTCTAATGTGTTATAGAATACAATCCTGAGGAACAACTAGGAATGGCCGTGGACTTATCAGTGAGCGGTAATAGATAGCATGTGTAGAGGAGGGGATTTATAAAAAAGGTTAGTTCTCTGGTTATACTAAACTTTATGATTACTGTCATGTATAAGTAGTCTCATTCATGAGTGGCAATTTAGTCTTTGATGTTTGTAAATTTTGAGCAAATAATGACCTTTAGGCACTACTCCGTGTATATTCCATACACTTCCTGAACACTAAAGAAGAACAATATAATTATTACCATTTACTATTTTTATCTAATGCTCTTTTGCTCCATGATTAAAATCTCACTCAGTTAACATGATAGTTAATGTTGAACGACGATTTTTTAAGCAGTTTAATTTTATATATTAAAAATTATTTTGATAATGGCACAAACAAAATAAATCACCTCAACCTTACATAAAAAATACTCTCTAAATTACATCAACCAGTCTATAACTAAGTAAAATATCTCACGAATATTATTAGAACACAGTACTCAAACTTTTTGTAGGAATTTAATGTAAATGAGATTTATAATAATTAAAACCTATTTTTCATCAATGGAAAGCTTTTCAATGCATACACACTATAGAATATATACTGAGAGAGTATTCGCTCTTATCATATAGAAGGATAGAAACTAAATTTATAAAAGAGGGAGAGTGGTCATTATGCGTCCGAATACTATCATTATTAAGGATAAATATATCGCGTGTAATTAGATTAATTTCGTGACCATATATGTGACCTTTAGGTCACCCCTTTTGCGAATCTTTCGATTCTATATAGGACATGTTTTTTCATTTACACCGTCAAAATTGCCGGTTTTGTTTGTTAACTAGACGATTTTTTTTAGAGTTTTTTTTAATATTTTTATAAAACTAACTCTCCCTATAATCTCCTAATCTCTCTTTTTAACTTCCAACCCTTAACTCTTATACAAAAAAACGGATTTTTACGATTTGGTATAATGAATAAATATTGTTCCCTTTAAGAATTTGATTATCGCAAATTTTTTTTTTTTTTTTTTTTTTTTTTTTTTTTTATTTTTTTTTTTTTTTTTTTTTTTTTCATAGAGGAAAGGATTTTTTTTTTTTTTTTTTCTTTTTTTTTTTTTTTTTTTTTTTTTTTTTTTTTTTTTTTTTTTTTTTTGTTTTTTTTTTTAATGATCATCCCTGTGGGCTGGGCCTATAGAATACACCAAGTGCACCTCTGCAGAGGGGTAAGACCATCCCTTCTATAGAACCACCTGTTAGACAAAACTGGAGACTCGTAATACCTGAAGAAGGGATCCTGATGGCTGAGCAGCCTATGACCCAGTACTTTGATCCTTACTTGGGCCAGATGATCAGTTGGGGAGGCACAGTCTGATCATGTCAAATCCTAGCAACTATATATAAAAAAAATTTCCTAACCTTCCACCAAGCCAGATTCAAACAACGTAATTTTTACATGTTGATTTTTATGGGTCATCCAGCGAGGATCAAACTCATTACTCAGGGATAATAGATCTGCAAGACTAGCTTGCTAAACATTACACCAAAATGGAATGCTTTCATCATTTAAAATTAAAAGAAAAAAAGAAATTTTCACAACCTCCCACCAAGCCAGATTCACACAGTCATTTTTAGGTGTTGATTTTTATGGGTCATCCACCGAGGATCAAACTCACTACTCAGTAATAATAGATCTGCGAGAGTCGCCTTTATCATTTAAGATTAAATGAATATACTTGGAATCCACTGTTTTAAACTTGAGACCACAAAGACAGTGAGTGGAAAATCTCAATTCAATTAATCTATTACAATGATGATGAACACTCATGCATCAAAAATCGAGGAAGAGAGTCCATTTTATATATATATATATATATATATATATATATATATATATCTTCCGTCGATCGATGTATGAGTGTTCATACAATGAACATCCACACAGTGATTTGTTTATAGTGGTGAAGGCTTGTGTTGGACCATCCACACTTTTTGGCACAGTCGATAGGAAAGAATTGGTGCATCAAGGGTTGCCACAAACCCAATCAACGACCAACCTCAGGAATTTTGAATTCAGAGTTATCCCTCTCCTAGACTGTTTACCTACCCAAGGTTAAAGAGCCCAGTCTGCCCTACTATTTAACCCATATCTGGAGGTAATTGTGAATTCAGAGTTATCCCTCTCCGAGACGGGTTACCTACCCAAGGCTGAAGGGCCCAGTCTGCCCAAACTGTGTAGGAATGGTAATGCTAATAAATATATTAAACTTTTTCATCTGAAAGTTTCAATGAACAACAAATAATGGTTGATAGCTCTTCATCTAAGAGATAAAATATATAAAGGAGATGTTATTACTATCACTATTAAAGGTTTTTTGGGTTTTTTTTAAAAATAATCATCCCTGTGGGCTGGGCCTATAGAATACACCAACTGCACCTCTGTAGAAGGGTAAGAGCATCCCTTCTATAGGGCCCAGTCTGCCCTACTATTTAACCCATAGCTGGAGGGAGAATATATGGATTCAAACTCACTACTCAGTAATAATAGATCTGAGAGAGTCGCCTTTATCATTTAAGATTAAATGAATATACTTGGAATCCACTGTTTAAAACTTGAGACCACAAAGACAGTGAGTGGAAAATCTCAATTCAATTAATCTATTACAATGAATGTCCGGACAGAAGGAAATACAAGATGTGCAACATGTATAACCTGGCAAACAATTGAATTATCATCACCAGGCATGACCATAAAGTTTTATTAACAAGAGGAAGTAAACTTGAGTGAAATCTGACAAGTACTAGTCTGCCATTAGACAAGAATTTAACCTTTAGACAAAAGGAATTCTCTCATATATTCAACTCAATATTTTCTCGTTTCATATGTGATGCACATTAAATATACTAGCAAATATATGCACTCTCCGGGTGCAAGTATTTAAGTTTTAATGTAATAAAATATTGTATTAAATTAGAAAGGCTAATGAAACTAAATAAGAATACAGATAAAAAGATTTGAAACAGAGGGAGTATAATAAAAGATTTGAAACAGAGGGAGTATAATAAAAAATGGAACAACTGGAACTTACTTTTCCATCACTCTCGTCTTTCATTGTTATTTTTTCTAATTTAAGTATTTAGTTATAAGAGGAAGTAAAGAATAAAATGACAGTTATTTTATCTTGTTAATGGATTTCATTTAAGATTCATTGAAGAGATTTTTGCTTATATTCATTAAAATAAAACCAAACAGTTAGAAATCAATAATACTAAGCACATATTTATTAAATTCGATTTTTTAATATTAATATGCAAATTAGCTTTCCCGTTCACACTGTAAACCGCTATTTTGTTGTATATATAAATATAATTGCATGTTGTTAGTATGTAGACATAGTTAACAGTATTAATAATGAAAGACAATTTTATTAATACTTGAGGTTTAGATAAAAAATAAAATCATGGAGAATGTGATGTCAATAACTAAGAGAATTGTGACTTGAGTAGGAATATAGTTTCGGTTACAGACAGAAAAACACACAATCAGCATTATAATAAGATTTCATGGGGAAAGTTTGCAAGTAAATACTAGCTATGATTAGTAATAATACTGTCTATGTGAATAATACTTCATCAGTGGAGGCAAGTAGTGCAATGGTTATGGTAATAGAAAATGGATACAGTGAGATGTGTTCAAATCCTGGACCAGGCTGTTTCCATTTCACATAGTGCTAATACCCATAGGAAAGGTATGCATCAGATTATTCTCTCTGCAGCTATAGGGAAATAGTAGGGTAGACTGGACTTTTTCATCTAGTTAGGAGAAGGAAAACTCTGAATCCAAACCTGTTAAACTCTGCTTAAGGAATTGACCTTGTGTCACATTTTGCTTGTGTTGGTACATATGTTTATGAATATTTCTTCAATTTCATGTAAGAAATATTATCATTTACCATTCATCTTATTTCTGCTGCTATTTTTCACAACCATATTTTAAGATGATTATTAAGGAACATTGATCAGAAAAAAATCTAACTACACACACAAATTTAAATGGGAGGTTCTTATCCTTGAAAACTGCCTTTCAAAGAAATACCTTAATATATATATATATATATATATATATATATATATATATATATTGACTGTGCCAAAAAGTGCAGAATGGTCCAACACAAGCCCTCACCACTATAAACAAATCACTGTGTTGGTTGTTCATTTGATGAACACTCATACATCGAAAATCGACAAGAGAGTCCATTTATATATATATATATATATATATATATATGTATTTATACTACCCTTAGCAAAAAATATGGAATCACCACTCTTAGAAAACATTTTTCCATTATTTTTAAAATATGAAAAATAAACTAAGCACAAAAGCTATTTTATTTGATAGCCAAACCATCTGGCTTCAGGAACATACCTCCAACTAGTTTTTTTTTAAATCTCAGTTATCATTGAAATTTATGTATATATATATATATATATATATACATATATATATCTTATTATAATGGAGATTGTGTGTTTTTCTGTCTGTATCCGAAACTATATTACTACTCAAGTCACAATTCTCTTAGTTATTTACATCACATTCAACAGGATTTTATTTTTTATTTAAACCTCAATTATTAATGAAATTGTTTTACATTATTAATACTTTTGACAATATCTACATATCGATAACATGCAATTTTATTTATATATACAAAAAAATAGCAGTTTACAGTGTGAATGGGAAGGCTAATTTGCATATTGTTATAAAAAATCTTATTTTAATAAATATGTGCTTAGTATTATTGATTTCTAATTGTTTGGTTTTATCTTTATGAATATTAACAAAAATCTTGGGGATAAATCTTAAAAGAAATCCATTAACAAGAAGAGATAAGTGTAATTTTATTCTTTACTTCCTATTTTAACTAAATAGTTAAATTAGGAAAATTTAGCAATGAAAGGCGGGAGTGATGAAAGAATAAGTTTCAGTTGTTCTATTTTTCGATTATTCCCCCTTCAGTTTAAATTTTTTTATCTGCATTCTTATTTAGTTTCATCAGCATTTCTAATTTGATACAATATTTTATTACATTAAAACTTAAATACTTGCACCCGGAGGGTGCATATATTTGCTAGTATATATAATATGAATTAATTTGAGATATCATCCATAAAACCAGAAAGTTTCCCTATTCAATAGAATAAGTTTTTGTTATAGATTTAGGCTTAGTTTATTTTCCATAGATTAAAAATAATGGAAGGAACATTTTCTCAGATTAGTGAGTCCCTAGTTTTTGTCAGGGGTCGTATATATATATATGTGTGTGTGTCTGTCTGTCTGTCTGTGTTTTTTTTTTTGTTTTGTGTGTGTTTGTGCATGTAATAATGTTTGCAATGCATATGTATTTATATTTGATATTATTTACCACATACTTCAAGCAATATTTGAATGACACTAGGAAAGATAAATGACCACAGGGAAAGATCATGTAATTGCCAGAACATTTCAAAGAAATGGGATATGTTCCCACGAAATGGGGTTAGAATAATATCATCTCATCAGAAAATAGTGCAAAGCCATCTCAATAAAACTGTCCACCTGTGTCGATCAGGTGCAAATCTCATACAGAGAATGTAAATCGATGGCAGGAATTCAGAGTTAGGAGTTCTTACCTGTATACTAAATTCCTTTCTCTATGCGTAGGGGTTAACTCTTTAAAAGATAATCATTTTAACTAAAAAATTTGACTTTCTGATGAATTTGACATTTTCATTCAAATTAATATAATCAAAGTAATGATTCATTATTAAGATTTTATACCCTGACTTTACTCATGAATTTCATGGAAATTCCATTTCCCATTCAGTAGTGTATTGACTTGTCATCTAGTTAATTAAATTTTTACATCATTCGATTACCACTGTATTGCTGGAAGGTTATCATCATAGTAAATGGATATGGCAAAATGAGTTCAAATTTTGGCAAACAAATCACATAGTATTAATGACCTGGGGGAAAGATAAGCATCCGACTATTCTCCCTCATGCAATGAGTAAGTAGTAGGGCAGATTAGACACTAACCTTGGCATGGCAACCAGCCTAGGAAAAGGAAAAATCTGAATTCAAATATTAAACTCTGCTTAAAAATAGACCTTGTGTCACATCATACTTGTGCAGAGGGATTGGTGAATATATATATATATATATATATATATATATATATATATATATATATTTGGGAATAAAAGGCCTTAAAAGGAAAGCCCCAAAGCCGCACCAAAGTATGTATATATATATATATATATATATATAATATATATATATATATATATTAAACTATATTTTCAATAATAATAATATATTAAGGGGCTGGGTTAGCTCAGTCGGTAGAGCATTCGGCTAGAAACCACAAGGTTCCTAGTTCGATACCGGTCCTCGCCAACTCGGCATATGAGTAGCATAGGGATCTGTGTGGTAAAGTAAGGAGCTGATGGTAGGTGTGGCGCTCCATCTCAGATGCCAAAACAATCTCCTTGGTCTTGCACTATTGAAAAGGGTATAGACTCCCTTGCTGACTGGCCGATACCAACTTTAGGCCGCCCCGGCGACTTTACTTTTACTTTATATATGCATAATATTACATACTCCCTAACTCTTACAATCAACCAGGAGTGGTAGTACTTGTTAGGGTCCCATCTATGGGTTAAATAGAAAAATGTTTTTTATAAAAAAATTGAGTATCCATTAAGAATGAACTTATTTCAAAACTTAATTGGCATTAAATGACCCACTGAGGTTGATATGCCATAACACAAACCAAACCAAACCAAACTATCATTCAGCTTGCAATATCTGTTATCTGCTTCATTTCTTATCTTCTAGTTGGTTCTTGCTTAAAAATGATATCTTCTTGTGTTCGCCTGGCATCTATTGCTTTACCTGTTCCTTGTGTCATCCAAATCAGGTTTGTTCTGTTGTCTTTCTGTTATCATCTTGTTCTGGATGCTTCTTCCCCTTAATAACACAGAAACATTCTTAGTGCACATTATTTCTTTATTACTTTTGATATATAATGGGATATCTTTAAAAGCGTATGGTTTGCAAAGAAGAAATAATGGACGAGAAAGTTTGGATTAAATCATTTATTTTAGACAAAAATTTCTGTTATAACAAAAACTGGAAAAGTTGAGAAGGAAATTCCCCTTAAGCCGGTGTGTGAAATGGGGGCAGGCACGTGTGGTTGAAGGTCAGTTCTGGCTCTGCGTGGTGTGGGTGTGGGTATAGTGGTAGTAGATAATAAATCAGGAAACTCTCTGTGGCCGGTCAGTGGTAGTTGTAGTTTCGTGTCGGTAGGGTACGATGTAAGTTGATATGGTGACTTGAGTTGACAGGCGTATGGTAAGATTGATGATAGTCATAGTCACTTGAGGGTTTGCCCGATGTGGTCAGGTCAGGTGAAGGTAAGGGTATCAGGCCGGCAGTGGCGTAGAGTCATAGCAAGGTTGAGTTGGTTGGGTAGATGCGTGTGTGCGTGGTAGTGGGTAGATGTAGCGGCTCTTTGATCCTGCCCGCCGGACGGCGATACTAACGTCTTGGAATCCTCGGTCAACTGCTTTGGTCCTCAAATAACGGACTTATATAGTAACGAGATAGGCTCCAGAAAGGCTTTTCATGATTCTGGGAGGAAGGCTTATCATTGGCCGAAAATCCGGATTCTGTTTATAATATTATTTTTTATTGTTTAGGAATTCCTTTCAAGCGGAACTCAGTCCGAGCCTATGCGCAGAACTGAGTTAATTTGGTCACTTTGTTTTAGGGTACCATTGGATTAACTTCCGTGGTAGGCGTTGTGACTTTGTGTTTAGTTTTGTTTTTAATTTTGTTTTGTTGGCGAGTGGATGCATTGTAAAGCAAGGGTTGTGAATCATAAGAGATATCTTATTTCTGTTATAACACTTTGATGACGACATTTTATTGACTTCACTCATTGCTGGAAATGATCTGTTCTTGTGGACAAATTCTCACTGGTAAAAACTCTTCCCCCTACCAGCTCCCCAACTATGAAACTTTTCTGGATCAGGGGGGTTAAAATGTGACATACAAAGTGTGTCAAAAAAGTATCAAGGTTTTTCTGTACTTTTTGACACACCTTGTATTCTCAACAAATAAATAATGTTCCATTTATTCTTCATTTCTATCTTGGTAAATACAGCTTTAAACTTGGTATTTTTTTACACACCTTGTATTCGAAAAAAAAATCAATAAAAGGAATGTTATTTTTTTTTCAGAATACAAAGTGTGTCAAAAAGTACAGAAAAACCTTGATACTTTTTTGACACACCTTGCACATAGGTAGATAGGTAGTTACTAGCATATTACTATATATATAAAAACTGAATTTACATATCAAATATTGTCAAATCGACACTTTGTTGGAGTATTTGTGATATAAGGTGTGCTTAATTCCCTACCTGAATTTATAGACTAGCCCACGTTATGTGGTTTACTCCTCCAGCCAATCAACAAGCCATACTGCATGGCTGATACATTACTTAAACACTGATACTTGCCACATTTCACTTGCAATCATTGAGGAGGAACTTACAACCATTGACGAAAGAACTGAGGACTCTTTACCAGAAGAACCAAAGGATTCATTATCAGAGGACTCTTTACCAAGGATCCAATTCCACTGGACAAGCACTCTGGCTTAAGGCCTACATGATGGCAAAACACATTGTAACAGGTTATGTGCCTAGGAACTTGATTCTCATATTCTTTGTTTAACCCTTGCATGTTTGATTCTTTTCTGTGCAATTTGTTTTATTTTCAAATAAACTTTCATGTCAGATTAAGAATTTCAATTCCAGATCGATGGGAACATTTACAGATTTCACTACAATAGCCTGGTAATTACAAAATAATACACAGTTGAAAATATAAGCCTCTTCTCTATAAAAAGGATAGGTTAGAAAAATAATAAACTTGGTGAGAATTCTTAGGAGTATGGAAGCTCTAGAACTCATTTTACATACAAAAATAGATTACAAAAGGTAGCCATTTTTGCACCCACCCCTTCCAAATTCTTTTAATTTAAAATCGACATAACTCGGTCAATTTTTGGAGTTGGAAACTCAAATGTTGGGGATTGTCTTACTTTAACATAGTCTACAACCTGGATAAAATTTCAGAAAAATTGAAGGGAGTGGGTGACAATTTAAATTTTGGGGGGATTATTTAAGATGGAATCACCCTCTTGCATTTTTTATTCTATTCTCATTGGCTGTGTAATTTGTTGTTTTTTTTTCAAATAGACTTTCATGTCAGATTAAGATTTTGAATTCCAAATCGATGGGAAAATTTACAAATTTCACTACAATAGCCTGGTAATTACTGAATAATATAAAAGCTGAAAATAAAAGAGTCTTCTCTATGAAAAGAATAGGTTAGAAAAAGAATAAACTTAGTGAGAATTTCATATTGTTCTTCAAAGAAAAGAAACTTTGTGAATGAAACAAACAATCAGGTTTTGTCTTTGTTTCTTTTTCACTTTCTCTTGATAATATCACATTTTTCTTTAGAAGTTATCATGCATTAAACACTGATAATCTACATCCTGTTACCCAAACATAGACATTAAACAATTTTTTTCTTTCTCTTTTTTTTTTATTTATTAATACAATGGATCAATCCCTTTTTATCAAACACATTACTCTTCCCTTTCTTGAAGGCTTTTATTTCCTATATTTTGTCAGTTTATATTTCTGCCCTTTCATATTTCCCAAACATTATTCAATACCTAGCCTTGATTTTATGGCTTTCAATAAATCTTTTCCAGCAACTGTTATCAATCAAATCAGCATCTTAAAAAACGAATGTTATTTTTCTTCTCCTTCTTCTTGTTCTTCTTTTTCCTCCCAGAAACTCTAGTTTATGTGACATCTGTCATCAAAAGAACAGAGAGCTTCGACACTATTATTTTGACAGCTTCTGAGGAAAAAGAACAAAAGTTCTGACATGGTCAGAAAAAACTTTAGTTTTCTTTGTTTATATTTTTTTAATTCATTATCACACTAAGCTATAACCAGTTAAATAGTGTGACACTGTCTTTTGTTGTTGTCTTCTGATATTTTTGTTTGATTTTTTTTGTACGGGTCTCTAACCCTTTCCCTACCCATCACTGAAAAAACAATCACTACAGCCATTGATTTTTAGGGATATAGGAATGGCTCAGATATCTTTGGAGTTGTGCCATCTCCTCTAGGAAACAATAATGATCTCATGATTTACCAGTTTCTTGAAAGAGTTAATTCAAAATATATAATATCTATTTAATTGGAGGTGTGTGGTGTAATGGTTATCATCATAGGAAATGGACTTGGTGCCCCGAGTTCAAATCCTGGACAAGGCTGTTTGCATATCATATGGCATTATATTCACCCTACATCTATGGGAAAATTGTAGCAGGTGGGGCTCTTTAAAATTGGTTAGGTAATCAGTCTAGGAGAAGTAAAACTCTGAATTCAAACATGTTAAACACGGCTTGAGAATAAGCTAGATGAGAGCTGCACAAGAATGCTGCGTGCAGTTTTGAACAAGTCAAGGAAACTGCATCCCACAAGGAAACAGCTGTACGGTCACCTGCCCCCCATCTCACAAACTATCCGAGTGAGATGGACAAGACATGCAGGACACTGCTGGAGAAGCAAGGATGAACTCATAAGCGATGTTCTCCTGTGGAAGCCAACACATGGACATGCAAGTGTGGGGCGCCCAGCAAGGACCTACACAGCTATGGGAAGATGCTGGCTGCTCCGCAGAGGAGCTCCCAGGTGCAATGAATGATGGGGAAGGTTGGCGAGAGGTTGTCATGGATACCCATGCTGCATGCACGACATGATGATGATGATGATGAAACACCTGTTAAGAAATCAATCTTGTTTCCTATCCTACTCATGCAGAGGGGTTAGTTAATATATATATATATGTGTGTGTTAAACTGTTGGTAAAGACATGATAATGAGCAAAAATCTTCTTAGAAAATAATGATAAAATTTGAAAATAAAAGTGTGTGCAGTGATTTCTGATTCACATGGCCAATTGTAAGAATTGAAAACCAGTTTCCCCAAAAGATTAGCAAGAGAAACTTGTTATAGTAATAAAGCAAATAATTATCTCCCTTAGATAATTTGCATGTCCATTAAGGTCCCATGGCAGTCCCAATAAGTTATTTAAGACCTATTTTCATCTCTGGTCTCTGGACAGCATTCTTTTAACAACATTGGTGTCATATAGAGGCAGTTCAAGAGCTTAGAATGCCAGACATTTCAACCACTGGCCAGCTGTCTTTGAACAAATCTGGGGGCATTGGAAGGCTGTTAAAAAAGCTTAAGATGCCAGAAACTTCAGCCACTGGCCAGCAGAAATCTTTTTACATCTCATTATCAAAGATCTATGACTCTTTTGTGTAGCATTAAAATCTTGTTTGAATCCACAAAACTCTTGATCTTCTATTGCTTCTTTGTTACTCCATATCATTATGCTGTTACCAAGTAAGTTATTCTGATTCAATTCCATAGTTCAATATCCTTTTTTGTATATCATCCCTTTTTCTTCTAGTAACATCTATATAATTCATTTATATGCAAATTGCATACAAACATCATCTAAGCCAATGAGAAGCCAGGAAGTTGATGACCATCACTTGGAGAAGAAGAAGAATCTTTATTTAGTATAGAAATAAAAAACAAAATTTTACACTTTAAAGGAAGCAAGATATTACCTTCAAAATTTACCCTTCTACCAGTTCTGTATCTTCATACTTAAAGATAGAGGAGGAGGTATAAGAATATGAATCTCTTTTAAGTTACTCTTCTACCCAGTTCCAAAACTCCTTACTTGAAGATATAGGAGAACCTGATCAAGAATATGGATCTCTTTTGAATTACTCTTCTACCCAGTTCCAAAACTCCTTACTTGAAGATATAGAAGAACCTGATCAAGAATATGGATCTCTTTTGAATTACTCTTCTAACCAGTACCAAAACTCCTTACTTGAAGATATAGGAGAACCTGATCAAGAATATGGATCTCTTTTGAATTACCCTTCTACCAGTTCTGTATCATCATACTTAAAGATAGAGGAGAAGGTATAAGAATATTAATCTCTTTTAAGTTACTCTTCTATCCAGTTCCAAAACTCCTTACTTGAAGATATAGGAGAACCTGATCAAGAATATGAATCTCTTTTGAATTACTCTTCTATCCAGTTCCAAAACTCCTTACTTAAAGATATAGGAGAACCTGATCAAGAATATGGATCTCTTTTGAATTACTCTTCTAACCAGTACCAAAACTCCTTACTTGAAGATATAGGAGAACCTGATCAAGAATATGGATCTCTTTTGAATTACTTTCTAACCAGTTCCAAAACTCCTTACTTGAAGATATAGAAGAACCTGATAAAAGAATATGGATCTCTTTTGAATTACTCTTCTAACCAGTACCAAAACTCCTTACTTGAAGATATAGAAGAACCTTATTAAGAATATGGATCTCTTTTGAATTACTCTTCTAACCAGTAGCAAAACTCTTTACTTGACCATATTTTTTTTTAGTTAACACATTCTGATATGCATCGGTAAACTTGCTAAACATAGTTAATTTAATAGGATTTGAAATTCTCTCATTCTTCAGATATGTTCTATAATATCCACTCTTATTTCAGATGGATTATTTGGAACATAATTATGACATATAGTTTATCACCAAGTTTGATATTGAATAATCACATAATTCCAAAATCAGCAACAATATTCGATAGCCTATAAGACCCATGAGTATATAAGACACCTCATTTACATTCAATACATCAGTATCATGGAGTTAGGCTAGGTACAAGTACTGTTAGTCTACAGATTACTAAACTTTGCATATAAAACCCAGGAGATACCTTTGAAGTGATTGTTGATGTTTTCTGTGACCATGACTCCTGGCAGTCTACAGTATCTGCGTAAACATTAACCTACCAGTTACTAAACCTTTGTGTGTAAGACCTTGGAGATATCTTTGGAGCCATTTTGTTGTGGAAAATGTGATGTTATCAAACATGATATATTCTATGATCTTGATTCATTTGGGATTTTCTTTTATTGACTGAGCTTTGCTTAGTTTAGCACAATCTGCTTACAGAACTTGGAATTCCTCAGTGGTCACCCATCTAAATTCTAACCAGCTTTGATACTGCTTTACTTTGATGTTCAGATAAAAATCAATACATTCAGTATGACTTTACTGTAAAGCACTACAGTATGATCTCAGCCCTTTAAAAGCATGAATTTAGAGTTCCTAAAAACAACATAAGATGGTGGATTAAGATAGAATAGAAATTTATTTAGAGATAGAATTACAACCAAATTCATGAATATTAGTAATTACATCCATAAATTAATTTTAGTATATCATTCATTGAAAAATTTGTATATTACATTCACGAAAAAAAAATAGTGTAAATCTAACATTCTATGAAAAATTTAGTATATTACATTTGTTAGGTGGAGGCTGGCTCCTCAGGATAAGTTTTTCTTATATACTAATGGAGACAGTGATATGAGCCCCTTCTACTCTTATTTTT
>CM042149.1:1705956-1825999 GCA_023376005.1 Doryteuthis pealeii | reverse complement strand
AAAGAGAGCGAATAAAGAATGACAATATATCAGATGGAAATTATGTGTGTGCCTGCAACCAAAACATCACCACCAATGTTACAATTCTTTTGTTATTTAGGTAGCACTCTCCATGTTAATTTTGATATCTAACATTTAGTTATTCTTTTAGGGAGCAAATAAAACATTTAAATTTTTACAAAATTTGGCAAATGTTTATTTGAAAAGTAGATTTTATACTATTAAAGTAATATTCGTTGATTCCATTTATATAGTAAGTAAGTAAAGTCGACGGGGCGGCCTAAAGTTGGTATCAGCCAGTCAGCGAGGGGGTCTATCCCCTTTTCAATAGCGCTAGACCAAGGAGATTGTTTTAGCATCTGAGGTGGAGCGCCACACCTTCCATCAGCTCCTTACTTTACCGCACAGATCCCTGTGCTACTCATACGCTGAGTTGGCGGGGACCGGTATTGAACTAGGAACCTTGTGGTTTCTAGCCAAACGCTCTACCAACTGAGCTAACCAGCCCCTAATGTGTTCCACTCAAAGTTCTGAGAGGCAACAAAAGAAAGAAAAAGGCTTACCTCTGTCTCACTTTTTCCTAGAATCAGTGTAGTTCTCAAGCTTTCAAGCTGATGTCTTAGTGTAATAGCGTTGGCTCTTTTATTTAGATTAATAAATGACAAATCTGTTGGCGTGTTTGTGGCCAATAACCACTAAAATGACACGGCCTACTGACATCATTTTTGCTATGAAGATTTGCCAGATATCAGCTGAGGTATGATCATTCAAAGTCCCAAAGGAAGAAAAATAATATTTGCTTCTAAATATTGCAAACATTTTCAAGCAGCTAGTTGGTTTGATTTTAAGGCATGTCAACTCTTGGGTTATTTCATGCCAAAGACATTTTGTTTTATGTAGCAAGAGGAGTAACGATGAATGCTGTTCTTTCTGTGACCACATGTCTGACTTTTTTTTTTTCTTTCTCTTTTCTTTTTTTCTTTTTTTTTTTTTTTTTTTTTACTTAATGTGAACTCTTTGGTCATTTTTTTTTTTTTCATTTCGACTTTTCTTTCTGTGACCACGTGTCTGACTTTTTTTTCTTTTTCTTTTCTTTTTTTTTTTTACTTGATGTGAACTCTAGTCATTTTTTTTTTCATCTCGACTTTACTTGCAAAAGGAGGAGAGAAGAAATAAGTGAGAGAGTAAAGGTTTTAAAAAGAGTAATGAACACAAAACAGTTTGACTGTAACATGACCTCCCGAATGGAGAATTGAGTGTCAACTGGAAGTTTCCGGTGTTGACCGGAACCGGAAGTCACGTGGTGACGTGGAACAACAAAGAAAGGGACCGATCTCTTTTCGATTTGGAACAGCGTAGGGTTAAGACGTGCCCTTGGTCCCGTGTGGGATGACGGTAGTTTAATAGTTCCCTCTCTCTTTCTCTCTGTCTTTCCTCCTTTCTGATACAGCCCTTGAGACGAGCCTACCCTGGAAATAAAGGCTAGCAGTTGTGACTACATATTTCTCGCGTTGTAATTTTTTATCAACAAGATGACCACCACGTGCCGAAGACATTTTTAGTACCGTGAATATACCACCACCGCCGCCGCCGCGTTACTCATATCAGCTTTGGGCACTGTGACCAGATATATGACAACGTTACAGATATCGTTTTAGTGCCCAGAAAAAAGGCACAACGCTACATTTATGCATTCTTGTTCAGTATTCAATTTTTTTAAATACATACTTTAAACCCATTTTTCTTTATGTATTCAGATAGATTGAACTCTAATAGGTACTACCACTCCGGGTCAGAGTGGATCTGGGAGTGATGTCAATGAAGGTGTACTTCATACTCAACAGAGCCACAGAATTGGAACCACACCACTAGATGCAGTTTAACATCATACCCAGGACACTAACACCCTCAGTCACTACCTTCTAGCTTATATATGATAAAAAGCGTGGAAGCCTAGGAAGCACGTGGTGTAATGGTTAAAGTCATGGGAAATGGACTCGTCGCCCCGAGTTCAAATCCTGGATGTGTTAATTGCATTTCACTTAGCGCTAATACCCTTGGGAAAGGTATGAATCTGACTTTCCCTCCAGCTATGGGTAAATAGCAGGGCAGACTGGGTTCTTTAACCATGGCTAGGTAACCAGTCTAGAAGGAAAACTCTGAATTCAAACCTGTTGAACTCCGCTTAAGAAATTGACCTTGTGTCGTATCCTGCTCATGCGGAGGGGTTGGTAAATATATATATATGATAAAAAGTGTTAGGGGTTTGCCATAATAACAATACAGTTGAGACAATCATATAGGTGCTAGGGTTTGACATGCTTAGTTGATTGATTGGTGCATGTCTTTCTGACCTCCCATCTAGCTCAAGTAAAGACCAAAGTGGAGTGTTGCATAAACTGCTTAACAACCAGTTTTTGTCCTTAATCACAGGTTGCTACCCACAGCCAACTGGAGGCCTCATTGAGGGGCTCTCACTCTTCTGCAGAGGTGTGGTCAGCATATTCTATAAGCCAAACAAACTCTAAATACACCAGCTAAGTTTTTAGAATAATATCCACTATCACTGATGATTTTTTTTTCAGAATTTTCCTTTAATATTATATAATGAAACATGGAAATTTTGATTATGCAAAAAAATAAATGTGAAAAAATTACTTTATTAATTTTTAAGAACAATTTAAATTCCTGGACGAACAAAATTGCTTTCCCCTCCCCATTGGATGTGGGCTACAAATCAAGCAATTTATTCACCAACTCAAAAAACACCACTTCACATCTGTCTGATTTGTGACCGGTTTTGAAGGAAGTAGAATCACAGTAATGAATGGAAAGGTATTTTTTTCTGTGACCACAGGCTAGACCTTTTTCTTTCTTATGAACTTGTTATCATGTCTTCATTTTGTTTTTGTCTCTGATAATTTTCATCATGACAATGCAACAATTCCTCGTATTATCATAACAATGGAATTTTTCCTTACTCTGTTGTAGGACCAGTTTGAGGAGAATACAAACACATATATTTTAGAAAACATATTTTGGTTTATATATAATTAAAAAAAGTAAGTAAAGTTGGTGGAGTGGCCTAGTGTTGTTATTAGCTGGATTGTAAGGGAGTTTATCCCCTTTTCACTCATGCTAGACCAGGGACATTGGTTTTGCATCTAAGATGGAGCACCACACCTACTATCAGCTCCCCATTTTAGCGCACAGATCCAAGCTGTGCTATTCATGCAGTGAGTTGGTGAGGACCAGTATTGAATTGGTTGGAGGCCGTGGTGTAATGGTTAGAGTCGTAGGAAATGGACATCGACCTGAGTTCAAATCCTAGACAAAACTACAGTTCCCATAGCACTAGAACCCTTGGGAAAGATATGAATCCAACTACTCACCCTCCAGCTATTGGTAAATAGTAGGGCAGACTGGGCTCTTTAACCTTGGTTAGGTAACCAGTCTAAGAGAAGGTAAATTCAAACCTGTTAAACTCTACTTGGGGTGGTCACTACTAAAATAGCCTCAGTCTTAATTAGTTAATTATCGAACCCAGAACCACGGTGGATGCTCTATTGAGTGAGCTAAACGAAATTGAGTTCCAATGCCAACTGAATACCATCATCTTTTTTTTTTAAGTTGCTAAAAAGTGGTCAGTCTTGAAGAAAATAACTCTTTTACAAACAATATATTTTTGAAGATTTTCATGCATTTTCAAATTCTAGCACTTTGTTTAACTTTGAAATCTACCTTGAAGGTAATTTGATAGTGCGTATCCAAAAATATATCTTGTATCTTTATTTTTTGTCATATCATTTCAGTTCAAAGTTGAATAGAAAAAATCCTGAGAGACGAAGAAAAGACAAAAACAGATAATTACAGACTTAAAAATAATGATATCATTAAAATAAGGGTATCATTATTTTATAAAGCAATTAGTTGTCTTTTCATTTCTTTTTCTCTTTCAATGTTGAGAGAATCTTGTTTTTCAGATTTTAATTACAAGATTGTTTAATTATATCACTTATTATATCATATACCTACCTTCAAGCTTTTAAAACTTTTAAAATCTTCAAGCCTTCAAGTTTGTGAAACTTTTAGAAGACATTGTTTTCAATTAGAAAACCTTTGAAAATGATGCTATTATAGAATAGAACAGAATTGTAAATAAATTTTACAACAGAAATACATTGCAAACAATTTTGTCATAGAAATATAGCAGATCAAATTTTTCTGAGAAAAAAAAACACTATGATGTTTTGCTGTATTATGGTAACATAGAGATTTGCCTGAATATAATAAACCTTGTTGTGATGCAAAGAAATACTCAACCTACATAAATATCTTTTATCAGTTTTATGGTTATCTCAATAAAAAGACTTATTCAAACTGTGTAGGAATGGTAATGCTAATAAATATATTAAACTTTTTCATCTGAAAGCTTCAATGAACAACAAATAATGGTTGATAGCTCTTCATCTAAGAGATAAAAAATATAAAGGAGATGTTATTACTATCACTATTAAAGGGTTTTTTGGGTTTTTTTTTAAAATAATCATCCCTGTGGACTGGGCCTATAGAATACACCAACTGCACCTCTGCAGAGGGGTAAGACCATCCCTTCTATAGAACCACCTGTTAGACAAAACTGGAGACTCGTAATACCTGAAGAAGGGATCCTGATGGCTGAGCAGCCTATGACCCAGTACTTTGATCCTTACTTGGGCCAGATGATCAGTTGGGGAGGCACAGTCTGATCATGTCAAATCCTAGCAACTATATATAAAAAAAATTTCCTAACCTTCCACCAAGCCAGATTCAAACAAGGTAATTTTTACATGTTGATTTTTATGGGTCATCCAGCGAGGATCAAACTCACTACTCAGGGATAATAGATCTGTGAGACTAGCTTGCTAAACATTACACCAAAATGGAATGCTTTCATCATTTAAAATTAAAAGAAAAAAAGAAATTTTCACAACCTCCCACCAAGCCAGATTAACACAGTCATTTTTAGGTGTTGATTTTTATGGGTCATCCACCGAGGATCAAACTCACTACTCAGTAATAATAGATCTGAGAGAGTCGCCTTTATCATTTAAGATTAAATGAATATACTTGGAATCCACTGTTTTAAACTTGAGACCACAAAGACAGTGAGTGGAAAATCTCAATTCAATTAATCTATTAGAATGATGATGAACACTCATGCATCAAAAATCGAGGAAGAGAGTCCATTTTATATATATATATATATATATATATATATATATCTTCCGTCGATCGATGTATGAGTGTTCATACAATGAACATCCACACAGTGATTTGTTTATAGTGGTGAAGGCTTGTGTTGGACCATCCATACTTTTTGGCACAGTCGATAGTAAAGAATTGGTGCATCAAGGGTTGCCACAAACCCAATCAACGACCAGCCTCAGGAATTTTGAATTCAGAGTTATCCCTCTCCTAGACTGTTTACCTACCCAAGGTTAAAGAGCCCAGTCTGCCCTACTATTTAACTCATAGCTGGAGGGAATTGTGAATTCAGAGTAATCCCTCTCCGAGACGGGTTACCTACCCAAGGCTGAAGGGCCCAGTCTGCCCTACTATTTAACCCATAGCTGGAGGGAGAATATATGGATTCAAACTCACTACTCAGTAATAATAGATCTGCGAGAGTCGCCTTTATCATTTAAGATTAAATGAATATACTTGGAATCCACTGTTTAAAACTTGAGACCACAAAGACAGTGAGTGGAAAATCTCAATTCAATTAATCTATTACAATGAATGTCCGGACAGAAGGAAAATACAAGATGTGCAACATGTATAACCTGGCAAACAATTGAATTATCATCACCAGGCATGACATAAGTTTTATTAACAAGAGGAAGTAAACTTGAGTGAAATCTGACAAGTACTAGTCTGCCATTAGACAAGAATTTAACCTTTAGACAAAAGGAATTCTCTCATATATTCAACTCAACATTTTCTGGTTTCATATGTGATGCACATTAATATACTAGCAAATATATGCACCCTCCGGGTGCAAGTATTTAAGTTTTAATGTAATAAATATTGTATTAAATTAGAAAGGCTAATGAAACTAAATAAGAATACAGATAAAAAGATTTGAAACAGAGGGAGTATATAAAAAAGATTTGAAACAGAGGGAGTATAATAAAAAATGGAACAACTGAAACTTACTTTCCATCACTCTCGTCTTTCATTGTTATTTTTTCTAATTTAAGTATTTAGTTATAAGAGGAAGTAAAGAATAAAATGACAGTATATTTTATCTTGTTAATGGATTTCATTTAAGATTCATTGAAGAGATTTTTGCTTATATTCATTAAAATAAAACCAAACAGTTAGAAATCAATAATACTAAGCACATATTTATTAAATTCGATTTTTTAATATTAATATGCAAATTAGCTTTCCCGTTCACACTGTAAACCGCTATTTTGTTGTATATATAAATATAATTGCATGTTGTTAGTATGTAGACATAGTTAACAGTATTAATAATGAAAGACAATTTTATTAATACTTGAGGTTTAGATAAAAAATAAAATCATGGAGAATGTGATGTCAATAACTAAGAGAATTGTGACTTGAGTAGGAATATAGTTTCGGTTACAGACAGAAAAATACACAATCTCCATTATAATAAGATTTCATGGGGAAAGTTTGCAAGTAAATACTAGCTATGATTAGTAATAATACTTTCTATGTGAATAATACTTCATCAGCGGAGGCAAGTTGTGCAACGGTTATGGTCATAGGAAATGGATACAGTGAGATGTGTTCAAATCCTGGACCAGGCTGTTTCCATTTCACATAGTGCTAATACCCATAGGAAAGGTATGCATCAGATTATTCTCTCTCCAGCTATAGGAAAATAGTAGGGTAGACTGGACTTTTTCATCTAGTTTGGCAATCGGTCTAGGAGAAGGAAAACTCTGAATCCAAACCTGTTAAACTCTGCTTAAGGAATTGACCTTGTGTCACATTTTGCTTGTGTTGGTACATATGTTTATGAATATTTCTTCAATTCCATGTAAGAAATATCATCATTTACCATTCATCTTATTTCTGCTGCTATTTTTCACAACTATATTTTAAGCAACATTGATCAGAAAAAAAATCTAATTGCACACAAAAATCTGAATGGGAGTTTCTTATCCCGGAAAACTATATTTCAAAGAAATATCTTCATATATATATATATATATATTATCGACTGTGCCAAAAAGTGTGGAATGGTCCAACACAAGCCTTCACCACTATAAACAAATCACTGTGATGGTTGTTCATTGGATGAACACTCATGTATCGAAAATCGACGAGAGAGTCCATTATATATATATATATATATATATATATATATATGTATTTATACTACCCTTAGCAAAAAATATGGAATCACCACTCTTAGAAAACATTTTTCCATTATTTTTAAAATATGAAAAATAAACTAAGAACAAAACCTATTTTATTTGATAGCCAAACCATCTGGCTTCAGGAACATACCTCCAACTAGTTTTTTTTTAAATCTCAGTTATCATTGAAATTTATGTATATATATATATATATATATATATATATATATCATATATATATCTTATTATAATGGAGATTGTGTGTTTTTCTGTCTGTATCCGAAACTATATTACTACTCAAGTCACAATTCTCTTAGTTATTTACATCACATTCAAACAGGATTTTATTTTTTATTTAAACCTCAGTTATTAATGAAATTGTTTTACATTATTAATACTGTTGACAATATCTACATATCGATAACATGCAATTTTATTTATATATACAAAAAAATAGCAGTTTACAGTGTGAATGGGAAGGCTAATTTGCATATTGTTATAAAAAATCTTATTTTAATAAATATGTGCTTAGTATTATTGATTTCTAATTGTTTGGTTTTATCTTTATGAATATTAGCAAAAATCTCGGGGATAAATCTTAAAAGAAATCCATTAACAAGAAGAGATAAGTGTAATTTTATTCTTTACTTCCTATTTTAACTAAATAGTTAAATTAGGAAAATTTAGCAATGAAAGGTGGGAGTGATGAAAGAATAAGTTTCAGTTGTTCTATTTTTCGATTATTCCCCCTACAGTTTAAATTTTTTTATCTGCATTCTTATTTAGTTTCATCAGCATTTCTAATTTGATACAATATTTTATTACATTAAAACTTAAATACTTGCACCCGGAGGCTGCATATATTTGCTAGTATATATAATATGAATTAATTTGAGATATCATCCATAAAACCAGAAAGTTTCCCTATTCAATAGAATAAGTTCTTGTTATAGATTTAGGCTTAGTTTATTTTCCATAGATTAAAAATAATGGAAGGAACATTTTCTCAGATTAGTGAGTCCCTAGTTTTTGTCAGGGGTCGTATATATATATATATATATGTGTGTCTGTCTGTCTGTCTGTGGTTTTTTTTTTTTGTTTTGTGTGTGTTTGTGCATGTAATAATGTTTGCAATGCATATGTATTTATATTTGATATTTTTACCACATACTTCAAGCAATATTTGAATGACAAATAGGAAAGATAAATGACCACAGGGAAGACCATGTAATTGCCAGAACATTTCAAAGAAATGGGATATGTTCCCACGAAATGGGGTTAGAATAATATCATCTCATCAGAAAATAGTGCAAAGCCATCTCAATAAAACTGTCCACCTGTGTCAATCAGGTACAAATCTCATACAGAGAATGTAAATCGATGGCAGGAATTCAGAGTTAGGAGTTCTTACCTGTATACTAAATTCCTTTCTCTATGCGTAGGGGTTAACTCTTTAAAAGATAATCATTTTAACTAAAAAATTTGACTTTCTGATGAATTTGACATTTTCATTCAAATTAATATAATCAAAGTAATGATTCATTATTAAGATTTTATACCCTGACTTTACTCATAAAATTTATGGAAATTCCATTTCTCATTCAGTGTATTGACATGTCATCTAGTTAATTAAATTTTTACATCATTCGATTACCACTGTATTGTTGGAAGGTTATCATCATAGTAAATTGACATGGCAAAATGAGTTCAAATTTTGGCATATCACATAGCATTAATGCCCTGGGGAAAGATAAGCATCCGACTATTCTCCCTCATGCAATGAGTAAGTAGTAGGGCAGATTAGACACTAACCTTGGCATGGCAACCAGCCTAGGAAAAGGAAAAATCTGAATTCAAATGTTAAACTCTGCTTAAAAATAGACCTTGTGTCACATCCTACTTGTGCAGAGGGATTGGTAAATATATATATATATATATATATATATATATATATATATAAACTATATTATCAATAATAATAACATATTAAGGGGCCGGGTTAGCTCAGTTGGTAGAGCGTTCAGCTAAAAACCACAAGGTTCCTAGTTCGATACCGGTCCTTGCCAACTCCGCGTATGAGTAGCATAGGGATCTGTGCAGTAAAGTAAGGAGCTGATGGTAGGTGTGGCGCTCCATCTCAGACGCCAAAACATTCTCCTTGGTCTAGCACTATTGAAAAGGGGATAGATTCCCTTGCTGACTGGCTGATACCGACTTTAGGCCGCCCCTGCGACTTTACTTTTACTTTATATTTGCATAATATTACATACTCCCTAATTCTTACAATCAACCAGGAGTGGTAGTACCTGTTAGGGTCCCATCTATGGGTTAAATAGAAAAATGTTTTTTATAAAAAAAATTGAGTATCCATTAAGAATGAACTTATTTCAAAACTTAGTTGGTATTAAATGACCCACTGAGGTTGATATGCCATAACACAAATAAAACCAAACCAAACCAAACTATCATTCAGCTTGTAATATCTGTTACCTGTTTCATTTCTTATCTTCTAGTTGGTTCTTGCTTAAAAATGATATCTTCTTGAGTTCGCCTGGCATCTATTGCTTTACCTGTTCCTTGTATCATCCAAATCAGGTTTGTTCTGTTGTCTTTCTGTTATCATCTTGTTCTGGATGCTTCTTCCTCTTAATAACACAGAAACATTCTTAGTGCACATTATTTCTTTATTACTTTTGATATATAATGGGATATCTTTAAAAGCGTATGGTTTGCAAAGAAGAAATAATGGACGAGAAAGTTTGGATTAAATCATTTATTTTAGACAAAAAATTTCTGTTATAACAAAAACTGGAAAAGTTGAGAAGGAAATTCCCCTTAAGCCGGTGTGTGAAATGGGGGCAGGCGCGTGTGGTTGAAGGCTCTGCGTGGTGTGGGTGTCGGTATAGTGGTAGTAGATAATAAGTCAGGAAGCTCTCTGTGGCTGGTCAGTGGTAGTTGTAGTTTCGTGTCGGTAGGGTACGAAGTAAGTTGATATGGTGACTTGAGTTGACAGGCGTATGGTAAGATTGATGATAGTCATAGTCACTTCAGGGTTCAACCGGTGTAGTCAGGTCAGGTGAGGGTAGGGGTATCGGGCCGGTGGTGGCGTAGAGTCGAAGCAAGGTTGAGTTGGTTGGGTAGATGCGGGTATGCGTGGTAGTGGGTAGATGTAGCGGCTTTTTGATCCTGCCCGCCGGTCGGCGATACTAATTGCTTGGAAGCCCTCGGTCAACTGCTTTGGTCCTCAAATGCCGGACTTATATAGTAACGAGATAGGCTCCAGAAAGGCCTTTCATGATTCTGGGGGGAAGGCTTCTCATTGGCCGAAAATCAGGATTCTGTTTATAATATTATTTTTTATTGTTTAGGAATTCCTTTCAAGCGGAACTCAGTCTGAGCCTATGTGCAGAACTGTGTTAATTTGGTCACTTTGTTTTAGGGTACCATTAGGTTAACTTCCGTGGTAGGCATCGTGACTTTGTGTTTTGTTTTTAATTTTGTTTTGTTGGTGAGTGGATGCATTGTAAAATAAAGCTTGCGAATCATAAAAGATATCTTATTTCTGTTATAACACTTTGATGGCGACATTTTACTGACTTCATTTATTGCTGGAAATGATCTGTTCTTGTGGACAAATTCTCACTGGTAAAAACCCTTCCCCCTATGAAACTTTTCTGGATCAGGGGGGTTAAAGTGTGACATACAAGGTGCATCAAAAAAGTATCGAGATTTTTTGTACTTTTTGACATATCTTGTATTCTCAACAAATAAATAATGTTCCATTTATTCTTCATTTCTATCTTGGTAAATACAGCTTTAAACTTGGTATTTTTTTACACACCTTGTATTCGAAAAAAAAATCAATAAAAGGAATGTTATTTTTTTTTTCAGAATACAAAGTGTGTCAAAAAGTACAGAAAAACCTTGATACTTTTTTGACACACCTTGCACATAGGTAGATAGGTAGTTACTAGCATATTACTATATATATAAAAACTGAATTTACATATCAAATATTGTCAAATTGACACTTTGTTGGAGTATTTGTGATATAAGGTGTGCTTAATTCCCCACCTGGATTTATAGACTAACCCATGTCATATGGTTTACTCCTCCAGCCAATCAACAAGCCATACTGCATGGCTGTTACATTACTTAAACACTGATACTTGCCACAGTTCACTTGCAATCATTGAGGCGGAACTTACGACCATTGACGAAAAAACTGATGACTCTTTACCAGAAGAACCAAAGGATCATTATCAGAGGACTCTTTACCAAGGACCAATTCCACTGGACAAGCACTCTGGCTTAAGGCCTACATGATGGCAAAACACATTGTAACAGGTTATGTGCCTAGGAACTTGATTCTCATATTCTTTGTTTACCCTTGCATGTTTGATTCTTTTCTGTGCAATTTGTTTTATTTTCAAATAAACTTTCATGTCAGATTAAGAATTTCAATTCCAGATCAATGGGAACATTTACAGAGTTCACTACAATAGCCTGGTAATTACAAAATAATACACAGCTGAAAATATAAGCCTCTTCTCTATAAAAAGGATAGGTTAGAAAAATAATAAACTTGGTGAGAATTCTTAGGAGTATGGAAGCTCTAGAACTCATTTTACATACAAAAATAGATTACAAAAGGTAGCCATTTTTGCACCCACCCCTTCCAAATTCTTTTAGTTTAAAATCAACATAACTCGGCCAATTTTTGGAGTTGGAAACTCAAATTTTGGGGATTGTCTTACTTTAACATAGTCTACAACCTGGATAAAATTTCAGAAAAATTGAAGGGAGTGGGTGACAATTTAAATTTTTTGGGATTATTTGACATGGAATCGCCCTCTTGCATTTTTTATTCTATTCTCATTGGCTGTGTAATTTGTTGTTTTTTTTTAAAATAAACTTTCATGTCAGATTAAGATTTTGAATTCCAGATCGATGGGAAAATTTACAAATTTCACTACAATAGCCTGGTAATTACTGAATAATATAAAAGCTGAAAATAAAAGAGTCTTCTCTATGAAAAGAATAGGTTAGAAAAAGAATAAACTTAGTGAGAATTTCATATTGTTCTTCAAAGAAAAGAAACTTTGTGAATGAAACAAACAATCAGGTTTTGTCTTTGTTTCTTTTTCACTTTCTCTTGATAATATCACATTTTTCTTTAGAAGTTATCATGCATTAAACACTGATAATCTACATCCTGTTACCCAAACATAGACATTAAACAATTTTTTTCTTTTCTCTTTTTTTTATTTATTAATACAATGGATCAATCCCTTTTTATCAACACATTACTCTTCCCTTTCTGAAGGCTTTTATTTCCTATATTTTGTCAGTTTATATTTCTGCCCTTTCATATTTCCCAAACATTATTCAATACCTAGCCTTGATTTTATGGCTTTCAATAAATCTTTTCCGCAACTGTATCAATCAAATCAGCATCTTAAAAAACGAATGTTATTTTTCTTCTCCTTCTTCTTGTTCTTCTTTTTCCTCCCAGAAACTCTAGTTTATGTGACATCTGTCATCAAAAGAACAGAGAGCTTCGACACTATTATTTTGACAGCTTCTGAGGAAAAAGAAAAAAGTTCTGACATGGTCAGAAAAAACTTTAGTTTTCTTTGTTTATATTTTTTTAATTCATTATCACACTAAGCTATAACCAGTTAAATAGTGTGACACTGTCTTTTGTTGTTGTTGTCTTCTGATATTTTTGTTTGATTTTTTTTGTATGCGTCTCTAACCCTTTCCCTACACATCACTGAAAAAACAATCACTACAACCATTGATTTTTAGGGATATAGGAATGGCTCAGATATCTTTGGAGTTGTGCCATCTCCTCTAGGAAACAATAATGATCTCATGATTTACCAGTTTCTTGTAAGAGTTAATTCAAAATATATAATATCTATTTAATTGGAGGTGTGTGGTGTAATGGTTATCATCATAGGAAATGGACTTGGTGCCCCGAGTTCAAATCCTGGACAAGGCTGTTTGAATATCATATGGCGTTATATTCACCCTACATCTATGGGAAAATTGTAGCAGGCGGGGCTCTTTAAAATTGGTTAGGTAATCAGTCTAGGAGAAGTAAACTCTGAAACATGTTAAACACGGCTTGAATAAGCTAGATGAGAGCTGCACAAGAATGCTGCATGCAGTTTTGAACAAGTCATGGAAACAGCATCCCACAAGGAAACAGCTGTACGGTCACCTGCCCCCCATCTCACAAACTATCCAAGTGAGACAGATAAGACATGCAGGACACTGCTGGAGAAGCAAGGATGAACATAAGCGATGTTCTCCTGTGGAAGCCAACATATGGACATGCAAGTGTGGGGCGCCCAGCAAGGACCTACACTGGCTGCTCCGCAGAGGAGCTCCCAGGTGCAATGAATGATGGGGAAGGTTGGCGAGAGGTTGTCATGGATACCCATGCTGCATGCACGACATGATGATGATGATGATGAAACACCTGTTAAGAAATCAATCTTGTTTCCTATCCTACTCATGCAGAGGGGTTAGTAAATATATATATATATGTGTGTGTTAAACTGTCGGTAAAGACATGATAATGAGCAAAATCTTCTTAGAAAATAATAAAATTTGAAAATAAAGTGTGGGCAGTGATTTCTGATTCACATGGCCAATTGTAAGAATTGAAAACCAGTTTCCCCAAAGATTAGCAGAGAAACTTGTTATAGTAATAAAGCAAATAATTATCTCCCTTAGATAATTTGCATATCCATTAAGGTCCCATGGCAGTCCCAATAAGTTATTTAAGACCTATTTTCATCTCTGGTCTTGGACAACATTCTTTTTAACAACTTTGGTGTCATATAGAGGCAGTTCAAGAGCTTAGAATGCCAGACATTTCAACCACTGGCCAGCTGTCTTTGAACAAATCTGGGGCATTGGAAGGCTGTTAAAAAAGCTTAGGATGCCAGAAACTTCAGCCACTGGCCAGCAGAAATCTTTTTACATCTCATTATCAAAGATCTATGAATCTTTTGTGTAGCATTAAAATCTTGTTTGAATCCACAAAACTCTTGATCTTCTATTGCTTCTTCATTACTCCATATGGTTATGCTGTTACCAAGTAAGTTATTCTGATTCAACTCCATAGTTCAATATCCTTTTTTGTATATCATCCCTTTTTCTTCTAGTAACATCTATCCAATTCATCTATCTCCAAATTGCATACAAACATCATCTAAGCCAATGAAAAGCCAGGAAGTTGATGACCATCACTTGGAGAAGAAGAAGAATCTCTATCTAATATAGAAATAAAAAACAAAATTTAACACTTTAAAGGAAGCAAGATATTACCTTAAAAATTTACCCTTCTACCAGTTCTGTATCATCATACTTAAAGATAGAGGAGAAGGTATAAGAATATTAATCTCTTTTAAGTTACTCTTCTATCCAGTTCCAAAACTCCTTACTTGAAGATATAGGAGAACCTGATCAAGAATATGGATCTCTTTTGAATTACTCTTCTATGCAGTTCCAAAACTCCTTACTTGAAGATATAGGAGAACCTGATCAAGAATATGGATCTCTTTTGAATTACTCTTCTATCCAGTTCCAAACTTTACTTGAAGATATAGGAGAACCTGATCAAGAATAGGATCTCTTTTGAATTACTCTTCTATCAGTTCCAAAACTCCTTACTTGAAGATATAGGAGAACCTGATCAAGAATATGGATCTCTTTTGAATTACTCTTCTACCCAGTTCCAAAACTCCTTACTTGAAGATATAGGAGAACCTGATCAAGAATATGAATCTCTTTTGAATTACTCTTCTAACCAGTTCCAAAACTCTTTACTTGAAGACATAGGAGAACCTGATCAAGAATATGGATCTCTTTTGAATTACTCTTCTACCCAGTTCCAAAACTCCTTACTTGAAGATATAGGAGAACCTGATCAAGAATATGGATCTCTTTTGAATTACTCTTCTACCCAGTTCCAAAACTCTTTACTTGACCATATTTTTTTTTGAGTTAACATATTCTGATATGCATCGGTAAACTTGCTAAACGTAGTTAATTTAATAGGATTTGAAATTCTCTCATTCTTCAGATATGTCCTATAATATCCACTCGTATGACAGATTGATTATTTGGAACATAATTATGACATATAGTTTATCACCAAGTTTGATATTGAATAATCACATAATTCCAAAATCAGCAACAATATTCGATAGCCTATAAGACCCATGAGTATATAAGACACCTCATTTACATTCAATACATCAGTATCATGGAGTTAGGCTAGGTACAAGTACTGTTAGTCTACAGATTACTAAACTTTGCATATAACACCCAGGAGATACCTTTGAAGTGATTGTTGATGTTTTCTGTGACCATGACTCCTGGCAGTCTACAGTGTCTGCGTAAACATTAACCTACCAGTTACTAAACCTTTGTGTGTAAGACCTTGGAGATATCTTTGGAGCCATTTTGTTGGGGAAAATGTGATGTTATCAAACATGATGTATTCTATGATCTTGATTCATTCGGGATTTTCTTTTATTGACTGAGCTTTGCTTAGTTTAGCACAATCTGCTTACAGAACTTGGAATTCCTCAGTGGTCACCCATCTAAATTCTAACCAGCTTTGATACTGCTTTACTTTGATGTTCAGATAAAAATCAATACATTCAGTATGACTTTACTGTCAAGCACAACAGTATGATCTCAGCCCTTTAAAAGCATGAATTTAAAGTTCCTAAAAACAACATAAGATGGTGGATTAGAATAGAATAGAAATTTATTTACAGATAGATAGAATTACAACCAAATTCATGAGTATTAGTATATTACATCCATAAAAATTAGTATTACATTCATGAAAAATTTGTATATTACATTCACAAAAAAGTAGTGTAAAAACATTCATGAAAATTAGTATATTACATTTATTAGGTCGAGCTCTCTAAGTAGTTTAATTAACGAGAACAGAGCCCCTTAAAGTTTAAAAAAAAAAAATTTCTAATAATAATCAAATTAACTTAAATGTCAATTTAATATGTGTAATATTTCAAATCACAAAAAAAAAAGAGATAGCAGCAAATACTGTAATAATAATTACTTTAAGCGTGGAAGACGATCTCTACATAATGTTATTTGAAATTATTTAGTGTTTTTTTAGTTCGTTTTTAAATGAGTATTTAGTTGGAGAATTTTTAATGTCCATGGGTAATGTATTCCATAGTTTTGCACCATGATAGCGAATTGATTTTATTCCATAAAGCTGACTATTGCATTGAAACAAAAACAAGAATCCACCAGATGATTGCCGAGTTTGATATTGATCAACAGAAAAACTGAGAGAAAAGAAATTGTGATATTTTGTTAATGGATTCATAAACAAAAGTCAGTAATTTGAGTTTGAATATTGCTGGTAGTCTTAGTAGATCATTATTTTTGAAAATGGGGGGATTCTGACAGGACTTAATAAAACAAAAAAATACATTACTGATATGCCTACAGCTTGGAAGAATTTTTTGCTTTATCTTATTGACATATATCTTAATATTATCAATATGCATGAGGTACTTTATCCTTTTTTGTGACTTAGTAAATGTGTAGTCTCCTGTGTATTTCTTTAATTAGCTTGGTTCGATACCGGCCCTCACCAATTCAGTGTATGAGTAGCAGAGGGATCTGTGCAGTAAAGTGAGGAGCTGATGGTAGGTGTGGTGCTTCACGTCAGTTGCAAAAACAATCTCCTTAGCCTAGTGCTAGTGAAAAGGGAATAGACTCTCTCACTGTGTGGCTGATACCGATATTAGGCCACCCCATCGACTTTACTTTACTAATAGCTATAACAAATAGTAGTGAGAATAGTGGGTTTCCCTTGGAAAACACCGATTTGGACTATAACATCTGCTAAGGTTTGTTCTCTTGCAGCTAATTGCCCTTTCCAGTTCTTCATAGGTTTTGTGATAAAGTTTATGACTTGTCCTGATATTTTGAATGTTTTCAGATTATTATCATTATCATTATTATTATTTACTCCTTTTGAGTTTTCACATCAGCATTAGCTGATGGTCTTTCACTGGAGTCTGAGTGACAGCAAGTCTCCTCAAGTGTCCTGGACTCTTCTGAGTATTCTGGCAGATTGTAGCAGTGCAGTGTTCTGGATGGTATCAACCCTTCCTCTGATTTCCAAACTTTCCAAACCCTTTTCCAATCCTTTTGTGACCGTTCCAAGTGCACCAACTACAATTGGTATCACTTTATCATTATTATTATTATTATTATTATTTTTACTCCTTTTGAGTTTTTCACATCAGCGTTAGCTGATGGTATTTCACTAGAGTCTGAGTGGCAACAAGTCTCCTTAGGTCTCCAGGACTCTCCTGAGTATCCTAGCCAATTGCAGCAATGCAGTAGTCTGGATGGTCTCAATTCTTCCTCTGAGTTCCATATCCTGCATTCTTTTTTGCAAGTTTTTTAGGACTGTTCCAAGTGCTCCAACTACAATTGTTTCAATATTCACTTATATTCCACAGCTTTTTCAATTCTCTGGCAAAGTCCAGGTATTTATCCATCTTTTCATTTTCCTTCAACTTCACCCTGTGATCTGCTGGAACCACAACATCCACTAGTTGACACATTCTCCTAATTTTATTAATCAACACCAGGTCTGGTCTCCTGGCTGGGATGGGGTGATCCATCATTATCTCAAAGTCCCAGAGAATTCTATGCTTTCATTCTCAAGAACAGATTCTGGTTTATGCATATACCATTTTGTTGTATGGTGAAATTTTAATTTTTTGCATTATTATTATCATTATTGTTATCATTATTATTATTCACAATTTTCTTTTTCTATTTGTTATGAAGTCTTCAAAGAAATGATAACAATTTAAGAATTGTATAAGAATCATACAAAACATGACCGCATATCAATTCAGGTAAAAAGTACAGTTGTCGTTTATATGGGGAAAACAGTTCAAATTAAATTTGATTTATTTGCTACCAAAATCTCATAGAGGAAAAGTTATCTTCTTTAGCCTAAAACCACTTTTTTTTATTATGGCAGTTAAATTCCTCATTTCTTGAAAGCAAATTAGTCTCTCATGATCTGGGAGTGATAATGACTTGTGCAATCACCAGCAATAAACAATTTAGAAAAATAAAATGAATACTAAGACACTGAAAATATTTTCTATTTTTTTTTTTTTTTTTTTTGTGAATTTTTTAATAAAAAATTCTCTAATCTTTTATTTTTTTATTAAAGTGTTTCCACTTGGTAATTTTGCTGTATTTGCAAAAATGAAAATATAATACAATTTACTATTTGCTGAATTCTTTTTTTTTTTTTTTTATAAAAAGTAAGGAAGTTTTAAATCATATTTTTCCAATATTTCTTTCTTTCATTTTTAACCACTTATCAATCAATTGCTTTCATGCATCCATCTTTTCCCTTTGCTAGGCATGATAAATTGTTCAGATCTGTAGCAAAGACATATACTAACCCTATTGCCCTTATGGCAAGCCCCAACCCCTTTTTATCATATGGGTGCTAGAAGGCGGTGGCTGCGGGTCTACATGTCCTGGGAATGAAGTTAAACTCTATCTGATGGTGAGGTTCCAGTTTTGGAGGTTTAGGGAATGTGGAGCACCCCTTCATCACCATTGCTCCCTGGTCCACTCTGACCCGGTGTGGTAGTACCTGTTAGGGTCCCATCTATGGGTTAAATAGAAAAATGTATTTATAAAAAATTTGTATTATCCATTAAGAATTGATTTATTTCAAAACTTTATCAGCATTAAATGACCCACTGAGGTTGATATGCCGTAAAACAAAACAAACAAACCTACCAAACAAACAAACAAAAGACATATACTGTACTTATTTTCAATGAGGGGTGTTCTGAAAGTAATGCCTCCTATTTATTTCCAGACCTATCCACTGGGGCTTTAGAATACACCAACTGCACCCCTCCCAATGGGGCCACCTGTTGGCTGTGGATAGTGACTTGTGATGCTTAAAGATGGAATCATGGTGGCTGAGCAGTCTGTGGATAAATAGTAGACTTGGTATGATAACCAGTCTAGAAGAAGGAAAACTGAATTCAAGCAGGTTACACACACACACACACATGCACATATATATAAGATAAATTAAATAAATAAATAGGTAATAAATTCATACATTTACTACCACAAAAAACAGCATTGCCAATAACAAAGCTTTCATTAGATAATATGTTGGGAATTTAATAACTTAATCCCACAGAAAAAAAGAGACATACCTTTTTGTCTTTAGCAAGCGCAGTTATTCATTGAGACATATTCCAATTGAGATACCTTCCATTGTATTGTAAGTTTTAAAAGTGATATTTACTGAAGATAAAACTCCGACAAGGGTTGATAGACATAACATTTAATATGGTACAGCACATGGATAAACATAGTACATAATACAAGGTGTACATAAACATATATACAAAAGTAGAAGGGAAAAACATAAAAGTACAGACATGAGACTAAGAATAGTCCATGCTGTATAAATCACTTACAGTAATGTAAGGGGGGCCAAAAGCCCCAACAAGTGTGGGGTAGACCAGAGTCTAACCCATAGTCGTGTCTCATGGGTCGAGCAACCGGAAAAAAGAGAAAGAGGCGTTCAAACCAGCCACTTAAATATAACCGGGAACATAGCGGGAACCAGCAAATTAAACGGGCAGACAACTCTCCAGGCAAAATACGAAACTAATGCCACAGTATTAACGAGGCAACACATTACAACTGCTTTTCATAACACGAGGTGTTTTATTTATTTAAAAACAATGACTGAAATGAATAGGTCAAAGGGCAAGTAACTCATATAAGTTATATATGATAAGAAATGCCCAACAACCTTAAACCAATGATAATATGGTGGTAAATGTAGGCTTATTTGATGTAAGTTGTGAGGTCACCAGTTTAAAGTTAAACTTCATGAAAAATTATTCAAAACATAAAACACACCATAAGAACATTCAATTATGTAGGCACATGGCATAAAATTAAAACAAAATTCAGTTTTAAAACAAACAACTTGTATTGAGATTAAGTTTACAAAAAAGTAATGCAGAAATACCGGGCAAAGATCTTTCATCAGTCTTTGTACAAAAATGTAAACTTTATAAAGTTCATTATAACATGTGAGAAAAGAGATGTTATAAATTTTGAAGCGAGAAAGAAAGAGTAAGATTTCAAAGTCACAAAACAGTCAGGTGCAAATAAATTGCTGATATATATATAGATCTTGTATAAATATATATATAGATCTTGTAAATGGCTGATTATATATATATATATATATATATATATATATATATATATTATATATTATATTATATATATATATATATATATATAACAATTGTTCATACCTTCTAAAATTGAATGTGATTTTATCTTACACTGGAAGACGTGGATTCGTTTAGACAAATAAATTATTTCTGGTTGGTATCCAAAAATTATATATGATAAGTTATTCCTTATAAGTTATAAATGGATTAGGGCAGATAACTGCTGACCCTTATTATTATTAAAGTATGTTAGTGTTAATTTGTACTGACTAAAGTGAATTTCAACATAATAACCATGGGGTCAGGCTTGGTTTTAGTGCCACAGCATCATTTCCACTAACCTAAAGCACCCCAGCCGTACTTCCCTGTTCTGTCAGGCTTTGTGGTTTTAAATCACAGTGTGAAATGTGTCAGCCCAATATTGGTGCCTTTTAATATATTTCCTTTACTCTAATGGTGTCAAACCGAATTTAGTCAGATATGTGAAGATTGAATTAGGAATAGAACCACTACTTCCGACAGCAGTAGGAAATATATTGGTTATCCAGCCATTTCTTACACAATACTCTTGCAGATCTTTGTAATTCTCCAGCTTTCATCCATGTGCCCAGTTAATATTTCTTTTAAAAGGAATTATTAACACAATGATATAAATATGTACTTACTAATCAACACTAGGTCTGGTCTTCTGGGTGATCCGTCTTTATCTCAAAGACCCAGGGAATTTTATGCATTTCATTCTCAATAACAAATTCTGGGTTATGCATATACCATTTTTTGTATATCTACATTTACTATTTGTTGTGTCTTATCAATTTATACTTTGAGATAATTTGTGCTTATGGCATTATTTTGTGCAGCAATTATTAGTGATTAAGTTTCTCTCTTGAGACTTCTTCTTCTTCTTAACCATGTCCAAGTCTTTTCATGTGCAACCTCTCCAATTTGTCGTTTGAAGTGTCCATATAATTGTTTTTCTTCACATCTTTGTTTTCTAGTTTTCGTTGTTTTTCTGTTTGTCCATGTATTACATCTGCAGTTGTTGGCTACTATAAGTAACCTTTCTTTGCTCTTTTTTGTGTATTCTTCGAGTCCTTGGATTGTGGCCTCTACACAGTCCGGTATGTTGGCATATTATTTTCGCTCCTTTTGAGTTTATTAATTATTATTATTATTATTATTATTATTATTATTATTTCTTGCAGATCTTTGTAATTCTCCAGCTTTCATTCATGTGCCCAGTTAATATTTCTTTTAAAAGGAATTGTTAACTCAATGATATAAATATGTACTTATTAATACTTACCTGGTTTAGAATGGGGTCCAGCGGCTTTAAGTAATTTAACAACGTAGATCCCACTCTCACTCAGGCAACACCTACCCCCTTGATTTAAAGTGCCTGAGGAGCCTCCCTTGATGGGGTATGCAAACAGGATTTATGCATTTTTTTGCACCCATCATCCCATGAGCTTCGTCTTGTGGTGGTCCCACATTAAAAAGACCATGTGTCACACCCTCATACATGGGATGCAAGGTAAATAAATATGTACTTATTAAAGACCAGAGACAAGGTATGTTTTAATATGAAGGTGATCCCTAAGGTAAGGTCTCCAAAATATTTAGAAATCATAGAAACGTTTGTTTATTGTCAATGATGTTTACATCATTTTAAAGTTTTGGTTTGTTTTGTTTTACGGCATATCAACCTCAGTGGGTCATTTAATGCCGATAAAGTTTTGAAATAAATCAATTCTTAATGGATAATACAATTTTTTTATAAATACATTTTTCTATTTAACTCATAGATGGGACCCCAACAGGTAGCACCACTCCGGGTCAGAGTGGACCAGGGAGCAATGGTGATGAAGGGTGCTCCACATTCCCCAAACCTCCAAAACTGGAACCTCACCATCAGATAGAGTTTAATGTCATTCCCAGGATATGTAGACCCTCAGTTACCGCCTTCTAGCACCCATATGATAAAAAGGGGTTGGGGCTTGCAATAAAGGCAATAGGGTTGGGAAAATCATATAGGTGCTAGGGCTTGACGTGACCAGCCGATTGATCGGAGGGGGCCTCTCCAACCGCCCGTCTAGCTCAAGATAGGGCCAAAGTGGAGTATTGCATGTCATGAACTGCTCATCCACCTGGGCTCTATCATTAAGCATCACGGGTCGCCACCCACGGCCAACAGGTGGCCCCATTGGGGGAGTATTACCCCTCTGCAGAGGTGCAGTCGATGCATTCTAACGCCCCAGACGACAGGGTGGATTTTAAAGTTTGAACATCTATCTATAATCTATATTGTACATAATAATATAATTGCAATTTTTCTTGATGCATTTATATAGGTACTGAGACAGGTTTTGTATGTGCATGTCATACCAACTCACTGCCAAGGCATTGAGAAAGCATTGTACTTCATCATTGTAACAAACTTCCAACATCATTTGCACGACTCTTCCATTAATTGGCAATGAATTTAAATATATCAAAAATATACATAAGAATATAAAGAATATATGAATATATGAAAATAGTAAAATAAACTTTAGAAGTTGTGCAATAGTAAAAAAAAAAGTAAGAAATGACTGGTTTAATTATTTAATAATGATATAGTTTTGAAACTACTTACCAGTAACTGGAACAGTTGTAGTTATTTCTGAAAGGATAAAAAATATAAAAAAATATAAAAGTAATTGGTAATTTGGTTGAAGCATTGTTAAGTATGCTATAATATATTAATGATTTGAAGGCAATTACAATGCGTATAAAAAATAAAAACAAAAAAATGTTTGTTTTTATTTTTTATACACATTGTAATTGCCTTCAAATCATTAATATATTATGTAAAACAATATATAAAACTTTCAATGTAATATAAATCATAATTGTAATTAATAACTTTACATATACAAATACAAATATATTAAGATATTGCCTTTTCTTTTGTATTAGCCATGCATTATCTTGGGGTAAAAGAATCTCTACAAGTGAAATTTCAAGTCCTATTGATTGGCTCTGAGGTTACAGAAATGATTTTAAGAGTGGATGATAATGTTAGCATTGCTTTTAAGTAGTGATAACCAGATATGAGGTTTCATTAATCACAACTACTTGCAGACATTTTTGACATCCATGCACGAATCTCCATACACTTCATTAATTGACAATGAATTTAAATCAGTTTAATACCTTTTGCATTCTCAAACAGAATAACTGCATGAACCTCACACTTGGCGCTAGCCTTAATCATGATATCCATCAGAAATGACAGCCAAGCCAAGACTCTGCATGGCAATGACAATTGTGTAGAGACAGGCATAGGCACATGCACAACAAATACAACAGTATTACCAAAAACTGAATAACTGCACAAATTTCATACTTGGCAGTTGCATCAATTGGGAGCTCCATGAGAAATGACTGCCAAGCCAAGACTGAGTATCACTGTAAGTTGCATGTGAACACAGGTGCAGGCACATGCACAACAAACACAACAGTGTTGCCAATAGCCACATGAATAGTTTCCTTGTATTTCTAGATATATTGTTAGATATATTTAAAAAACCAGTTCTGAATCTGAATTATAATAACTATAATATTACTGGCATTCCTATATCTGCCCCATAATATATATAAGGGGCCGGGTTAGCTCAGTCGGTAGAGCGTTCGGTTAGAAATCACAAGGTTCCTAGTTCGATACCGGTCCTCGCCAACTCAGCGTATAAGTAGCACAGGGATCTGTGCGGTAAAGTAAGGAGCTGATATGAGCAGGATGCGACACAAGATCAATTTATTAAGCGGAGTTTAACAGGTTTGAATTCAGAGTTTTCCTTCTCCCTAGACTGGTTACCTATCCAAGCTTAAAGAGCCCAGTGTTCCTTACTATTTACCCATAGGTAGAAAGAGAATAGATGGATTCATACCATTACCAAGGGTATTAGTGCTATGTGAAATGCAAACAGTCATATAGAGTTTCTCTGAATGTTTGAGATGAGGCTTGATGATTTGTATTATCTGTGTTATTTGGACTATTGGCCTCATCTTTATTGTTATCTGTACAACATTTCGGCCGATATGCCCTTCATTTTGAATTTTAGTCATTTACACTTCTAGAGAACTACAACATTTAGGTGATTTTAATGTTTTAGAAGCATCTTTTAAAAGTGACTTCAACAGAAACAGTTTCTTCCTCTTTATTAAAGATGGTTTGGAAACTCACTGAGATGGTTGGCCCGATTTATTAAAATATCAATAAACATGGAGACCAAATCATAAATGTGCATTTGTCTAATTCTTTCATCACATTGTAGAATAAACATTATACTCACTGTAGAAGTAATATTCCAATTACCATTGAATTAGCAGACAAGGCAACAAACAAGCTGTAACTCAATACAGATCTTGCATTGTCACAAGCCTACTGCAGAATGGTTGGTTATTTATCAAGCACCATAATACCACATAAACCAAGCAGCTAATCAGGACTCAAGGAATGGAATCACCCAAATGAATGGATGAAGTATTCCTGAGTGCCATAAATACGAGTTGCTTTGGCCACTAGTTCAGTTGTGGTTGTTCAAACCAACAGTATACTAACTCACTTCAATAGATATGGTGTCAGGTCACAAGCTATTGAGTCCCCTGCAATGATATATATATATATATATATATATATATATGTATATGTATATAAATGGAGGCACTTGTCATGTAATGGCTATTATTGTAGGAAACAGACACCGTTCAAATCCTAGACGAGGCTGTTTGTATTTCACATAGCACTAATACCCTTTGGAAAGGTATGAACCTAACTATTTTCCCTTCAGCTATGGGTAAATAATAGGACAAGTATTTTGACTTGGTATGGCAATCCATCTAGGAGAAGGAACACTCCAAATTTAAACCTGTCAAACTCAGGAACTTTGAATTCAGAGTTATCCCTCTTCTAGACTGGTTACCACCCAAGGCTGAAGAGCCCAGTCTGCTCTACTATTTAACCCATAGCTCGAGGGAGAATCTATGGATTCATACCTTTCCCAAGGGTATTAGCTCTATGTGAAATGCCAACAGTTTCATCTAGGAATTGAACTCGAATCGATAAGTCCATTTTCCACGACTCTAACCACTAGCCCACGCACCTCCATTTTTAATACTCAGATCCAATAAAGATATAAACTCTGCTGATAATCATTTTATTTTCATATGATATCTTACTTTTAATATCTTAACTTACATTGAACACAAGAAGGAAAGACTGAAGGAAAAAAATGAAAGAATAAAAGACTGAAGGAAAAAAATGAAAGAAAAAGATTGAAGAAAAAAAACATTAAAAGAAGGAAATATTGAAGGAAAGAAAGATCAGAATGCTATCACAAACTGCATCGAATCCAAGTTTTGTATTGTAAAGCTTCCAAGTTATTTTCTTTGTTTATTTTTTGCAGAACGGTGATGTTGATTTTCTGTTTGAATCTCTTTTTTTTTTTTACAATTACTCTTGACTTAGGAAATGATCCATAAAGAGAAAGCTAGAAAGAAATATCTAAAGAACATCAGTGCTTTGAAAACTGATTCCCTGTCTGCTGCTTGACCAAAATATTTCATTTTTTTCTCCACTCCAGACGACAAAGATTTTTTTTTGTATAACATTAAAACTAATATTATCTGCGTTATTCGTACTATTGTCCTCATCTTCATTTTTATCTGTACAACGTTTCGGCCGATATGCCCTCCAGCCTTCTTCAGGTATTTCTTGTCAGACTCGGGAACCTTCTCGGACTCGGGAACCTTCTTCAAACTCGGGAACCTTCTTTTTGGACTTGGGAACTTTCTTTTCATAATCGGGAACCTTCTTTTTGGACTCGGAAACTTTCTTTTCATAATCGGGAACCTTCTTGTCGTAATCGAAAAAAATCGTAAAAAAAAAAAACAAAAACAAAAAAAACAAGACATTACGTTTATAAGTTCCCAAAATTCACACTGGATTGTCCAATTGGACACATGGAATAGTGGATAAGGTAGTTAGGTTAAGACAGTTCTAAGTGACAGTTATCTCTAGATTGCAGGTTCAATCCTGATTAAGGGCAGCAGTAACATCAGTCCTTTTCAATATTTTCATTTTTAAAATAATTTACTTTAAAAACAATTTGATTTACCCTTTTTAATGACTGATTTCCATATTTGTTCCTCTCATTACTTGCTCTACTCATTGGGTCCAACAGCCTAAGAAATCAGTTGCTTCTTTGGGAAGGAAGGAAATTGGGGAAAAAAGACGTCTCAAATATATCCAATGCAGGTAAAACTACAGGACTGAGTTAATGCCAAAGAAGAATATACAATGCATTGATATAGGGAGAAGATATGAATCCATGTCTTTCCTAAGAGCATTACTAGGAAGGGAAATTTTAAACAGCCTTATCCAGAATTTGAACTCAGGTCACCGATTCCATTTTCTTTGACAATAACCATCAAGCCACCTATGTCTCTCACGAATAATATCAATTCTGAATTAAACCCTAAGACTAGCAAGAAGAAGAAAAATGAAGCCGTGATAATTCTTTGCTTCGGTTTGAATTGAAAAGCAAGCTGGTTGCTGCTAATACATTTCAAACTGATTTATCCCCAGGGTTTTCAGCCATTTTATCTGTCACAGGAATTTTCATTATGTCTGTCTGCACACGTTTGATTCAACCTGATTTATCTAAAAGAGATCCATAATAATTCCACCTTTTCTAAACAAGCTTTTGTTCCATTTTGTTCAATTCAGATTTTTCAACAGAGCCAATTTTTCAACAAAAAAATGTCTTGTCTTGATGAATGAATGCTCTACTCCCAAGATAAAAACTCACTGAAAAGAAGTAAATTAAAATTATTAGTTGTCTAAATGAAAAGAAAAATTGATAGTAAATGATAACATCTTAAATAGTTCAGGAATAATCCCCAGTGAATTATCCCTTTCCAATCATTTGAGTTTTAAAAGATTTTTATTTTGTGATTTATTTTTAAAATCCTGAATTTTTAAATTTTTATTTTATTTCTAGTTTACTAGGGTGAGTCAAAAGTTTCAAACCTGCTATTTTGCAGTATGGTTATCACATGACTGAAGCAATTCAAGTCATTGAAGGTAACCATATGTGGTTGGTAGTATTGTGGTAGTTGGTGTGCTGACACATTGTGCATTGGTTCACTCTGTGTTTGATTTGAAAGCTGCACAGATGCACATGCAATGTAGTTGAATTCAGGAATTAAGGCTTTATGAGTTTGAAGTGGCCTATAAGACTGCAGAAAGCAGGCACAGGTTCTAATGGTTGGAGTCGTAAGAAATGGACTCGTCCACACAAGTTCAATTTCTGGATGAAGCTGTTTACATTCACATGGTGCTGATATCCTTGGAAAAGGTATGAATCCAATTATCCCTCCAGCTATGGGTAAATAGCAGAGCAGACTGGGCTCTTTAACCATGGCTAGATAACCAGTCTAGAAGGAAAATTCTGAATTCAAACCTGGTAAACTTTGTTTAAGAAATTGACCTTGTGTCACATCTTGCTTGTGCAGAGCGGTTGGTAAATTTATATAACACTGCAGAAGAAACGGAAAATATTTGTTGTGCAAATTCTGAAAGCACAGTTGATCACAGTAATCAGTAATCAGATAATTCAAGAAATTTTGTTAAGGTCACAAGATCCTTGACAATCAGGCAAGGTCAAGGTCAAGTAGGCTTAAAATCACAGATTTCAAGGACATGCTCCAAGCCATAAAGGAAATACGATGAGTAGCACTCAGAGAGTATCAGGCAAGCTCATAGTTCATTGTGGTTCCTCACCTTCATGACTTTGACAAAACTATCCAGAGTTGCCGAATTGTGCCTCACATTACCAAAATATTGACTCACTATATGGTGAATTATTTTTTCTTTGTGAGTGCAACTGAAATGTTTGAAGATAAGACTGAAAACCGTCTGAGCAGCGTGTGGATAATCAACACTGACGTGTAAGTAGATAAAACAACACTGTTTATATTTAAACAGAAAAGACATAGATACTTAGAGAGACGGATACACTAACCCAACAATATGGTTGAAATCCACACATCTCTCTTTACAAGATGTAAAACCGAAAATGAATTAAAAATAAGGTCATAATGGATACATAAAAGAAAACTGACTGATTTTCCTATCATTTCATTTCAGCCCTGTCATTAGGGCTTAGAATATGCTGGCTGTATCCCCTCAGAGGATTAAGACCCAACTATCACCAAAAATATGGCTGTCCTTGGTATGATGGTAAGGCTGATGAAAGTAAATTTTTACTGATCAAATAATTCCTGTCTGTTCCTGTATTGGAGTTTACAGTAGAACATCACTTATGAGATAATCCACACATCTCCAGCAGTGGCCTGCTTGTCTTGCCCGTGTTTGCAAGTTGGGAGGTAAATGGCCATACACTGATTCTAGGATTTGTTTGAGACAGTATGCATCATTCTTATGTAGTTTCAATGTAGCTTTTTCTCCCAGCATTTCATTAGTCAAAGTGGTACAGCTATAGTGTAGTATTGACATGCCTAGAGGTAAGAAGGGTTCCAGTTTTATTTTATCAGAGAGATCAGATTTTCATAATGCTGTTTACTTTCAAAAGCAGACCGTGACATTCCTATTCATATGTTGATATCACTTTTAGTAAATGTATATGTTGATATTTGAAGATATATATATTGATATCACTTTCAGTAGATGATATATGCTGATATCACTTTCAGTAGATGTACATGTTAATATCACTTTCAGTAGACGTACATGTTGGTATCACTTTCTATAGATGCATATGTAAATATCACTATCAGTAGATGTATATGTTGATATTGCTATCAGTAGATGTATAGGTTGATATCACTTTCAGTAGACATACATGTTGTTATCACTTTCAGTAGATGTACATGTTGGTATCACTTTCAGTAGACATACATGTTGGTATCACTTTCAGTAGATGTATATGTTGGTATCACTTTCAGTAGATGTATATGTTGATACCACTTTCAGTAGATCTATATGTTGATATCACTTTCAGTAAATGTATATGTTGATATCACTATCAGTAGATGTATAGGTTGATATCACATTCATTAGATGTATATGTTGATATCGCTATCAGTAGATGTATAGGTTGATATCACTATCAGTATATGTATAGATTGATATCACTTTAGGTAGATCATATATGTTGATATCACTTTCAGTAGATGTATATGTTGATATCACTTTTAGTAAATGTATATGTTGATATTTGAAGATGCATATGTTAATATCATTTTCAGTAGATGATATATGTTGATATCACTTTCATTAGATGATATATGTTGATATCACATTTATTAGATGTATATGTTGATATCACATTCATTAGATGTATATGCTGATATCACTTTAGGTAGATGTATATGTTGATATCACTATCAGTAGATGTATATGTTGATATCACTTTCAGTAGATTTATATGTTGATATCGCTATCAGTAGATGTATAGATTGATATCACTTTAGGTAGATGTATATGTTGATATCACTTTCAGTAGATTTATATGTTGATATCACTTTCAGTAGATGTATATGTTGAGATCACTTTCAGTAGATTTATATGTTGATATCACTTCCAGTGGATCTATATGTTGATATGACTTTTAGTAAATGTATATGTTGATATTTGACGATATATATATTGATATCACTTTTAGTAGATGATATATGCTGATATCACTTTCAGATGTATATGTTGATATCACTTTCAGTAGACGTACATGTTCATATCACATTCATTAGATGTATATGCTGATATCACTTTAGGTAGATGTATATATTGATATCACTATCAGTAGATGTATATATTGATATCACTATCAGTTGATGTATATGTTGATATCACTATCAATAGATGTATATGCAGATATCACTTTAGGTAGATGTATATGCTGATTTCACTTTCAGTAGATGTATATGTTGATATCACTTTCAGTAGATGTATATGTTGATATCACTTTTAGTAAATATATATGTCGATATTTGAAGATTTATATATCGATATCACTTTCAGTAAATGATATATGTTGATATCACTTTCAGTAGATGATATATTTTGATATCACTTTCAGTAGATGATATATGTTGATGTCACATTCAGTAGATAAGTTGATATTACTTTCAGTAGATGTATATGTTGATATTTGAAGATGCATATGTTGATATCACTTTCAGTAGACGTATATGTTGGTATCACTTTCAGTAGATGTATAGGTTGATATCACTATCAGTAGATGTATATGTTGATATCACTATCAGTAAATGTATATATTGATATCACTTTCAGTAGACGTACATGTTGGTATCACTTTCAGTAGAATTATATGTTGATATCACTATCAGTATACGTATAGATTGATATCACTTTAGGTAGATGTATACGTTGATATCACTTTCAGTAGATTTATATGTTGATATCACTTTAAGTAGATGATATATGTAGATGATATATGTTGATATCACATTCAGTTGATTTATATGTTGATATTACTTTCAGTAGATGTATATGTTGATATCACTTTTTGTAAATGTATATGTTGATATCACTTTCAGTAGATCATATATGTTGATATCACTTTTCAGTAGATCATATATGTTGACATCACTTTCAGTAGATGATATATGTTAATATCACTTTCAGTAGATTTATATGTTGATATCACTATCAGTAGATGTATAGGTTGATATCCCTTTTAGTAAATGTATATGTTGATATTTGAAGATGTATATGTTGATATCACTTTCAGTAGATGTATATGTTGATATCACTATCAGTAGATATATGTTGATATCACTATCAGTAGATGTATAGGTTGATATCACTATCAGTATACGTATAGATTGATATCACTTTAGGTAGATGTATACTTCAGTAGATTTATATGTTGATATCACTTTAAGTAGATTTATATGTTGATATCACTTTCAGTAGATGATATATGTAGATGATATATGTTGATATCACATTAAGTTGATTTATATGTTGATTTACTTTCAGTAGATGTATATGTTGATATCCCTTTTAGTAAATGTATATGTTGATATTTGAAGATGTATATATTGATATCACTTTCAGTAGATGTATATGTTGATATCACTATCAGTAGATGTATAGGTTGATATCCTTATCAGTAGATGTATAGATTGATATCACTATCAGTAGATCATATATGTTGATATCATTTTCAGTAGATCATATATGTTGATATCACTTTCAGTAGATTTATATGTTGATATTGCTATCAGTAGATGTAAAGGTTGATATCACTATCAGTATATGTATAGATTGATATCACTTTAGGTAGATGTATATGTGGATATCACTTTCAGTAGATGTATATGTTGAGATCACTTTATTAAATGTATATGTTGATATTTGAAGATGCATATATTGATATCACTTTCAGTAGATGATATATGTTGATATCACTTTCAGTAGATGATATATCTTGATATCACTTTCAGTAGATGATATATGTTGATATCACTTTCAGTAGATCATATATGTTGATATCGCTATCAGTAGATGTAAAGGTTGATATCACTATCAGTAGATGTATAGGTTGATATCACTATCAGTATATGTATATGTTGATATCACTTTCAGTAGATGATATATGTTGATATCACTTTTAGTAAATGTATATGTTGATATCCCTTTCAGTAGATCATATATGTTGATATCACTTTCAGTAGATTTATATGTTGATATCACTTTTAGTAAATGTATATGTTGATATTTGAAGATGTATATACTGATATCACTTTCAGTAGATGATATATGTTGATCTCACTTTCAGTAGATGTGTAGTTGATATCACTTTCAGTAGATGATATATTGCAACAAGGGTATATGAACTAGTCTACTAATTTTAGAGCCTTGCTATATAATGAGGAGATGTTTTATGGATTCATCTTTGTGTTAAAGAATTTTATTAAATGTCTCAACAGAACAATATTATAAATTGAATAAACTATCTTCAGGTTCACACCCAGTCTGCAAAAATTTAAAAGGAGTGAAGATGAATCATCATGGGGGTTATAGGGTTTATACATGTTTGATGTATCATCGACTATTGCCCCTGGAAAAAACAGCTTCTTCAAGCTCAACAAATTTAATAAAAGAATACATTTGAAGAACAAATTTTGTTGATGTCAGTAAAGTTTAAATGAAAGTTTTCACTTACACACTAAAGTTTACATTTATAATTCATTACTCTTTTAATTTTCTTTTTTTCTTTTTTTACTTTTCTTTCTTCAGTAACAGGAAAAACATACAAATGTGATTTTATATCCGACTACTTTGAAGAAAACTTTACGATACTCATTAAAGGAGGTTATTTAATTTGCTTGGACAAGGAAAACTTTGCTTTCTTCAGAATCCAAATCAAACTTATTTAATAAAATGCATATAACTTGTAGACTTTACTTCCTGGAAAAAAAGAAAGAAATATATACATATATATATATATATATGTGTGTGTGTATGTGTGTGTGTGTGTGTGTATGTGTGTATATATATGTATATATATAAAGAAAGAAAGGGAGAAAGAAATGCATATAACTTATAAACTTGCTGGAAAAAAAGGAAATATATATATATTTATATGTATATATATATGTATATATATATATATATACATGTATATATATATGTATATGTATATGTATATATATATATATATATATATATGTATGTATGTATGTATATATATATATATAATAAGAAAGAAAGGCTATATATAAAAGAAAGCTATTTTCATATTTCTTTTCCTAAGAAAAAAGACAAAAAACTAATTCTTCAGAATGTAAACGTTTAGATAGAAAATTTGTTTTCCAAATAAAAAATACTGTCCTATCGGCAGGGTTGAAAATACACTCACTGTATCCTCTGCAGAGAGGTACCCCCTCCAAAAAAAGGAGTCATGAGTATGACACTAAACTGCACCTGATGGTGAGGATCCTGTTCTGGAGCTCCAGGTCCTTTATGAACCAGAGTGCTAGTATGTTTTAGGATCCCACCTTGCAAAAAAATATATTCAAAGAAAGAAAGGATGAATTTAAAAGAAAACTACTTTAGGATTTTCTTTTTCTGAGAAAAAAACAAAAGAAGCTACAATTTCACTATGTGGACGTATAGATTCAAAATTTGTTTTCCAAATAAAAAATACTGTCTTATCCCCTTTCAGAGAGGTAAGCCCTTCCCCTTCAGATGTACGTATATGTGGTCTTTTACTGAAGTCTGAGTGACAGTACATAACTTAACTCTGGGTGTCCCATCATGATGTAAAGGTTAGCAAGCTTGTCTCACAGATCCATTACTGCTGAATCATCATCATATCGCACTGTTGGCACGGATATCCATGACAATCTCTCTCCATCCGTCCCTATCGCTCATCATTCTCGGGAGGTCCTCTGTGCAGCATCCTGTATCCGCACAGAGCTTATCAATGTACGTCTTTGCTGGTCAGCCCACACTGAAGTGTCCATGTGCTGGCTTCCACAGAGGACGTCACTTATGAGTTCGTCCTTGCTTCTCCAGCAGTATCTCGCATGTCTTGTCTGTCTTACTTGGATGGTTTGGGTGATATGTGGTAGGTGGCCGTACAGCTGCTTTCTCGTGGGGTGCTGTTTCCACGTCTTGTTCAGGATCACCCACAGCATTCTTGTGCAGCTCCCATCTAATTTATTCTCTAGTCGCTTCGTTAGGGTCCATGTGGTGCAGCCATACAGCAGCACTGACACGACAACGAACTGTCTCTTTAATTTGTCTGTGAGATTGGATTTCCATATGTCTGATAATTTATTTATAGTGACCCATGCCTTTCCTATACGTGCATTAACGTTGTTTTCAGTGGAGGAGATGTTACTGCCTAAGTATCTAATTTGTTCTACCGAGTTTAGGAGTTTGCCATCGATGGTGGAGATGTCGCTTTTTATTTTTGAAAACATGAACTCAGTTTTATCAGAGTTTACATATAGGCCGACATTTCATGCTGCCTTTTTTGCTGAATGCAATTGTGTCTTATCCTAGCCGTGGGGAATGGGTTGGGTAAATATCTGCATAACTTAACGTGGACAAAAAAAAACACTTGCAACCCAACCATCAAAGGATTAGCTTTTACAGTTTTCATAACCAAGTCAGTTTGTGATCTTTTACTTTCCATGGATGAGTACATAACTAGTTTGTTCATATAACTTACATAAGAAAAGTATAAGGAAATAAATGAAGACACAAGAAATGGTGTAATGTATTATTGACAACGGCAACTGAATCATTTTACTTATCAATATTATTTTTCTTATTGAGTGCAGCTTTATTCATACTTAGACTCAGTAGAAATTAGGTGTTATAATCACTATCCATCTAAAAATAGACAATGGTTATAGCACCTAGTCTTATCTAATATATATATATACATATACATATATATATACACATATATATATATGTATATATATATATATATATATATATATGTATATGTATATATATATGTATATATATATGTATATATATATATATATATATATACATGAAATAACCATACACACAAAATATACATATATATAAGAACATATATTATATATATATATATATATATATATATATATATATATATATATATATATATATAATCCATATGCAAACATATATAAGAAAAAAATATCCACATGTACATATACGCGTGTGTAAATATATATATATATATATATATATATATATATATATATATATATATATATATATATATATAAAACTCACATTACTACATAGATAAAACAGACACATGTACATATATGTATATGTGTGTATGTACAGGTGAACATATTTATGTCTGTGTACATGTCTATATATAATGTATACATAATATACTTATTTATATATATATATATATATATATATATATATATATATATATATATATATATATACTCCAGTATATATGTATATACATATATATATATATGTGTGTGTGTGTGTGTGTGTGTGTGTGTGTGTGTGTACATGTATATGTATATATCTCAAAAAATCCTCTAAATTGCATTATTGATTCGTGTTAAACAATGAGACGAAAGTCTGCTCTTTCATAGAAAGTTGTGTGATGGTAATTTTTTTTTCCTCCCAATTATCTGAGAAGGTATGGGAGTCTCGACAATCTAATCAGTGACATCTACTCCTTTGAGTTTGCAGTTCAATGTGGCACTGAATGATGTCCCATCATTTCAGGGAACCTTTTTTTCTTCTCTTATTACTTTGCCATCTACGTGCATTCACTTAAGATGCAGCTGTCATTCCTGACACAACTCAATAATATGTTTTTCTTTTCACGTCTTCAAACTTACTATTATGAATAACTCTCTCACTCTCACTATCTCATACACACACACATACACATACATGTGCATATATGATAATATATATATATATATATATATATATATATTGATGTATATATGTATGTGTGTAGATGTCTCTCTCTCTATATATATAGATAGATATATATATACATCGTTGTATATGTATATAGATGTCTCTCTCTCTCTATATATATATATAATTGTATATGTGTATAGATGTCTATATATATATATATATATATATATATATATCATTGTATATGTTTGTAAATGTCTATATATATAAATATATATATATCATTGTATATGTGTGTAGATGTTTATATATATATATATATATATATATATATATATATATATCATTGTATATGTGTGTAGATGTTTGTATATGTGTGTAGATATATATATATATATATATATATATATATATATATATATATATATATATATATATATCATTGTATATGTGTGTAGATGTTTGTATATGTGTGTAGATGTCTATATATATATATTTCTTATCTCAGTCTTTGTTACTATCATTGTCTGTCTGTCTGTCTGTCTCTCTTTCTCTCTCTCTCATATATATATATATATATATATATATATATGTAGACATCCACATACCTACACATATACATCGATATATACATATATACACACATATATATGTGTGTATATATAAAGGACATATAATACCAACTTAATCTTTTTTTTTCTTTTGATATCTAGCAATATCCCGATAAAGGTTTGACCAATACCGAAACGTTGTAACGTTGACTTAAGCATCTAGAATAAATTTATGTTTTTTGGAAGGACTTTATTTTTCTATTTCATATATATATATATATAATATATATATATATATATATATATATATATATATATATATATATATAATCATTAATATAAACGGTTTTGATAAGTGGTTGACCAAAATCCATAAAAATGACTTATTAAGCTGAACCAATACTGAATTGGACACAATGTTAAATACTACCAATTACTGTGAGTTTCATGTATGTTGGGCTGTGTTCAATTGTATATATATATATATATATATATATATATATATATATATATATATATATATATATATATATATATATATGGTTTGATGATCACAGAGGCAAGAAACTGTCAATCCCGAAGCACCATTATATCTACAGTATCCTAACTATATATATATATATATATATATATATATATATATATATATATATATATATGCTCTATTGACCATTTTCTATTTTTAGATATACCAAAATACATCATTAATTATATTATATATATATATATATATATATATATATATATATATACATGCAGATATATATGTATACTGGGTATGGCTTACTACCCCCAAATCCCCTGACTGTGGGTCCAAGCCTGCTTGTGAATCCCGGAAGGTCAGGTTTTGTATATTTTCTATAAATAATACTTTATGAAAATTGACATGTAGTTGAGTGGGGGTACCATATTATAGATTGGAGGGGGTATAAGACCCCAACACTCGCCCTGTACGTATGATATCTTCGATTTCTAATGATGCATAGAATGTCATTTCATATAACTATATAGAAATATTCCATAAATATAGTATTTGTTTTTATTTTTATATTCTATATGTACTAAATACTTCCTCATCAGTGTTTAATGTGTTTGTGAAAAAGAGAGACCGAGGGAGAAAGAGGAGAAAGAAAGAAAGAAAGAAAGAGACGTCTATAAAACCAGGAAGTAATTTTACGAAGAAATAGTGAAGCAGCATCTTTGACAAAAAAAAAGTATTCTGTTTTTTTTTCTCCTTTTCTCTTAAAAATAAAGGAAAGGGAGAAAAAAATACACAGAAAATCTGGCACCATTTCTGGTGCGATTCCAAACATCTTACCATATTGCATCAAACCTCACCCAAAAGCAGTATAGATTTACATTATAAACGTAAACGTATAAGTTTGTGTTGAATCAAGATTACCAAATAGGTATAAGGATATTTTGTAGCATTATCTTGGCAAGCAAAGATGCTGCTTTTCATTGAAGTTGGCAACAGTAAACGTGTTTACTTTGCTTTATAATATGTGAATACAAATACGGCGGCCGTCATCATTTTCTTATTCAGTATGCGAATTATTTAGATGCAGTCCTCTTAACATTTGCCAAACAGTTGTGGCAAGAGATGAGATATTCTTCTTTATAAACTGATTTCTTTTTTAGATTATGCAAGCACTTTTCACAGAAAAAAACAGAATTGTCAATGGACACTTTCCTCGGGAGTAAACTAACAGTTTATGTTATCTCTGAGATACAATAGCAACTATTCAATAAAAGTAAAAACTGCTATTTGCATTAATCATCATCATCAGCAGCAGCAGCAGCAACAGCAGCATTAAACTTTTTACCAACCCCTCCGCACGAGCAGGATGTGACACAAGGTCAATTTCTTAAGCGGAGTTTAACAGGTTTGAATTCAGAGTTTTCCTTCTCCTAGACCGGTTGCCTAACCAAGGTTAAAGAGCCCAGTCTGCCCTACTATTTATCCATAGCTGGAGGGAGAGTAGGATTCATACCTTTCCCAAGGGTATTAGCGCTAAGTGAAATGCAATTACCACGTCCAGGATTGGAACTCGGGCGACGAGTCCATTTTCCATGACTTTAACCATTACACCACGCGCTTGCCGTTTATTATATAATTAAGATCTGGCCTATTAACTATGTACAGTGAGTGTAGAATTCAAAAGTTAACTGATGATTCATTAGAACAGTCATGGAAAAGAACCAGTTAGAACCAGTTTAGGGGTAAATTTCAGTATGATAGACAAGTCTTAACCTTTGACTTATCTAGTTGGAAAAGAACCAGTCAGAGGTAAATTTCAGTATGTAGACAAGTCTTAACCCTTGACTTACCTTGTTAGCTGTCCTTTCATTGGACGGTACAGTCTTAAGAATGAATTAGAGATTTAGAGTAGTCCCGTGGAAAAGAACCAGTAAGAACCAGTGAGGAGGTAAATTTCAGTATGATAGACAAGTCTTAACCTTTGACTGACCTTGTTAGCTGTCCTTTCATTGGTCGGTCCAGTCTTAAGAATGAATTAGAGATTTAGAGTAATCCCATGGAAAAGAACCAGTAAGAACCAGTGAGGAGGTAAATGTCAGTATGATAGACAAGTCTTAACCTTTGACTGACCTTGTTAGCTGTCCTCTCATTGGACGGTACAGTCTTGAGAATGAGTTATAGATTAGGGTAGTCCCAGGTATTGTGCGAACAGACGCAAAAATGGCTCTCTTCACTTTTGTTGGTTACCTTTGAGAACTTGGGTTTTGAAATAAAGATATAAAAAATACACTAAGTCCTGGAAAATAACCAGTAAATGATAGACAAGTCTTAAACTTTAACTCAAATTTATTAGGAGTTCTTGATACACGGAAAAAAGGATATTTTTTAACAATCATAAATAATACGTGTTAAAAGTACCTTTTTGTGTATCAACATGAAATTTTAATTACAATGGTAACCTCAAAAATTCCGATGAAGACAGACTTTTGAGCAGTAGTAAAATAAAAAAAATAAACAAAATCTTCAACAACCGAGACGATTTTCTTGATTCGAGGAACGACTACCATTCATTATCTGGACACAGTTTTCTATCCTTCATCATCTCACTTCGACTAACTGACCCTTGCAGCACCAGTGTGTTCTGGATTTCACCCCATCAATGGACTGCAATAATTTTTTTTTCTTGTTACTAACCTAGACACCCCAGGAAAAGCAAAACGTACATTTGAAATTGTTAATTTCCAAACTTACGGTATATTTTGTCTCCCAAATACAAAATACCTGACTTTAGACCTTCATGGAGTTTATAGAATGACAAATTTGACTCATGTCAGCATTGAATGGTAAAATATAACGAAGACAACATTGAATTTCGGATTTTGTCTACATCACAGGAGAAACACTTGCGTCGGATTTCCATATTCAAATTCTTTCATAGCTGTACCCTGTAGGCAAAAATGTACGTCTATGCATTTCTTAAATTCCTGTCCAGAATTTGACGGAAAAGTTGGATGATACCTTAAAGTGATACGCTTACCCTTTAGAGGGGGTTTCAGTGTGAAACCATATTTTTGCGATACTCGTCGCCGTGTGCAAAATCAATTCTTTAAATTGTAAAACAGTCCTCATTTCTACAGAAGAAGTTTGGAGAAAAAATAATACTTTAAACGAAACGGATGGATTAAGGAAGAACTTTTGCACCCGGAATTAACCCAAGAAAATTATTCAACATGCATCTTAATGCATGCCAGATTTTTCAAATTGATATTTTGATGTAGTTTGCTGGAATCTATAACAAGCAATCTTTTCACTACACTTCTGTAATTTCTTTTTTCAATAGATTTTCGTCTACCGACAAAAATCTGCAGGAGAGTAACTGTAGCGATTTTCCGCCCCTGTTGGGATGGACATGAGTCCAAAAGGGTTATATTCCCTTGCTGCCAGGTTTTCTGCTATAGGTGCAGATGTATTTAAACAGCAGCCCGGTAAATTTTCCCTCTCTTGCAGCCCAGCAACCACGGCACATGGGTTAGGCGCTTGGTGCCTCTGCCCCTTAAGTGGGGGACTTTGCCCCCCAACCAATTATCAGTAAATGACATTGCTTCAAGAACTCTTTATCCCTTCTTTAAGACTTAGTCCTATATCCTTAGTGTATCTTTATGTATCCGTTTTTATATATATAGTGTACCTTGTCATGAGTATGTGTATTCCTCCATGTATATCCAGACAAATAAAGTATGTGTGTTATCTTCTTGTTGCTTCGTTCAGACTTCATTGTGATCATTTGCATTTCACTTAGCGCTAATGTATACTGGATTCTTTAACCAAGAATATTAACATCTTATAATCAAAGTTCCGTGATGGCTCCCGATTACGACAAGAAGGTTCCCAAGTTCAAAAAGAAGGTTCCCGAGTTTGAAAGGAAGGTTCCCGAGTCCGACAAAAATACCTGTAGAAGGCCGGAGGGCACATCAAACGAAACGTTGTCCAGATAACAATAAAGATGAGGACAGTAGTCTGAATAATCCAAATAATACTAAACCTTTTCCTATTTTGCTGCTTTTTAAATGGATTTGTTATAATGGATCTATACAAGAGTTGTTTGAGAATGGAAAGATTCTTGTAGAAAATCTTTTCAATACAACTATCTGTTCACTTCGTTTAATGGAATACCCTAAAATAAGATCTGCTACAATCAATTATACTCAAAGGTCACATAATCATTTCTACCTATATCCAATCTAAGTCTCCCATTATCTGTCATATCCCATATATGTACACAACTGATGTAAAAGGTCCAATGTCTATAAAACCACTAAGTGATGAATTTCACTAAACAAACTGTATTAAAAAGACCACAGAGTTGCAACCCAACTAAAATAACGGACTATCCACCAATTGCATTAAGGAAGGAATTAAGAGGCAACAAAGAAACAACAAATAATTTCAAAAATAACAAAGAAATGTAACATGCATACAACTACGCTAATTTGCATATTGAAAGGTGAATATGAGTGAGAAATCCCTTAACTGTAGTAACAAGAGTTAGTTTCAAAGTTGGTCACTTTGCATATATACTTAATGTGTGAGGACAAGATACAACTGTTGCCCACATTACTTTAAAATTTCGTATCATGTGTGATATACCTACCAAAAGAGACTAGTTTTATATACTCAATCCCTAAAATTTAAAAAGAAATACTCTATTACTTATAAAACTAATAAAACATTTGATTTTAGGAGTAATAGAGACTAAAATATTTTCTTATAATCACACTTGCACTTGGTGTAATGGTTATCATTCTTGGAAATGAACTCGGTAAACTGAGTTCAAATCTTGGACAAGGCTTTCTCATGGCACTAATTTAAGAAAAAGTATCATTATAGTTTCAAAAAATGTTCTGAAAGGTTTGGTAAATAAATTAGTGAAATACATTACTAATTAAGACTGATCTATTTTGGAGGCACGTTGTGTAACGAATAGATTTGTAGGAAATGGACTTGTGGGCCTGAGTTCAAATCCTGGATGAAGCTATAGTTCACATAGCACTAATACCCTTGGAAAATGTATGCATCCAACTATTCCCCCTGCAGATATAAATAAATAGTAGGAAAGACTTGGCTCTTTCTTGTAGATGGAAAATTCAAACCTGCTAAACTCTTCTTAAGAAATTGACATTGTGTCAAATCCTACTCGTGCAGAGGGGGTATTAAATATATATAAACACACTTGTGCAATATACCACTAATGTATATTGTAGTATAATAATTGTGAAACTCCAATGATTTTTTATTTGTGTTGTTTTTATAGTGAAAAGTTTAATCCAGACATTAAATATGTTACCAAATATGCTGCACTAAAAGGGTTAAGTAGTACATTCTACAGAGTTGGACTTAATGGCAAAATGAAACATTACTACAATTAAGGAAGTACATTTGAAGTTCACAAAAGGCAAAAGGTCGATGAATATATTGTTGCCAAATTTGATTAAAACTGAACTTCATCAAGAAAGGCTGGCATATAAAAAAATCTCGACACTTTTTGACACACCTTGTATATATATATATATATAGAGAGAGAGAGAGATAGATAGGTAGATAGATAGGTAATATAGTTTTGTATATTTATAAGTAGATATCATTGATAGAGCATTTATATCAAAGAGTGGCATGGACATGAAATCAATATATATATATATACATATAAGGGGTGTCAAAAATGTATCAAGATTTTTTGTACTTTTTGACACAACTTGTATTTGAAAAAAAAAGTTACATTCATTCTTCCTTTCTAATTTGGTAAATACAGCTTTAAATTTGTTAGTTTTTTGACACACCTTGTATTCTGAAAAGAATCAATGAATGGATTTTTTTTTCAGAATACAAGATGTGTCAAAAAGTTTTAAAAATCTCGATACCTTCTTGACACACCTTATATATATATATATATATATATATATATATATGGGAGATTATGTGCTTAATTGAAGTCATACCTAATTTGAAAATTAATTAGTTATAATTAAATGAATTAGGCGTGCATATCGCTTTAAATGTAAGGCGTAAACAAATCGAGAAAAAGTCAATCTCTGTATGTACATTTCAGCCTAAACCGATATGCACGCCTAATTCATTTAATTATTACTAATTAATTTTCAAATTAGGTATGACTTCAATTAAGCATATAATCCCCAAAAAATTGTCGGCTGTCGGCATCTCAAACAGATTATTTGTCCACTTCATATATATATATATATATAATATATATATATATATATATATATATATATATAAGATTTTGAAAAATAACGACATACTTTATTGATCAGCAAAATTTTTATTTTTCGAAAGAGAAAAGAGAAAATGGAAACTTAAGGGCCCTTTCGACCGGTGCTTTGTCAAAGGTAACGACCGGTTGATCGTTTAAAAGTCACAATGTAAATCAAATGGGTAAAAGAGAGATTCAATCAAGCAAATGGTGGGGTAACATGAAGGAAAAAAAAATTTTAAAAGTATATATATATATATATATATATATCTTATTATAATGGAGATTGTGTGTTTGTCTGTCTGTAACCGAAACTAAATCACTATTCAAGTCATAATTCCCTTAGTTATTGACGTCACATTTACCATGAATTTATTTTTATTTAAACCTCAATTATTGCTAAAATTGTTATACCTTATTAATACTGTTGACCTATATCTACCTACTAATAGCATGTAATTGTATTTATATATACAACAAAATAGCGGTTTACAGTGTGAACGAGAAGGCTAATTTGCATATTGATATTTAAAATTTGATTTTAATAAATATATGCTTAGTATTATTGATTTCTAATTGTTTGGTTTTCTCTTAACGAATCTGAGCAAAGATCTCGGGGATACATCTTAAAAGAAATCCATAAACAAGACGAAAGAACTGTAATTTTATTAAATACTTCATAATCTAACTAAATAGATAAATTAAGAAAAACGAAAGACGGGAGTGATGCAAAATGATGGAAGAGTTAAATCTAAAGCTGTTCTATTTTTCCATTATACCCCCTCAGTTTATCATTTTCTAAATAGTTTCTAATTTGATACAATATCTTATTACAGCAAAACCTAAATACTTGCACCCGAAGGGTGCATATATTTGCTAGTATATATATATATATATATATATATATATATATATATATATATATATAAGAGAGAGAGAGAGAAAGAGAGAGAGAGAGAGAGAGAGAGAGAGAGAGAGAGAATCATGGCTCAATAGTAAAAGCAAATGAGCTGCAAATAATTTAGAAAAGAAAAATACTTATTTCGATCCATTACATCTCTGACCAATTCTTTGTAGAAATTGTTCTTTTAGTTAATAAGTGAAGCCAAATAGAGAAGATTGCCTTTCAAAAGGTTTGTATGCAATCAATTGCAAAGGTAGAGGCATTGATTTTCATTTAAGTTGTTAAGCTCTTTCTTACATCAAGTGACGTCTTGTACATTATGCCGGCTGCGGGCTGATAACAATACAACAATTAAACACTTCACATTTTGTGTACCGAATGCAGAGCAATTCACGGACATAGAAATTTCCCGCTGTGCAAAGTGCGCAGAAGACTGCGAGGCACAGATGACTGTCAGCAGCGAGTTGAACACAAACAAGAGTAAGGAATGGACTGGGGCTTTGTATTGTCACAAACCGAAGCTTGGGTGGGGGCCCCACTGCGATGTACAAATGCCAAAAGAAAACAGAGAGAGGGCCATTTAGCATTGAGTGTCTCTAAACACCACTGTTTGCATTTATATTGACAGAGGCAAAATGCAGTGTTGTCAGAAACATTTATATTCTGGCCTGTTAGCAAACAGAAACCAGAGCCGAGGAAAGAGACAAGATAAACTGTAGAATGCTCCTGTTATGGACTTTTGCGAGACTTGCGTCTCTCGATAAAAACACTGGGGAAGAACGAAGCTTGCCAATATCAATGTCGCTTCCTGCTGCAGCTGTTTGCTTTCTCTCTTTGATTGACGTCTGCCATTTTACTGTGCCAGTTCTGGCCAAAGAATTTTGTTGTTCTTCAATTTGTATGACCTAAACGTTGTCCTGGCATTCTTGGAGACAGTAAATTGATGAGATATGCTTAATCATGCATGAGAAGCTGTACGTCCAATCAGCAGAGAAGAAATTCTCTTTCTTTCATGAATGCTGTTTTTAAAGAAAAAAACAACTTTTCAACATCTAACTCAGATTACCTAGAAATTGGATTATATATAAGACAGGTTTTAACTTGCAGTTAAAATTCATTTTCACAAAAAGACTAAGGGTAATTCCACATCCAGGAAAAAGTAAAATTATCACCTACCCTTTCTATTTTTCTGAAATTTTTTCCAGGTGTGGACTATGTTAACATTAGATAATCCCCAAAATTTGAACATCTAATTCCAAAAATTGTTGGAGTTATGTCGATTTTTAGCTCTTCAAATTTGAGGGGGGGGGGTCATGAATAATGGCGATTTTTTGTGATCTATTTTTGATACCATAAATACATAAGTAGATATTTACCAAAAAGATAATTTGATATTTGCTCAGAACCGAAGATTCCCTGGACAAAAATACTTTTATAAACCCATCTTTAGTCGTAGGGAAGCTCTAGAACTCATTTTACAGATGAAAATAGGTTACAAAAAGTCGCCATTTTTTTTTGGAGAGCTAAAAATCGACATGCATACATATATGAAGGAGACATAAATATTCAAGGCGGAGGTGAATGAACTTTGAGGTGTTGAATTGATGTTGGCACGATGCAATCTGAGTAGAGACGTGGACAGATAGTGAAAATATGCGTTTGAGACAAAATGCATTACAAGACATTCCCTTTTCAGCACGACTTGTCATTGACTTGTCATTTTCAAGTGCTGTATTATTTTCACTATCAGCCATGTATGAACCCTCTAATGCAATCCATCTCTCTCTCTCTCTCTCTCTCTCTCTCTCTCTCTCTCTCTCTCCTCTCTCTCTCTCTCTCTCTCTCGAATATGTGATTGACACCAGGATATATATATATATATATATATATATATATATATATATATATATATATATTCTCACGGAACAAATAGACATGCTACTACTAACACACTCGTCTACCCAGATTTTAATAGCATATCAAACCCTCAAAAGCACTTCAATTTTTATAGTTCTTCTATAATGCTCCCTTTCAAAAAATCTATAAACTATTTTCAAATAAGAAATTTTCTCCTGACGATGACCTAAGGTCGAAACTAGTTGAGAAATAAACAACATATAAGAAATATTCCGGCTTGTCTATTACTTTTGTTCATACTATATATATATATATATATATATATATATAATATATATATATATATATATAGAGATTTATCCAAAACTGGCAGTAAGGGATGATTCTATGTGTGATTTCTAAGATACACTGTATTAATATGATGATCCAGTATGTATAAATACAGCGAATCTTTAAACACTGAAGAGAGCTCAATGTATAATAAACTTTTTAGATTATATACAGAGCAATATTTATCAATTCAACACCGGTGTCTATTTATATTTTAATATATTACTAGGTTTTTTTTCTGTCCTGTCCTTTTTTTTGTCTGTCTGAATACCCTAAGAAGTTAACCTTGCGATGTATTTTTTCTCACTTGCTTCCTGTTTCTATGGTTACAATCCTATACTGTTAAAATTTGTTTGAATATTTTTTTGAATTCGGCTGTTTGTTTTGGGTTTTTTTTTGTGATGTGCAAGTCCATAAGTGAATTGAGACCCATCTGCTGAGACGGAATTTTGGGGAGCTAATTTAAATCAACTTAGATTTATATAGGCCCCAAATTTGGTCAAAATAAATTTATTATGGTGAGTTCTTCCTTCCTATATATATATATATATATATATATATATATATATATATATATATATATATATTCATATATATTCACATATGTATTTATCTAAATAAGTTGTAAAAATAGAAATGGAATAAATTTGTCTTCATCAATTATGAATTGTTGTCATTTTATAAACCTGTTTTCGTCAATTCTTTTTCCACCATCAGAGAGAGGTATATAACAATGAGTATGGCACAAAACGGCATCCGGTGGTGAGGCTCCAGTTCTGGAACTTTGAATAATATAGTGACCCTTTCATTACTATTACGCCTAGATATATGGATCACCTTGTGAGAATCAAACTCACAACCCTTCCACTATGGACAGGATGTGACTCAAGGTCAACTATTAAGCAGAGTATGGTTGGTTTAAATTTAGAGTTTTCCCTCTCCTACTGGTTGTATGTAGGTACGAGGTGTAATGATTATCATGGACTCAGTGACCCAAATGCAAATCCTGGATGAGCTGTTTGCATTTTGCATTGCACTAATCTCCTTGGGAAAGGTATGCATCCATCTATTCTCCCTCCGACTAGGGGTAAATACTAGGGTGGATTGGGCTCTTTAACTTTGGTTAGGCAACAAATCTGGAAGGAAAAATCTGAATCCAAACATTTTAAACTCCTTACGAAAATGACCATGTGTCACATTCTATTCATGCGGATGGGTTGGTAAATAAATATACTGGTTGCCTAAACAAGCTAAAGAACCCAATCTGCCCAACTATTTTATCCACAGCTTGTGGGGAGACTTGATGGAGTTAACATGAAGTGAAATGTCTGGGGTGGCAAGTGGTTTAACTTTTTAGGTTTAAAATGTAGCTTGTTATTGTTGGTGCGTGTTCCTAGGGTTTGCTTTTAACCCCATCTTATTTGGTGGTCGTGCTGAAAAAGGAATTCAAGGAAGAAAAAAAGAAGAGACAAAGATAAAAAGTGGTTTTATGATTTAGGCTTTATTCACGGATCATAGCCACCATGTGGCAAAGAAATATCTTCCAGGCCAGTAGTAGTGTCTAGTCCAAATGGCTGAGAGATTCTCTTGGGTCGCAGAAGTGGGTCCTTTTTCCCACACATGCTCGGAGGGTCCTTCCGGTGAAGGCTCATGGGAGTTTGTTATTTTTTATTTTTATTTTTTTAAATTTTATCTTAATACCTACAAATTTTAACTGTAGTCTCTGATTCCATTTCCTGTGATGATAACTGTTATGCTATGCACACTCTATTTTACCAATCGTCTGAAAAATTATTATAAAAGTAAATGATTACTTTGGTTTTAAAACAAAAAGTTCTTTATTTAAAAAAATGTACATGCAAATTTTTCAGATCCACTGTAACATTTAAACCAACAAATTCTATTTCAACTAAAGAAAAAAAAATTAACAATAAAATATCATTTTTCAATGCGGTATTTAATAAATCTAAAGTTTAACAAGTTTTCTCTTTTCTATCCTTGTTCTTCATCAGATAGGCTCTATGTTCTCAAAATACAAATTAGGATTTCCAAAAACATCTTTTTTTTCTTTCAGATTACATCTGTAATAATGAATGATAATCTGACAGAAAAAAAATTACTTTGGAATTATTTTTTTTAAACTAATTTTTCTATATGATTTGAAAATAACTCATTAAAAAAAGGATTTTTAATTGTGTAAATTTATCATTAGAAAAAAAAAAGAGGACTTAATGTAATAAAAATAGAATTCTCCAAAATAAAATTCACAGCGATTTTTTAATTTTAAATTATATTATTTGATGGCATGTGGGCAGGTGGTGTAATGGTTATCTTCATAGGAAATGGACACGGTGACCCAATTTCAGATCCCTGGCAAGGCTGTTTGTATTTCCATAACACTAATTCACTTGGGAAAGGTATGCAACCAACTATTCTCCCTCCAGCTAAATGTAAATAGTAAGACAGACTGTGACCTTTGATCATGGTATGGCAATCGCTCTAAGAAAATGAAGACTGAATTTAAGCCTGTTAAACTCTGTTTTGAAAAATTGTGTCATATTCTACTTGTGAGTATAGGGGTTGGGAGAATACATATATATATTTACTAACCCCTCCGCATGAGCAGGATGCGACACAAGGTCAATTTCTTAAGCGGAGTTCAACAGGTTTGAATTCAGAGTTTTACTTCTCCTAGACCGGTTGCCTAACCAAGGTTAAAGAGCCCAGTCTGACCTACTATTTAATCAAAGCTGGTGGGAGAGCAGGATTCATACCTTTCTCAAGGGTATTAGCTCTAAGTGAAATGAATTAACACGTCCAGGATTTGAACTCGGGCCGATGAGTCCATTTTCCATGACTTTAACCATTACACCACGTGCTTCCTATAATACATATCAGAGAATATATATAAGGCCATCACATTTACATTTGATATATGAGATTATTGGATCAGTCAATATATATTACTAAGTTGCACTGAGTTAGCTGACCATATACCTTAATATTTTTATTAAATGTTATTTTTAGTAAATGCACATACATTTGTTAGCCATTACACAACCTCTACATAAATATTATTTTTCTAAAATTGCACAGGATTGCTGCACTTAGATGATCCCATTCTTTCAACCTCAAATGTCATACCCTGTGGCCTTTTTGGCTACAATATTACCTATATGATGGTTCAAGCGATCAGTAACTAAACTGGCTTCTCAGCCACGTTCGCTGGATAAGGAGAATTGTTAGACACTCAGTGGGATGAAAAATAGGATCTGTCAAAGGGTAAATGAACCCACTTGTAAGGTCACTGGTTATCTAGCATACACATGCCATGAAGGCAACCTACACTTTTCAAATGGTGAGGAAAAATTCCATAAACCTAAGTTTTGCTACGTCTGATTTTCTCATTTTATATGCTATACTTTCTTAATGGTGGCTTTTTGTGCTGTGTAAATTCAAGCCAATATACCACCCAGTCGGCTGGGTCATTAGAATATACTGACTGCACCTCAGCAGAGGCGTAAGACTCGCCAAATAGGGTTATCTGTTGGCTACAGGTGGCAACCTGTGATGCTTAAAGATGGAACCCAGGTAGCTGAGCAGTCCATGACATGCAACACTCCACTTTGGCCATTACTTGGGCTAGATGGGTGGTCAGTTGGATGGTCACATTAAGCCCTAGCATCTATATGATTATCCCAATTTAATTGCTCTTATGGCAAGCTCCAACTTTTTCTATATTATGTGTGCTAGAAGGCGGTGGCTGAGCGTCTTCATGTCTTTGGAATGATGTTAAACTCTATCTGATGGTGGGGTTCCAGTTTTAGAGGTTTGGGGAATATGGAGCACACCTTCATCACCATTGCTCCCTGGTCCACTTCTGACCCTGTTAGGGTCCCATCTATGGTTTAAATAGAAAAACAGGAGTTTATAAAAAATCGAGCATTCATTAAGAATGAATTTATTTCAAAACTTAAATAACAGTGTAAGGAACGATTTAAATAAATAGAAAAAAATGAGTTTTAAAAACTGTTAGAAATAACCCAACAAGGGTTGACATGGCGTAAAATCCAACAAAGCAAACCAAACCAGATTTCAGTAAGTGTCTTACCCAGGTCACCTTTTATTTCAGATTACGGAGGATTGGAATATTACTCTCTTCAGATGAGGTCGTCGACATATTCTAAATCATGTCAATTTGGTGATTTAATAGTTGATATTAACTCAATTTTACTTAGATTGGTACAAGACCATAGCATGGATCACCCAGTGAGAATCGAATTCACTACCAATAGCCTGTTTTTTCATAGTTGTTCTGGGGTTGTTACAGGTCACAAATAGAGACAAAAACTGGTGAAAGTTGACACAAGTGTATTGAGCAGAGAAAGTAGAATTTACAGAAGGAAGGTGAAGTTACGTCCGACAATACAGTCTAGAACTGAATTGCGTCACTTACTCCAAGTTACAATTGTCTTTGCTACTTATTGTAGTAGAAGGATTATGTAGATAGGTTATATCCCCTATAACACCCCCCTATGGACATGTCGCCCCGAGTTCAAATCCTGGACGTGGTAATTGCATTTCACTTAGTGCTAATAGCCTTGGGAAAGGTAAGAATCCTACTCTCCCTCCAGCTATGGATAAATAGCAGGGCAGACTGGGCTCTTTAACCTTGGTTAGGCAACCGGTCTAGGAGAAGGAAAACTCTGAATTCAAACCTGTTGAACTCCGCTTAAGAAATTGACCTTGTGTCGTATCCTGCTCGTGTGGAGGGGTTGGTAAATATATATAACACCCCCTTCAGTTTATTGTTTATATGGAATTGGTAACTCCAATGACAATGGTCTGCATCTCTACAATGGCTTAATCCTGATTATTGGAACCACCTGGTAGTTGGCAATATCCTCGGTCAAAGATCTGGCACTTGATTGATTTTGAAGTTGTCTTCAGATGTGATCTACAAGACCTACAAGACCTAGAGTGCATCTGAGAAATGCAGAGTGTCGGATCAGCTATTATCTTGTCAGGGTAGAGGTTACTCTGAGAAGTCATCAAAAAGCCTTTATCACTCGAAAGAAAAAATCTTTTTATTGATGCAATAAATGAACTTGATCCTTTCTACTGATGTTAACACATGGGAAGATTCTAAAAGCAAAGGATGTTTTATATGTTCACAAGAGAAAAATAAAGAAGGTTTAAGAATAATTGTCAGGAAACCCCACCCAATTCAGAACTTTCTCTAAAAAAAAAACAGAGAACATCAACACTCATAAAAAGTATTTGTAAAAGATTCAAAACCAATTGTGGCAAGATAGGATTCAAGAATAAAAGATTTAAAGGCTTTCAACAGCTTTATTGATAACTAGAAGCTGCTACCCAGCATCGCCTGGGTAGAGGAGGTAGCAAAAAAGTTAGTCTTGCAGATCCATTATTATGAATCATGAGTTGGATCCTCGCAAGATGCCTCATTAAAATCCCTATGTAAGGCTAAACAAATCGAGAAAATATCAATCCAAACTGTAATGCTTTCTGGGGCTGCTGTCTTTTCTTTTTCTTTCTGGCTCTCTTTGCTGTTGAGGCTATTCTCCTCTCCGCATCACTCTTTGCTGTGCCTTGCTTAATGCTAAGGCGCCAGGCTGCTCTATTTTTTTGCATCTACTTCCCACGTGTTTGTGTCAATATGGCATATTCTCATGTCTCATCTGCAGACATCTTTAAATCATAGGCAGGTTCTACCTACTGATCGGGAGCCTTTTACAAATTCTCAGTACGAAAGATCTTTTGGGATATGGACATTTTTTCTTCTCCTGACATGTCCAAGCCAGCAAAGACGCCTCTCACAGAGAATGGAGAACAGCACAACCATGTTGGTTACTTTATCCTGCCAGCAGATGCATATATATATATATATATATATATATATATATATATATATATATATATATATGAATATATATATATATATATAATATATATATATATATATATATATATGCATATGCATATGCATACACACACATGCACATATGCACATATATATATATATGCATAGCATGTGGTATAATGGTTAAAGTCATGGGAAATGGACTCGTCACCTGAGTTCAAATCCTGGACATGGTAATTGCATTTCACTTAGCACTAATACCCTTGGGAAAAGTATGGATCCTATTCTCGCTCCAGCTATGGGTAAATAGTAGGGCAGATTGGGCTCTTTAACCTTGGTTAGGCAACTGGTCTAGGAGAAGTAAAACTCTGAATTCAAACCTGTTGAACTCCGCTTAAGAAATTGACCCTGTGTCACATCCAGCTCATGCGGAAGGGTTGGTAAATATATATATATATATATATATATATATATATATATATATATATATATGTATAGCAATAGTATATGGTTATCACTAGCTCCCTTTGTGAGTTAGCAGCGGACAAAATTTGTACAGTATTATTAGTAGAGTGCTCAATATGAGTAATATCTGTTTGGTGAATGCCTGAGGCATGAAACCCAGGATCACAGAATTGCTTCTTTGTAATTGGTGGGTTGAGCTCTCTGGAAATCGTATTTTCTAGTGGCCTCAAACTATGCAATAATTACAGAGCTCTCTTTAAAACTGATCAAGTACTCCTGGTGGCCTAGTTTTTTTTTATAACAGTAAAGATTCCATTTCTAAAAAGTGGGGGTATAGATGGCACAGTGGAAATAACTCTTACTGATGATGAATCAGTTGGATTTTGATCGCAGCCTGAAGCAGCCTGCCTTGTCTAGTCACACTGATGAGACATGAAATGACAAAACAGGACTGTATGTGAATGACAATAGCGTTTGGCTAGAAACCACAAGGTTCCTCGTTCAATACCGGTCCTTGCCAACTCAGCGTATGAGTAGCACAGGGATCTGTGCGGTGAAGTAGGGAGCTGATGGTAGGTGTGCCGCTCCACCTCAGATACTAAAAAAAACAATCTCCTTGGTCTAGCGCTATTGAAAAGGTGATAGACTCCCTCACTGACTGGCTGATACCGACTTTAGGTCGCCCTGTCGACCTTTTACTACATATATATATATATATATATATATATATATATATTATATATGTGTGTGTGTGTGTGTGTGTGTGTGTGTGTGTTAAAGGCACATAAATGTAAATAGGTTTATATTGACTCAAGAAAGATACAGAATAATTAAAGCATGTATTAATTGGGATAGTGCTATATATTACTTAACTAAATGTATTATAAGATTTTAGTATTTGGAGTGTGTGTGTGTGTGTCTGTGTAGGTGCATACGAGTGGGTGGGTTGTACATAATTACATACATATGTATGATCCATCTGTATAAATAGTGACATTTTAGATATATATATACACAACCGGTTATGTAATTCTGTGGATATTTATGAATAAAAAAAATATGTATTCGTGCAAAAGTATGTTTAAAACATTTCAAAGATTCAATATATGTATATATTCCTTCACCTCTCTCTCTCTCTCTCTCTATATATAATTATATATATATATATATATATACATATATATATATATATATATATATATATATGCATGTGTGTACATTTATTAATAATTCATCAATCCTATACATGTATACATATAGGGAGAATAAACTAGATGGGAGCTGCACAAGAATGCTGCAGGTGATCATGAACAAGACGTGGAAACAGCACCCTACGAGAAAGCAGCTGTACGGCCACCTACCACATATCACCCAAACCATCCGAGTAAGATGGCCAAGACACGCGGAACACTGCTGGAGAAGCAAGGACGAACTCATACGCGACTTCCTCCAGTGGAAGCCAGCACATGGACAAGCCAATGTGGGCCAACCAGCAAAAAATGTACGTTGATCAGCTCTGTGCGGATGCAGGATGCTGCATAGAGGACCTCCCGAGAATGATGAGTGATAGGGACGGATGGAGAGAGATTGTCATGGATATCCGCACTGAAAGCGCGACATGATGATGAAGATGATGTATATATATTTATATATTTGTATATGTGTGTGCATATATATATAAATATATATATATATATATGCATATGTGTACATTTATTAATAATTCATCAATTCTATACACTTATACATATAGGGATGTATATATATATTTATATATGTGTGTATATATATTTATATGTTTGTATATGTGTGTGCATAATATATATATATATATATATATATATATATATATATATATAATATATATATATATATATGCATATGTGTACATTTATTAATAATTCATCAATTCTATACACTTATACATATAGGGATGTATATATATATATATATTCATATATATGTGTGTATATATATTTATATGTTTGTATATGTGTGTGCATATATGTGTGTGTGTGTGTATGTGTGTGCGGGTGCATGTGCATGTGTATATATTTCATTATATCCAAAAATATAATTCTATCCTGATATCATAACTACTCTATCAGATTTTTTCTTATAAGTGAAAAGAAACCATTGTTTTGCACCAAACACCTTTTACTTTTTATATTTTCTAAGAAAAAAAAGAAAAATACTTCAAGGAAAAAGGAAACTAAGAATTGCAATACATTCTTCATATCTGTTCTTGAAATAAACCCTATTTTATCCTCTTATTGCACCTTTATAATGCCATGTTTTGACTTAATAAAAAGAAAACAGAGAGGGAAAAAAAAATTCCTATTTCCTTCACAGCAACAGATTCCTCTGTGAATATCTCGCTGCAGTCAATCAGATGAAAAATATAAGGAACAAATTTATATTTGAATAGAATAAAAATGAAAAAAAAAGAAATATGTCTCGTAATAAAAGAAAGAAAAAAAACAACCAACCAACAAGCCCCAGAAATATCTGAACACATGCTAGTGTGCCATTCATGCTTCTGTGTATGGAGTATTTTTTAATGTCTTTTTTATTTATTTAGTTATTTACTTCTTCTCTTCTGTTTTCTTTCAAAGAATAGAAGAAGAAAAAAAAAGAGAGAGAAATCTGCATGAGCTTCTCAGTTGGAAGTTTTTGAATGCAACATTGACTAAATAAAGTCAATATTCTCTTCCTCACTTCTAGGACAATGAATAAATTCTGGTTAGCGACACCAGTCACCCACTTCCTCCATTTTTGTTACCGAGTATCAGAATACAAAATAAATCAGGGAAGAAAGAACCAGATGAAGAAAAAGAAAAAAAAAGACGCAGAAGATTTTTGACTACTTCAATAAAATCATTATAATGAGATAAATTAAAGCATAGCTTTTTTTTTGGTAATGTTTATTAATATGAAAGATAAAAAAAATGTTTGCTGTTAGACAGTGAGAATTTGGTGATTTCATAACCATTTTTTCCAAGGTTAGAGCAGTGGGCAGGAGTCTGTCAGAAAATCTTCTTTAAATAAGCTACTTGCTATCTATTTTCCTCTATTCCTATCTATCTCTCTATCTATCTTTCTCTCTCTCTCTCTCTCTCTCTCTCTCTCTCTCTCTATATATATATATATATATATATATATATATATAAAGTAAAAGTAAAGTAAAGTCGTCGAGGCGGCCTAAAGTTGGTATCAGCCAATCGGCAAGGGAGTCTATCCCCTTTTCACTAGCGTTAGACCAAGGAGAATGTTTTGGCGTCTGAGGTGGTGTGCCACACCTACTATCAGCTCTTTACTTAAGTAAGTCTATATATATAATATATATATATATATATGGTTGAGAATAGAGGAAAGTTAGGATATAACAACACAGACAACTGAAATCAATTGATAGTTTACCTCATTATTGAATGAACCTTCTTTAAAACTTTATTGACATAAGTATTTGGAAATTCTGCTTTTATAGTGAAAAGTACTTGGGATATATATATATATATATATATATATATATATATATATATATATATATATATATATATATATCAATTCATATCTACCCATCTATCTCAATTTCTGTTAATATTACTCAATTCATATTTGTTTATCTCAATCTCTTCTGATCTCTCTCCCACCCTCTCTCTCTCCTCTTAAATAAGCTACTGGATTGAGTGTAGTATCTAGGGTCTATACCCTATGAAGGCCGAGTTAGCTCAGTCGGTATAGCGTTCAGCTAGAAACTACAATATATATTGTTACTGAAGAATGAGTTTGGTCCTAATTGGATGCCCACTAAAAAGACCTTATGTTAATCCAGCCTGGTGGGAGGTCAGGAAATTATTTTCTTTTTCATTTCTTTCCTGATAGGGCATAAAAAGTAAAGTCGTCAAGGGAGTCTATCCCCTTTTCACTAGCACTAGACCAAGGAGATTGTTTTTGCGTCTGGTGTGGAACGACACACCTACCATCAGCTTCTTACTTTACTGCACAGATCCCTGTGCTACTCATACGCTGAGTTGGTATCGAACTAGGAACCTTGTGGTCTCTAGCCGAACACTCTACCGACTTTGCTAACCCAGCCCTAAATTCATGTAGACATGCATTTAGAATAGGAAATACTTGTTTTTATATATTTATATTGATTTTTTTTTTTTTTTTGTAAATTTAAAGAATCCTGAGAAATGCACTGCCAAGTGTGCAGAACTTAAAGATATAATATATGGAATAGTATCTACATTTTATGGCTCAATGCTATTCCCTGCTTGGTTGGACTGAGAACTTTTAGCACACACTTGTATGAGAATCATCCCAAAGGTAAAGATCTCCAAAATATTTAGATATCTCAGAAACGTTTATTGTTTATTGTTAATGTTGGGATTGTCTGCCCTTTGCCTAGAAGACTTATCTTCCTGCTGGTTGCCGTTTCCGACCACCAGGGGCTGTTGTATTAAGCGCCCGATTCAAACTCTCTCTCTCTCTCTCTCTCTCTCTTTTCTCCTTCTTTTCAGACTGGAAACATGGGTTAGACATTTGTGTCTACACCCCACCCTCGTGGGGGCCTCTATTCCCACGTACGGACTAATGCTGCTTGCTCACTTCTATTCTTTTCTTCAAATCTCTTCTAGCGTCTGGACTTTGTCTTGGTGGTCGGTCGCACTTAACTCATTTCTTCTTCTAGATCAGTCTTGTTACCAAGACATTCACCAACCACAAAACCGTGTTATTTTCTGAAGCTTTTATTTACTTAACTAAACATTTCATGTAACTAAATATCTGACTAACATAGTACGCGTATGCAGTGAGTTCTAGTTAAGGCAGTACATCACTGCCCGACGTCCAAACTGAAACTGAATACCCAACCAGGTCCCACGTGACTTCACGTATTTCACGGGCTTTCTGTAATCTTCCATGGAAAGTCCCGCCCGTGATATGAAAAGGGACATCCCTTTAGAAATACAGGGGATTGACAATAATCTTATGCAACTGCATAGATTATGTAACACTAAGTCAATAAGTGACTTCAATCTTATGGACTATCCATTAACTCCTTCTATATTTTATATGTACATTTAGGTATCTCTAAATATTGTATTTCCATTCATGAATGTGTCCTGTTATTATATCTTATTTGTATTATCTACTATGTATCTTGTATTTCTATTTCAAGTATCGTTTTCATGTTCCTGTATTAAAGTACATCTTGTTATATGTTTAACACCCTTGTCGGAGTTTGTTCATTTCAACAAGTTATAACATTATTATAACCTTGAACCTTACATTAATAATGTTTCCATCATTTTTAAGTTTGAAGATTTTTTTCTACATAATTGACATTTCAGTCAATGTATTTTTGTAGACACTGTGGCAATCTTTTCTGCTTATGTCATACCAGCTCACCCCCATGTCACTGAGGAAGTGTTAAACCTTGTCATTGTTGCAAATTCCTTACACCACTTGTGGACGTTTTTGAAATCCATGCATGACTAGCCATAAATTTCCGTTAATTTGGCAGTGACTTTCAATCAGTAAAGTAAGGAGCTGATAGTAGATGTGATGTTCTAAAACCAAATAACTTTGTGAACTTCATACTCATTGGTAGCGTCAATCGGGAGCCCCATCAAAAATGACTGCCAAACTGAGACTAATTTGAGCTAGTTGTAGGCATATGCACACAAGCACATCAGTGTCACCAATAACCACAAAAACTGTTTCCTAAAGCTTAGTAAATAACTATATAGATAAACATTTTAGACAGACCTCTCTCTCTCTCTCTCTCTCTCTCTCTCTCTATCTATCTATCTATCTATCTATCTTTCTCTTTTTCTCTCTGTCTCTCTGATATTGTTTATTTGTTTGTCTGACTCTCTGTTTGTCTCTCTTTCTCTATATATATTAGCTCAGTTAGTAGAGCACCTGCCTATAAATCTCAAGGTTCCAGAGTTGATACCAGCCCTTGCCAACTCAGCATATGAGTAAAAAAGTAAAGTAAGTCGTCGGGGCGGCCTAATGTCGGTATCAGCCAGTCAGCGAGGGAGTCTATCCCCTTTTCAATAGCGCTAGACCAAGGAGATTGTTTTAGCATCTGAGGTGGAACGCCACACCTACCATCGGCTCCTTACTTTACCGCACAGATCCCTGTGTTCCTCATACGCTGAGTTGGCGAGGACCGGTATCGAACTAGGAACCTTGTGGTTTCTAGCCGATCGCTCTACGGACTGAGCTAATTCGGCCCCTATATGGTGCTCCATCTCAGACAGTAAAATAATTTCCTTGGTCTAGCACTAGTGAAAAGGGGATATACTCCCTCACTGTCTGGCTGATACCAACATCAGGCTGCCCTGCCAACTTATATATATATATATATATATATATATATATATTTATTGACATATATATTCATGTAAAAAGACATTTGGTTTAGTTTTATTGAAAAAGAATTGTATGATAGGATCTAAAAAGAATCCGGTAAGACATAGTAAATCAATAAAAACTGCATAAAAATATGAAAGCCTGAGTAAAAAAAGACAAAAGCAATTGCAGTAAAAAAGAAAATAGCAGATAAGAGAAAAGTGAATTACTGTTGGAAATGTATAGAGAAATGTAAAAGAAAGACTATTGTAAAGATGAAAGGAAAAACTGAAGAATTGATAAGAGGAGGAAATGAAGGAAGTGAGAAATAATGTTGAGGAAGAGTGACAAAAGGAAGTGAATGAAGAAAAGAATGGAAATATGAAAAAAGGAAAGAAATGAAGGAGATGTAGGAAAAATGAAAAAATGGGTAAAAGAGAGGATCATGGGAAATACAAATGGAAGGTCTGCAAATAGAAGTACAGAAATGAAAAAATAGAATAAATAATTAAAGAAATAAAAGAGGAGTGAAAAATAAAAGAATGCAAAAAGAAATTAGGAATGAAAATAGATGAAGGGGAATTAAGAAATAACATAGAATGAAATTAAGAAATGAAAAAAAAAAAAAGGAAAGGAATGAACAATAATGGAAAAGATTAATGGGAAGTAGAAAATTTAGAAATATGGAAGGATCAAAGAAAGTAAATGAAATTAAATGATGTAAAAGGAAAAGGGAAAAGAGAAAAAGGGAAATAAAAGAAAAACAATGAAGATTGAGGAAATTAAGAAATAATGAAGATATAATGAAATGAAGAAACATTGAAAGAAATTGAATGTTGTAAAAGACAGGTGAAAGAAAAAAAGAAAGGAATGAAAAATGAAATGAAGGAAAATTAAAAGACAAGTGAAAGAAAAAAGAAAAATAGATGAAATATTAGAAATATTAGAATAAAGAAAGAGAAAGATGGGGGAGTGAAGAGAAGGAAAAGAATGGAAAAGAACGAATGAATAGGGAAATGAATAAAAACAGGAAGAAAATAAAATGACAAGAAAGGCAGATGAGGGAAAAGGGAAAACAGATCAAATGAAAAATTAATGAAGAGTGAAGGAATGAAGAAAAATTCTTAGAATAAAAGAAAAGAATGAAAAATGAAATGAAAGAAAATTGAAAGACAAGTAAAGAAAAAAAGAAAAGCAGGTGCAATACTAGAAATAAAGAATGAAATGGGGGGAGGGAGAATGAAAAAGAAGGAAAGGAATAAGTAAAAATAAGTAAAGGAATTAAAAACTGGAAAGAAAATGGAATGACAAGGAAGATAGATGAAGAAAGAGAGAAAGCAGAAGAAAAGAAAAAGAATGAATTGTGGGAATGAATAAAAACCGTTTTTAAAAAAAAGAATGAATGAAGACAAAAGAAAAAGTGGTACAATGCTAGAAAATGAAAGAGAAATAGGGGGAGAGAGGTAAGTAAGGAAAATACAAAAAAAAAGAAGGAAAAAAAAGAAGGAATAAGGAGAGGAATAAAAAAAAACAAAAGACACATGAATGAAAAGAGAAAACAGAAGACAAAAAAGAAAGATGAAGATAGAGTGAAGGAAAACAAAAATCAAAGAAGATGGAAAGGAAAGGAACATGAAAGAAATCAAATGTTATTTTAGAGAATTAAGCAAAAATATAAAGGAAAGGAGAGGGAATGAAACTAAAAAGGTTGAAAACTAGGAGGGAATAGGAGAGAAAAGAATAAAAAGAGAATGAAAAGGAATGACATAAAAATTTGATCAGAAAATGAAATTAGGTAAATTAGAAGAAATGAAGAAAAGAAATTTAAAATGTTTGAAAAGAAGAAAGGTATGAAGAGTGAACCGAAAGAAAATTGGACGAAATAAATAAACAAAGAATGAAATAAATTAAATAAAGATGAAATAGAATGAGTGAAGAGTAAAAGAATAAGAAGTGATGAAAGAAGGAGGCTTTAGAAAGACTGAAATTATCTTAAAAGGGAAAAAAACCCTTGAAACAGAAAAGAAAGCAAAACAAAAGAAACAGGTAATAACTGTGGCATATAATATAAATTGATAAAAAGGAAGAAAAAATAAAGAAAATGAAGGAAGAAATCAACTGAATAGAAAGAGGAAAGAAAAAAGAAAGAGGAAAAAGAAGAAATCATTTGAAAAGAAAGAGAAAAGAAAGAATAATGACGGAAACAAAGAAATCAACTCAAAACAAAGAGGAAAAGAAGGAAAGAACAAAGGAATGTGTGTTTTTAAAATAGGAAGAAAATTAAATCATATATTAGAGATTTGTTCATGATCACCCGCAGCATTCTTGTGCAGCTCCCATCTAGTTTATTCTCTTGTTGCTTAAATAGGGTTCAGGTGGTGCAACCATACAGCAGTACTGTGGAAACAGCACCCTACGAGAAAACAGCTGTACGGCCACCTACCACATATCACCCAAACCATCCGAGTAAGACGGACAAGACACGCAGAACACTGCTGGAGAAGCAAGGACGAACTCATAAGCGACGTCCTCCTGTGGAAGCCAGCACATGGACAAGCCAGTGTGGGCCGACCAGCAAAAACGTACGTTGATCAGCTCTGTGCGGATGTAGGATGCTGCATAGATGACATCACAAGAATGATGAGCGATAGGGGCGGATGAGAGAGATTGTCATGGATATCCGCGCTGAAAGCGTGACATGATGATGATGATGATTAGAGATTTAAGCAAAAAAGGGAAATCTGTGATGGACAAGATAATAAACTAAAAAAAAAAAAAAGTATGAAGGAAAAGAGATTGAAGAAAAAAAAAGAAAAAGAAAAGAAAAGAAATATCAGAAAAGGAAAACAAGTAATATAAAAAGAAATAAAGAATAAAAAAAGTAGTAATTTAAAATAGTTGAAAAGATGGAAGGAATGAACAATGAAAGGAAAGAAAATTGGAAGAAAAACGAAAGAGATATTGGAAATAAACAAAGAATTAAATAAATCAAATGAAGAAAGAGAACGAATGAAGAGTAAGAAGGTAAGAAGCGACGGAAAAAAAGAGAGCTTAGAAAGACTGAAATATCTTAAAAGGGAAGAAACCTTTTGAAGAGAAAACAAAACAAATCAACAGAAACACTTGTAATAAGCATGCTTCTCTTTTGCTTATGATAAAAAAAATTTGGTATTGAGTTGATTGGGGAAAAAGGCTTCCACACTTTCAGTTCATCTTCTGCCTTCAAAACTGTCAATATTTTGCAACCTGTTGTTTTTCATGCTGCTACAGTTGTGCTCTTAATTGCATTTCATCAGAGTAACTGAATCTATTTAATCATCAATGCTCTCAAGATAACAAGAATAATGCCTGAATCAGTGATACTTTTTATAGAATACTAAAATAATAATAAAACATGCTAGCAGCGGGAGAATGGCAGCGGGAGAAATATAGAAAGCCTAAAAAATGGATGAATTTACATGGCACTTATTCAAAGAAGAGAGCCACTTTGGGAAAGAAGAAAAAAGAGTAACAAGAGATGAGAAAAATAGAGAAAGGAAAGAAATAGATGAGAGAATGTAGAAAAATATGAGTAAGAAAGAAAGAAAGAAAGAAAGAAAGAAAGAAAGAAAGAAAGAAAGAAAGAAAGAATTAAGGTGAAAGAAATGGAAATACTGAATAAAGCAAGATATAGAGAAAAGAAAAAAAAAAGAAAAATAGATAAAGATAATTGGAAAAAGAAAAATATCAAAAAGAAATAAAGAAAGAAATAACAATAAAATTAAAAAGAAAAGAAAAAAGAGTAACAAAAAAATTAGAAAAAACGATAGAAAGGAAGGGAATAGAAGAGAGAATGTACAAAATTATGAATCATAAAGGATAAGAAAGAAAGAAAGAAAGAAAGAAAGAAAGAAAGACAAAATGAGAGAAGAATAAGAAATCAAGCAATAATCAGGAAAACGAAAGGAAAAGAAAGGAAGAAAGAGGGGAATCAACTGAAAACAAAGAGGAAAGAAATAAGAAATGAAAAATGTAAGAAATCAACCGAAAAGAAAGAGAGAAAGAAAGAGAGAAAGAAAGAGAAGAAATAAAGAAAGAAATAATAAGATGACAGAAATGAAAATATTGAATAAAGAAAAAGAGATAAAAATAATTGGAAGAAGATAATATCAAAAACAAGAACAATTATAGTAAAAATAATATCAAAAGTAAAAAAGTGTGTGTGTGTGAGAGAGAGAGAGAGAGAGAGAGAGAGAGAGAGAGAGAGAGAGAGAGAAGAAGAAGAAGAAGAAGAAGAAGAAGAAGAAGAAGAAGAAGAAGAAGAAGAAGAAGGAAAATAGAGAATGGAAAAATAAAGAAAAAACAATAAAGATAAACCAAAAAAAGTTTTAAATAAAATGAGTGGTAAGTTTATTAGCTGGCGCTTCATTGTTTCGATCTGTTAAGTAGATCTTCTTCAGGGCATTTGTTGATATAAGGAAAAGTTTTTTTTTTAATTTATCACAGAATAACGAGAAAAACTGCGATCGTCCTTGTTGATCAATCTGTTCACAATTTCAAGTTTGAAGAAGGAAATCTGGAAAGGTAGACGGTTTGAAATATGACATCAAATATTCTTCCTTTGTGTGTGAGTATGTGTGTGTGTGTGGTGTGTGTGTGTGTGTGTGTGTGTGTGTGTGGAAAAGAAACAAGATCAAAAATGTTGCCAAACTAAAGCAAAATCAGATAAGAAAGACGGCAACTAGAAAAGAAGGAAAAAAAAGGCAAAAAAATGCCATTAGAAAAGAAGGTAAGATTGAAAGTATTTAGACTGAGGGGCAAATTGATACATTTCTTTTTCTTCTTCCACTGCAGTTTTGCTGACTGTGGAACAAAAGAGAAGAAGAAGAAGGAGAAAAGAAGAAAAACGAAATCCCTTTTGGTCATGACAGCCTACAAGTTCTGCTTGGGATGTTCAATAGTGCACAGATAAAAATGAATAAACATTGCAGCATTTCGGTTTGTGGCATTGTCTGTTTGGCGTCACCACAACTGGAACCAGTGCTGAAAAAGTCTACAAAATTCAAAGCTTACTGAGAGAGCCTTTCACTATCCACTTAGATTCTGGCCAATGAAATTAAAGAATTTCAACAATTGATGTAAAGAAATGGCAGGGATCTTCTTATTCGTTTTTTTTTTCTTGTTTTTTTTTTTTGTAAAAGACATTGATTCTGTTTGCACACTTGCATGTAAAGTCGAGGATTTATCACTGAATTAATTTGTTTTGGTCATCTGGATGCTGAGTAAGACATTTATACCCCATACTGTTCTAGATTCATTTCATTTGCTTTAAATTAAAATCGTCTATCAAAAGTGATAGTCATCAGGGTTGCCTAAAGTCGGTATCAGCCAACCAGCGAGGGAGTTTATCCCGTCTTCATTAACACTAGACCAAGGAGATTATTTTAGTGTCTGCAGTGGAGCGCCACACCTACCATCAGCTCCTTACTTTACAGCATAGATACCTGTGCTGCTCATATGCTGATTTTGCGAGGGCCGATATCGAACTAGGAACCTTGTGATTTATAGCCAAACGCCATACCGACTGAGCTAACCCAGCCTTCATAGGGTATAGACCCTAGATACTACACTCAATCCAGTAGCTTATTTAAGAGGTGAGAGAGAGGGGGGAGAGAAATCAGAAGAGATTGAGATAAACAAATATGAATTGATTGATGGTCGATATCGAACTAGGAACCTTGTGATTTCTAGCAGAACGCTCTACCAACTGAAGCTAACCCGGAGGGAAGTAATTTGTATTTTCGTAAAGATTAATTGGGACACTTTAATTTAAAATGCAGTTATATTCGTGTATTGAAATGCAAGGAAGGAGAGAAGGAGAGTGAGTGGAAAGAGCATAATAGTCCTGACCAGGAATGTTGTACTACCTGCTAATTGAAGGCATAAGAAACAATAGAATCATGAAATAAGACATTTTATTTTGGACACTTTAATTCAAAATATTTGTGGGTTTTTTTTTTCCATCCTTCCGTCTACTAAAGTCGATGGTTTAGTGTCCAATTTTTTTTTATCTGCATGAGTGGCTGAACGGACCAATTTTTGAATGCCAATCTCTGGTGCAGTGACTGCAAACAAACAGTGATTCTTGCTGGAGTTGCTGTTGTCTCTCAGAAGTAGTAAGGAAAATTTATTTAGCTATTTGTTACTTTTGCTGCAGTTTATTGAAATGCAAGGGAGGAGAGAAGGACAGTGAGTGGAAAGAGCATAACAGTCCTAACCAGGAATGTTGTACTACCTGCTAATTGAAGGCACAAGAAACAACAACAGAAACAACAAATGAGACAAAATTTATTTACAGAAATGTACAAGAGTTTGTTTTTTTGTTTTGTTTTTTTTTTTTTTTTTTTTTTTTTTCTTTTTTTGCTTATGTGTTGAGTTAGTCATGTCGTGGAATAAGGAAATATTAGGTTTGAGTAGACAAAGGAATAATCAACATGTCTGTTGTTTTGAAAAGGAGAATAGTAAGTATTTTATTTTACAAAAGAGAAGAGCTACTCAAGGCAGATAACCGCTTTAGTTGTCAAACTTGATGTATAATTCTAACATTATGTTCGATCAGAATGCTTGCAAAGAAGTAAGGTTGTTGGATGCCTGTTCTGCAAGAGCTGATTTCTCAGTAAGTATTCAAGGATAAAGTTACTTATGGGCGGTATGTAGAGAAGACCTACCGTAGAGATCCAAAAAGACCAGAGTTTTTGCGTGTTCTGTGATGGACCATGTAAACATGGGGGTTGGCAAGTTAAAGTTTTGAGGTGAATTGAATGGCACATTGTGTAAATAGTAAAACAGACTGGATTCTTTAGCCTTGGTAATGCAACCTTCTAGGAGAAGAAAAACTGAATTCATATAAAATTTTAACCACGAATGGTGACAGACAGGTCAAGAGTTAAGAATAAAACGAACAACTTGAAATAGGAATAAATACGTGTATTACAGAATATATATTTAACAATAAGGTTTCAAACTTTTAGTGCCTCTGCACAAATGTATATAATTTGTAAAATCTTAGCTGACTCCTAGGTAGGGTGCATTATCGGATCCCCTGCTACGGCTTATCTGTCGTAATGCTGGATATGAGAGACGTTCAATTTGTGGTCCGTCTTCGATGCTGGTCGAGCAGAAAAAGGAAGAATTTCCCACTATGGGTTTGCCGCCAAAGTATTCTAGCCTGTGATTGGTTGTTTCGAAACAGAGGCTCGTAGACAAGGACAATAACCCCCATACCTCAGAATTCTGAATATTTCAAAAACAACTGTACATTGCTTAAAAATTGACCTTGTGTCACATCCTACCCATACATAAGAGAACCAGTAGGTAGGGGAGACAACAAGCTATTCCAGCAAGTATCACTGTCTGTTTGCAGTCACTGCACTAGAGATTGCCATTCAAAACGTAGTCTGTTCAGCACTCAAGCAGTTGCAGATATTTAAAAAAAGAAAAAAAAGTGGACACTACTTCATTGTCTTTAGTAGACGGAAGGATGCCAACTATTTTTCGACTAGTTTGAAGAGTTTGAATTGGCAGGACTTGAACCCAGATTCATCCGAAGTGAAACCCAGATTGGTTTAGGGAGTAATGTAGGCCTGGGAAAATAAGATTTAGAATTAGTTCAGATCCAAAGTGCTGATTCTTCTTGTCTGTGGATTAAGATGGTATCAGTGAATGGAATAGGTTCTATTACCATTTTGTTGCCTCGGATTCCTGCCCTTATTTACGCTATGTTTTTCTTCAACACTTAAACCTTTTGAGTGAATTTTAATTGTCTCTTTTTGGCTGGAGAATAGATATGGTTATGGCTCAAGAGAATACCAACCCAAGCAAAATATGTATCCGTATTTTATGGACCATAAGGCGAGTATCAGGAAGATATAAGGACAGTATCAGTGAACGGATCTATTTTCATATATAAGGCGCACCGGATTATAAGACGCAGTATCAGTGAACGGATCTATTTCATATATAAGGCGCACCAGATTATAAGACGCAGTATCAGTGAACGGATCTATTTTCATATATAAGGCGCACCGGATTATAAGACGCAGTATCAGTGAACGGATCTATTTCATATATAAGGCGCACCGGATTATAAGCGCAGTATCAGTGAACGGATCTATTTTCATATATAAGCGCACCGGATTATAAGACGCAGTATCAGTGAACGGATCTATTTTCATATATAAGGCGCACCAGATTATAAGACGCAGTATCAGTGAACGGATCTATTTTCATATATAAGCACCGGATTATAAGACGCAGTATCAGTGAACAGATCTATTTTCATATATAAGGCGCACCGGAGTATAAGGCGCAGTATCAGTGAACGGATCTATTTTCATATATAAGGCGCACCGGAGTATAAAGCGCAGTATCAGTGAACGGATCTATTTTCATATATAAGGCGCACCAGAGTATAAGGCGCATAAAGCAGAACAAAGCAGTTGGATAGGTCAGATTTATTCAGGTAACTAAAAATAACTTTCAATATTGTTCACTTGTAACCCACAAAGAACAGAAAAATACGCTCACTTTTTCAATCATTCCTTTTCTACAAATCCGTCAAATTCTTCATCTTCGATGTCGGAGTTTAGCAGTTGAGCGATGGTGGCATCAACCAAACCTGAATCCCTTTCGTCATCCTCTGAGTCAGTCTCATTGCTGTTGTTTGGCTGTTCAGTGGTAATTTCGGTCTTCGTGAAAGCTTTGACGATAGTTGAGACCGACACTTTGGCCCAGGCATCGACGATCCATAGGCAGATAGTGGAGTAATTAGCCCGGCGTTGCCTCCCTTGAATGTTTTTTTTTCTCAACCCAATTTTTAAGAGACTACACAAGTGATTCCATTACAGCAGTGTGAACATAGAAATTGGTTCGAGGTCACAAGGCCTAAGCACAAATAGAATTCATACAAGGCGCACCGGATTATAGGGCGCACTGCCGATTTTTTACCAGATATAAGGATTTTAAGTGTGCCTTATAGTCCGAAAAATACGGTACATTAAACTAAATGGGTTGGGGTAGGGTCAAGTTTATTGTCTAATACCAGGGGCACTTGCCATAGATAGCAAGCTAGTCATAGATCATTGCAACATGAGTGAGTGTGATCCACACAGGGTGTTTCTCATTTGTAAACGTGTGCCATATTAAACTAACCCAAGTAATTATCAATAATTTCTTGTGATGACCACCGGGGAGCCACATGGTTTGCAATGTCAGTATCATTGAAATTAATTGGATACTTACTGTGTGTCCAATATTTGTAGCCTGGGGCTTGACAGCTACTTGGGTATTGGGCTGTGGCTAGCAAGTGAATCTTGCATACCAGCATTCCATTATTTGGTACATACATTGTGCTACATATTAATAGTCTTTTGGTAGATCAGTGGTACCTTTTTGGGATGCCTACACCTTGTCTTCCAAATTACATCCCCAGCTTTATATCCCCAACAATCACTAATCTTTTTCTTGGTATGAGCTCTTCTGCAAATTTAAGATGACCAAAAATGTAAGACTTTTGTCATGCCTACCAAGGACTTTTGCCATTTGCAAATGTGAAAATCTGATAATGATCAGACCTCCCACTGTTTACTCTCTCTCTCTCTCTCTCTCTCTCTCTCTCTCTCTCTCTCTCTCTCTCTCTCTCTCGCTGTGTGTGTGTGTGTGTGTTTGTGTGTTGAAAACATAATTGGAAGAAAAATACATATACTTTGGTATGGATTAAATAAATCATTATTATTACTAGCAAATATATGCACCCTCCGGGTGCAAGTATTTAAGTTTTAATGTAATAAAATATTGTATTAAATCAGAAAGGCTAATGAAACTAAATAAGAATACAGATAAAAAGATTTGAAACGGGGGGGGGGTATAATCGAAAAATAGAATAACTGAAACTTACACTTCCATCACTCTCGTCTTTCATTGTTATTTTTTCTAATTTAAGTATTTAGTTAAAAGAGGAAGTAAAGAATAAAATTACAGTTATTTATTCTTTTTAATGAATTTAATTTAAGATTTATTGAAGAGATTTTTGCTTATATTCATTAAAATAAAACCAAACGATTAGAAATCAATAGTACTAAACACATATTTATTAAAATCACATTTTAAATATCAATATGCAAATTAGCCTTCCCGTTCACACTGTAAACCGTTATTTTGTTGTATATATAAATATAATTGCATGTTATTAATATGTGGATATGGTCAACAGCATTAATAATGTAAAAACAATTTTATTAATAATTGAGATTTAAATAAAAATAAAATCATTGAGAATGTGATGTCAATAACAAAGGGAATTGTGACTTGAGTAGTAATATAGTTTCGGTTACAGACAGAAAAACACACAATCTCCATTATAATAAGATAGGCATTGTTCGACATGTGTTTTCGACCAAGATACACAATATTCTATTAAGAATTCTTTAAATATAAAGATAAGATAAAATCAAAACACAGTTTTTAAATCAAAACACTCTTCCCTGATGATGACATTCTGTTTGCATGTTTCATTTTGTGTTTTCTACGATCATTATTTTATTCTATTTTTTTATTTAAAATAATTTTAAATAGAATACTGTAGATGTAAGTGAATCCTGTGCAAAAAATGTTGGTAAAAATTTGTGTCCCCACTGCCATATTTCTGAAGGGGTGACAGTGATAACAGGATATATAGTCACAGTTTGGTTTTACTTATTTAACAACGTTGCAACTCTTCATGGGTTATGTAATGCATAAATCTGATTAATTTGTAAATGTTTGATTATAATCATAACTTTATATTTTTAAGATTCCATTGCAACCATATTTTAACTCGCAGTTTTTTTCTGTTTGTATATAGCTATAGGGTTTCAAGCATTACTATCCAATACTAATAATTTTTGAACAAATCTATTTGACCCATACATGGGACCCTAACAGGTACTACTCGGGGTCAAAGTGAACCTGAGATCCAAAGAGATCCAGAAATAAACCCTCACCATCAGATCCAGTTAAACACATACACATGACACCCATTTCTGGCAGATTTGACAGTCAAATAATCTAAGCACCGCCTACAGTACAGTACAGTACATTATATATATATTATATATATAATATTATATATTATATATATAAAGTGCTTAATTGGAGTCGTATTTGAAAATTAATTAATTAATAATGAATTAGGCGGGAATACCTATTAAATGTATGGCTAAACAACCAAAAATTATCGGCAAAAAGCCATTCAAAACAAACCGTGTTTACAACTTATCATATCGTCGTGTAATAAAAGTCACTAGAAGTGGAATATTAACCTACTCTAAACAAATCATAAAATCTAAGAAGTCCGTTTAGTGTAGGGGTTATGAGATCGGCCTGTCAGCTTGGCAGTCCGGTTTCAAATCACGCACAGGGCGGTCTTCCGATCTATAGCTCTGCTGATGAGGCCTAATAGGCCGAAATGTACATACAGAGATTGATTTTTCTCGATTTGTTTAGCCATACATTTAATAGGTATTCCCGCCTAATTCATTATTAATTAATTAATTTTCAAAATTAGGTACGACTCCAATTAAGCACTTATTCTCCCAAAAATTATCGGCAAAAAGCCATTCAAAACAAACCGTGTTTACATATATATATATATATATATATATATATGAAGTTAATCCGACAGTATGAATTTAACATTTTTAGAATAAACAAATGATGTTAATAGTTTGCTGACAGATTCTGTTTCGACCTTTTTAATAGAGCGGTCTTCATCAAGAGCAAAATATGAAGGAAAGACGAACAAAATAACCATTAGAAGGTGGGGTACAAACGAACGCTGGTTTTCGATGCTAGATTTTTTTAAAAATGTGTATTCTGTGTTAAAATAAAATAAATTTTATTTAAAACAAACAGAAGCATTATAATCCATATTAAAAACTCAAAAGAGTTTGATGTAAAAATATATAAAAAAGTTTATAATAAGTATCAAAAATGTTCATGATGCATTCCAGCTACAAAAAGTAAGTTAAAAGTCCACAGCACAATGGAAGAAAGATGTTTTTTCACAGCACAAGAAAGATGATTTTTCCAAAGCCAATTGAAGAAAGATGTTTTTTTTCTAAAAAATGTTAAATTCATATATATATATATATATATATATATATATATATATATATATATATATATATATATAAGCAGGATGCCAAACAAAGTCCATTTTTAAGTGAACTTTAACAGGTTTGAATTTAGAGTTTTCCTTCTTCTAGACAGATTGCAATACTAAGGTTAATTACCCCATTCTGCTCTAGTAACCCATAGGTGGAGGTAGAATAGTTGGAATTTTGCTCAAGGATATTAACACTATGTGAAATTCAAACAGTCTTGTGCAGGATTTGAACTGGGTTTGCTGTAACTACTTCCTGCAATGATATCCATCACTCCATGAGCATGTCTACACACACACACACACACACACATACACACACACACACACACATACACACACACACACACACACACATATATATATATATATATATATATATATATATATATATATATATATATCCCGTAAGTTTATCAATTAATTGTTTGCCCCTGGCTGACAGTTTCCAATAGCCGAGAGGGTAAGGAACTTGACGGACGAAAATTCTACCGGGTTTCGCACCCGGCTAAAGGTAGCTATTAAAAAGTCTAACCGCACTGATGAGAAGAAAACTTCGAAACACATGTCTGTGGATGACTATATATAGCTGTTAAAAGTAAAGCCACACTGATGAGATGTAAACTTCGAAACACGTGTATGTGGATAACTTATTCATAAAGATATATGTATATGCTCCCAATCGGTAGAGCTCTGTAGAAGGGACATTAATTGAAATTTCACCGCTTGGCGTATAGCTGAACCTCGACTTGTTTACAAAAATCTGGAGGCCTCTGGTGTTGATAAAATCATTCCGCGTAGGAATGTATCAATTAATTGTTCACTTAAAATTGACAGCCGCTAATAGCTGCATAGGTAAGAGACTTGGCAGACAAAAATTCAGTCAGGTTTCGATCCCGACTAGAGGTAGCTGTTAAAAGTAAAGCCACACTGATGAGAAGTAAACTTCGCAACACGTGGATAACGAAATTTTCCATCTTTCTTCAATTGTGCTGTGGACTTTTCACTTGCTTTTTTGTGGCTGGAATCATGAACATTTTTTTTATACTTTTTCATACATTTTTTATATATTTTTACAACAAACTCTTTTGAGTTTTCTTGAGGATTATAATGCTTCTGATTTTTAAAAATAAAATTTATTTTATTTTTAACACAGAATATGCATTTTCAAAATTAAAAAAAAAAATTCCAGCTCCGAACATGAACGTTCGTTTGTACCCCTCTTGTTTTTAACGGTTTACTTATTCCGTCTTTCCATCATAAATATTTCGCTCTTGAAGAAGACCGCTTTATTAAAAGGTCGAAACAGATTCTGTCAGCGAACTAATAACATTTGTTTTTTCTTAAAAATGTTTAATTCATACTGTCGGATTCACTTCCATTTACTTCATATATATATATATATATATATATATATATATATATATATATATATATATATATATATATAATATATATATATAAGTAAAGAAATAACAAAAGACTTAGAGATTTTGCTTTATAGCCTATTTCGGGGAGCTTAGACAAAGTATCTAATTCTCCTAGCTCATTCGCATCTGATGAGCTGGGAGAATTAGACACTTTGTATAAGCTCCCTGAAATAGGCTATAACGCAAAATCTCTAAGTCTTTTGTTATTTCTTTACTTATAAATTTGCTCTGTGACTCTAACAATAAGAGCACACATTGAGCTCTCAAACTGCGACAGGTTGTTTAAAAAAACTCCTATGTCGTAAGGAAGATTTCTTCTCTGGACTTTTGGATTATATATATATATATAATATATATATATATATATATATATATATATATATATATACGTGTCTGTGTGTAAAGTCTTTCTATTATTTCAGCTTTATTATTTTATCAGGTAATGATCAGTCTGTACTAGATATTTCAAGAGTTTGAAATAAAGAAGAAAAAAAGCGCACTGTTTTAAGATAAGAGAATTGCTTTCTACAATATCAAATTATTCTTCAGTAATTATTAGCTAAAAATAATCATAAAAACAATTACTGAATGAAAGCAGAGGAGTTAGCAATATAAAGTGCAGGAAATGAATACTGGAGTCGGATAAATAAGTAGAAAATGATTAAATAAGTAAAGTAAAAGATAATAAAATGACTATGGACTAAAAATATTAGATGAAAAATTAATTTAATAATTATAATGTGAAGTAGATAAAAGTTAATAAAAAAAAAACAGAAAAGAAAAATGTTGAAGAAATTGAAATATGGAATTCAAAAAAATGGAGAAAATAAAATTACTTTGTGATGATATAAAGTCAATAATTTTTTTTTTAAATTACTGGAGCCAAAAGATAATTGACTCAAAACGCTTTTTAGTTGTTTAATTTTTTTCTTTTTCTTTTCTTCTTGCTTTCATTTTTTTATTTTTGTCATCAACACTGCAACCAACTTCAGTTTTAAAGAAAGAAAAAACGTTTTGTTGACGTAGTGATGGTAGAAATATCTTAAGTAGTTTGCATATTTGTAAACATACAAACACACACACACATACACACACACACACATACATATATATATATTTTTGGGAGAATATGTGCTTAATTGAAGTCGTACCTAATTTTGAAAGTTAATCAATTAATATTTAATTAATTAGGCGGGCATACCTATTCAAATATAAGGCTAAACAAATCGAGAAAAATCAATCTCTGTATGTACATTTCGGCCTATTAGGCATCATCAGCAGAGCTATAGATAGGAAGACCGCCTTGTGCATGATTCGAACCAGTATACAAAAACCTAGCCTGAAAATGCAAAGTTTGCATAGAAGAAAAATTAGCTATAATAACTTTCCCCAAGAAAAAGAAATTACTCAACAAATGATCAGAACATACAGCAAAACGTAGACATAAATAAATACTTAGGAAGCCAACTAAACACTAATGACTCCCACAATTAAAACAAATTTAGTGGGGAGTGTTGTTGCTTTGGAGTTTTATTGCCTTTTGTTGTTTTATTTATTGGGTGTCCTTTTGCTGTACTTTTAATTTTTAGGGGTCATTCAATTTTTTATTTGTTGCATGTTGCTTAGAGGAGGGGTGTTGTTTGGGGGGTTCTATTTGGGAGTTTTCAGTTTGCGGTTTACATTTTTTTGTTGCTTTTTCTTTGTTTTATTAATTCATTTTTTATTTGTGGTTCATTTTGCTATGTATTATTGAATCTGTTTGTGCTTTTTTTATTGTTTTTAAAAATTTTGCAGGGAACTTGTTTTAATTGTGGGGGTCATTAGTTCTTAGTTGGCTTCCTAAGTATTTATTTTCATGTCTACGTTTTGCTGTAAGTTCTGATCAATTGTTGAGTATTATTGCTAATTTATTTCTAGGCAAATTTTGCATTTTCAGGCTAGGTTGTTGTATGCTGATACTGTTTTCCTTATTTTCTAGGTTATTTCAGGTGTGTTTTGCTTTGAGATTTTTGTTTACCAGATTTTTTTTCATAGTGTAGTGCTGTGTTTATATTTTTTTTATTTTTGAATGATGTCTTGTGGGCATAGCTTCTTTGTTTCCAGTTGCCTTCAATTACACCAATGTATATTTTTCCCAGTGTTTCCATTATTATTTTATCAAGTAATGATCAGTCAATACTAGATGTTTAAGTATTATTTGGATTATTTGGACAATTTTCCTCATCTTTATTGTTATCTGTACAACGTTTCAGCCGATGTGTCCTCCGTCCTTCTTCAGGTATTTCTTGTCAGGTTCAGGAGCCTTCTCGAACTCGGGAACCTTCTTTTTTGAACTCAGGAACGTTCTTATTGTAATTGGGAGCCATCATTATTCCCGATTATAATATCGGCCGAAACGTTGTACAGATAACAATAAAGATGAGAAAAATAGACCGAATAATCTCTATTAATAATGGAGATTCGCTTCCGGTTTTTGTCTGTAATAATAATGACGTCACTGCTTACGTCACATTGCTCAAAATCGTCATAACATAGAATAAATACGCTCAAAATTTGAGCATGCAACATTAGATAGTTCTCATTGTTTTTTAAAACAAATTTTAATAGATACATTCCCAGTATCATATATTTACATATAGTTTGTTTTATTTTAATAGATATTCAAAGTTAATAGAACTTAGTTTCGATTTCAAATTGTTTTATTTTTTTTACTCCTTTGATAAATTTGATGATTTCATGATTTATGGTTCAAACTCTCTGACATTTAATTTTTAACTTCCACTTCCTCGAGCAATATCTTTCAAAAATTTACTCTTACATCGCCCGGGGGTGTTTTTTATTTTGCTAGTCCAAATAATACTAATTATCAAGCCTCATCTAAAAATATTCAGAGAACTAGATGTTTAAAGTGTTTGAAATTGAGAAAAAAAATTCTGTCAAGTCATATTGAAAGCATTAGTTCCTATTAGATTACTGAATACTTAGATGAGTAAACGTTTAAGCAACATCAGGTAACGAATATCAAAATGACTTAATTCAGCATTAAATGACCCGAAAAGGATTGATATGCCATAGAACAAAGCAGTCAACCAACCAACCAAAACTGTTACCCAAAATTTCAAAATCATTCCCTTTGAAATAAAGAACTTAATTATTCGGACTATTGTCCTCATCTTCATTGTTATTTGTACAACGTTTCGCCGATATACCCTCCGGCCTTCTTCAGGTATTTCTTGTCGGACTCAGGAACCTTCTCGGACTCGGGAACCTTCTTTTCGAACTCGGGAAGGTTCCCGAGTCCGACAAGAAATACCTGAAGAAGGCCGGAGGGTATATCGGCCGAAACGTTGTACAAATAACAATGAAGATGAGGACAATAGTCTGAATAACGCAGATAATACTAATCTTCACGCCTCATCTCAAACATTCAGAGAAAAAGAACTCAATTTTCTGATTGTTTAGGATCATTGTCTGTTGATAATTCCAATAATTTCAGGACTTTGGCAGACAATTACAGGTACACTTCCAAAATCTTTCAATATGTAGCAACATCTATCTCCACTTCAAAGATAGAATTGGCACACCACTGTTCCAGCTTCCGCCAAATCCTTCTGAATTTCTCTCTGCATTGTTGTGGGCCTGATCGTCGCTTTCTGAACAATATTTCTGGCAGCATGGAGTGGAATTTTGGAAGGACATCGAGATTGAGGCAAAATCTTGGCTGAATATTAATGAGACTTCCATAGGAGAATTCTATTTCCAAAAGTGGAAATACGGATATTTAATTGATTAGAGATGTTCCTATATCCCAACCCATTACTGTTTAATGAGATATTAAGTCCGCTAGCATCTTGCGACAACTCTTTTATCTCAGGTTCTGTGATACTTCCAATGTCCTGATTTGTCATTTTATAATTGAGCAATGAATGATGTTAACATTGGTCCCATCAGTTAATAATGTTCTTGCATGATTACTTGTCACTGAATATTCTAAATCAATCACACTTCATCATAGTTAAATATAGATGGGGCCCTAAAAAGTACTACCTCTCTGGGTGTTGAAATTCACCTTAGTCAGTACAAATTAACACTAACAGACTCTAATAATAATAAGGATCAAAAGTTATCGGCCCTAATTCATGTATTGTACGGGTGAGTTACTTGCCCTTTGATCTATTAATTTCAGTCATTGTTTTTAAATAAATAAAACACCTCGTGTTATGAAAAGAAGTCGTAATGTGTTGCCTCGTTAATCTAATGGAAGGTATCTCAATTGGAATATGTCTCAATGAATAACTGCGCTTGTTATTGAATAACTGCGCTTAAGTTATTAAATTCCCAACACTGGGCCCCCTTTAAAGGGGATAATGTCAGTGTATTCTAACCCTGTCCACAGTGTAGTATAACATAAATGATATAATACATAAATTATATAAAAACTAGAGATATAAAGATTTATTTATTATTTACCCTTCTATCTATAAGTTACTTTCCCATATAAACTTAATCTAAAACAGTGGTTCTCAACCAGGGTCCATATGAACCCCTGGGGATCATATAAAATATTTTGGGACCCAGGTAAGTAAAATGTATTTAACTATAAAAATACAATGGTTATGGGTGGTCCACCAGAGTAAAATAGGATTAAAAGGGGGTCAATAGGTAAAAAAAAGGTTGAGAACCATTTTTCTAAATCAATCACACTTCATCATAGTTAAATATAGATGGGACCCTAAAAGGTACTACCACTCTGGATCCCCTTTTAAGGGGATAAAGTCAGTGTATTCTAAACCATGTCCATAGTGGAGTTTAACATAAAGGATATAATACATAAACTATATAAAAACTAGAGAGCTAAATATTTATCTATATCATTTATCTATATTATCAATATATTATTATCATTGTGTTAGTATAGCATTCAATTCTAAGACTAAGAACAACAAGAAAGGAATTAATACTTCCTTTAATTCAAACAATTTATTGGCCAGAACAAATAACAATATAAAGTCCTTCCTGTATATAAAGCTGAGTTTAATGGACTTACCTGCGCATTGGAGAAGATATCTTTCTTGGAGCCCTTCAAATCGCTGCCTCGTGGAACCGCTGGTGGAATCTATCTGTCTGGATTTTGGATATTGCGCCTAAACTTCTGGGTTCATCACGTGATTGGTATATCCAATCACAGAGAGCCTTTCCCTCAATCACACTATATACAGGAATCAACATTTTACAGACCCAACATTATATTTAGTTATTAATGGCACAAGCCACCTTCAGTGTGTACAGCTTGTGATTCAGGGCTTAAGAAGCATTTAAAAGTGTGTGTCAGTCTTAGGGTATGAATTAATTGTGAGTGTTGTAGCGATCATTTCCACACTCAACTAGATAGATAAGTTTACATATATGTCCTTACCACCACCACCACCCCGTACGAGCAAGATGTGACACAAGGTCAATATCTTTAGCAGAGTTTAACTAAAAATGTTGGTGTTAGGCAAGGTGTTAGGATACGAATTGATAAGAGGGAATAATGTGTTCAGGTTTTCAAGTGAGAGTAGAAGTGATCACTTCCACACTCAACTGGATAGATAAGTGTATATATATATATATATATATATATATATAATATATATATACCAACCCCTCCGTATGAGCAGGATGTGACACAAGGTCAATTCAAAGTGCTCAATACAATGTAGAGCAAAATTTATTTATATAATGAATTAAAGTAACCTACTCGAGTTTCATCGTGATTCGTCAGGGTTACATCAGTTTAAATTAATCGAGTTTTCGATTAATCTCAGTTGGTACAATACATGCCCGTTGGAATGGGACTATATTCCAACGGGCATGTATTGTACCAACTGGTTAATCGAAAACTCGATTATTCAACGGATGAACCCTGACGAATCAGACGATGAAACCGAGTATGTTACTTTTATCCATTATAATATATATATATATATATTATATATATTAATATTATATTATATATATATATATAAATATATATATTATATATATACGTGTCTGTGTGTAAAGTTTTTCTATTATTTCAGCTTTATTATTTTATCAGGTAATGATCATGTGTACTAGATATTTCAAGAGTTTGAAATAAAGAGAAAAAAAAAGCGCAATGTTTTAAGATAAGAGAATTGCTTTCTACAATATCAAATTATTCTTCAGTAATTATTAGCTAAAAATAATCATAAAAACAATTACTGAATGAAACAGAGGAGTTAGCAATATAAAGTGCAAGAATGAATACTGGAGTCGGATAAATAAGTAGAAATGATTAAATAGTAAAGTAAAAGATAATAAATGACTATGGACTAAAATATTAGATGAAAAATTAATTTAATAATTATAATGTGAAGTAGATAAAAGTTAATAAAAAAGAAAAGAAAAAATGTTGAAGAAATTGAAATATGGAATTCAAAAAAAGGGGAAAATAAAATTACTTTGTGATGATATAAAGTCAATAATAATTTTTTTAAATTACTGGAGCCAAAAGATAATTGACTCCAAACGCTTTTCAGTTGTTTAATTTTTTCTTTTTCTTTCTTCTGCTTTCATTTTTATTTTGCATCAACACTGCAACCAACTTCCAGTTTTTAAAGAAAGAAAAAAACGTTTTATGACATAGTGATGGTAGAAATATCTTAAGTAGTTTGCATATTTATAACATACAAACACACACACACATACACACACACACACATACATATATATATATTTTTGGGAGAATATGTGCTTAATTGAAGTCGTACCTAATTTGAAATTTAATCAATTAATATTAATTAATTAGGCGGGCATACCTATTCAATATAAGGCTAAACAAATCGAGAAAAATCAATCTCTGTATGTACATTTCGGCCTATTAGGCCTCATCAGCAGAGCTATAGATAGGAAGACCCCTTGTGCGTGATTCGAACCAGTATACAAAAACCTAGCCTGAAAATGCAAACTTGCATAAGAAGAAAAATTAGCTATAATAATCTTCCCCAAGAAAAAGAAAATTACTCAACAAATGATCAGAACATACAGCAAAACGTAGACATAAATAAATAATTAGGAAGCAACTAACACTAATGACTCCCACAATTAAAACAAATTTAGTGGGGAGTGTTGTGCTTTGGAGTTTTATTGCCTTTTGTTGTTCTTATTTATTTGGCGTTTTGCTGTACTTTTAATTTTAGGGGTCATTCAAATTTTTATTTGTTGCATGTTGCTTAGAGGAGGGATGTTGTTGGGGTTCTATTTGGGAGTTTTCAGTTTGCGGTTTCATTTTTTTTTGCTTTTTTCTGTTGTTTTAATTAATTTTTTTTATTTGTGGTTCATTTTGCTATATTTTTGAATTGTTGTGCTTTTTTAATTGTTTTTAAAAATTTTGCAGGGAATTTGTTTTAATTGTTGTCATTAGTTCTTATTTGGCTTCCTAAGTTTTATTTTCATGTCTACGTTTTGCTGTAAGTTCTGATCATTTGTTGAGTTTTTGTTTTTTATTATATTGCTAATTTATTTCTAGGCAAATTTTGCATTTTCAGGCTAGTTTGTGTTTATGCTGGTACTGTTTTCCTTATTTTCTAGGTTATTTCAGGTGTGTTTTGCTTTGAGATTTTTGTTTACCAGATTTTTTTTCATAGTGTAGTGCTGTGTTTATATTTTTTTTATTTTTGAATGATGTCTTGTGGGCATAGCTCTTTGTTTCCAGTTGCCTTCAATTACACCAATGTATATTTTTCCAGTGTTTCCGTTATTATTTTATCAAGTAATGATCAGTCAATACTAGATTGTTAGTATTATTTTGATTATTTGGACAATTTTTCTCATCTTTATTGTTATCTGTACAACGTTTCAGCCGATGTGTCCTCCGGCCTTCTTCAGGTATTTCTTGTCAGGTTTCAGGAGCCTTCTCGAACTCGGGAACCTTCTTTTTTGAACTCAGGAACGTTCTTATTGTAATTAGGAGCCATCATTATCCCGATTATAAATCGGCCGAAACGTTGTGCAGATAACAATAAAGATGAGAAAAATAGACCGAATAATCTCTATTAATAATGGAGATTCGCTTCCGGTTTTTGTCTGTAAAAAATAAGGTCACTGCTTACGTCACATTACCTCAAAATCGTCATACATAGAATAAATACGCTCAAAATTTGAGCATGCAACATTAGAAGTTCTCATTGTTTTTTAAAACAATTTTAATAGATACATTCCCAGTATCATATATTTATATATAGTTTTTTTATTTTAATAGATATTCAAAGTTAATAGAACTTAGTTTCGATTTCAAATTGTTTTATTTTTTTTACTCCTTTATAAATTTGATGATTTTATGATTTATGGTTCAAACTCTCCGACATTTAATTTTTAACTTCCACTTCCTCAAGCAATACTATTTTTTTATTTTGCTAGTCCAAATAATGACTAATTATCAAGCCTCATCTAAAAATATTCAAAGAACTAGATGTTTAAGGTTTTGAAATTGAGAAAAAATTTCTGTCAAGTCACATTGAAACATTAGTTCCATTTTGATTAGTGAATACTTAATGAGTAAACGTTTAAGCAATCATGGTAACGAATATCAAAATGACTTAATTCAGCATTAAATGACCCGAAAAGGATTGATATTGCCATAGAACAAAGCAGTCAACCAACAACCAAACTGTTACCCAAAATTTCAAAATCATCCTTTGAAAATAAAGAATCATTATTCGGACTATTGTCCCCATCTTCATTGTTATTTGTACAACGTTTCGATAACAGGATATATAGTCACAGTTTGGTTTTACTTATTTAACAACGTTGCAACTCTTCATGGGTTATGTAATGCATGAATTTGATTAATTTGTAAATGTTTGATTATAATCATAACTTTATATTTTTAAGATTCCATTACAACCATATTTTAACTCGCAGTTTTTTTGTTTGTGTATAGCTATAGGGTTTCAAGCATTACTATTCAATACTAATAATTTTTGAACAAATCTATTTGACCCATACATGGGACCCTAACAGGTACTACTGGGGGTCAAAGTGAACCTGAGATCCAAAGAGATCCAGAAATAAACCCTCACCATCAGATGCAGTTAAACACATACACATGACACCCATTTCTGGCAGATTTGACAGTCAATATAATCTAAGCACCGACTACAGTACAGTACAGTATATATATATATATATATATATATATATATATGTGTGTGTGTGTGTGTGTGTGTGTGTGTGTGTGTGTGTGTGTGAAGTAAATGTAAGTTAATCCGACAGTATGAATTTAACATTTTTAGAATAAACAAATGATGTTAATAGTTTGCTGACAGATTCTGTTTCTACCTTTTTAATAGAGCGGTCTTCATCAAGAGCAAAATATGAAGGAAAGACGGAAAAAATAACCGTTAGAAGGTGGGGTACAAACGAACGCTGGTTTTCGATGCTGGATTTTTTTTTAAATGTGTATTCTGTGTTAAAATAAAATAAATTTTAAATTCATATTAAAAACTCAAAAGAGTTTGATGTAAAAATATATAAAAAAGTGTATAATAAGTATCAAAAATGTTCATGATGCATTCCAGCTACAAAAAGTAAGTTAAAAGTCCACAGCACAATGGAAGAAAGATGTTTTTTCACAGCACAAGAAAGATGATTTTTCCAAAGCTCAATTGAAGAAAGATGTTTTTTTTCTAAAAATGTTAAATTCATTTATATATATATATATATATATATATATATATATATATATATATATATATAAGCAGGATGCCAAACAAAGTCCATTTTTAAGTGAACTTTAACAGGTTTGAATTTAGAGTTTTCCTTCTTCTTAACAGGTTGCAATACTAAGGTTAATTATCCCATTCTGCTCTCGTATTTACCCATAGGTGTAGGTAGAATAATTGGAATTTTGCCTTTCTCAAGGATATTAGCACTATGTGAAATGCAAACAGCATTGTGCAGGATTTGAACTGGGTTTGCTGTGACTACTTCCTGCAATGATATCCATCACTCCATGAGCACGTCCACACACACACACACACACACACACACATATATATATATATATATATCCCGTAAGTTTATCAATTAATTGTTTGCCCCTGGCTGACAGTTTCCGATGGCCGAGAGGGTAAGGAACTTGACGCTTGAAAATTCTGCCGGGTTTCGCACCCGGCTAGAGGTATCTATTAAAAAGTCTAACCGCACTGATGAGAAGAAAACTTCGAAACACATGTCTGTGGATGACTATATATAGCTGTTAAAAGTAAAGCCACACTGATGAGAAGTAAACTTCGAAACACGTGTATGTGGATAACTTATTCATAAAGATATATGTATATTCTCCCACTCGGTAGAGCTCTGTAGAAGGGACATTAATTGAAATTTCACCGCTTGGCTTATAGCTGAACCTCGACTTGTTTACAAAAGTCTAGAGGCCTCTGGTGTTAATAAAATCATTCCGCGTAGGAATGTATCAATTAATTGTTCACTTAAAATTGACAGCCGCTAATAGCTGCATTGGTAAGAGACTTGACTGACGAAAATTCAGTCAGGTTTCGATCCCGGCTAGAGGTAGCTGTTAAAAGTAAAGCCACACTGATGAGAAGTAAACTTCGAAACACGTGGATAACGAAATTTTCCATCTTTCTTCAATTGTCCTGTGGACTTTTAACTTGCTTTTTTGTGGCTGGAATCATGAACATTTTTATACTTTTTCATACATTTTTTATATATTTTTACAACAAACTCTTTTGAGTTTTCTTTCGGATTATAATGCTTCTGATTTTTAAAGATAAAATTTATTTTATTTTTAACACAGAATATGCATTTTCAAAATTAAAAATAAAAATTCCGGCTCCGAACATGAACGTTCGTTTGTACCCCTCCTGTTTTTAACGGTTTACTTATTCCGTCTCTCCATCATAAATATTTCGCTCTTGAAGAAGACCGCTTTATTAAAAGGTCGAAACAGATTCTGTCTAGGTCGAAACAGATTAGCGTACTAATAACATCATTTGCTTTTTCCTAAAAATGTTTAATTCATACTGTCGGATTCACTTTCCTTTACTTCATATATATATATTATATATATATATATATATATATATTATATATATATATATATATAGGTGTGTTTGTGTGTGTGTGTGTGTGTGTGTGTGTGTGTGTGTTTTAATGTATGAGTAGTAGCTTACCGGTGGGTACGAGTACGATCGTTGGAAGCGCACAGTATCCAGGGGTTAGACTGAGAAAAAACAAATACAAAGTGCTCAATACAATGTAGAGCAAAAATTATTTATATAATGATTAAAGTAACCTACTCGAGTTTCATCGTCTGATTCGTCAGGGTTACATCAGTTAAATTAATCGAGTTTTCGATTAATCTCAGTTGGTACAATACATGCCCGTTGGAATGGGACTTATTCCAACGGGCATGTATTGTACCAACTGAGATTAATCGAAAACTCGATTAATTCAACGGATGTAACCCCTGACGAATCAGACGATGAAACTCGAGTATGTTACTTTTATCCATTATATAATATATATATATATATATATATAATATATATATATATATATATATATATATATAAATTATATATTATATATATATACGTGTCTGTGTGTAAAGTTTTTCTATTATTTCAGCTTTATTATTTTATCAGGTAATGATCAGTCTGTACTAGATATTTCAAGAGTTTGAATAAAAGAAGAAAAAAAGCGCAATGTTTTAAGATAAGAGAATTGCTTTCTACAATATCAAATTATTCTTCAGTAATTATTAGCTAAAAATAATCATAAAAACAATTACTGAATGAAAGCAGAGAGTTAGCAATATAAGTGCAGGAAATGAATACTGGAGTCGGATAAATAAGTAGAAATGATTAAATAAGTAAAGTAAAAAGATAATAAAATGACTATGGACTAAAAATATTAGATGAAAAATTAATTTAATAATTATAATGTGAAGTAGATAAAAGTTAATAAAAAAAAAGAAAAGAAAAATGTTGAAGAAATTGAAATATGGAATTCAAAAAAATGGGGAAAATAAAATTACTTTGTGATGATATAAAGTCAATAAAAATTTTTTTTAAATTACTGGAGCCAAAAGATAATTGACTCAAAACGCTTTTCAGTTGTTTAATTTTTGTCTTTTTCTTTTCTTCTTGCTTTCATTTTTATTTTTGTCATCAACACTGCAACCAACTCCAGTTTTAAAGAAAGAAAAAAACGTTTTATTGACATAGTGATGGTAGAAATATCTTAAGTAGTTTGCATATTTATAAACATACAAACACACACACACATACACACACACACACATACATATATATATATTTTTGGGAGAATATGTGCTTAATTGAAGTCGTACCTAATTTTGAAATTTAATCAATTAATAGTTAATTAATTAGGCGGGCATACCTATTCAAATATAAGGCTAAACAAATCGAGAAAAATCAATCTCTGTATGTACATTTCGGCCTATTAGGCCTCATCAGCAGAGCTATAGATAGGAAGACCACCTTGTGCGTGATTCGAACCAGTATACAAAAACCTAGCCTGAAAATGCAAACTTTGCATAGAAGAAAAATTAGCTATAATAATCTTCCCCAAGAAAAAGAAATTACTCAACAAATGATCAGAACATACAGCAAAACGTAGACATAAATAAATACTTAGGAAGACAACTGAACACTAATGACTCCCACAATTAAAACAAATTTAGTGGGGAGTGTTGTAGCTTTGGAGTTTTATTGCCTTTTGTTGTCTTATTTATTGGGCGTACTTTTGCTGTACTTTTAATTGTTAGGGGTCATTCAATTTTTTATTTGTTGCATGTTGCTTAGAGGAGGGATGTTGTTTAGGGGGTTCTATTTGGGAGTTTTCAGTTTGCGGTTTGCATTTTGTTTTTGCTTTTTCTTGTTTTCTTAATTAATTTTTTTATTTGTGGTTCATTTTGCTATATCTTGTTGAATATGTTGGTGCTTTTTTAAATTGTTTTTTAAAATTTTGCAGGGAATTTGTTTTAATTGTGGGGGTCATTAGTTCTTATTTGGCTTCCTAAGTATTTATTTTCATGTGTACGTTTTGCTGTAAGTTCTGATCATTTGTTGAGTTGTTTGTTGTTTTCTGGGAAGATTATCATTGCTAATTTATTTCTAGGCAAATTTTGCATTTTCAGGCTAGGTTGTTGTATGCTGGTACTGTTTTCCTTATTTTCTAGGTTATTTCAGGTGTGTTTTGCTTTGAGTTTTTTGTTTACCAGATTTTTTTTCATAGTGTAGTGCTGTGTTTATATTTTTTTTCATTTTTGAATGATGTCTTGTGGGCATAGCGTCTTTGTTTCCAGTTGCCTTCAATTACACCAATGTATATTTTTCCAGTGTTTCCGTTATTATTTTATCAAGTAATGATCAGTCAATACTAGATGTTTCAGTATTATTTTGATTATTTGGACAATTTTCCTCATCTTTATTGTTATCTGTACAACGTTTCAGCCGATGTGTCCTCCGGCCTTCTTCAGGTATTTCTTGTCAGGTTCAGGAGCCTTCTCGAACTCGGGAACCTTCTTTTTTGAACTCAGGAACGTTCTTATTGTAATTAGGAGCCATCATTATTCCCGATTATAACATCGGCCGAAACGTTGTGCAGATAACAATAAAGATGAGAAAAATAGACCGAATAATCTCTATTAATAATGGAGATTCGCTTCCGGTTTTTGTCTGTAGCAAAAATAAGGTCACTGCTTACGTCACATTACCCAAAATCGTCATATCATAGAATAAATACGCTCAAAATTTGAGCATGCAACATTAGACAGTTCTCATTGTTTTTTAAAACAAGTTTTAATAGATACATTCCCAGTATCATATATTTATATATAGTTTGTTTTATTTTAATAGATATTCAAAGTTAATAGAACTTAGTTTCGATTTCAAATTGTTTTATTTTTTTTACTCCTTTAATAAATTTGATGATTTTATGATTTATGGTTCAAACTCTCCGACATTTAATTTTTAACTTCCACTTCCTCAAGCAATATATTTTTTTATTTTGCTAGTCCAAATAATGCTAATTATCAAGCCTCATCAAAAAATATTCAAAGAACTAGATGTTTAACGTGTTTGAAATTGAGAAAAAGATTTCTGTCAAGTCACATTGAAACCATTAGTTCCCATTTGATTAGTGAATACTTATATGAGTAAACGTTTAAGCAACATCAGGTAACGAATATCAAAATGACTTAATTCAGCATTAAATGACCCGAAAAGGATTGATATGCCATAGAACAAAGCAGTCAACCAACCAACCAAACTGTTACCCAAAATTTCAAAATCATTCCCTTTGAAATAAAGAACTTCATTATTCGGACTATTGTCCCCATCTTCATTGTTATTTGTACAACGTTTCGGCCGATATACCCTCCGGCCTTCTTCAGGTATTTCTTGTCGGACTCGGAACCTTCTCGGACTCGGGAACCTTCTTTTCGAACTCGGGAAGGTTCCCGAGTCCGACAAGAAATACCTGAAGAAGGCCGGAGGGTATATCGGCCGAAACGTTGTACAAATAACAATGAAGATGAGGACAATAGTCTGAATAACGCAGATAATACTAATCTTCACGCCTCATCTCAAACATTCAGAGAAAAAGAACTTCATTTTCTGATTGTTTAGGATCATTGTCCTGTTGATAATTCCAATAATTTCAGGACTTTGGCAGACAATTACAGGTACACTTCCAAAATCTTTCAATATGTAGCAACATCTATCTCCACTTCAAAGATAGAATTGGCACACCACTGTTCCAGCTTCCGCCAAATCCTTCTGAATTTCTCTCTGCATTGTTGTGGGCCTGATCGTCGCTTTCTGAACAATATTTCTGGCAGCATGGAGTGGAATTTTGGAAGGACATCGAGATTGAGGCAAAATCTTGGCTGAATATTAATGAGACTTCCATAGGAGAATTCTATTTCCAAAAGTGGAAATACGGATATTTAATTGATTAGAGATGTTCCTATATCCCAACCCATTACTGTTTAATGAGATATTAAGTCCGCTAGCATCTTGCGACAACTCTTTATCTCAGGTTCTGTGATACTTCCAATGTCCTGATTTGTCATTTTATAATTGAGCAATGAATGATGTTAACATTGGTCCCATCAGTTAATAATGTTCTTGCATGATTACTTGTCACTGAATATTCTAAATCAATCACACTTCATCATAGTTAAATATAGATGGGGCCCTAAAAAGTACTACCTCTCTGGGTGTTGAAATTCACTTTAGTCAGTACAAATTAACACTAACAGACTCTAATAATAATAAGGATCAAAAGTTATCGGCCCTAATTCATTTATTGTAGGGGTGAGTTACTTGCCCTTTGATCTATTAATTTCAGTCATTGTTTTTAAATAAATAAAACACCTCGTGTTATGAAAAGCAGTCGTAATGTGTTGCCTCGTTAATACAATGGAAGGTATCTCAATTGGAATATGTCTCAATGAATAACTGCGCTTGTTATTGAATAACTGCGCTTAAGTTATTAAATTCTCAACACTGGGCCCCCTTTAAAGGGGATAATGTCAGTGTATTCTAAACCATGACCATAGTGAAGTTTAACATAAAGGATATAATACATAAACTATATAAAAACTAGAGAGCTAAACATTTATCTATATCATTTATCTATATTATCAATATATTATTATTATTGTGTTAGTATAGCATTCAATTCTAAGGCTAAGAACAACAAGAAAGGAATTAATACTTCCTTTAATTCAAACAATTTATTGGCCAGAACAAATAACAATATAAAGTCCTTCCTGTATGTAAAGCTGAGTTTAAGGGACTTACCTGCGCGTTGGAGAAGATATCTTAGGGTGATTTATTGGAGCCCTTCAAATCGCTGCCTCGTGGAACCGCTGGTGGAATCTATCTGTCTGGATTTTGGATATTGCGCCTAAACTTCTGGGTTCATCACGTGATTGGTATATCCAATCACAGAGAGCCTTTCCCTCAATCACACTATATACAGGAATCAACATTTTACAGACCCAAAATTATATTTAGTTATTAATGGCACAAGCCACCTTGAGTGTGTACAGCTTGTGAGTCAGGGCTTAAGAAGCATTTAAAAGTGTGTGTCAGTCTTAGGGTATGAATTAATTAGTGAGGATAATGTGAGTGTTGTAGCGATCATTTCCACACTCAACTAGATAGATAAGTTTACATATATGTCCTTACCACCACCACCACCCCCGTACGAGCAGGATGTGACACAAGGTCAATATTTTTAGCAGAGTTTAACTAAAAATCTTGGTGTTAGGCAAGGTGTTAGGATACGAATTGATTAGAGGGATAATCTGTTCTGGCTTTCAAGTGAGAGTAGAAGTGATCACTTCCACACTCAAGTGGATAGATAAGTGTATATATATATATATATATATATATATATATATATATATATATATACCAACACGAGCAGGATGTGACACAAGGTCAATTTCTTAAGCGGAGTTCAACAGGTTTGAATTCAGAGTTTTCCTTCTCCTAGACCGGTTGCCTAACCAAGGTTAAAGAGCCCAGTCTGCCCAACTATTTATCCATAACTGGAGGGAGAGTAGGATTCATACCTTTCCCAAGGCAATCATCGCTAAGTGAAATGCAATTACCACATCCAGGATTTGAACTCGGGGCGTCGAGTCCATTTCCCATGACTTTAACTATTACACCATGCGCTTCCACGTGTACGTATATATATGTCAACCGGGATGGTTTATGTGATAGATGGCAGGTGGCCGTACAGCTGCTTTCTTATAGGGTGTTGTATCCACGATTTGTTTAAGATCTATAAGATACTTTTCCATATAAACTTAATCTAAGTGGTCAATCACAAAGAATTGGCCTTTATCCTGAGTAAGCCTCAGGTGGATCTGACCATAAATACAAGTAAATACTGATGGCTTTTTTTTCTCACCTTCTATCTGAATATTACATGATTACCTGACACTGAATATTCTAAATCAATCACACTTCATCATAGTTAAATATTGTTTTTCATGGTATATTGACTTGTGTTTAAGGAAAAAAAAATAGATAAAATAAAACAGATCAATGATAAGACTAGTCAGAATTAATAAACATGTACAAACAAAAAAACGTACTTTCTATTTCAATATTACAGGTGACGCGTGCGTTTCTTAAATATAGAGTGTGATAATCTGTGTTTTTTATGTTAATAAATTCTCGGAAAATATTTATCTCCCTTAAAAATTAGTTCTCTTGTGGCCCTCTGTAGGAAAATAACGTCTACTGAAAAACGGTTAAAAACACAACTAACGGTTAAAATTTAAGTAAAAAATAACATAAATCGTGTCCTTAGTAATAATTATATTCATTAAAATCTATGTCCAAGCCAAATTTTTCCGTTTTAATTTTGACGACGATTTGCAGTTTTAACCATATATTGGATATTTGTTATGTCAATGAGTGTTAGATTATTTGTAGGATATAAGGTGTGCTGCAATACCACTTAAATGTATAGACTAATTGAGGCCACTCGGTTTAAACCTCAGCCAATCAACAGCCCGAATAGGTGCTTGGTTAACTACTTAATCAGTTGATACTGACAGACATCTATTTGCGATCATTGACAAAGGATCTGCAAGACTGAGGAGCACCAAGGAACAACCAAAGCATTCTTCACTAAGGACCGTGCTCTGCTTAATACAAAGGATCTCCGCTGAACAGCAATCTTGCTTGAAGCCTAAAGGATGGACAATTATAACAATGAGAATATCAAAAGATTTGTATCATTATAAAGATTGAGTGGTTGATTGCTTTTAATGGCATATAAACCCATTTTGGGTTATTTTATGCCTAGAGGTTAGGGAATCACATTCATTGTATGTTCATATTTACATTGTTTCTTAAGAGTTTTGTTTTGCCCACAGTACTATTGAAAAAGAAAAATTTTTAAACAAATCAATTCAATCTGTATATGGGACACTAACAGGTACTAACACTCCAGCTAAGAGTTGACCTGAAATCATAGCAATCAATAGATAATCCACACTTTCCAGATCTCCTGAACTGGAGCCTCACAATCAGATGCAATTTGATGTCATTCTCAGGACTCCCCATTTTTGGTGGCAAGTCTTATCCCTCAGCAGCAAAACAATTAAAATAAAATATAAATAAATAAATGAATAAAAAATAGAGAAACATTCTGTTTTTATTATTAGAATTAATTCACCGAAACAAAAGAATTATTTCAAATAACAAATTATTGTATTTGTCGACGCATCTTTTTACCCAACCCCTCTGCACAAGCAGCATGTGACCTAAGGCCAATTTTTAAGGTGAGTTTAACTCTTTAACTAACTAACTTCCCCCATGACAGTACTAAATTTTCTTGATATTTTACCTGTTTTTACCTGTATAGGTTTCCTACGGCAAAAGGATCAAGTAGCAGTCTCAGAGTTGGTTCACAGGCAAAACAAAAGATGGCAAGAGTGTTCACGTAGTGATTTTTCAGTGTAAACAAGTGACATCTGTAAGAGCCGCTGCCAACGGGTTTCAGTAGGATCGCAGTGTGGGAGAGCCACTGTGAGTGGTTTAAAGTAGGCAAAGAGTTAACTGGTTTGAATTCAGAGTTTTCCTTCTTCTAGACTTTGCCTTTTCTCCCAGAATGAAAGGGTTCAAATTTTTTACTTCAATAAAGACATTCTCTGTTAGCAAATTCTAAGCCCTTGCTGACCAGCGGTCACATCAGGGTCGGAGAGCCACTGTGAGAGGTTTAAAGTAAGCAAAGAGTTAACAGGTTTGAATTCAGAGTTTTCCTTCTTCTAGACTTTACCTTTTCTCACAGAATGAAGGGGTTCAAATTTTTTACTTCAATAAAGAAATTCTCTGTTAGCAAATTCTAAACCTTGCTGACCAGGTGGTTACATCAGGGTCGGAGAGCCACTGTGAGTGGTTTAAAGTAATCAAAGAGTTAACAGGTTTGAATTCAGTGTTTTCCTTCTTCTAGACTTTGCCTTTTCTCACAGAATGAAGGGATTCAAATTTATCACTTCAAGAAAGATATTCTCTGTTAGCAAATTCTAAGCCCTGCTGACTAGGCGGTTACATCAGGGTATCACGGTTGAGCCACCGTGAGTGGTTTAAAGTAAGCAAAGAGTTAACAGGTTTGAATTCAGAGTTTTCCTTCTTCTAGACTTTGCCTTTTCTCCCAGAATGAAAGGGTTCACATTTTTTACTTCAATAAAGACATTCTCTGTTAGCAAATACTAACCCCTGCTGACCAGGCGGTCACATCAGGGTCGGAGAGCCACTGTGAGTGGTTTAAAGTAAGCAAAGAGTTAACAGGTTTGAATTCAGAGTTTTCCTTCTTCTAGACTTTACCTCTTCTCACAGAATGAAGGGGTTCAAATTTTTTACTACAATAAAGACATTCTCAGTTAGCAAATTGTAAGCCCTGTTGACCAGGCGGTTACATCAGGGTTGGAGAGCCACTGTGTGTGGTTTAAAGTAGCAAATTCTAAGCCCTGCTGACCAGGCGGTTACATCAGTGAGTTGTCAATAACAAAACAATTCAAAGAATTTCAGCCACCAAGGGAGTCATTATAAAGCTAATATACATCTGTTCATATATTTGAAATTTTTTGTAAATTTCTTCACTGTATTTACCTATTTGCATGTTGTAATTTACTAAGCTTAGCTTAATTTGGCACAATGCCAGAAGTATGGACTCCCAAGAGAATTTGACTCCTTAGCAATGATCAGTTATAAAAGAACTTTTCTAAAACCAATTAGTTTGGGGGAGTCCCCACGGCATAATAACTAACGTGCTGTACTGTTACATTGTAGTAAACAAATTCGAACTCCAATCGTGCTATTATATTTACTTTCATACTAATTACCTTTGGGAAAGGTATAAACCCCCTCATCCCCCAACTATGGGTTAAATAGTACTACTACTGTTCTTCTACAAGTATTGCTGTGGAGGCACATGGCGTAATGGCTACAGTCATAGAAAATGGACTTATCAACCCGAGTTCAAACCCTAGACAAGGCTCTCTACATTTCACATAGTACCAAGCACCACTTTCTAGCACATATATGATAAAAAGGGTTGGAGGTTTGCCATAAGAGCAATTCGGTAGGGACAATCATATAGGTGCTAGAGCTAGAAGGAAGCGCATGGTGTAATGGTTAAAGTCATGGGAAATGGACTCGTCGCCCTGAGTTCAAATTCCTGGACGTGATAATTGCATTTCACTTAGCGCTAATACTCTTGGGAAAGGTATGCATCAACCTGCTCTCCCTCCAGCAATGGGTAAATAGCAGATCAGACTGAGCTATTCAACCTTGGTTTGGCAACCAGTCTAGGAGAAGGAAAACTCTGAATTCAAACCTGTTAAACTCTGCATAAAAATTGACCTTGTGTCACATCCAGTTTGTGTAGAGGGGTTGATTGGTTTGTTTGGTTTGTTTTGTTTTACGGCATATCAACCTCAGTGGGTCATTTAATGCCGATAAAGTTTTGAAATAAATTAATTCTAATGGATAATAAAATTTTGTTTATAAACTCATGTTTTTCTATTTAACCCATAGATGGGACCCTAACAGGTACTACCACTCCGGGTCAGAGTGGACCAGGGAGCAATGGTGATGAAGGGGTGCTCCACATTCCCCGAACCTCCAGAACTGGAACCTCACCATCAGAAAGTTTAACGTCATTCCCAGGACATGCAGAGGGGTTGATAAATAAGTAAAAGTATTACTTTTGCATTAAGTAACCTATGAAAGTTGATATGCCATTAAACAAAGAAACCAAAACCAATAAGTTTGTTCAATATGGAGATTAAAATTTTAGGCAAAATACCTAAAATACCATTTAACATTTAATTTCATCAACAAATATTTTGACTTATTCGAGAAACAAATACAAGATTAGATAGATTTTAAACACCAAGAAATTTTAATGGGCCAACAAAATTTTCATAAATAGCCACAAATCTCGCATAAAAAATTGTTCCTATATCTGCATAATTTCTATTTTTTAAAAGAATACTTCTAAAAAAATTGCTACAAAGAAAACTAATTTATTGTAATCAACACATGAATTTAAAAGAGTTAACAAATTCAATCCAAATAAAAGTTTATGTTTAGAATGCACTGCTTTTCTATCATTACAACTCGTAAATTACCACTTCTCCCAGGTCCACTCTGACTTGGAGTGGTAGTATCTGTTTGGTTACTATCAATGTGTTAAATAGATCTGTTTAAAAATCTTTCATATTTAAAAAAAAAACATTTTAAGATACAATTACACAAAATAGTTGAATATGAACATACAATAAATGCAATTCCCTAACCTCAAATTAAATTCTCAGTACAATTGGATAATATTCACTTCCATGCAAATCAATCAATTTTAAATACTAGCAACAGAAAACGCCCTCCGGGCATCGTAAAAATTAATTTTTGAAAACATTGCCTGAGAGGGTGGGGGTTAAAAATTCTATGTCAGAGGGTTTGTATCATAAGTAAGCAAAATCCTCTATTTATTAAAGGAGTAAAAAAAAAAATAAAACAATTTGAAATGAAAACTGAGCACCGTCCCTCTCAAATAAAATGTTGCATGCATTTAATAAACAAAGAATTATTTTGAATATTTTCCACATCAATTTTCCACAAAATCCTAGGTATTTATTTATTTGTAAACTTTTTAGTTAACTTCTTGTTACTGTAAAAAAAAAAAAGAACGAGAGTAAAAAACAATTTTTAAATTGCTTACTTAAATTTTGGGTGTTTATAGCATAAGAATATTGTGATGTAAGCTGTGACGTAGAGCTATGACGTAGTTTTTGTTACAGACATAAATATAGACAATCCCCATTATTAATAGATGTTGGTTACAAGCTTTTCTTAGGTCATAGTTGATCTTTGAAAGCATTAAGAATAGAATTCATTGGTCCTCCCCAGGGCTTATACATAGTAATCCCCAAACCGTCCCATTTGAGTGGGTTTCATATATTTTCGATGAATACTACTTTATGAAAACTAACATTAAATAGAGTCGGAGTTCATATATTTTATATGAATACTCATAATCAGGTCGTGTCAACAGCACAGATCTCCATGAGCCTTCCTCACCACCCATCTCTATTGGCCATTATTCCTAGATGGGTATTTGCCTCATACCCTACTTGTATGGGCTGGGCACAAGGCCTCGTTTTAACGTGGGCCCACCCACAAGCCGAAGCTCATGGGTGGGAAAGAACAAAAATTGCGTCGTTGCCTGGGGGGATAGCCCCCTGGGATCGATGCTATTATTAAACTCTCGGCAAGTCCAGCGGACGAAGCTCGCTGGACCCCCGGTGTCAACCGGAAAAACCGAATGTGCAATGAGTTTATAATAATAATAAAAAAAAAATTAAAAAAAGATTAATTCCTAGATGGTCCCCTGCACAGCATCCAGTATCCCTGCAGAGCTGATCGATGTAGATTTTTGCTAGCCGACCCACACTGGTGTGTTCATGTGGAGGTGCATACTGGAGAACATCACTTATGGGCTTTCCCTGCTTCTTTCGCAGTGTCCAGCATGTCTGCCTCTTCTTACATGGATGGTTTGTGTAATAGGAGGCAAATGGCCGCAAAACTTCTCTTTTGTGGGGTGCTGCTTCCAGGATTTATTCAAGACAGCATGCAGCATCCTTGTACAGTTCCAATCTAGCTTTTTCTTTAAGTGTTTTGTTAGCTTGAGCGATGCAGCCATACAGTAGCACTGACACAGCTAAAACTTGGAAGTATTTTCACTATAAAAATTGACATGTAATAGATGGAACCCCATAATCATAGATTTGTTGGGCATGTATAATAGTTTGGTGTAGTGCATGAGACCCCCTCTCTCTCTCTCTCTCTCTCTCTCTTTCTCTTTTCTTTCTCATACCTTCTTCCCATTCTCTGTCTTTCTTTCTTTCTCTTTCCTTCCACCCCCTCTCTCTATCTCTATCTCTCTATATCTCTATCTCTCTCCTTCTCTCTCTTTCTTTCTTTTCTTTAATCTCTCTCTCTCTCTCTCTCTCTCTCTCTCTTTCTCTCTCTCTTTCTTTATTTCTTTTTTTTAATCTCTCTCTTTCTTACTTTATCTTTTTCTTTCCCTTCCTCTCGTTCTGTGTCTTATTCTTTTTCTTTCTGTCTCTCTGTTTCTTTTTTTCTGTCTCACACTTACTTTTTGTTAAATTCTTTCTCTTTCCCTCTCCCCCTCTCTGCATATCCTTAGTATTCTCTCTCTCTCTCTCTCTCTCTCTCTCTCTCTCTCTCTCTCTTGGTGCAATGTTTCAAAATGGCTGTTGACTTATAGAGTGGTTTATCTACGCTTTAACAAGTCTTGTTTTAAATTTAGTCATCCTCCTTATTAGTTAATCTTAGAGGATAACCAGTTTAGTCCCTCAACTACCCTAGATCTTATTATAATGGAGATTGTGTGTTTTTCTATCTGTAACCGAAACTATATTACTACTCAAGTCACAATTTCCTTAGTTATTTACGGCACATTCTCCATGATTCTATTTCTATTTAAACCTCAATGAATAATAAAACTGTTTGACATTATTAATACTGTTGACATTACCTAAATACTAATAACATGCAATTGTATTTATATATACAACAAAATACCAGTTTTCAGAGTAAACGTAAAGCTAATTTGCATATTGATATTTAAAAAACTGATTTTAATAAAAATGTGCTTGGTATTATTGATTTCTAATTGTTTGGTTTTATCTTAATGAATATGAGTAAAAATCTCTTCAATAAATCCTAAAAGAAATTCATTAACAAGAAGAAATAACAGTAATTTTATTCTTTACTTCCTATTTTAACTAAATAGTTAAATTAGGAAAATTTAGCATTGAAAACGGAAGTGATGAAAGAGTAAGTTTCAGTTGTTCTATTTTCCAATTATACCCCCTCTGTTTCGAATCTTTTTATTTGAATTCTTAATTAGTTTCATTAGCCTTTCTGATTTAATCTAATATTTTATTACATTTAAACTTAAATACTTGCACCCGGAGGGTGCATATATTTGCTAGTCTTAATAATATACATGTATGTGTGCATATGTGTGCAGAGGGGGGATTACAGGAAGCATGGAGGCTTTGAAAGATGCAGTGTTTCGGCTGCCTACAACAGACCGAGTCAGTTTATTCCATGCCTATTTAAGGAGTTGAAATAGTTTTAACGTTAATGTTGTTGTAGTCTTCTTTCTATATTCACACTGTTGTTATTTGTTTAAGTATTACATCTACCAACCATTATTTCTGTTCTTTTCATCCATTTTATTGTCTGTTCAGTTGGAAAATGACTTTCCATTCCTAGCTTCACCAACATTAACTGTTTATCCAATTCCTTTAAATAGTCTTTGCTTTTTTCAAACAATTGAACAAATTCGAAGACAAATTCTCTGTTTATTTTAGGGATCTACTTGATAAGTTTGAGTCATGTAACCAACTCAGTTTTATGGCCTGACTTTTTCCTGCACAAAGACAGAATATCAAATCTCAAAATAGTACTTGCTTTGATTTTCATGTTCCAAAGGATTTAACGTCTGAGATCAAATTGAAAAAAAAAAATCAAAAGCCCAAAACACTTCTTATTTGATTTAATTCTCGATTAAATGATGACTGTATTTTTCTTCAATTTTGAGAAAATCCAATCTTTTCTCCAAAGTTTCTTTAAGCAATTTCCTATCATTATACTAAGATTTAAAAGAAAAAAAAAGGACAAGAAGAAAGAATATAAATAAATTTCTGACTAAACAACATACACATAATTATCATCATCTTCTATAAAGTAGAAAAAAACTCCCAATGTGACTATTAAAATAAAGTAATATTACCTCCATCTTAAAATAATTATTGAATTTGTATAGAAATTAAATTCAAAATCTAATAACAATCATTTGATTGAGGTAATATTTTATAGTTAATCTATATACTCATCTTGTCAACCAAGATAATTAATATTATTATGAATAATACTGGTTTACAAAGAAATTGAGGCAAGCACTAAAATAGCTGTTTTAACCTAATTTGGGGGTGCTGAATTCAGATTGGAAATCCGTTTTTACTCATCACCTCTAGTTTTTTAGATATGCATACTGTAAATTTTGTATACATACTGTACATAAAGGTGTATATGCATTCATGGTTAATTTCTAATATTGTGTGATATGTGTTCTTTTTAGTTATTATGCAATAAGTTTAAGTGATAGCATTACATTTTATATATATATGGCTATATATCAAGACAGATTTTGGCAGTTAAGCGTAGCCAACACATCTCAATCAACAGCCAGTAGTGCACTGGCAGTCAGCAGATCATCTAAGGAAACACATTTTTAACTGTCTTTTTTACTATGAATTATGTACATTGTGTCATCCAAGTATATTTATTGCGTCAATGTACTTTATCTATCCTAATTTATCTGTAATAAGCTGCTGCAACTGTTGAAATAAGCACGTATATACTCTGTATATACTAAAATGAGACTATTTAAAAGACAGAAAACTAGAGGTGATAGAGCAAAACTGTTTATAAATTTGAATTCAGCACACCCAAATTAGTAAAAAAAACACCTATCCACATTCTTGCCTCAGACAAAAAATATTTTTTTGTAAACCATTGTTATCTAATCATAAAAAAATCCATTGGAAATCATTTTAATATAAAAATGCATTGAAAATGATTTTGCTATAAAATGTATTAGAAATTATTTTACTATAATACTGCATTGGAAATGATTCTAATACAAAGATTAATTGAAAATAGTTTTATTATAAAATGTTTTAGAAATTATTTTACTACAAAATTGCATTGGAAATTATTTTATAAAAATTAATTGAAAATGATTTTACTATAAAAATTTAATTTGAAATAATTTTGGAATAAAAATGCATCATAGATAGACAAACCCTAAAGAAAAATGAATTATCTGATAAACTGAGAAAAAATGGTTTAGTAGATGCTAATGATGGAGATAAACCATCCCCCAATTTAGGTCAATTGGTAGAGCATCTGCAAGAAACCACAGGGTTCTGGGTTCAATACTAGCCCATGCCACCTCAGAACATAAGTTGCACAGCTTGGATCTGTGCAGTAAAGTGGGGAAGTTATGGTAGGTGTGTTGGTATACCCCAGATGCCAAAATAATCTCATTGGTCTAGTGCTAACAAAAAGTGGATAGACTCCCTCACTGTTCGGCTGATGCAGATACAAATAATATTACCTTGATCTCATCTCACTGACTTTACTTTTTTACTTTTTTTACTCATTTTCCTCCAACATATGAAATACAAGAAATTATTCATATTATTACTGACTATCAATATTTCAGTATTTTTTCATATTACTGTTTTGAAAAAAAATGTCTTCCACTCTGCTGTGTCACATACACAAAGGAAATACTTAGCAAATACTACTAGTATATGGTCAACCCAAAAAAACTCTTACTTCTATAATGATGCATGATAAAGACACAAAAGCAATGGTTCATTCACCTGATCAGGACACAGGATATTGTCAATGGAATCCTATAAGGAGATAATTTGGCACCATTCATATTTATAATATGCCTAGATTACATACTACAAACATCATTAGATCTCATAAAAGAAAAAGTCTTATCAAAAGACCTGAGTTATTTTTAACAAATGCACTGGAAATTATTCTTTTTACATTTAATAATTCAATTCTGTTAAGTAAAAGCAATTTTTTCCAGAATGCCAAAACATTGCTAAATGCTTAGATTGTGTTGATTGAAAGAAAATTTGGTTATTGTAATTGCTCATGTATAACATTCATTCATGTATAATATGCAACCCTACATTCAGAAAAAAACATAAATCTTATGAAAGGAAAAGACACATGGATAGTCCCTCATTCTGGACTATTCTTAAAATGGACAATGGCGGAATTCAGACAAATGTACAATAGGACAAGGAAATTGATGATGATGATGCACAAGTCTTACACCTGAGAGATGATAAAACAGAATATGTTTGCCAAGAAAAGGATTTGCCACCATTGAGAATTGCTTAAATGCATCAATTCAAGGCCTTAATAGATTCATTAAAAATAGCAAAGAAAGACTAATTACAGCAGCCAGTATCAGCAATAGCAACATATGGACAAACAGAAAAACATCAAAAACTAGAAAATAGAAATGGGAAAGAAAACTACTTCAATCAACAAATTATAGAAATTGCATTGACTTTTTTGAATTTGTAGCAGCTAAATTTAACATTTGTTCTATATTTTATCTGGTATATATCGATTAAAAATGATTTATATAGTTTATATAATGTTTTGAAACACAAAATGTTCACAGAATTTAGAGCAAAAACAAAGACATGTTCACACAAAAATATAAAAAAACTTTTGGTAAAATAAGTTCACATTACAAGAAAAAAAATTGTAAACAAATACGTTTCAGTGGCTATTTCTCTTAAGCAGTCTAAACAGGGGGGGGTTACAGTCAAGTCTGACTCAAGGCTCTAATCGACAGTCCAACCACTCCCAACTGTATCTCACTCCAAAATCCAATATCCAAAACTATTTCTTTGTCCCGCTCGTCTCGACAACAAAATACTATTGCAAGTCGTTCTCCCTGGTCTGTGAGAATAAGTCCTTTAAATACACCCCAATTTCACCACATCCGGGCTTCTCACTCATAATTGTCCATGCAGCACGTGCGACACTCGCCAGCACGGCACGACCACCCACATCCGGGCCACTATGCCATTTCCTACATCACCGATCGTCCACAGCTCTCACATTCTGAAGGAAGCGGATTTGACTCTAGGTCAGTCCTACATGCCAGGCAAAGCCTAGCCTGCTTCCTTCAAGAATACGGCAAGTCTTCACACCCGCCACCCTCTCCATCACACAGTGTTGCACGAGGTAGGTCTCCTCTCTCACTACAAGCAGTATAAAATAGAAGTGTTTGTTACACAGCAGCTAGTTTGGATCATAGATATAGCTTACATTTCAAACATACAGACTGACATACAGAATCTTTCTTAAATTATAAATAGTTAGATTTGGGCGTACATGTGAGAATTTCAGAGGAATTAATATTCTTCAATAATTACTCGGTTGAATCAAAAAATGTTCATTATATGGTACATACTAGTTTGCGAGTCATATATCACATGACCGAAGCAGTTCAAGCCATAGTAGGTACCCACTATGGTTTGTAGTACCGAGGTAGTTTCATACCTTTTAGATCAACATGTACTGTAATCTATATAAGTATTTATGCTTTATAAGTTTTCACTGGCCCAGTCATTGAAGAACCAAAAACATTTGTTATGTGAAAGGGGAAGATGCAGTTAATCACAGCACAGTAACCAGATCATTTGAGAAATTACTTAGAACTTACTTTTAATCATGTGCTCCTGTATATGGCAATGCATGTGGGTGGGAAAAAAAGTAATATTTACATATCAGGAATTATATGCACTCTCTTTCACTTTTTCTCTCTCTCTTTCTCTCTCTCTCTTTCTCTATCTCTCTCTTTCTCTCTTTCTCTCTCTTTTTTGTATTTTTCCTTTTCTCCCCCTCTCTTTCTTTCTCTCTCTCTCTCACTCTATCTCTCTCTCTCTTTTTCTCTCTACCTCTCTCTTTCTCTCTCTATCTCTGTCTCTCTTTGTATTTTTCCTTTCTATCCCTCTCTCTCTCTCTCTCTCTCTCTCTCTCTCTCTTCTCTCTCTCTTTCTCTCTATCTGTCTTTTTTGTTTTGTATTTAAAGATCTAGAAAAAATGTGTATTATACACAAAAGAATTATGGTATTTGGGTTTAAGGTTGCGGCTTCTAACTCTTAAAATTAAACAATGAGAAGCAAATTGTATGTTTGTACAAATACTTTTGAGCAGTAATATATATATATATATAAAATTTCATATATATATATATTATATATATATATATATATATATATATATATATACATGACAAAGCTCTTAAATTTTTTCAGAGCTTTAATGATTTACATCCCTCTTTAAGGTTCACAATGGAAGAGGAGAAAAATGAACATATATATATACAGTTTTACTGTTTAAACGATCTACCGGTTGTTACTTTTAAAAAGCACCGGTCGAAAGGGCCCTTAAGTTTCTCCTTCTTTCATTCTCTTTTCTTTTTATTCGGTTAAAATTGCTGACATTAAAGTATGATACTTTTTTAAAATATATAGAAATTTAGCTGTACCAAAAATTGTTTATATATATATATATATATATATATATATATATATATATAGAGAGAGAGAGAGAGAGAGAGAGAGAGAGATAGAGGGAGAGAGAGAGAAAGAGAGAGGAGTAGAAAGGATATATATATATATATATGTATATATATATATATATTGGGAGATTATGTGCTTAGTGTAATGGTTAGAGTCCCTGCCTGTCAGCCTGACAGGTAGGGTTTGAATCATGCACAAAGCACTGCCCTGTCTATAATTCTGCTGATGAGGCCTAATAGGCTGAAATGTACATACAGAGATTTACTTTTTCTTGATTTGTTTATACCTTACATTTAAACCGATATGCACGCCTAATTCTTTTAATTATAACTAATTAAATTTCAAATTAGGTATGACTTCAATTAAGCACATAATCTCCCAAAAATTGTTGGCTATCGCCATCTCAAACAGACTGTTTGTCCACTTCATATATATATATATATATATATATATAGCATAAATTTATTTTAAGAATGGAATTTAAAAGTAACCCTGAAGAATCTATCGATGAAACTCGAGTAGGTTACTCATTTCCATTTTTAAAATATATATATATATATATTAAATTTTTACTTGAAGGCACTTACAACGCATGTATCGCATAAAATTCGATACTTTTTCTTATAGAAAATGAACTTGACAAGTGTAATCCCGGCAAAGGATGGCTCGGTGTGTAGAATACCGTACAGACTGTTTCGACTTTATTAAGTCTCATCAGCGGTATATACTAACGATTTCCCTCCGACAAAAATCGAAACCGGGACTTCAGCAGACACAGTGAAACACTAGTGAAACACTTTTATCGCCTCGGCCACAGTACACAGCTGACCATCCTAGCGAAATTAAGCTTGTCAAGTGATATTTACACGCCTCTACCATATATATATATATATATGTACATATATATATATATATATATGTATTTAATATACCTAACTTATTTGTAAATCCTCGTGGTGAGAAAAAAAACAGCAAATAGTTTGATTGTAAAAATATACTACCAAACATCAACCAGGAAGATAAAAATTTTTGGAAAAAAGAAAAGACCAAGATAATCGTACCAACAAAAAATAATCTATTAGTACAATATTTTGGCCAAAAGAAAAAACAATTTATATGCATATATATATATATATATAAGATATATATATTCATACAAACCCGCCAGGAGACTAAAGCTAATAAGTAAAAAGTGCTCAATACCTAAGTAGAGCAAATGATAAAGATAAATCTAATGAGTCAGACGAACCTACTAAAAGTTTCGCTTAATGCTCTTCAGGGCTAAGTTCTTAGCCCTGAAGAGCATTAAGTGAAACTTTTAGTAGGTTCGTCTGACTCATTAGATTTATCTTTATATATATATATATGTTGAAATTACTCTTGCCTTTCTGTTTCATATTTTTTCTGTTTCCCAAGCTAAATTTTGTGATATTTCTTTATTCTTTCTCATTTTTTTTTCTCTCTTTAAAGAGAAGCCACCTACTATATTTACAAGTGAAGCTTTATGCCTCATTTTCTTGGCAATTCCTTGCCAAAGTCTTTCTTCTTCTTCTTCTTCCAATCAGTCTGTTTGCTCACTGGAATCCCAGAACAATTTACCATTCTTATCATGCAGAATGGATGCCAGTTTGTGCTACAACCATTTTGCTACGTAATCATAGTCATTTGTCAGGCTTGCAATCAATTACGTCTACCAATCAAATTATTTCTGCACTCGCAGTCTCTCTTGGCTAAATTTACACATTTACAAATTAGATCGGCATCCTTTCTTTTGCTTTTTTTCTTCCTCCCGCACAAATCCATCACAAAAGCTCCTTCCGTTCATTATGATAATACGGATTATTGTTGCTTTTGTTGTCATTCAGTCTGGGATTTAAACTTGTTGAGGCTCTCAGCCTTAACACACAAAAGATCTCCCTTGTTACCAAATAATTATGAATTCTAAATTTGATAATACTTAAAGCTGTAACAATAAAAGAAGCGATAATAACTTTGCTATGTTGTCTCTATTCACCTCATACAATAGATGATGACAGGCAATTTTTGAGAAAAAGCAATGAGGTTTACTCTCTATAATAAAAGGCCAGAAGCAGCTGATTATTACGGAATATCCAGAAGATGAATCCTTTTATGTTTATATTAGGTGTGTGCAAAATTTCTCAGATTCTTTTTAAAAGAAAATATTCAGCAAAAGAAGAAATAAGAATCCTATTGGGTATATAGTCTCTACCTTTCAAAAAATACACCTTATGAATAATTATTCTCAAAAAGATATATATATTTACCAACCCCTCTGCACGAGCAGTATGCGACACAAGGTCAATTTCTTAAGCGGAGTTCAACAGGTTTGAATTCAGAGTTTCCTTTCTCCTAGACCGGTTGCCTTACCAAGGTTAAAGAGCCCAGTCTGCCCTACTATTTACCCATAGCTGGAGGGAGAGTAGGATTCATACCTTTCCCAAGGGTATTAGCTCTAAGTGGAATCCCATTACCACGTCCAGGATTTCTCAAAAAGATATAGATATTTATGAGAAGGGCCCGGTATAGCTCAGTCGGTAGAGCATCAGGCTGGGAACCACAAGGTTCTAGGTTCGACACTGGTCTACGTCCACTCAGCGTATGAGAAGCACAGGGATCTGTGTGCAGTAAAGTGAGGAGCTGATGTTTGGTGTCGTGCTCTACCTCAGACGCCAAAATTAATCTCCTTGGTCTAGCACTACTGAAAAGGGGATAGACTCTCTCGCTGTCTGGTTGATACCGACTTTAGGCCACCCCGTCGACTTTACTTTTTTTACTATTTAACCCCTATCACTAATAATGCATAGAAAGTTTGGAATGTTATATACTGAAATGCAGAGCCTTAAATCCAACTCAAAGTAAAACTCTTTTTATAATGTTGGCTGTATAGAAAGAATACTCCGAAAATGAATACTCCTATTTATTTCCATGGAAAGTACAATACATATTTTTAAGTAAAATAGACAGAGACGTATTGTCAGTATCAGTCAATCAGCAAGGGCGTGTGTTACCTTTTCATTAACACTAGACCAGGGTGATTGTTTTTGGGTCTGAAGTGGAGACTGATACCTACCATTAGCTCCCCACTTTACAGATCCAAGCTGTGCTAGTGCTGAGTTGGTGAGGGTTAGTTTGAACCCAGAATCCTGTGGTTCCTTGGCAGATGCTCATGCTCGGAGCAATCTTTCAGCTACAAAGCATTATTTTTTGCCAATGGATTTGTGCCAACAATATAAGAGCCTGGAAATAATGTCTCATATTCTATTGTGTTTTCTCACAATGTCACAGGCAGATCTTCATTGTATGGCAGTAAAATTTGAACATTCCCATCAATAAACCTTACTAATAGGTCAAGTTTATTATGGGGAAGTGGTGCCAAAATGATGCATAGCCCTTTTTGATATCTTTATTTGTATTGTTTTTTTCTCCCTCGTATTGGGGTTTCTGCTTTGGTGTCTCTTTTTTATACACAATAAAGATGAAGGACAACAGTCCAAAATATCATAATTGTTCATATCAAGCATCTCATAAATACTCATACAAATATGTAATTTGCTTGGTTTTTATTAAAATTCTAATCAGTCATAAAACAAAAAAGGACAGGACCTTTTCTCAGGTTTCTCTTTCTTTCTTTTTTTGTATACTTGAATAAGTTATTAAAGAGTTTATTTTCTAAAACATTTTCTCTGGGGTTGGGGCTTGTCTCTCTGGGTACCATCTTGTATTCCTTTATCAGGAACAGCATAGAGACATATTCTTGTGTACATAAATTTATTGCAACAAATACCTTTTCCCCCGATACATTGTTAACATGCATGTGCATAGGGTGAGAACAGATAGAAGCCACCTCCTCCACATTCAGGCTGTTCTACTCAACTCAACTCAACTGACTTCTAATTCTATTTTCGATGCCTCATTTCAGATTATCCTGAATTCAAGATTATTGCCATTCAAACTATATGACAGTGATTTTCCACTATTACTGTTATTTTAAATTACCCTGCACTTCTTGCTAAAAATGATAGGCTATGCCTATTCCATTATCTAACATAAATAGTTCAGTGATGTTAGCATTCCTCTTTATTTATCTGCAATTGAGGAAGTGCTGAGCCAACTAATTTATTCTTAAGGATGACTTATACATCTTATCTGTCTTTAATTTTATGATTGTCAAAATAGAAAAGCATTAAAAATGAAGCACTGACCAAAATAAAGATAGATCTGGATATGACACTAAATGTGTGAGGCTCCAGTTCTGGAGCACTGCATAGCGTGGAGTCACTATTTTATTGCCATTACTCACAGGTCCACTCTGACCTGGACTAGTAGTACCTGTTAGGGTCCCATCTATAAGTTAAATAGAACCAATTGAAAATTATTAGTATTAGATTGGAATACTCGAAATTATGTAACTCTGAGTAAATAATTAGTGTTAAAAGTCCACAACGCAATTGAAGCTATTCTTTTTAATCCAATGCTTTGATGTTATTGGGAGATAAATATAACTTTGATGAATGTAGGGAGAGATAAATATATTTTACGTGGCAAAGAAAGATTTCAATAAATTCTATTCAATGATATGATGGTTTTAAACTAGCAATAAAAACCTTCTGAGTAAAATACAAAAAAGGCCTCAATATTTTTGCAGACTGTAAGAAGAGTTACCTGAAGTTATAATTGTTCATTAATGATCATTATCATTAGTTATTTTAGATCATATAAATTGCTTCTGTTATAATCGTATATGGTAATGTAAGGTAAAAGCGAGAAGAGATAGAGACAGAGGCAGAGCAGAGTGAGAGAGATATATGTATACATATAATGGATGGCATGAGACTAACTGAACAGAACTATTGAACAGTAGAGGTGAAAGAAATGGTAAGAAATAACAATTCTTTTTCTTTCTCTTCTGTAAGTCCATCGCAGATGATGTCACTCCATATCTTCAGTTGTGGACCCTCTGGTGGCTTGTTAGTCCAATTCTGGACTTGCAGATGTGGTCACACACATTGCAGTGGAAATTCCATCTACATTTGGTTGTTTATGATGACAAAGATGTCACCGCTCTGCAGTCCTGTTTATCTCATTATTAAGCTGTTTAGCTCCTGTGCAGCAGGCATATCACCAACCCTGTCTGTTGTAGGCCAGATCTTCCACGCTTGAAGGTGTGATGGTACATTTCTTCAGCATTGTCTTAATATGGTTTTTGAACCGCTTTTGAGGGGCTCCTGTCCTCTGTGTCCAATCTGTGAGTTCACTGTAAATATTTTGTGAGGGAGTGTGTCTACAGGCATGAAGATGGTGTGACCTAACCATGGCAGTTGGTGTTGCGATAGGATGGTCTCAATTGGCTCAATGTATGCTCTGCTTCTAATTTTTAAGTGGCAGATATTCTAATTTCTAAGTGATAAGAAATAACAATAAAATTAACAGACTGAGTGAACTTTATATACAGAAATATACAAGATGTAATTTTTTACCTTTTAGAAAAAGAGGGCTTACAAAGAATCTAAGTTGTTGTTGTGTACTCAGTAATTGTTCAAGAACAAACTTATTTGTTATGGGCTCCCTTCATGCATGTGTAAGGTGAAGTCACTTGGTTCCAAAGGGATATGTTTGAGTGTTATCCATGTTAGTTGTTAAAGGGAGTGAGGGAACTACAACATTAAAAAGACATGTAGGATATATATTAATATACATATATTTACAAGATATACAGGAGATTTCAAAAATAGGAACTGGCTCATTGTAAACCATAGGGTTTTATTTATAGGTTTTTGATAGGATTAAAAAAAAAAAATCTGCAGTTTCAATCGGCGGTGCCTTCCAGTTGGACCAAAAAGTCTTAATTCTTTGTCATATGATCACTCACCACTACATCCACAGCAGTCAGACCGCTACTTTGAATGGTCTTATAACTGGAATTATAACCAGATTTCATTTAGAGTGTAACAGTTGCAAACAAAAGTCTTATTTTGGCATTAAATAATCCAACACGGGTTGACATGCTGTAAAACTAACCAAATGTCCACTTACATCGAGAGATAATGTTTATCATATCATTGTTACCTAATTTGATTTGCTCTTCTCAAAATGGTTAATGCCAATAATAGGAATAAAAGAATTATTGGTTAATTATGATTGTCTGTCCACTGCTATCACAAATGATAGTCCGCAATGTCAGTTGACAAAGGAAGACAGGATTAGATACAGTCTTCATTAATTCCATTTTATTATTTCAAACAAGCCAGTCTGTAAATAGTACAAGGTTGATGTACAAAGAGTTTCTATATTACAAAGATCAGGAATGGAAATCTGCTTGTGACCATTCTTCAAGTCTTGAAGAAAGCAAAGAATTGCTGAATAAGTTTGTTGCCTCGTATCTGGTTACAATTATTTATAAACAGGTTCTTCAGTTTGCTTTGCGGCTCTATCAAAAATAGACAGAATCTGGATGCACAGTTGAAATTGATAGTGACTCTGTTACAAACATTCAGCCGTATGCATTGATAATGAGGATTCCAAAATAGTAAAATCGGAAGCAAAAATCTCTTTTGGCGCCAACAAGTAGCAAATGAAGAATATGAAGATTTTATAGAATAGCTTAGAGATAAACAAGTACAAAACTGATTTTTCAGGAATTGGGATTTGAAAGCCTCTCTTGGTTCTGAATTTTGTTGATTTAACAAATTAAATAAATTCTTCTTCAGTAACACAATATAGAATCCATATCAAAATTATTTTTATTTTTTACAGACATTTAAGCTCAAGATTATTTCATATACAATATCTAAAGACTATCAATGAATTCACTTTATTATTGATATCATTATGAGATGAACCTTGAACATATTGTTACAGTGGTTAATTATTACTCTATTAAAATAAATTTCTTGTTAAACTAAAGGATATATGAACTTATTGTTATATTGTTTTATCATTACTTATAATTATTTATAATAAATTTATATATAATAAATATAAATATAATTATTTATAATAAATAAATCATTATTTATGATAAATTTATCAAACTAGATTACCTACTCTTGCAGGGGTTAATTGCTAATTTATTATAATCTATTAATAATGGAGATTCGCTTCCGGTTTTTGTCTGTAACAAAAATTATGTCACTGCTTACGTAACATTACCCAAAATCATCATAACATAGAATAAATACACTCAAAATTTGAACATGCAACATTAGACTGTCCTCATTGTTTTTTAAAACAAATTTTAATAAATACATGACTGGTATTATATATCTATATATAATTTGTTTTATTTTAATACATATTTAAAGTTTACATTTCAAATTGTTTTATTTTTTAATCCTTTAATGAATTTGATGATTTTACTTACATAGGGTACAAACTCGCTGACATTGAATTTTTTACTCCCACCCCTCAGGCAATATGTTTCAAAAATCTATTTTTACATCGCCCGGAGGATTTTTTTAAAAATTTTGTACTAGTAATTATAATTATTTGTTTGTTATACTTTTTGGGGCATTACCACTTTCTTCTATCTTCTCTTAGCAACATTTTTTTCTTAAAAAAAAATCTTTACATAGAACATACATTGGCATCCTTTCATCTGCTAAAGATAATGGCGTAGTGTCCAATAATTTTTTTATCTACACAAGTGGCTGAGCAGGCCAATTTTTGAATGGTAGTCTCTATTGCAGTGACTGCATACAAACAGTGATGCTTGCCGGGGCTGCTGTTGTCTCTCTTTCCTTCTAGCTCTCTTTGCTGTGGCAGCTACTTTCCTCTCTGTTTCACTCCTTTTTGTACCTTATTTGACAAAGGCACCAGGCCGGTCAGTTTTCTGCACCAACATCCAATGTTGATATGGCATGTCTTCATTTCTTTCTTGCAAATGTCTTTGAAGCATTGGCATGGTCTTCATACTGGTCGGGAGCATTCTACTAATTTGCCATACAGTATGTTTTTGGGGATGCAATCTTTGTCCATCCTCCTGACATGACCAAGACAGTGCAGGTGACTCTTTCAGATGATGGTAAACATGCTGTTCATGTCTGCTGCTCTCAAGATTCTGCTGTTGACCAGTATCAATGGAGACTGAGTTGGCAATTGTGGATCTAAGGTACTTGAATCCCTCCACGGCTTCCAGGCTGCACCCAAATCATACATTATTAATGTAAATTCCATATACAAATCAAATTAAACTAGATGACAAGTGAACATATCAGGTTACTGTTGTAAAAAAGGTCCAAGATGAGATAATTGTTTTATTTAAGAATGAGTGAATGATTCTAATAAGAATTTGACAAATTATAAATTAATACAGACACACAGAATTATAATTCGATTAAAAATTGTACTTAAAATTGATTTCTTCTATAAGAGTATTTTAAGTGTAGGTATTTACCCAATCCATTTGACACAAAAAGGATGTGATGTAAGGTCCCAAATATGGGGCATCCTGCAAGAATTGAACTCACTATTCAATATTAATAGACCAACTTGCTAATTATGAGATGTTTGAGTAATTTAAATGTATTGCTCTAATAAACATCACACCATTAATTTCTGTTTTTTCTGGGTTGTGGTCCGTAGAATTTGTCTGGTGCCTGTTGAGCTGTTCTGTTGCTGTTGAGTTCCCCGTTGACCCTCACAGTTGGTTGACTGTTCTCAGTGCCTGCCGATACTGTTCTGTGTTTTAGGGCTCCCTGTCTGTCCCCTAGTGTCTGGACTTCCAGGAACTGATTAAGGGGCAGATAACCCAAATTTCTGATAATACCAGTTGCAAGAAGAACAAAGATTGTTTTTGGTTTCAACAGACGTTTATTTCACATGTATTACTTGACTTAATTCTTTATTTGATAGAACTCAATTCATAAAGAAATCATAAACTACAATAAATAAATATACAATAATAAATAGACGTATAATAATAATAAATAAATATACTGAATAAATATACAAACAATTCAGACATACTGAAAAGGAAAATTTAATTAAGATTACACTTACCAAAACTTAACCACTCTTGTGCTGGTATTAACTATAATATCTTTAGTGTCTTAAATAATTTAGTTTTGAGCATTTATAACAGACGCCTAGCATCACTAATAAAAATATCCAATTAAATTAATAAGCATAGTATTAAAACCACACAAGAATTAGTACAAATACTATATTCACAAAAACTTGATAATGGGACCATCATTTCCATTGATGTAGAAAACTTATTTACTAATGTACCTATAATAAAACAATTGATGATATTATAATATATATATATATATATATATATATATAATAAGTCATCCACAGTCACCGTGTTTTTGGCGTTTCATGCCTCTTCGGTGTGGCTAGACACAACAACTACAAAATTAATTTAAGTAACCCCTAAAGAGCTCTACCGAGTTTGGGAGCATATAATAAATAGTCATCCGCAGACATATATATATGGAGAGAGAGAGAGAGGGAGAGAGAAAGAGAGAGAGAGAGAGAGAAAGAGAGAGGGAGAGAGGGAGAGAGATAGAGAGAGGGAGAAACTAGACAGGAAAGAAAAATAGATTGATGAATAGATAGATAATAAACATATTTAATTTTCAGTTATGAACTATAGATTTTATTAAATGTGATGTGTTAGATTTTGTAGATACATTGTATTGTGCTGTTACATATGCTATATTCATAAGTAAATAGTGCTTGATATCATTGATAGAACATGTATATTTAAGTTAGGAAATCAATTGCACTTCCTATTTCCGTTTGTACAATATACAACATTAATAGTTATTACCTTCTTTTTTTATAATATATTCGATAAAAAACTGTTAGTTTTCAATTTCCATTGACTAACCTAATCTGCTCATTGCTAATCTCATTATTATATATAAAACCCTTTATGAAATCAGAATCACTGCGTCAATAGATTTTGTTATTGTTTTTTAAACTAGTGATGAATATTAAACCAAACTGAAGATTTTCCATCTCAATTTAACAAAGTTTTATACTTGAAATGTTTCCTACCAACGTTTACTGTTGCTGTTGTTGCACAGAAATTTCAGTTTTTGTTGTAATTTCGAAATGTGAGCATTGTTTAACTCAGATATTTCCATTCTCAGTTTTTCAGCCGTATTATAGGATATATTTATAAATTTTAGGTGGGGGTACGGAATTTTATTAATGCTTTAAAAAGACCTAAAAGATTCATTGTATGAAAAAAAAAATGTTTTTTTTTTGTTTTTTTTTACAATAAAAACAAGTAAAGGGAAAATGAAAACGAGTTGCATGCTGACTAGTTTTGATCCTCGCTCAACAGAGCTAAATATCGAGAATAACCGGTAAATGGGACGAGTAAGAAAATAAAAAAGAAGAAAAGAACAATTTCTTTTCTACAGGATATATATTTTTCATTGCATATTTCCAGTTTGAGTTGTTTGGTTTTTCAAAATTTCTGAAAATTTTAGATTTTCAGCTGAAGATTCCAGGAAAGTTTTCATGCATTCCAGAAAAATGTGGTGGGAAAATCAGAAAAATCTGGAAAAACTGTTAGGGGGATGTGTTGTCATCACGGACTCCACACACACACAAATATATATATATATATATATATATATATATATATATATATAATATATATATGAAGCATAAAGCATTCTAATTAATTTGTAAGCTCCTTAAAGATTTCAGATATGACAATCAATATCAGAATTTTAACAATTAAGAAGAAAGTAAATCAATAAAATCATATGTGCCTATTTACACTAATTACTGTTCATAGATTTTCATAAAAACCTTTATTGTTATAATAAAACTTGGACAAATAATTGGGCGTCTTTCTTTCACATGTGTATTTGCTTTCTCAAAAAATTAGCTCCTCTTAAAATGTGGCAGGTGTAGCCATAATATCTATGGGGTTGTAAGAGGTTTGGGTGTTTTAAAGTATGAAAGATGGCTGGATATTCACTGCTGCCTGTTCTTAGAGTTTTTGCTTTTTACCGCATCTCATTTGGTGGTCGTGCTGAAAAGGAAAGAATTGAAGGAACAAAAAAGAAAGAAACAGACACAGAAGGTGATTTTATGATTTAGGCTATATTAACTGGACATAGTCGCCTGTGGCAAGGGAATATCTCCCTGACCAGTAGGAGTGACTAGACCCAGTTACAGCCTAAACTAGAATGACTGAGATATTCTCTTGGGGGTCAGGAGTCAGTCCCTTTTCTCGCACATGCACGGCAGGTTCTTCCGGTGAAGGTGAGGATTCATGGTAGTTTGTTGTTTTTTTATTCTAATTTTATTTTAGTTTTATTTTAATTTGTTTCGATTCTTCTGCAGTGTCTTTCTTAAACCTACCAGCATACTAATAAACACGTGCGTGCTTCCGCGCGTGCATATAAAATTCAGAAAAATAACTATGAATTCCCACAGTTTTGACTTGTCCGTGGCTTGACTTGTTATTTTCATAATTCCCTCTTTTCCACCGTTTTTCCTATCGCTTTTCTTTTTTTTGGGGGGTGTCAAACAAAAGAGGGAAGTATAAAGTCATTTTTTAAAGGTTTTTAAGTGGTGGAAGGGACGTCTTCTTTCCTTTATTTTCTCTTTTCCTTCCTTTCCTTCTTTTTCTCTCACCTGCTTGGCTGACTGTTTTTATTGCACTTGCAAATGCATATGCACATTAACTATATAACGAAGATTTTTTTTTCTTTAAATGTATATACCCACCCACTTAGCCAGTTTTATGCATCCATGACTTTTTTTAAAAAGTGTTTTGGGGGTACATCGAAGGTTTAAAGTTGGTTTATTTTAATCCCCTCCAGTAATCAAATTTTCATAACAGGTGACATATGATCAGACAAATAATTAAGATGTATAACATCCTGCCAAGTAAAACACATTATTTTTATATTTGTTGGTATATATATATATATATGTGTGTGTGTGTGTGTGTGTGTGTGTGTGTGTGTGTGTGTGTGTGTTGTGTGATACATGGGAGTAAAATATGGAAATAAATCTGACAATATGTAGAAAATATAAAAACAAAGTATTCCAAAAATATGAATTTATTCTTGATGGTGAAAGAGACAATAAAACATTTCAGTTTTTAATAAACCTTTATCAGAACATTAAGATGGAAAGATTTTTGTCTGGACAGTGATGGGTGCTTTGTTTTTAAATAACAGGAGTTGGGAAATTGTATACATAGAAAGGCTCATGATTGAATTTTGAACAGAGTTCATTTTTGAAAGTTAAGAATGTGATTGGTATAAGCAAAGAATTTGTAAATGAGCATGGTTGCAAGTTATATATGTATGTTATATATATATATGTTGTGTGTTTGTGTGTGTGTTATATAAATATATATATATATTTCTTAAGTGATATATATATATATATATATATATAATATATATATATAATATATACATGCTATATATGTAATTGATATTATATATTACATTATTAAAGCAAAATATAATGAAAGTTAGAACAAAATATTTTAAAGGAAATATATAGGGGTGACAAGATTTTCGGACCATGATATATTCAATAGAATTCAAAGGTGTTCAATAGACTTCAAACATAATTGTGAAGACCCACCTGAAGATCGTTTCAGTGAAACTCTGAGTCTTGAGTGGTCTTATGGCATATTTTGAAATTATCTTAATATTTCATTATTGGAATATTGTGATATTTGCTCAGAAGTTTCTTGTATAGAGCACTGTAATAATTTTGCTTTTTTGTCACTGTTTTACATCTTATCTAATATTTTATGATTGATTGATTGATTAATTTTAATGGTATGCCAATTTGTCTTGGGTTATTTGAGAATCATGTTCAATGTACATTTATATTTCCTTTCTTGATGTAGTTTTGTAAAAGGCTTTTTTGTCCACATTCCTATCCAATATGAATGATTTTTAAACAGATCTATTTGACCTATAGACGGTACCCTAACAGGTACTTTAACTCCATACCTGGGAATAATGGCGATAAAGTGGTGGCACTATACTTCCCAGATTTTCAGAACTGGAGCCTCACCATCTGATACAGTTTAGTGTCATACTCAGGAAACATCTTTTTGCAGGGGGTTATCTCTCCATATTCTAAGCCCTGCTGACAGAGTTTATATTATTAGAATATTGTGATCTTTGCTCTGCACTTTTGTACTCTAAGAATTTTGCTGTTTTTTTAAATACTATCTACCATTTTACATTTCATCTAGCAGGGAGTTCATCAATATATATATATATATATATAGTTATTTACTAAGCTTAGCTTAGATGCGGCACAAGGCCAGAAGCATGGGGTACCCAATGAGAATCGAACTCATTAACAATGGTCTGCGAGGCAAGCTTGCTAACCATTACACCACATGAGGTGCCCTTTTCTTTTACTAAGCTAAGCTAAGCTTAGATATGGCACAAGGCCAGAAGTATGGGGTGCCCAATGAGAATCGAACTCATTAACAATGATCCGAATCTACCTCGCTAACCATTATACCATGTCACGCGAATGTGTGAATATATATATATATATATATATATATATATTCACACATTCACTATACATTTAACATCTTTCATTTTGTCCCTCACATAAACATTACTTAACAGTGTCTTGAAGATGGTACTATATACCGAAATGCTGAAGTATTGACACATAAATCGTTTCCCTGATCATAACATCCTGTGTTTGTTATATTTTTAAAATATTTTCTTCTCATATATATATATATATATATATATATATATATATATATATATATTATTATTATTATTATTATTATTGTGAGACAGCTCTTTTTTGTAAACATCATATTTCATGTTTATTATTTGACAGTATTCATCTGAGAGAACAATTATTATTTGAAGAATTATAGATCAAGTCTGTTTTCTATAAAATTAGACACTTTCAGTTTTGATCACTATTGTTTTCTGTAAAATAAATAATTTATTTATCTTTAATATATTTTGCAGCTTTAGTCAAACTTTTTCAGGCTGAAAATACTCAGGTAAGTCAAAAAAATTGCAATATTTTGGAACATGCTAGGTTTCATGTATATCACATGACCTAAGAAGTTCAAGCTGAGAAAGGTACCCCCTCTGGTTTATAATAACACTAGAAGTAGCTACTCAGCATTGCCTGGGTAAAGAGGGGTAAAAAAAAACCTGGTGCATTGATTTGTTTACTTTTGAGATTTACAATGACTGGACATTTTTTTAGTAGAATTTCAATACTATTTCTATGTATATTTTGATTTATTGATATTTGATAAAATGTACCGACACTTAGTGTTTCGATTAGAGATTTACAGAATCGAACACACATTTAGTATAAATATGTATAAGGCATGTGTTTCTTATCGTCATCTCGGTAACAAATATCTGTTGATGACAATTTTGTTCAATGAGTGATACGAGAAAGAAATATGCATACGAAACACTGTTCCTTAATTGCAGCTGTCAAAGGCTGACAGGTTAAGGAACCGGGCTGATGAAAACTCCATTGGGTTTCGCTCCTGGCCAGAAGTTGTTGCTGTGTCTAGCCACACTGATGAGACGTGATTTACATACACACCAACTGTATAGATGGTAGTTGGTGTACATTGCTTCACTTCATGCGGGATTTGAAAGCCACAGAGATGAATGTGCAAAATAACTTAGGAACTTATGCTGTTACAAAATAAGTAGGCATAACCTATCATTTTTAGCAAGTAGTGTAGGATAATTTAAAATAAACAATGGAAAATCAGTGAATGTTTGATAGGTTTTGAACCCAGAGTCCTCTGAAGCTGACCTCTCATTGACCTAGAGGATCACATGACCAAGTAAAGTAAAATTAGAATTAGCCAACCCCCATTTGTGTCAGACAAATATTCTATCTTTGCTGCTGCTTCTACCTGTGCACCTGTCGCAAATAATGTATTGGGGAAATAAAAAAATATGTACGTAAATGTGTCTTGGCTTTGATGATTATGAAAATAACAAGAACAAGATGGAACCCACAGAGAACCACAGAAATAGTGAGATGCCAGACCGAAAAGAGAATCCTGATGGAAGATAAAAACACAATAGAAGCAGAAGTTAGAAGAACTTGTAGGAAAGGCTGTCTACAGTCTAAAGAAAATAGAATATATGTTTTCAGAAAGTAAAGACAAGGGGAAAGCAGATGTACCTTTAACCTATTTTATTTACATACAAAACTCAACGAAGTCAATAAAACAAGCACTGAAGGGCAGTACTTACAATTCAGAATATCTCCCTAGTTGAGGGGGGTGTCAGGTTGAGTCTTCAGTTATTTCTCCCTCGCTGAGGGGTAGTAGTTCTTTCAGCCACAAGGTCTGAGATGGACGCTCGTTTCTACGAGGCTTACAGTTCGGTGCCAAACCGTCAAAGAGAATTCTTCACTCAACCTGACAGGGGACGTTACCTTTGCTACTTCCTGTCCCTAAAGGCTCAGGAGAGTTCTAGTCCCTACAAACTTAAGAATAGTATCCAACAATACTTTACCAGTTCATACTTGAATACAATGCCATGGAATCAACCAAAAACATTTGTTGAACAAAATGTGAAGGTGCAGTTGATCACAGTACAGTAACCAGATTGTTCTTCCAACTATGGGTAAATAGTAGGGCAGACTGGTCTCTGAAAAGGAGAAGGAAAAATCAACCTTGTGTCACAACCTGCTTGTGCAGGGGTGTTGGAATATATATATATATGGAGATAGGATGGATGTAGTAGAATCCGACAGTATGAGGTAGGTAGAAGGATGGTGAACAAGAAATGAAAACTCAAAACAAAACAAACATTGACTGAAGGTGTCCGTATGAATCTGGACGAAACGTTTCAACTCTCTGATTTGTTTTGAGTTTTCATTTCTTGTTCACCATCCTTCTCCATATATATATATATATATATATATATATATAGGTATATATAAAAACACATTTTTTTTGTGATGAAACAAAGAAAATACAGTGCTCAATCACAAATAATAAATCACAAATAATAAATCCGAACTACAATAGCGTACGCAGAAGTAACCGACGTTATTTACGGTCCAGAATGTGACATTAAGTAAAGATCTTCAACAAACACCATGGGATCTAACTCAACGGCCTGATGATTGCCCCTTGGCATGAAACCTGGGTAGCTGTTTATAATGAACATTGATCTCTAAAAACTCAGCAAATTAAATAAATATATAATATATATATATATATATATATATGGGGGGGTTGTGTGTGTGTGTGTATCATATAAAGAAAAGTGTTCAATGAATATGGAAGGTAGCCACTGTTGTTGGTAGTATTGTGGTAGATGATGCATTCATGTATTGTGCATTGTTTCACTCCATAGGCGCTTTGGGTGTCGCACTGTTGAACGTGCAATATAGTCTGATATGGGAAATGTTTTATAAATTCAAACTGTGCCATAATGCTGTAGAAGCAACCAAAAACATTTGTTGTACATAAGATGAAGGCACAGTTGATCACAGTACAGTAACCAGATGGTTCAAGAACTTTTACTCTGGCTGCAAAAACCTCAACAATCAGGTAAGGTCAGGTGGGCCTAAAACTGTGGATCCTGAATCTATGCTTCAAGCCATAGAGCCAAATCTGGTGAGTAGCACTCAGAAAGTATCAAGCAAGCTTGGCATCTCAAACTCTACTGTGGTTCGTCACCATCAGAACCTTAGCAAAATCATTCAATTTTGTATTGTCTAGTTGGAAACATGACCCAAAGAATATGATGGTTGAGTTAATAAAATTCTAGGTTAAATCAAACTTAACAGACCTAAATTCCACCATTGTAAGTCACCCTGCCGAAAGAAAAAAAAATACCAAAAATTAGGGACTTAACCGAATGTAATGAAATTTCCAGTGTTGATATATTAATGAATCAAACATATAATGCAGCAGTTATTTTATTCAAAACTTTATATTTTTTCATATCAGTTAACTTTGAACCACGTATCTTTGAGAATCTGTGTTACGACTCAAAGTTTACCTGGCCGGAAAAATGTAAAAGTATTCAAATAAAATAACTGGTGCATTATAAGTTTTATACATTAATACATCAACACTTAACATTTTATTAAATTCGGTTAATTCCCTGATTTTTTGGTATTTCTGACATACGATGGTGGAATTTATGTCTGTTAAGTTCGATTTGACCAAATTCTAAGTGACAGTTAACTAGTTGCCGGCTCAATTGTGACTACGAAATGAATTGTACCCCATGTTACCAAACTATTGCAAAACATTTGACTTACCCTCATATAAGATCAATACTTATCTAATTTTCATTGTATAATATTCAATCTATGTGATTAATATTCACTATTGTGTTAAGTATATTTACAAGGAAACTGAAAAGAATATTTTTTCTGTGAAATAATATTTTTTCATCAGGCTTTAATTAACCATCTCTTTTACAAAGCTATTTTTTCTAATATTATTTTGCTCAAATGTCACGAGGAGTGCTTGAACCACCTTCTGCTCTTCTGCTGTAGAGAATTTTATATCAAGTGTATTTTATTGAAAAGTAGGCCTTTCGGATTAGAGTATATTTTATGAAATACATATATATTGACAGCTTCGTACTGGATCATACAAATCATCCAGTTGGATCTCAGGTGCTCGCAATGAATGTCAAAATCACAGCTTAAGTGGATTCACACACTGACCTGAGAAATGGCAGTCACCTGTGCTAAACTCTGCTCTAAGGTACAAGTCCTTGATAGAATGCACACATTTTCAGAAATATCCTTCTGCATGAATAAGTATTGAATATTGGCTTACAAAAGGATAATGGCTTACATAAAACCTCAGAGATAAGGAACCTTTGTT